>OX376227.1:7581574-8781574 GCA_947364205.1 Agrochola lota | reverse complement strand
ACCTACCCTACCTACCCTACCTACCCTATCTACCCTACCTACCCTACCTACCCTACCTACCCTACCTACCCTACCTACCCTACCTACCCTACCTACCCTACCTACCCTACCTACCCTACCTACCCTACCTACCCTACCTACCCTACCTACCCTACCTACCCTACCTACCCTACCTACCCTACCTACCCTACCTACCCTACCTACCCTTAATGTCGAGAAACTACCCCCTACGGAGGGAGCAGGTGAACAACACTGTCACCGGGTATATTTCCAAATTCTCCACCACACAATCCATACACCAACGCTTTCGATGGAGAGAATCATTCAAAGAAAATTCGAATTAAATAACATGCAAATCTTATTCATTTACTGTTTACCATGTGCAATTAATCTTAATTAAAAATGTAAATTGTAATAAAGATATTTATATATTAATAAAATAAAAATAAATTGACTTATGGAAAGTTTTTTTAAACATTTTCATGAGCTACCTAGCGTTCATTTTCTGAATGTTTTAAATGTACGGATAACATTTAAACAATATTTAAAAAAATAAATAATATAGTATAAGTTGATTAATTGAGTAAAGTTTTTTTGGTATTACATGAAATTTACTATTTTGCATTGCATAAAAAAATAAAATACATAGCATTTATTGAAAAAAAATAAGAGAACTCGGTGAAAGTTCCGGAAGAGGGGTCTTCCGGAACTTTCACCGAGTTCTCTTATTTTTTTTTCATAATTTATGCTATATTTTCCGATCTGTTTGATCGGAAAATATAGCGTATGGTAAGAATTTTTCTTCAATTTGGGTTTTCAAAACCGCCTTGACACTGCTGCACTGGAATATAAACCGATTTGGAAAATTCTTCTTTCTTGGAAATCTTTAGGTGAAAAATGACTTCAATTTCGGAAGTCGGTGGCAAAATACGAAAATACAAAACTAAAGACACCGACTTCCGAACTTAGTGTTTTTTTGGAAGTCGGTATTTTTTTTGTTGTAAAAATGTTTTTATTTTCGCCGGGTTATTGTCAGACATCATCTGTTTGATATGGCTAGTATGTCCGGTGTGAATTGTATTTAGTCAAATGATAAGGCAAATTAACAGTTAATTTCCATTTCAGTAAAAAAAAATATCAATAAAATGCGAAGAAACCAGATCCAATGTATGTTTACGAATTGATGTCACGGGAAAAGTGAATGAGGTTCGAATCTTTTTAATTTTTGTTCAATAATCATGTATAAGTTAGTGACAGGCTTAGACGTTAATACTAACATCACCGTAATTGCGTAACACATGATCAATTACAATCTGTTTCATTTTGACAGTTTAACAACATTAATAACTTGCGTTATTTACGTTGTTGAGCAGACAATTTTTTGTTTTTATTAGTGTGCAGGTCAGTGTCCATACTTTGCAAAAAAATTGTTGTCTATGGTTTGGAATTGTATCAGTAAAATAGCAGTTGATGCACTACTACGTATGCAACAAAACTAGCTAAAACCCGTTTAAAATGACATTACAAAATCAACAATGTTCAATAATAAATAAGTATTTTGATACAACAAAATTTTAAATAAGGAATTGCGGACATTTTACAAAAGTGGACATAGTTGTTTTTGAAACTAGTAAACTCATGTATTTTCTGAGTGTATCATGGTGTCACATTACTGACATCGGTGAACGAAATCATCGTGAGGAAACCCGGACGTATAGTTAATATAAGTCTGTAATCGCCAACCCATCTCGAGCAATCGTGACGATCAATGCTCGTGCCTTTTCTGTAATAGGCGGGTATTATTATTTGTTTTTAATCTTTTCGCATATCTCGGGAACCTGTGGTCCCGGACTTTTAGTAGGCATACGAGGGGCCGAAGCCAACTCGCAGAGGCCCGTTAGACTCTATAAGAAAAGGAAATGAAACACCAACCGACGAGTATCCCTGTTTGCAGTGTGAAAGTGCACCCAAGGACAACCCCCGGTTGCTGTAGAGTATTTCAGGCGAAGGAAACAAAAATAATAATTGGGCTATGGGTTTGGGTGGGTGAAATGGACTGGTTACCTAGAATTAATGGAAGGACTATGGCTCCTGCCTGACCAATATTTTATATATACAATACATGGATAAAATGGCACGGGGTGACTTATGGGGCCTCGAAAACTGTCGCTAGTACTTACTGACGTAGCAACAAAAGGGCAACGTCAATGGCTATCAGGAACAGCACCCCAAAGCCCGGAAGATGGTGAAGATGCCTACCAACATCTTACTGGAATGATTCCTTCCTCCGAGCACGTTTGTTCTTGAGAATCTCCACTCAAAAGCCAAGAAAGAGTCTGGAGCTCTGTGCCTCGTAAGTTAGTGTTCACTCCGGCAAGCCAGACATGAGGAACAGGACTTCTCCCGGAAGATAGGGTACGCGGGGTCCCTACCGCTCAACAGCTCGCCATATGCTGCCCTGCGGGTTTATTTTTCTTAGTCTGGCTCCTCGCCCTAGACTTGTTCCGGCAAAGTAAACTACCGGCACAAACCTAGAGTTCGGAGCGCGCAAGCCCCACCACGACGTCAACGTAAAAATACGGCGTAATATTAATAAAAAGAAGTGTAAAATCTCCAAAACAAAATCAGTATCAACATAGCTCAATTATAGAAGAGTTCATTTGTAATTGATTTATGCAGTGGTTTTCTCAAGAAACTCGATTTTCCAAATGACATTTCGTAATTTTTTACGCGCTCATTTTACTATAATAGTTCGGAACGGTGTTTGTGTGCGTGCGAATTAGACGTTGTAAATGTAGACTAGCATCTTACTGCTCATCACTGATACTATCTCTGTCGGACACGATGCCAGGTGATACAGTGTGCTTTTTGGCTACGCCCATCAGTGACTTCTAGCCCGCGACTAGTTCAACCTTTAGCGACGTTATGAGATTACAGACCGGTGTCAAGTTAGCGTAGATATAGTTATTTTTATCATTATCATCTTAACTTTACATTCGTACGACATTTTAAAAGTGCAAGCAGACTGCGTTCGATCCTGTGTGGTTCACGGCAGCCGGATTACGGTCGCTGGATGACTGTTTCATCGCCTTCAGTCTATAGTGAGGAATTCACTAGTAATGATCGATGGCAGTCTGGGTGCACCATAATATACGAGTATATAGGGTGGCAGGGACATCGATACGAAAACTTTTACCATGGAATCAGTACATGAATCTGAAAACCCCTGCGTTGTAAATTGTCGTCGGTTATTAAAAAAAAAAAAACAGCTGTTCCATACATTTTGACCGCGTAGGTATTGGACTTTTCTATTTATTTACCGACGAAAATTTTCAACGCAGGGAGTTCAGAATCATGTGCTGAATCCATGGTAACAAACAGTCTTCGCGTCGCCCTGCCACCCTGTATATTTCCGGTACTTGCCCGTGGTGCCCCAGTCTAGTTCCCCTTGGGGTATCACGAGCAAATATTTTTGCCCGTGGAACCCCCTGAATAACAATCTTCTTATGAAATATATTTTTATTGCCCGTGTTACCCCATCTCAAACATTGCAATTTGCCATAATGTTTTTTTTTCTTTTTGAATGACAAATTAAAAATACAAATAAATTGTTTTCCCACTTCTTATGAGATTTTTCAATAAAAAACATAATGTTGGCATTAGAAGAATTTACAAAAAGTTAGAGAGAGTCTGGTATTAATTTATTGTATTAATTCCGAGACTGAAATATAGAATGCATGAATAAAAAAATGTTTTTGAGTAAACGGTTTTATTACTCTTATAAGTTGCCTTTATTTATAGTTCGAAATTATAGTCTAGTATCTTTTGTCTTAAAAACAACAAAATTAGTACATGGCGAATTTTTATATTAATAATAATTAGATAAAATATTGGCAAATTTCTCCAAAGCATGTTCATCTTCCTTTGTTGCTGTACTTTTCCTATTCATATTTTTTTTTTCATCCATGTTGAATTGAAATTCAAAATAAACATATATTAAGGGGCAAGGACTGGATGCAATCACCATTTCTTATCAGGAAACAACATCTCTCGTTGTGACAAATTAATTTTCATTAACATACTCGTACGTCTTCCGACACTTAATGCATTAAGCAAAGAGATTGTATTTGCATTTTATTTAACGGTTAGCGGGGGGGTACTACGGGCCAAGTAATTTGCCCATGGTACCCCTTTGTCCCCCTTGGGGGTTCCACGGGCAAAAATATTTGCTCGTGTTACCCCAAGGGGAACTAGATTGGGGGACCACGGGCAAGTACTGTATATTTCTATGGGCTGCATCTTAACTCGATTCTCGGCTACGCTCATTATAATTAATGTAATTAACATGCATTTTACTTTTCATGCTTATTACATAGATCCACGGATGCAAGACGATTGATTGTCTGCACCCCCGAAGAAATAAAATTGCAAAGTAATGGAACGTACAGGTGCACTTTTATTGTCCAAGGCCAAACTTATAAGTGTTTTAAAACATTAAGGGACACTAGAAGTTGTATGGTTATCACGTTTTAAAGTGTATAGTATTAAAACTATAACCATTGAGCGTCATTAACTGTAGTTACCTGTACCTATAGGGGCATGTTTTTCAATACGTTTTTTTTAAAGTAATTCTCGTGGGTTTTGTCAAAATTTTTATACGTTTTGTGTATAAAAGTTATTGCTGAAATACTCATACCTTTGTTATTGTTTAATAATTTTATTATTATAAATAAACAAAGTATAAAAAGTTACATAATTTTTCCATATTTTTTTAATTAACTTTTTGCGCAACAAAGCAGACAGGCTGGAGGCATTGCAGTGTTCACATAGCAAAGATGCTCAAAGCAGTGACAGCAAAAAACAACACTCAAAATCCTATAATATGTCACACTGCAATGTTTCTAGTGGGCCGAGTAAATCAAATAAACAACGCGTTAAGTTAATATGCGCAAAATGCAACGCGAATCACCCACTGTATACGTGTAAAGAGTTTATCGAATGTGACTTAGACACAAAGCTTAAACTTGTACGCGAGCACAACTTATGTGAGAATTGTTTACATTCGAGGCACTCAGTAAATAATTGTAGGTTTGGGCCTTGTAGGCACTGCAATCAAAAACATAACTCATTATTGCACAGTGATAACGCTAATAGTTCTGTTGCTTTGCATTCCACAACTACCACTGAGGCGTCGCGTGTTAATGAGAGTGAAGCGCCTGCGCACTTCCCCGCGGCCGCACCAGCCGCCTCTGACTCCGCAGTCCCTATTCAAGTAAACAAGGCACACATGCAACCGCAATCGATTAAGTCTATAGGTGTGCAGTCCGTGTTGTTGTCAACAGCTATCGTTGATGTAGCAGATGTACACGGTATATATCATAAAGCGCGGGCGCTCCTTGATAATGGAAGCCAGCGCTGTTTTATTTCTAAATCATTATGTCAACTCTTAAATGCACCATTAATACAGTCCACAAACGAAGTTCGAGGCGTAGGTGATTCGGTAGTACATTGTTCGCAAGCTTGTAATATTGTTATCAAATCCTGCGTCGATAATTCATTTACTGCGCACATTCATTGTTATGTGCTGTCTAGGATCACGGCTTCGATGCCTGCCGTGTGTAAATTAAGCGCGCAAGTCTGTATTCCAGACAACATACGGTTAGCTGATCCGGAGTTTCTAGACTACAAAAATATTGACATTTTGATTGGCGCAGATAGGTTTTGGGATCTGTTAGAAGACGGTAAAATACGTTTGACTAGTGGTCCGTTTCTACAGAACACCAAACTAGGCTGGATTATTTCCGGACCTATACTTAATTATACACGCAAAAGTGCGCCAATTGATTGCAATATTATTCATTCTTTAGATACGCAACTTCGACTGTTCTGGGAGATTGAGGAACCGTCTAATGTCAGAGACGCACACACTGAGGAAGAACGTGCATGCGAAGATCACTTTGTTCGCACTACTATTCGCAATAGCGAGGGGAGATTCTGCGTGCACATTCCACTCCATCAGTCACCTGATACCTTGGGGGATTCTTATACACAAGCAGAACGTCGATTTGTTGCGCTAGAAAAACGTCTGCAGCGTTCGCCTGAATATAAAATTCTTTATTCCGATTTTTTACAGGAGTATCTTAGTTAAGGCCATATGACCCAGGTAGATTCCTATGAATCCCCGTGTTATTTCATGCCACATCATGGCGTGTTCCGCGAGCTCAGCACCACCACCAAGTTGCGCGTGGTGTTTGACGCAAGCGCACGATCGAGCTCTGGTAAGTCACTGAATGATTTGCAACTAGTTGGCCCTCCTATACAGGGTGATCTCATTGCCATTCTTCTCCGCTTTCGGCAGCACAAGTACGTCGCATGCGCCGACGTGGAGAAGATGTACCGGCAGTGTCTGGTAAATGAGGGTCAGCGCAGCTTGCAAATGATTCTGTGGCGTGACCATCCATCAAAGCCGTTAGGTATATTTAAATTAAACACCGTGACGTATGGAACCGCCTCCGCACCTTTTCTAAGTGTTAGGTGCCTAAAACAATTAGCCTCTGAATCTCCTGATCCTGATGTCGCTCGAGCTATAAAAGAGGATTTTTATGTCGACGATTACATAACAGGCTTAGATGATAAAATGAAATTGTTAGATCTATGCGACAAAACTCAGAAGACGCTGCAGTCGGGCTGTTTTCCACTTAGGAGTGGATATTTAATTTTAAACACAATGATGACCGTCAGTCGTCTAGTCAGTTTAAACCTTTAACTTTAGATGAAAATGTTAGTTCTAAAACCTTAGGTATAGGCTGGCATAACGCAAGCGACAACTTTTATTTTAATTCTCACGTTAATATTGAAAATACCAAATCTATTACAAAGAGGTCTATTTTATCAAAGGTTTCGCAATTTTTGACCCTCTCGGTTTGTTGAGTCCTGTCATAATTGTTGTCAAAGTTCTATTACAACAATTGTGGCTATTTAAAATAGGTTGGGATGATAACGTTCCAGATGGCACGGCGCCCGTGTGGAACCGGTTTGTTATTTCTCTGCAAGCGCTAAACACTGTTCGTATACCTCGCCACGCTATAGGTACACAGCCTATGTACATTGAGTTACACATTTTTAGCGACGCATCTCAGACGGCGTACGGCGCGTGTATTTACGTTCGCACAGTTTGCAGTGATTTAACAGTATCAGTTAGATTATTGTTTTCAAAAACAAAGGTCGCGCCTTTAAAACCTCTTAGTATCCCACGTCTCGAACTTTGTGGGGCTTTATTTGGTGCTCGTCTGTATGACAAAGTACGCAACTCATTACGTTGTAAATTTAATAGAATAGTATTCTGGACTGATTCCACGATTGTCTTGGGCTGGCTGCACATGAGGCCGAACCAACTTAAGACATTCGTTCAAAATAGGATCGCGGAAATTCATGATCTTACACTAGACGTCCCGTGGCGTCACGTAAGTGGTGTAGATAATCCCGCCGATCTAGCGTCACGCGGTGCTCGTTTGGAAGAACTTTCTTCGTCTACCTTGTGGTGGGAGGGTCCTGAATTTCTTCGTAACCCTAGCTTTTCAATAGACGACCACAAATGTTCAGACTCGTTCAAACACCGCGAGTTACCTGAGGTCAAGTCATGCGTCACTGCCGTTGTAGCTCAGGAATCTCAGGATTATTGTGAATTATCTTTGTTTCCCTTTCATCGGTTCTCTCAACTTGGACTTATGAGACTGCCTTTATGTTACGTTTTATATATAACAGTCGATATAAAATTAATAAGCGTACAGGCGACCTTAGTGTAGACGAGTTAGACTATGCAGATAAAACATTAGCTCGATTTTGTCAAATAGAATCTTATCCAGTTGAATATAAATCATATCTAATAATATTAAAAGTAAGACACTTAAAAGTAAAGGTTGTTTGTCTAAATTAAATTTGTTTTTAGATGATCACAAATTAATGCGTGTGGGTGGTCGTTTAGTTAATTCTAATGAATTCATTTACGGTAAAAAACATCCGATTGTAATTCATAGTAAGCATTATTTTACCACTTTATTATTTCGTCATGAGCACATTCAGCTTCTCCACGCCGCTCCGCAGGCATTACTTTTTAATTTACGCGAATCATGGTGGCCGGTCGGAGGCAGAAATCTAGCTCGCCAGGTAGTGCATAGTTGTGTTACCTGTACTCGCATTAGAGGTAAGACGCTTAGTCCTATGATGGGTAACTTACCTAGGGAGCGAGTTACACCTAGTCTTCCATTCGTTCGGTGTGGGGTGGATTACGCTGGGCCTGTGCTCATTCTGAACCGCAAGGGTAGGGGTGCTAGGCTTATCAAAGGCTACATTTGCCTATTTGTTTGTTTCGTGACACGTGCTATACACCTGGAGTTAGTCAGTGACCTCTCCAGTGAAGCGTATTTACTTACTTTAAAAATATTTATTTCACGCCGTGGTAAGCCTGCAGATATCTACTCTGATAATGGTCGTAATTTCGTAGGTGTAATGAACGATTTTTCAAAATTTTTGGCTAATTGTAGTAATTATATTTTTATATTCGCATCTAGTCAAAATATAAAATTTCAATTTATTCCCCCTTATTCTCCGCATTTTGGTGGTCTGTGGGAGGCGGAGTCAAGTCGAGTAAACATCATCTTCGTCGTGTAATAGGCAACGCGCATCTCAAGTTCGAAGAGTACAGCACAGTATTGGCTCAAATAGAAGCCGTACTAAATTCCCGACCTCTGTCTCCTCTTTCCCCCGATCCTCATGACTTTTCCCCGCTCACTCCCGGACACTTCCTTATTGGTCGACTATTGACATCGCCAGCCGGCGATGACCTACGTGATGTTCCTTTTAATCTCCTCCAGCGATACCAGAGGGTAAAACAACTTCGCCAACACTTTTGGAACAGGTGGGCGAAGGAATACATCTCCGAACTGCAGGTGCGAGCAAAATGGACGGCGAATAGGGACGAGCTCAAACTAAACTCCTTAGTTGCTATTAAGGACAATAACCTCTCACCTTTGAAGTGTCATTTAGGACGTGTCCTTTGCACTATCCCAGGCAAGGATGGTATATCCCGGGTGGCCGAGATACGTCATCGGGCGTGGTGAGGCGCGCATATACCAAGATTTGTCCGCTACTACAGGACGTGATCGACACTGATGTAGTGACTGAAGACCATTGAAAGCCACTGCTTCCAAGGCCGGGGGCATGTTGTGGACTCCTACTCCATTAACGCACATCAGGGACTAATAGCGACATCTCGAGGCAAGAAATTATACCATACGCTACGTCATACCTATCGCTCGACTGTGATTGGGCTTCATTTAAAATATTGTTCCCACGCCCCTCTCCTTGAATGTTGTAAAAACCAAAATGGCCAATATACAGATTGTTCGTTAAAAGCATAGCATCGTTTTTCATTGAAAATCCTCAACACTATCTAGAAACCACCTTAAGTTTTCACAAACCTCACCGCTGCTGCTACATAGCCCATTTTCAAAAATCTTGAACTTGTTCTTTTACACAAGTTATCTCAACATTTTACTGTGTCATTAAGCGTATACATTACGGGGTAGTAATCTGCATTTAATCAGCTATCTAACAAAGTCCAAAAGTTTAAAACATATTTAGACGTGCCGATGAAAATGACGATAGATGGCAAAGGTCAATTTCAAGTCAATTTAGAAATTGTTTAAATATTACAAAATCGACTATGGGCCCCCATAGTCGATGATGCCAAATAAGATATAATTAGCAATAGGGATGATGACAAAAAAATAAATTTTAGTCCGTCTTTGGGATTGTAAAAAAAATATTGGACACGTATTTTTTCCTTTTTTACGTAATCTAAAGATTACGGAGATACATTGAGGTAAAATGTGCCATGACGTCACGAGTATGTAGATTTTATACATACTAGTGACGTAGCGACCCCCACTGCCCAACCTAAAATGCGTTATATCTACGTAATTTTGTATTAATATGATAAAGCAAAAAATACGTGTCTAATATTTTTTTATTATCTCACTGACGGACTAAATAGTTTTTTTTTTTTTACCCAGGCATCATCCCTATTATTGAAATAATTTAAAACCTGAACTTGATTGCTGTTAGTTAACCCTTACTCTTCTTGTAACTTCTGTCTAGGTAACTTTTGAAGTGAAATTAGTTCTTATGTGTTCCGCTGCATGTATAATTATTTGCCTTAGTGCTTCTACTGAAGGCACCGGTGTCGAGTATACAAGACTTTTTAAATGATCCCAAACATAAAAATCTAGAGGAGTAAGGTCAGGTGACTTAATTATTAGAGCTTGTACGTGCGCTGTATGTTTAAATACACGCAAACAAAGTAACGACTGAACAGTGACCAGCGAGTACACCGGGAGTCATGATTTACACTCAAAAGTCGCTCCACGACATGGTCATGAAGCCCTGGGCGTCTAACGTGGGATGGATTGCTGGGAGGTTAGAAAGTAGTGGGATGGCATAAACCAGTTAATTAATTGGATTATCACACAATTTTGTAATATTTAAACAATTTCTAAATTCGACCTTTGCCATCATTATCGTCATTTTCATCGGCACCTCTAAATATTTTTAAACTTTTGTACCTTTTAGATAGCTGATTAAATGAAGATTTCTTCCCCGTAATTTGTATACTTATTTCAATAGTAAAATTTTGAGATAACTGGTGTAGAAGTTCAAGTACGTAGATGATATTGAAAATGGTGAACAAACTTTTTCCTTTATTTTGTATCTGATTGATGTTTTAGAAAATTTGGTTACATCGAAAGGTTTATTAAAGTATTAGGCACGCAATGGAATCACAATGAAGGCCATTCAATTTGAGAGTAGAGAAAAGTGATATTTAGTGAGAAAGTTTCTGAGAAATTTTCAAAAATACATAAAAATTGCGTATTCTCGAATCCCATTAATTTTCGCCTAGGCTTTAAGGGGTGCTTAATTGTTGCAAATGGGTCACACTATCACGTCCTAGAAGGAATAGGGTCAAATTACAAGTCACCCTGTTTGTATATAGAAGTATTATGTATAAATATAGAATATATATACTAAAACTGTCTCACAATTAAATGCTGGCTGTGTATGGTGCGTAAAATTGTAAGTATTCTTGGTAAATTATTTTGTATAATATAAAAAAATAAACTCATGATACAACCATTTTTAAGTGTTTAATTCTAAAATAAAATAAGGTGAATAATTAGATGCAGATTCGAAGTCTTTAAAATTCAGACTTTTATCAATATTTCATGAATACAACATTAAAATTTTAAACAACTATTTGCACAATATAAAACCTGAATTAACTAAAACATAACAAACTGAAATATGGCGTCAAAAAATTGTCTGTGTCAAAAGTCTGCAATTTTAAAGACTACATGTTTTATGAATAACATGGCTACTATCATAGTTTCATCGCTGTTATTCATAAAAAAACTATCCAAAATCGTTTTTGGCTAACTAGAAGCCTGTAAAAAAAATATTTATCCGATCTAATAAGAAGTAAATACTTATGTAGGTTTCAGCAACCATTGAGGTTCAATGTAAACTAGAGCAGACACCGCGAACAATATTTTTGCGGAACACGTTGTGGTCCAGGGACCAGAAACTTCTTAGTTCCCGGATTTAAGTGTATGGTCTCGGTCACTACCTGACGTTTATGATGGTAGGAAATGACAAATTTATATTTTCTATACAAATAAATCCGTGGTTCCGTGTGTGGTGCCGGACGTAAAGAATAGTACCATCCCATTTCTTCCCGTGGGTGTCGTAAAAGGCGACTAAGGGACTTACTAGAGAATGGGTAGCAGCGTTCTCTATGCGTGTTAACACCATACTGCGATCGCCAATCCCCCTGCCAAGCGTGGCGATTATGGCAAACCCCCCATTTGGTGGAGGCTTATGTCCAGCAGTGGACGTCTTTCGGCTGAAATGATAATGATACAAATAAATAAAAATTAAGTGTCTATTTGTAATGTCAAAATAACTTTTTATTAAATGCATTGATTAAATGCATATGAAAGTATATACTGAACATACAACAAAAAAAAAAAAATGTCCCTCTGTCTGACTATCCGCCTGTCTGTCTATCTGTCTGTTTGTTCCGGTTAATCTCCGAAAACTTGCACTACTTCAAACGTTCACTGCCCAGCTATACAAATAAATTCAATTAAATTATAGAATTCCACGCGGCCGAAGTGGCGGGTAACAGGAACAGAAACGACACAATTATCTTACCTACCAATTAGATGTAAATAAAGTTTGTTAGCAGATGTATGCAAAAATGATTAGGTATATACTCGTATATTTTATTAAATTTTTTCCAAATTATTAAAGAAGAAGAGAATCCTCTTCTTCTTTAAAAATTATGGATAGTGTTAAATGATCGTCATTTTATGAAAAATAGGCCGCGTAAATGGCACTTATTACGACTTCTCTGGTTTGTTATACTTTTTTAATAAAATACGCTTAATTTGAAGGTTTCACGTTCTGACCATTCAAAACCGAGAACGATGGATAACATTTGTGCAAAAAAAAAATAACGAGGAAAAATGGTGCACAATCCCACATTGTTCACCACGTTTCCTCGTTTAATTTTATTTTTATTTTTTTTAAAGAAGAAGAGAATCCATAATTTGGAAATAATTTAATAATATATATACGTATATACCTAATCATTTTTGCATACATCTGCTAACAAAATTTATTTACATCTAAGTGGTAGGTAAGATAATTGTGTCGTTTCTGTTCCGATTATTTTGTATAAACTCTGATTTTAAGAAAATTACCATTTTAAGTATTATTTATTTTTAAATGACTTTAAAACGAGTGATTTTTTCCGATGAAATGTCAAACTTTGAGCTTTATTTATTTTCTCGAGTGATGGAAACAATTTTTCATCACACAAGAAGGCATTTTTATAAATAATAATAAATGTTCATCACTAATATAATGGAAATAAGAATAATGTTCCGCAGTTAAAACTGTGTTAGGTATCAAGTAGGCAGAAGAAGATGACGTATCTGCGGATGGGATAGGGTACGGATTACCGCAGGCTACACGCGGCTCGCTGGCGGTATTCCTGCTGCCCACCAACATAGAGTCTATGGTCTTCAACGCACTACCGGCTAGCCGCAAAGCGGCGCGCCGTACTTTGGCTAGCCGTAACGTCTCGGTTTTATTGCGGTCCGCCGCAATGGTCAGTGCTTCTTGAAATATTGCACAAGATGAACGTCGAAGAAGTTGCTGCAATTATTTATTTATATTATAATGGAAGGCAAAAATAAATAAAAAATTGGTACACCCTTTGCTGGAGACTAGATGTGACGAGGCAGGCGAGCACATTATTCATTATTCTGTAGTTAACTTACCGATGACTGACCACTGTAGCCACTCATTTTTTTTTAATGTATACTGGTAGCGGCATGCTACCTTTAAAGTGACAGTCGTGTTGTTAATTTGCAGTAAAGTTGCAGACGAGAAAAAAAATCTTCAAAGTTTATTTCGGGATTTGTGGGAAAGTGGAACTATTAATGTTGGGGAAGATCACGTAGCGGGTCTAAGGATGCTTAACCAAAAAGCCAGCTCCGGGGGAAAAGCGATCTATCTCAAATCATCAATAATAATAATAAGTACTAAAATAATAACCGGTTATGATCGCCATCCTTATTGGCAAACATATAAATGCAGCCTTCATGCAACTACTTCAGCGTGAAGTCATCATCATAAATCCAGCAAGCTTTCGTGATGCGAATCACACCACCAGCCAGCATCCACGGCTTCAACGGGATCCTGACTACCAGCATGCAGCGGATGAGCATTCCTGGTCATCACTTTCAGCCTCAGCAGCAACCTTAGCACAGCACACTGCACTTTCGGCCCGTCCACAAGCAGAGCCTTTTCTACCCTCTCCTGGTCGTCACCAGCAGTGAGCCACAACCCAGCGCTGTACCACATTTGACTCACTGGATCATAACGCAGCGCCACCCCAACTCACTGGGGAATCAATTCAGACTCACCACAATCTATGTGGCACTCGGTTCCGACTCACTGGAACCTCAACCTGGCACTGTTCGGTCACATGCGAACTACGCATTAAAGACATGACGTCGCACAAAATTCTGCATTGCGCAAGCAAACTTCAACATATATACAAGATCCCGACATCAATCATTGGGCAGTTGCCCGTCAGACACGACACCCGTCTGATCGGTGGATCCTCCCTTTTCTATAGAGCATAAGTGAACTTAACACTCTGTTCCTCTTACCTCTAAAATTGTTAATAAAAAATGCTGTAAATACACTCTGGCTTGATTTCACCACTACCCCCAAAACTTCAAAACTGGTGCCATAAATGATTATTATTCATGCATTATGTTGTTTGCATATCGAGATTTCACCATCGATTGTTAAAGCAAAACTAATAATATGGAAAGTGTCCTCACGTGATAATAATATAATTATTGATAAAATAGAATAGAATAGAATATTCTTAATTATGTATACCATAAAAAATACAGATATAAATGTAGACATTTTATACACACAATTAGACTTTTTTTTTTTTTGACATAGTTCGCACTGATAGCGATACTATAGGACTCTAAACTATCGAATCAATATCATATTTTCACGTTACGATGGTATTAAATCCTGACAATAAATGTATCCATACTATTTTCAACGACTTGACAAGCATTGTAAAAAATATAAAATGGGCCAAGCTCGCATTTTAACATCATACTTTTTAAACGTTTTACTTTTTAAAGTAATTAAAAATAAGTAATTAAACTAAGTTTGAGCTGAGAGCTTGAGCATTCTCATTTGGAAAATTATCTACAATATACAGTTTCATTCAGGCCGGTAGCTCTGTTATTTTAAGAGTAATTTTAGTTTTTCGTACTGACCCGTATTCTTTGTCTGTGAAATTAGTAAGAACACTTCACAAAAACAAACAAATAGTAGTGGATCACCGTTGTGGCGACCCATGTGAGATGGCACAGATGCGACCCACGAAAACACAGTCTAGGCGACTTCAAATCATGCTTAGGATACTGTTGGAGCTGCTCCACACCTGCACATGGTTGCAGCATGGAGGTAGCATCCGCGAAAATCCCCGACGCTCTACGATCGACGATCTTTGCGTCTTTTGTGTGCACCAAATAAACGATATATCTACCTACCTATGGACACTATTACATGCGACTTATAACGGAGCTGGAAATGTGGATGCACTTTACCTTAGTAAGTGCACTGGACCATAAATTAAATAAATATAATCCTTTTCGGACGCGTAAGTTATTATTTTCCCCTGATGAGGAGGGATGATGTTCGAAGGGACACTGCCCGACATCTGGCACGTTTTTTATAAACAACTTTCCTTCCAAATATTGTTTGCGCGATGCAGAACTCTGACCCGTCTGTTTTTGTGGCGCCATCTACTCAACATCTTTGTTGTTCATCTATGTAGTACTTTTAAAAACGTATAGATGGCGCTACAAAATAATTCTATAGCAATACATACGTCTCTTGAGCAACAAACGATTGGTTTTTCAACTTTTTAGCTTGGAAACATTATTACAATAGATACCTATTTTACCTTGTAATGTAGTGAAATTCCTATTTCAATTTTTGCTATCGTTTCAGACTTTAGCTAGTAATGTCCGTGACGAAGATATTAAAGTTGGTCTCATCTACCGTCATGTTAATACATTACGAATAAGGTACATGAAGTTTTTTTTAAGAAGTTCGGTTTCTTTGTGCGTCTGTGTACCTATTTCGATTTGTACTTTCACTGCCGAGATACGGTATAATTGTCACCCCAGAATACACGTTTGTTTGGTCGTGAGAAACAGATATACAGTCACCGTAGCGGAAATCGGCATGATATGTGTAATTAACTCAGACCAATAATGTCACAATGTGTCATAATGTCACTCCATTTCTTTAAGTACTTATGTTAATTTTTTTTGTATAGTGGCATCTTGTTTTTATGTATATTCATGTAATTTTTTATCTTTTAATTGTACTTTTGTGTGTCTTTTGTATGCACTGAATAAATGTTTTACCTATTTATCTATCTACCAAATAAAAAACCAAGACATAGCTCTGCGAATAATACAGTGAAGCATGCCAAAACTAACTTGAGCATTCACTTGTAACAGAACATGGAGCATTCCCCGTTTTTAAATTTGTAGAACTGAACAACGAACATAGCCAAGCATAGAGCCAAACATCGCTACGAACATTTTCATGATCATTCTAGCGAACGCTCTAGTCAATTCTCGTCAAAAAAAAAAAAGAATTGGTCAAAAACGGCAAAAAGCTCGAAGCAAATTTACTGTCCTTTCGCTAGAATGCTTCGTAAAACGCTCGCTAGAATGCTCGCTAAAACACTCCCGTTTATTTTTCTGTAATGTCGCTAGAATGCTCATTATAAGTGAATGCTCAAGTTTATCAGCACCTTAAGCAATCAAAATGGTTTTAGAGAACTTTACTTTACTTTGTCAACATACTCGTAACTGGAGGCGGGGACGAAAAAGTGACCCACCAAGTTTTATTATAAACTCAACGTGCAATGATGCTATGTTTATAGTGAAGTTTATGACTTCCAGAAAAACTGTGTTTTCGCATTTGAAGTACTTTATTTTAATTTTTACCGAAATTTTAAAGTTTGAATGTGACATCTACCAATATGCTATATTATGCTGCGGCCGCATTTGCGTCAATCGTGACGAAGCTTCGCACAGTGATACGATACACGCAGAAGTGACCAACCATTATCGGTTATCGTCGCGATACTTCCGGCTGCGTAGCAATTATCGCCGGGGTGGCGGTACACAATAAACATGGCGAAGCCGCTAATGTGACCACCGCATTAGCGCAATAACTTTTTAGGGAGCATAACATACAGCGAAACTTCGGCACGCATTGCTTTGTCACGATAGACGCAGATGCGGCCGCAGCATTACGCTAGCGCCTGCGCCTGCGTTGCAGCAGTGAGAACGGATGATTATGGGGCTAACGGTAATAGCTTAAAATGATCTATATTTAATGCTTCAGGAAAGTTTCACTTACGTTAACTCAGCCAGGTTTGCCTATTATCGATTAGGGTTAAAATAAAATGAGAGCTATCTGACTTGCACGCCATGTATCGGAGGGGCTCGAAGTCGGTCGTCTAACTGGCACAATATCCGGGGTTATCACACGACACGCCAGCTGCTACACTGTCGATTACACTGGACCGTTGCCACCGAAACTGTTTGCAATACACACGTAGCATGTTATAATCGTGTCATATGTAGGTGAGCGTGTTCAGTTGTTCATACAAATTGGTACGCCAAAAGTTTTGGGTCGCGTTCGATTATTGGACTCGATTAGTGGAATTTTGAAGTTTTTTAATTGACAACTTTATGCGTTCTATGTTTGATAACTTATTAGATAGATACGTCGTTCTTTTGAATAGTTTGGAAAATATACGTATACTGTATTAAAAATTAAATATTTTACTATAGGAGAAGTAGTCTTCGTTGACATAACTTCCTGTATTTATCAATCAAATGCAGTATGATCCTCTAAAGTTAGCAACAATAGTAACGCAGACACTGATGTTGTAGGTACTTCTTAATGACGGTAATCACTTTCCATCAGGTTAGCCGCCATCTTTTCTTAAACTTTAACATGAAAATAAAACCTGTTTCAAACGCTCAATAACTCAGCACTCGCCAACAAACATGTAGGTAGTAATATTCTCCATGACAAGCGCCTTTGGAGCTCGAGGATTTGTTATGCAAAAATTGAATTTACGAATTCGCGAATGTAAAACAAAGAACATGTAATAGTCATACATCACTTGCCACCTGTCTCGGCTCGCTAGACGTTACCAACGTTTATTTTACTGCATGAATACAAAACCCCATTTTGGCGGATATGATGAAAGACGCGGTTGCATTGTAATATAACTTTGTTTCCTTAAAGTTTTCTGGTTCAGAGGTGTTAAATATTTTGATGGTGTCTGTACCTGCGACCTCTGAGTTTCGGCCCTTCTTCTCAGAGTAGTCAGACAGGAAACGCCGACCTCGTCTAGATTATTTTTAATATGACGTGTACAGTACGACACAACTTAGATGTAGCATCGGCAAAATTCGTGAAACTGATCACCGTCTGAACTGAGTGCGCCTTCAAAATCACCAATATTTATTACTGCTTTAGGTGAAAATGATCTTTACGCAAACGCAATAACTTAAAATTGAAATGAACATATGCAAATTTTCAAATTTATGCTACATCTAAGTTGTCTCGTACTGTACCTAAAAGTGGTGATGGCGTACTATTTTACCTCTTCAGTTACCGATTGATAGTCTTCGAACGAACATGCTTAATATTTTTTTCAAGAACTTGAAAAAAATTGGTAGTTATTAGGTGCACTTGTACAGCATTGATCATACAATACTTATGTCATCCCCCCGCTGACCATACGTACCTCTCGCCCGAACAAAACGTATATAATTGCAACTAATTACCCTCAAAATACATCAAATGAGTATTTAGGTAACGAGTGCTAATTCGATAATTATTTAATTGACTAGATTTTAGCGGGCAGCATGCGGTCAAATTATTCAATAATTTACATACATATTGATTTATTTCACGGTTAACCTGTTTTCTGTATCTAATAAAGCAATTAATGGGACTATTATAATGAAATCGTTTTGCAGATGACATGCACATTGTAATCATTTAAACAATCGCTACACTCAATGTTCATACAAAAATAATGCCCTATTTTGTGCCTGAATAAATGAAAATGGTACAGTAAATTAAAAAAAAATCTAGGAACTTCTGTTGGTAAAGCGATGCTACTGTTATTGTCTGAATGTCTTGCAGAACGTATGACTTCGGCCGCGTTCTACCCGAACGCGATCGTCGCGCTACTACACGATAGTCGCATTCATTTTATTTATGCATAATATATTATGTCGTAAGTTGATTTGATAATTCGAATTTTCGCGGAAACCCTATGGATTTTTCGAAAACACGGACAATTAGAAAATGTTGAAAACATTTCTCCGATCAACTAGGTTATGTTTGAACTGCGACCAACGGCATGCGAGCCGAGCAAGCGTTACCTCCAAGTTGTTTGCTGGAATGTTTTCACCATTTTATAATTATCCGCGAAAATTCGAATTATCAAATCATCCTACAACACATATAATATACTCGTACTATCAATCAAGTCACGTATGTCCGTCATGTTTTAGGTAAACGATCGCGTAATCGCGTATAAATTGCGCGACAGTCGCTTTTGGTTAGGACGCAAGGTTAAGGTCTTCGCCCATTACATCGTAGAAGATACAGTACCCCTAACATGGCTCTGAACGCGTCAAAAATTATGAACGAATAGGGTCAGTAGGTATTTAAAATCCCGAGGTTGTGGGCGAAGGTAACTATTACAGCCGCATTTTATCAGTTAAAGTCTCATGTAATAGGTATTGTTCGAAATCAGATGCGTTAATTTTAAAGATAAAATCTTTTTATTTTCATAATATAACAGGGCACAACGTGCGCCATGACCCAGACAAATTTTCTAAGTACCAAAGATACAGGACATACAGTCTCAAATAAAGTTGCCAGTTTATGAAACTAAAGATGTAACATAACAAAACCAAAATTGACTATGGTTACTTAATTGAACTTAGTATAAAACTATAAAGTTACTATATGTTCATATGGACTTGAACAGGTATTATTAAGAATTATTATTATATTGATTGCATGTTGCAATCAAGCAGAGTAGTAGTAGCGGCTCCGTCTTACGATTTGTAGGACGTGGGTTTGAACCCAGGCAGCCGCTTCAATTTGTGTAAATAATTACATCACCACTGCTCCCAAAACGGTGAAGGAAAACATCGTGAGGAAACCGGCATGCCCTTAAACCAAAAATTCGAAGACATGTGACATCTGTCAACCCGCACTGGGCCCGCGTGGTAGAAATTAAATGAAATGAAATTGTTTATTCTGTAAATAGGATATAGGAATCACTTTTACACGTCATATTAAAAATATATTAAATTTTGCTAGATGAGTTCGGCGTTTCCTATCCGACTACTCTGAGAAGAAAGGCCGAAACAAACTCAGAGGTCACAGTCTCTTTTAAAGTCCAGACATAATCTTGGTCAAGCCATATGAGGACCATGTAGATTAATGTCTGAAATGGTCTTTTGAGAAAAGAACCACACAGATTTGAGTGGACCTGTCCAGTCAGTGCAAGCATTTGTCAGTAATCGTGGAGCTCAACTCAGAACATAAGGAGCTCAACTCGACGAACAATACCAAAGAAAGGACATTTGGGTAGGCCGCATAAACTACTCAAACTGCCAGACCATCATTAAAACTAACTGAGAGAGGAAAAAAAGGAGTAATGAAAAAAAAAAAAAAATATCCACATAGTCCTCACATTCACAATAGGTAATTAAAATAATATTATACTTTACAAAGTAATCATGTCATTTTGTTTTAATGTTTAAATAAAACTGGTATATTTTAATGATTTTACTAAATAATTCTAATGTCAAGTTTTATGGTTTTATCACAAGGTTTAGCAGAGCGAGCAGCTCAATCCCAAGCTTTTTTATCTTCTAAATAATATGAAATTTTATGGTACCCTTTTTTACAAAGTTTGGTTTTAATACAAATTTTAAATCGTTTAATGGGTAAGTTTCGAATGTCAATGGGAAGTTTGTTGTAAAAGCGTATACATTGACCCATGAACGAGTTGCCTACTCTGTGGAGACGAGTGCGATGTACAGCAAGGTTGTAGTAGATTTCAGCCCACTCCCTCTCGAAGAGAGCAGGCCTGTGTCCCACTAGTGGGAACAAGGGCTGATTTTTGGGAAAGATCTAGGTATGTATGTCGATGATGATGTGGAAATACGGTTACCTTCATGGTATGATATGGTGTAATGCGGGTAGATATTTTACTTTCATCTGTCTACGAACTTAAAAATACTTTAGTTCTTTGTTCTTTTTTATTTCCATTTTAAGATCAATCGATTGTTGCCTAAAAATCATTCCATTTATAGGCTGAAGTGCAACCACCTTGTAGCGATCTATGTCAAGAGACAGAAATAAGTAGCTATGTCTGTGTTCAAAGTAAACGGTACCTTGCCAATTCATTTATGAAAATATTATGTTTGTAAGAAAAAATCTACATATTTTTAATAAAATAAGTGATAGACATAATTTTAATACTAGAAATAAAGATAAAATAGATCAACCATTTTTCAGATTATCTAAAGTACATACATCTTTTATGGGATACTGTGTTAAATGTTACAATAAAATACCTTGTCATATATTACAATTAAAGGAAAGAAAATTTAAAACTCATATTAAAAGTACACTCTGTAAACAAGAATATTACAAATTAGAGGATTATATCCAAGATAAAAATGCTTGGAAACATGCTGGTCCTGCTCCATAGGACAATTTAGAGTCTAGACAAAATCAAACTGGTTGCTTATTTAATTATGTATTTGTTGTTTTTTATAACACTGATTTTACATTCTGTGATTTCTTGAACTCACACTTTGACTTATTAGTATTACTTGTTAAAATGTTAGGAATATCGTATAATTTTACAATGTTTGTAAATATGTGAGCACCATGTATCTATCACATAATTAATTTATCTGTAATTGCTTTATTTTTCATTCTTTTTTACCTATCGTGGTATAGTAATCGTATTCTAGATGCATCGTCTTCACATATAATTAATTTATACAAAATATTGTAAAAACATTTTAAAAGACTAACGGTGGAGTTTCTTGCCCATTCTTCTCCATACGAAAACTACCTTTTGGAAGGGGCGACTAGAATTAATTCCATTTTTTGTAAAATTGACGTTCATAAGTGCCTTTTATGTGCCTAATTGAAATAAATTGTTTGACTCAAAGTCAAACAATTGACTAAACAAACATATTACAAATTACAGGATTGTATCCAAAATAAGAATGTTTGGAAACATGCTGGTCCTGCTCCATAGGACAATCTAGTCTAGACAAAATCAAGTGGGTTGCTAATTTAATTGTATAATTTATTATTTTTACGTTCTGTGATTACTTTACCTTACTTACTTAACTTATTAGTAGTATTTTTTTTAGGAAATTCGTCCACTTTTACAATGTTTGTAAATGTATCACACACCACACTATGTACACCATATATCTATGGCATGATAAATTTTTCTGTCATTGCTTCATTTTAAATTTTTTATTTCTAATTTTATTCGAGATGCATCGTCTTCACATATGCTTTTATATAAATAGAGTATACAAAATATTTTAAAACATTTTTTTAAAGAGTAACGATGGAGGTTCTGTTCTATTTATCTCCATACGAAACTACCTCTTGGAAGGGGCGACTAGAATCACTTATATTTTTGTAAATTTGGACGTTCGAAAGTGCCTCTTAAGTGCCTATTTGAAATAAAAGATCTGACTTTGACTTTGAAATTGTCAGGTATCCCTATATTTTTGAAGGTATTCACTAATAATGCTTCCAGCAGCGATGGAAAACGTCGAATGATATGACAATCCTCTTATTCCTTTAATCATTTCTTTAAGCTACAAATCTTAAACTGCACAGGGTAGGTCATCGCACCATATATATTTATTTAATTCCCCAGCTCATAAAGTTTAAACTTAATACTAAAATATTTAAGTACACAGACTAGACAACAGTTTCACACGACACGAGTTTTTATATAACTTTTCTCTGTCACGCACATACCCTGCGGAATAATTAAAAGGTGCCCATGCCCTCGTCGTTGCGGTACGCCCGTATTAAACTTTAAAATTAATGTTGTACTCTCCCCGGTGGAATGTATCAACATAGGATCCCACTTAAACGGTCGCAATCCCATCATATCCTGTTGTTTTCATCGTCCTGGATGGAACCATAAAAGAGCCTTAATAGTAAGTAATCTGAGAGCCCTTTGGATGAAGATAATCAGTGGTCCCTGTAAAGGTCTTTTCGTAGGTGACTACAGTTGAGACCGTTTTTTTTTTTTTTTTTTTTTAGGGTTGGAAATTATCAAATAACTTGGATGGGAGGCGTGTCAGACTCTTGCTGACTAAAACCCTTACTTACTTACTGATTTTTTCCCCCGTGTTCCTTCCACGGAAGGAACACGGGTGGCTTCCACCAGGGGAATAAATGACCCGTGCGCTCGTGGGCTTAGCCTAGGTACGCACGGGCGATTTTTAATTTTTAAGGATATTTTTTCGACGTAAAAATATCGTGGCGGGATTTTATAACGCACTGGATTTCCAACTCTCGGTGTTTAGCCGAGCGTTGAGAATCCAACGCGCTTTGACGCACTCTCGTCCCAGCGCGTTGAAAAAACACGATGTTAGATTTTCAATTCTCGGCGCTAAGAAGAGCGTTGAAAATCCAGTGTACGCAAAAACTCGCCGCGGGGAAAAATCGCCCTTGTGAACCATATAACACATGCTCAGTGTTACAAATGCAGGGGAGTAATATAAAATAGTAAAAACTAAACTTATTATCAATTTTCGTGTATAATAGTCACGTATGTATTTTTTTTTTTTATAATTATGTAACATACTCGTAAGTGCATTTTAAACAATAAACAAGAGCAACATAATAACCCCCATACCATTATTCCCATTAAACATTGAAGTACAATTTTTCTAGGATGTATCCCGATAATTTTTCCCGTTTGCATGCATCTAATAGTGTCCCTATTTATTCAGTAACATTTTTCCAAGATAGCCGCGTTACACAGCTCGAAGCATGATATTTTGTAATAGAGACACTGCAGATTTTCTAAAACAAGAATATACTGAACTACATGAAATGCACACAGCGTAAAATGGAACGGGCTCCTTAAATATTCTCTTTAACGAAAATATAGGAATGTAATTATTTTAATAGGTAAGCTGCAGAGTTTATGGTACAAATTCTGTTTAATGTCGGACTTACGTCAATGTTACGTTCATTTGGAAATCGAATAAGCAGTATACTTATTGGATTTTCATATCTTTTTATAAGTTGATTTATATTATGGATCTTAAACAGAGCAGTCATTATCCTTGGATACTTGATACACAGAAATGAATGAAAATGTTTATGGCGATGTTTACGGTTGGGCAGTTATAAAAGTTATAAATGGAGACAAGAATAAAATGCGTTTTTGACAATTATTTACTATCTGTTAAATTAATCAAGCTATTTTTCAATAGGCATTTTTTATTAGATTTTCGATTTTTATCATTTGTTAGTAAAATTTAGGTTCAAAACAAAGGAAGGTGCAAAATAATTGCCTGTGTAAAACCATTCTATGTACCATAGATGTGTAGTTTTCAGCCTTTTCACGTCAGTTCGGCCGTCCAGGTTGGAATAATGGCGAATGCAAAATAACCTAAAACGCGAAGCTCATGACTGCGAGCACTGTAATTATTTCCCACTAACTTCAGCTTACAGACCATTTGAGGCCATTCTAGGTTTAATCCAGTTGTTTTTGTATTTCTTTAACTTTATACTTTTGTTCGTGGATAGCAACAAAATTTTTGTTTATGGGTATATTTTTAGCTGCACGATTTTCTGTGTGTTCTTTATTTTGTTGCGCTTGCTTTACCACTTCATTCTTTTTGGTCTCACTAATAAAGTCCCACTGTTGGGCAAAAGCCTCCTCCACCTCTTTCTAGGCAGGGCTCAATATTATAAATACAAAATGTTTATAATATAAAAACCCTAAGTAAACGCATAATCGAAACTATGTTCCGTACAAAATATATTGAAGCATTAATAAAAACCAATTTTTGCCCGCGGCTAACACCCGCGTGGAGGTTTCAAATGATCCCACGGGAACGTACTACCGGCTTAAAAAAGTATTATATGTGTTAATCCAGGTTCAAAACTATCTGTGCGCCAAGTTTCATCCAAATACATTCAGCTGTTTTAGCGAGAAAGCGTAACAAACGAACAAAAGATCAAACTCACTTTCGCATCCTTATGTTATAAAACAAAGTCCCCCCACCGAGTCTGTCTGTCTGTCTGAACGCAATAAATACCGAACGGATTTTCAAACGGTTTTCACCGATAGACGGAGTGATTCAAGCGGAAGGTCTAAGTATACATATAATTAATTAAGGTTTTGTGAAATTGGCTGAAATAGGACGATTATTGTCGAAGATGTCGGAAAAAATCATGCCGACTGGGAGCTTTATTGGCGTGCGATGCGTAAACCGTGAGAGATACACAAATGTATGTTCTACACGATTGTTCATCTTAAAAAGTTCAACAAATAATTCGATGGCATATGTCTATCTTCTAAAGATGACCCACAGTAACCATTATTATCTTTCAGAATTTGATAAATATTTAAATGTTATTTCCGAAGCTATTTTGACCGGTATTATATTAATCCTTATCCAATAAAATAAGTTATTTAAATTGGGCATTTAATTTAGATTAAAATATGCCTTGACATCACATCATTTAAATGAATAGTTTAAAATATATCATAAATTCAAAATTACGCGTAACAAAATAATTATGGTTGACGGCAAAGCGGGCGCAGCGGTAGGAGTCAATTACTTTTTCCTCGGCTGTTAGGTATGTAATCCCGGTAGTACATTCCCGTGGGATATTTTGCGATATCTACGCGGGCGAAGCCGCGGACAAAAGCTAGTTTATAATATTAGTGGGATACCTTTGGACACACGTTTGATAAATTTTTCAGTTCCCTGTTTCAAACTTTTAATTGTTACAAATAGATTTACGTACTTTGGCGTTATTTTATTGTTTCACCAATCGGATTAAGCAGAAAAAGTTTAAAAAGTGGATTATAGACAAGCGACTGCCCCGTGCATGAGGTTCTGGGTTCGAATCCCGAGTCGGTCAAAGTGTTATTGGGTTTTACCATCTAGAATTTGTCAGTGGCAGCCCGGAGTCTGGATTTGTGCCTGGTTGGGGGCAATTGGCTCGCCCCCTATTTCATGGGATTTAAATATAACTGGAGAAAATAATGTGGGTGTACTATAGGTGCACCTCTGCTTAACTCTTTTAATTGACAAACTTTTCTATAGCCTTTCGTCCTCTATTTAACTCCTTTAGGGGGATTTACTACGTTGTAGAGGTCAGATAGGCACTTGCTCCATGTAAAAAACTGGTATTCAGCTGCATCCGGTTAAACTGGACGCCAACCTCAACATTGTTGGGAAAATGCTAGGCAGATGATGAGAGGATAAACAAGGAACTGTTGTGCGAAATTTTATGTTTCTACCCCCAGCGGTTTGAAGCCGCAGGGTCCGCAGTTGTCTGTCAGTAAATGAATGAATTAAAGATTTTTATTGACTACTAGCTTTAGCCGCCCCGGCTTCGCACGGGTAGCACTAAGTACTTATCTACGGCGCACCTAATTAACTACTATACTACCCTACCTACCTACCCCACTTACCGTAATTACCCTACCTACCTTACCTACCCTACCTACCCTACCTATGTACCTACCTATCCTACTTATCTACCCTACCTACCTACACTACCTACCTACATACCCTACCTACACACATACTTACCTACCTACCTACATACTTACCTACCTACCTTCATACAGGTATGTAGGTAGGTAGGTAAGTATGTAGGTAGGTAGGTAGGTCTACCTATTGAAATAGATATTATCGTGAATTCTTGCAAGCCTAGTACTTTTTGTTACCTAGGATTTATGGCACAGCTGGGAACAGTTTGTATGGCAAAATGAAATTTTTGTTTTTACTATTTTCCTCGTAGATTTTCCATATTTTCTCACCGTTTACACCTACCCTGGACTTCCACAAATATTTCAAAACCAAAATAAGCCAGATCGGTCCAGCTGTTCTCGAGTTTTAGCGAGAGTAACGAACAGCAATTCATTTTTAGGGTTCCGTAGAAAACTAGGATCTCTTATAGTTTCGCCATGTCCGTCTGTCTGTTTGTCTGTCCGCGGCTCAGCCCATAGATTGTTAGTACTAGAAAGCTGTAATTTGCCATGGGTATACATATTAATTACGCCGACAAAGTGGTAAAATAAAAACAAGAAGAAAAATATTTTTTTCGGGTTGGACACGTAAAGTGGTGATGTGTTTTTTTTCTCGTCTATCCTATGGTGTGGCATATCATTGGAAAGGTCGTTCAAAATATTGTGGGTGTGTTAAAGCAATTTTTAAATTTAAGGATCCTTTTGAGAAATATTAAGCTTTAAAGTGATAATTTTTGTTAGAGTATAGTGTCCCCCCAACCCCTGCCAGTTACGATTTATGAAAAACTCACAGCAATAGTATATATAACGAAGTTAAAAGGAAAACTATCACAGTTAAGTAGGCTTTATAGGTTAACGAGTAATAGTCGACCAACTTAAATTTGCAGTTTGAATAACATGTTCTCCCGTACATTCCATAAGGGAGAACCTATTTTTCAACTACAATGTTAAGTTTGTTCTTGGGATAAATTCATCCCAACTACGGAACCCTTCATTGTGCGTGGTCCGACATGCACTAGGCCGGTTTTCTTATATAGATAAATTAAATATTTTTAAGCTGGTTTTAAAAATTATAGTTGGTATCTCGAGAATAGAAGGCGTGTGCCAAGATATTTCACATTCCACGTTACTGAAGAATACGAACCAATTTTTGTAATGTTTTTTGTAGTTGTATTTGATCCTGTCATTATAGCTCAATATTGTTCCACGGCAAAACCTTACATACCGTATGCAAAAGCGCATTTCCCGTAATTCTATTCTTGTTAGTCCACGTAATTCTAAAAGTGCAAAGTTCCTACATTATTGTGTTCCGTATAATTGTGTCGGTGTTCTCTCCGTGTTGTGGAAGTGTGCACTGGCTAAATGGCTGAGAACTGCCAGCTACAGTACAGGAGTATACCCACAGGACATGCAGGTAACACGCTGTAGGTTTACTTCTACTATTTGTGCAGGAAAGAAATTGTTGAAGTTTTAAATTTGTGTTTTGCACAGTAATAGTATTGTAGTATAGTTTCAGTAACAAGGATTGAAGCTCTTTGCCGGCCTTTGCACGTTTTAAGGCAAGCACGGAATTATGGATACTATATTTTACTTTCAAGTATCGGAATGGAGAACTTCATTTGCGTAGGTTGCGCGACTTAAATGTTTTTCACTTGCGTTCGCGATCCGGGTCTTGTGATTGTAAGTACATATTTTGATCTATTTTGCACGTTACATACACGATTATCGGAATGTTTGACTGGTAGAAGATTTTTCATTAGAGTTTCGTTTGCTAAACTACTCTTCTCAAAGGAGCTTAAATTCTAAGTTGGTAGTAGTAGAGATTAATTTTAAATTCGACTAGTAGATAAATATTGGCTTGATCCTACGTAATTTTTGGAGACGATAGATTTTCGTATTGCATTTGATATTTCAGTAAAAAATTCAATTCGAAAACCGGTCGTGAACGTTTGGTAGGGTTACGTGACCATAAACTAGACTGACAATGTACGGCTTTAAAAGTAGGTTTCTGTCATAGGTCTGTAATACTTTTATCTGCAAACAAATAACTACAAAATTGGCGATACCTGTTTTTTTTAAATTAAAATAATATGGTATAATGTTTGAATTTTTCCAAGGAAAAAGCCAGTACAAGCTTATAAAATTCTGAAAGATTGTACTTGCATTATTTTATGTTGATTCGTCGTAATTACCATCACAGTTATTATAAGCCCTTCATCCGATTGGAGTGGGCCTTACTACATACGATTTTTTTTCCAAATGAACCCCACTTACCTACTAGGTTGGTTATTAGGCACAATATACAATAATGAAACTATCCAATTAGGTCTTTTATAAGTGTTCAGTTATTTGTCACGAATAGTCAAACCGAACATGACGTCTATGGCAGCAATTATGGTAAAATATTCGTGACTGTATAACATAATGTGAAACAAGGGAATACATAATTTTTTTGTTATTGGCGCTTGAAGTTTTAAGAAGTGATTATTTTGGTTTTTACGTTTTATGGCTTAGTGGGTTTTGATTAGTCAGTAAAAAAAAAATACTGTTGGGATCTGACTGGCTTAGATTTTGATCGCGTTGAAATATTCTAGCCCAGTCAATAACATCAAACATCGCAAAACGCGCATTACCACCATTTTGTATAATGTTGTTAGGTCCCCTGAGAGTAGTTCATAACCAAGTTTGCAACCCTGAAAACCTTGTGCTACTCCCATGGTTCTCGAAAAGCTGCGAAATTCTGGCACTTGTTTGAGTTTTTTTGAAAAATATACCTTATGGCGCGTACTTAAGTATCTTTCTTCTATATTTTTGTGAAGCTAGCTAAATTTGCTACAATCTGGGCCCAACCCACCGTTGAGGGAACGGAACGAGTTCACAGTGGTCGATGGTGGCATCGAAATGATTCAGTCAGAGCCATTGTGGCGGAATACTTCAGCTGTGTTTTGAACCACTTTGGTAAAAAGTACGATACCCACAAGATGGAGCTATGAGGGGCACTAAATCATTATAAAGGTATCGATAACTTTAAACTATGTGGAAAAAAATGCCCATGCCAAATTTTGCTTGCTTCACAAAAATATAAACAAAGATACTTATAAAAAAAAACCGGCCAAGTGCGAGTTGGACTCGCACACGAAGGGTTCCGTACCACCGTACAATATTTAGCAAACATGACATATTAAAAAAAAAACTACTTCCTAGATCTTGTTCAAACCAATTTTCGGTGGAAGTTTACATGGTAATGTAATCATATATTTTTTTCAGTTTTATCATTCTCTTATTTTAGAAGTTACAGGGGGGGGACACATTTTACCACTTTGGAAGTGTCTCTCGCGCAAACTATTCAGTTTAGAAAAAAATGATATTAGAAACCTCAATATCATTTTTGTAGACCTATCCATAAATGCCCCACACGTAGGGGTTTGACGAAAAAAAAAATGAGTTTCGGTTCGAAGTATGGGGAACCCCCAACATTTATTGTTTTTTTTCTATTTTTGTGTAAAAATCTTAATGCGGTTCACAGCATACATCTACTTACCAAGTTTCAACAGAATAGTTCTTATAGTTTCGGAAAAAGTGGCTGTGACATACGGACGGATAGACAGACAGACAGACATGACGAATCTTGTGTTCCGTTTTTTGCCATTTGGCTACGGAACCCTAAAAACTGAAGGGATTCCCAGAATTTCACAGGTTTTCGAGCACAATGGGAGCATAAGGTTTTCAAGGTTGTAAACTTGGGTATAAACTACTCTCTCAGGGGACCTAATTACATATAAAAAAACCATAGGCACATGCGCGTTTGCGATGTTTGCCTTTTTTGTGTCGATTTTGACTGGGCTGTTCGTGTTTTCCTTAACATTCAATTAATCATCATCATCACCGCTGGGCATAGGCCCCCTTTTTTTTGAGCCAATCCCCACGCTCCTGTACCAGCCTCATCCAGGTTTTGTCCCCGATGGCAACATTATTCGTTTACATAATAGCAATAAACATATTATATTCTAAAACTATCCAGAGATTTTCTTATCGTATAAATGCATACAGTCATGTTGCTTCTTTAATTAAATTCTTGGTCCATTCAGAGTTGGAAATTCTTATAATTTTAAACTTGATCTAATAAAAGTTGTTTATCCAGTAATTACGTAGTAATTAATTTCACAATGTTTATTTACTTTCTAAACATTTTCGTTTATTCAAATTGTGGTGCGTTAACGTCATAAATTATAATTTTAAACTTCAAAACAACGAAACTTAATACTTAAGATTTATAAAATAAGCAGCTCAGTTTCAAGCAATGATCGTTAATTGTTTGAAACCAAGCTGCTTATTTTGCATCAAAATCGTGATAATTATAATTTCCCCCTCTTTGTTTAGGTACTTTTAATATAGCTAGTGTTTATTTTTTCAATTGCATGATCATTGGATTTGAAAATAATTATATCTAACTAGCTTTTACTCACGGATTCGCCGTCGGAAATGATCCCACGGGAACTTGTACTGAGATAAAAGTATCAGATGTCTTATGATAAGACTCTTATCCCAGGTCATGGTCTACCTGCCTTCATCGACCCGTCCTGCGTGAAAAGGTAACAAACAGACAGGCAGACGGAGTTACTTTCACATTTATAATATTAGTGTGCATACGTATGGATTATTATCAAATGTTGATGTCGTCACTTGTAATGATTTAATTCTGAAGGCGTGTATGCACGAACGGACAAGAACATGGTGAACACGGACATCGAACACTTTGTTAGCATTTGCGTACCACTAACGAACATGTGTTCGTCAAAAATGTTCGTGGCGATCCAATTTCGAATTCATGGCTACTAGTGAGCGGACCGGTTAAGCGCGAACACAAGTCGCACTGTGTTCATATGGTGTTCGTGTTCGCTTTGCTAATTTACGTCCACTCGTACGAACCAAATATTCCGTGTTCGATGTTCGTGTTCGTTCGTGCGCAAACGTCTTGACATGCCTTTGCATCTGTACATAATACACATACAAAATCTATGATATTATCGTCATCACATTCACGAGCATAAAAATATTACTATGGACGCTCGGCAATAATATCAGATTTCATGATTCATCCATTTCATGATCATTTGTGGAAGGCATTTACAAACGGTAGCACAAATTTTTATCTATCTAAAAACTTGGTATCTGACGAGACAAGCCACGTTAAAATATAAGGATGCTATATCGGCTTTAAAAATATTTGTCAGGTCACGAGTTTCTGCTCGTGATTGTACCTAAGCTTTGCTAAGAGCATTTTAACTAACATGATCAAAGCCGTCACGACATCGTAACGTGAAAGGTTTACGTTCGGATTTACCCTTGCTACGTTAAAAGAGATTGTTAAAGCTTGCCATTTAGCTCATGAATCTTCTGAGAAGGATCATACATCATGCAAAGAGATGCATTGAGTGCCAAGTATTTACCGCCGTACGATGCTCGATTGTGAATAAAGGAGGATTATGACTAATGGTTTTTTTTTGAGCGGCTTTTGGAAAAATTATGTCGGCTACACGGTTCGATCGAATTTTAAGCTACGCTTGCCGCGGTCGGTCCCTGGATGGGTGACCATCCATTACATATCAAAACCCTTCCGTGCCCGGAAAGCACGTTAAACCGTTGGTCCCGGCTGTCATTTGTAGATCTTTGTCAGAAGCCCGAAAGTCTGACAACCAATGTTACTAAGGGGTATTGTATTATCCAGTAAATGGGTTGTGGAGGTTAGATAGGCAGTCACTCTATGTAAAACACGTATTCAACTGCTTCCGGTTAGATTAGAAGCCGACCCCAACATAGTTGGAAAAAGGCTAGGTAGATGATGATGAATTATGCTTATTAAAAGGTATTTTTCTATTTTGCGTTTCAGTTTTTTTTTCGTCAGTAGTTTTTTTTTAACTATCGTTTTCTTTTACCAATTGGTTATGCCGCGCACGCGTGTGCAGTATAGACTTCTTGCGTTAAGTCTCGATACGCATAACCAGCAGTTTAGGTGATGCCAATTGTCCCAGAGTCGTGAAAACTGTCACGAGTGTTTTGGTGTCTCGTAGTGCTTTAAATCCACAGCGCAACGCACTGGTGGGTCGCTCGCCAGGCGTATTTTTGCGGCTACTGCTTCGCATTACGATGCGGCCCACCTGTAGTGTGTGATGGATCATACAAAATGGACAAAAGTGATTTAGGAACAATGAGTTGCGTTGCGGCACGGTCCGCACAAATGTGCGCGAGTCTCCTTGCAGTGGACTGGAAACATTTTAAATTCGAATTTGAAATTTGAATCTGTCCGAAATATTTACTGCGTTGCGTTGCGGTGCAGCCCGTCGCAGCTCCTAATGTGCGTTGGCGCATTTTTGCAATGCGGTGTGCCGCGGGGCTCTGCGCTTATCTTTAAGGGTAACGGCCGCTACGAGTACGAGAGCATTTTATTTGTGTAATTTATTTCATTACCACTGCTTTCAAAACGGTGAAAGAAAACCTCGTGAGGAAACCGGCATCCAGCTAGAACAATTATTCGACGACATGTGATATCCACACCAACCCGCACTGGGCTCTCGAGTTTGATTATATTCTACTTTGTATCACAGAAAGGAGACCTGTGTCCCTACTGTGGAAAAATTATACGCTGATGATATTTATACTAAGCTCTTTAGTGAAATTCAAGTTTAACCTCTTTGGTCAGCTAATATTACATTAATTAGAGTTCACAGTCACTGGCCATGCATGGCCAGTGCGTGACTAAGCATGGTCCACGCTACTACACGTAAACAAGCCGTAGTTTATAAAATATAGTGAACACGCAACCGTACATCCACTGTGTACCTAATAATACAAATGTAGATGTTTGTATGTTTGAGTTTCAATATTGAATAGATTTAAATAATTATAATTTGATTTTTACATGACTACGGCGGAGGGTTATGATTTTGACCGGTATGTATGTTCATCTGTTCCTCATAAGTTCTAAACTCCTCATCAGACTTTGACAAATGAGGTATGGAAGCGTCTTTTTTGTCCGCTGGTTATACATAATGGAACGTCACATTAAACTTAAAATGGCGTCCTCTAGAGGACATAAAGTAATGAATTGAAAAAAAAGCTGTGTTGGGTATGAAAATGCTTGCTTGTACCTAATACTTTAAAAAAAAAATTGTGACCCCAAAATAATAAATAAAAGTTGTAAAAACTAAAACCCACCTACGACAAAAAGCCAACTAAAAGGGTATAAACAAGACATCACAGACAGACATACAAAATCCGGAGTCAGACGTAATCTTATTTAGAACATGTTTTCTGTAAGTATATTAATCAAGTTTGAAAAGTTCATCAGCTCATTCAGGAAAAATTACCCCGTGTTTATACTCATAATATACAAGTTGTGATACTCGTTTTCGTCAAGTGTTTTGAAACACTTATCAAAAATAAGTTGTATAAAAACATGTATCCTACATGAATAAACATTGTTTCTGACTTGTGTTATTTCCTATTTCACCTTATTGTCCTTAAAAATGCGAGTGGAGCCGCGGGAAAAACTAGTTATAACAATAATAGGAATTATAATTCAAGTAAATGTACGACGAGTAATCTCTTTTAGTAGATTTTAAAACGAATGACATTCGAGGGTAATAAATTACGAAAGTATGATTATTTCGTGTGGTTACTCATTTTGATAATGACTTAATAATTATTCACTAGTGTCATATCCACTCGTAGATATGGATTTGTGTTCATAGTTTAGTTGCTTTTATTTGTATTTTTATGTTTTAACGGGAATCACAGGTACAGTCGGATTGACAGTAAAAAAGATTCAACTTTAATAAGGAATCAAATTAGCACCAACGAAGTGAAGAAACTGTAAGACATATTAAACTATAAAAATCTTATTGCGTAATTCTAAAACTTGTTCCTACATTGGCATTTAATTAGTGCGTACTTTTGAGCCCTAATCTAAAAACTTTGTAGACACGCAATTTTAGCGAACATTTTCGTTTTTCTATCGCTTAATAAACTAAATTACAGATGATTACAGTTTTAGCACTAAACCGCATGTGAGCGTGAGGGCATATACTTTGGGTTTAGTCTATAATTTTATGTAAATTTTTGAAATAACTGACTTACCCTTTACTCACAAAATGTAATAAAATTATTCATTGCTAAAAGTTTTAGTACGAGTAATAGTATCCTGTTAAAATAATTATGTCAATTAAAAATAAAAGCCTAGTAGCACCTTATAAGTACCTAGTACCTACAGCCACTGTTGGAAAAACCAGTTTTTCCCTCCTAATCTTTATTCTAACTGCAAATGAATAAGGCACAAAATGTCTTGCAAAGTTGCTTTGGGCCTGTGCGAAAATTGATCACGTTTTTTTACGGCTACCAAAAGTCCTGTACTAGAAGTCCCAAAGATTCACATTCAAAAGATTATCTCAAATATTTCTAGACAGTTCTAAAAATAAATATTGAATGTATATTCCCAAGTTACCATGTTTCTAACTTATCCATTGTATCTTAAAAGTTACCAGATTCAAGGTTTGTTTCCACGATCTGTCAAACGCAGATTAGTCATTTACGAATTCCCCATTAGTAACCTTCATTACTCGACTCAAATAGAAAATAAGTACTTAAAACCCTACTAAAAGGAACGCTTGTGGAAACTCATTCAGTTCGACTCGGTCGTTGTAAGCGTACAGACGCCTACGCCGTAGCGGTGCTACGCCGTAGCTCGCTCTACGTGTCGCGTGTTAACTTCGTCCGATTGTTAAAATTAGTACAGTTTTTGGTTATAGTTAAGAATAAGTCTGTAGTGTTATGAAAATGTAGAGTAATATTTTAAAGTGTTTTTTTAATGAAACATTGTTCAGTGACATTACGGGAGGGCAGTGACTGAATAGTGCACACGGTAACCTACTTAAATGCTTCATCATAAAGGGGAGGTAAGTAATGACTTCTATATTTAGTTGCGAAGTTATATTAATGTTTGAAAATGTGTGTAAAGTTGGCGACAGACTAGAGTTTAATTAGAGGCTAACTTTATTGCCACAAACTGAACATGTGACGCTTTGAACATGAATTTAGATTATACAGCGAACATTTTACCTTACTTTGATAATTATGTTAAGCATAAATAGTATTGTTTTATTTACTTAATTATCGCTTAAGAATCTTCGTGAACAAATATTTTTATGGTTTAATTTGTTTCTACCTATTATAATTTTAGTAATATGATAGAGGATGAAATGCATAGATTACGGAAACATTTAAAATCTTCAAACCATGGTAAATAGCTAAGGGTAATTTAATGGTTTAAAGTATCAATATGACACTGCATAACTAATATTAAATATGGCTGGATACAAGGCAGATCAGTGATAGACAATATTAGTTAAAAAAAAAACAAATGTCAATTATAACTGTGTTTACATGGTTTCGATTTCAGAATGTTGAATACGATTTGAGAAATGATAATTATTCTAGGACATGCCTTAAGTAAAATGGAGTTAAGTTAGTCTGCATTTCAGATTAGTTTTTGAAGCGTTGCACGCTAGTATCGCATTAACACGGGGTGACTTATATGTCAGCGTTGTATAAATTAAAGGCCATTAACATAGTGAATTAATACAGATTATACATATATGCCAGTCAGCCATACGTATGGTTTTTACCATGTGCTTGGATAAAGATCAAAATAACCAAGGTTATATGTTAGAACATACAAACACGCATAAATATTAAGAGTAAGCTAGATGAAGTAGCAAACTATGTTAAAACAAATATACACTATTAATCACCCAAGGAGTTTACGTCACAGATATAAAATATGCACAATACCACACAAAAAAGCCATTTTCAATAAAAAAAATCTTAACATAAACAAAAAAACATCAATGTATATGTGTACCGATGTTTGCAAATAAATAAATGATTTTAATGAGGTCGGCGTTTCCTATCAGACACTGAGAAGGAATCGTAACCTCGCGAAAAAAACAAAAAAAAAAAACAACCAATTAATTATTATACTGCAGTTTTCTAGCGACGTCGTCTGGCTAATTTATCCTTTGGGAATAGCGATACTGACTGGGTAAAAAAAAACATTTAGTCCGTCTGTCAGATAATAAAAAAATATTATACACGTTTTTTTTGCTTCATGATAATAATTTTAAAAAATTTGTTAAAACGCATTAAAGTTGAGGAGTGGGAGCTCGCTACGTCAAAATTCAGTTTAAAATTGTTTTAAAATCATTCCACATTTTAACTCAATGTATTGCCGTAATCTTTTGATTACGTAAAAAGACATAAAATACGTGTCCTATATTTTTTTGAATCTATCTGACGGAAAAAAATATATTTGTGAACATCCTTAATTAGGTAAATCCGGCCATCTCACTTTTTTCTTTTCACCTCTCCAATTAAGCTAAATATGGCTAAAGCCTTGGGTTCGCGGCTGTCATTCGTGGATTTTTGACAGTCGTAACTAGTCGTCAGAAACCTTAAAGTCGAACTGTCTTACTAAGGGGTATCGTGTTACCCAATGACTGGGCTGTGCAGGTCAAATAGGCAGTCGCTCCGTATTGAGTTGGAGTGGAGTGGAGTTTCTTGCCCATTCTTCTCCATACGAAAACTATCTTTTGGAAGGGGCGATTAGAATCAATTAAATTTTGTTTGTAATTTTTGACGTTGAAAAGTGCCTTTTATGTGCCTTATTGAAATAAATTATTTGACTTTGAATTTATAAAATTATGGTATTCAGCTGAATCCGGATGGACTGGAAGCCGACCCCAACATAGTTGGGAAAAGGATAGGTAGTTGTTTAACTAAAATAAATGTTACTTTTGTGCCAGGAGCAACTTCATGAAAATGGTACAACCTTTTTTTAACCAGTTTGACACATATTACGCTACGGCCAATTGAATACTCTTAAGGGCCACCCTCAAATATCCAGAAATCTTTAAATGGTTTTCCTTATTGCTGTCCCATCCTTAGTCACCTGTTAAGGTTTGATTTTATCATCATAAGAAGTGAAAAAGCCACTGAAATAGCTGAAAATAAATTGTGTTATCTCAGATATAAATTCTGCAAAATTGAATAAAATCCAAATATTTTGAAGAGTTGAAAAGGGCTTTAATAAGCCCTACTTACTTTGACATTGATATGAAATCATTCATTATTAAGAATGATTTTATATCAACGTCAAAGTTTATAATTATTTCGGAAGGTTTTGATTAGTCTTATAATATTTTCAACAAAATGTTTGTTGTAGGTTGATCTGTTTTATCGCTGAAATATAAGCTATGATTAGTAAATTGATTTTACTTTATACATAGTATAACACACAAAGTATATTTAAGTCACTTTTGTGTCTGGCTGTGTGACCGTTGAGATCTTCTTAACTGCATTTTGATGCGGTTTCGCGATTATTCAAAGCATTAATTCCGGAACGTTTATATGTATAATACATTAACATTTAATTTAGATTTAGCTCAGAAATCTTGATGTTACGAGGTGTTTCAGGAACCCAAACGCAAAATTGAATTTAAGAGTATTTTTGAAATTTCTCTTTGCCTTTATCATCATCTTGCCCCATGTCCCATGTTACTTGGGGCCGGTCGGGTATCAAATAGGTTCTTATTTTATTTAAAAATAAAAGAGTAAACTATAAAAAATAAAAATAAACTTTATTTTTCATTTCCTCTTCTACTCTTACACACGGTGTCTACATCTTTTCTTATCCTCTGTCCTATGGTATATTGGAATGCTGGTATGCTCAAAGAGAATTCTTTAGAAATAAGCATCACCTTTGTACGTATTTTTCTGTTCACCTCTTCTTGTCTGTTTATACGTGGGAAGATACATAAATAAATAAATCCATAAACCGACATAAATAAATGACATAACGAGTTTATCTATTATATATGTAGTAAAATCACGCCATTGAACCCTCCTAACGACCATTAACAATAGTTATTACTGTCAGGTACGTTTCAAGGCCTATTTAATGTATGAGTATCATAATGCTTGTTGTCTGAAAAGGTTCGGGATATAAGTCCACTGACAGTAAAATGTCAGAGTTTAGCACGAGACAAAGTTAAAGCAGATTCACGTTATGAACTGAAATCTGTTAATTCTAAAATCATTTCTCATTATAAGGTATTGTTGCCCGCGACTTTGTTTGCGTGTATTTTATTATTACATAATTCTTTAGGATTCCATATATCCGAATGAAAACGGAATCCGTATAGGATCGACCACTCGTGTCTGTCTGTCACAGTAAAGGAGATCACCCATTCTGGGATTTAAAAAAAGTGGCGGCCATCAATAATATTTAAATATTTTGAAAGTACACATAAAGGCTTGTGCAGACCAGCGCGACTTGTCGCGCGACGCGACACGAACAATACAATTTTTAAGAAAACTTCACAGTATAACAATAACCGGTATCGCGTCGCGATAAGTCGCGCTGGTCTGCACAAGCCTTAAAACGCATAATTTTTTACTACGGCGTCAAAGTCGAGAACAATTTGGGTTCGGAGATATATCCATTCTGGGATAAATATTTTTTGTCGGCCATTAATGTGTCAGGTGGTATCACCCAGCTCAAAATAGTGGAATAATAATCATATGGTATCTTACACAAAATGGCGGAGTGTACATAATTTATTTACTTTAAAGATCTTTGTATATCTTTACTCGCAAATGTTTTACAGCGTTGTCGCCATTCAAAGAAATGTTTCTACTACTGCCACCATTCAAATAGAATGTAATTCATTCCTGGCCGCAGACTTTTTTTAAATCCCAAATCGCCTAAAAACATGGGTGATCTCCTTTGCTCCGAATCTTATGGACCGATTGAGTTGAAATTTGGTACACATTTATCAATTTCTGTGACCCAAACACGGACATGTTACGTACATAAATGAATTTTGAATATGGGTGTCACTTTTGGGAGGCTAATACGAAAAACCACGTTTTGTACACTGTGCCATGTGACATATCAAATGAAAGGGCTTACTGTGAGCTCCTCGAATGGGAAGCTCCCAGTCGACATGATTTTTTTATGAATTATACTCCAAAACCTTCCGCATGAATCACTCCGTCCATTGGTGAAAACCATTTGAAAATCCGTTCCGTAGTTTTTGAGTTTACCGCGTTCAGACAGACAAACAGACAGACAGTCGCGGCGGGGGACTTTGTTTTATAATATGTAAGAATGTAAGGATAACGATAATTATAAATATTTAACTTTGATAGGCTTAACAACACACAACCAAATACCATAATAATGGAGCTCATATTATTATTTATTTATTGCAAAATGGGCCAGCTTTTGACTTCGATCTCGCATGGTGGAAAGCGATGGATGAGGTCTATGATAATGCCATAATAACTCATTAATAGCCTACATACAACTTCCATGCATTCTATGCACGGATTTGATGTCATAAGGCACTATATCTCTAATTATCACCAGTGCGTTAACGCAGACTGCTCTAACATGAACCTTATTAACACGAGACCGCTTCAATTAATTGTTGCGGTAAGGGAACAACGCTTGGCTTGCCAATTTTGGATTGGCGATTGTAACATATTGTTATTAGTACCTACGTAGTTAGTAGTTATCCTTTAGGTATGAAGTCTTGTTATACTTAATAGTCCCAAAGTAAAAATAAATAGGAAGCTTTTAGACGGTATTTTATATTCTTGTTACAATGAAATTTTTTAGAAGGGGTTTTTATCTGTAATTGAATTATTTATTCGATATCGGTAGAAAAGTGTTGATGGCTCTAAAAAGTTTTCTAAAGTGTAAGAACCATTTTAATTGAAACTACAAAGAAATTTCAACACAAATGTTGCTGGTTTCATGAAAAAAGTTCCTACCTCGACAATTAATATACTCGTGAGTACATCGAAGCCTTTTCATTCCAATTTTTTCAATGCTCAGCAATACAATTAAATCAACAACTAAAGTGCATTTAAAATATTCGCGACACAACACTAACGTCGATAAGTGTTCGAACAAGCGAGCCACATTCACCGTTCATTCACAGTAAGTGCATGCAGCGACACACTTTTATCACAAATCAAGTGAGACGTCGCGACAATGTTGTGTGCCGTGGAACATAACCAGAGTGCACAATGGAGTTATGAACAACGCATGTCTGTTACACCGAGGTGATACTTGAATCCGGAAGGTGATGCTATTGTGTTACTGGCTTTATAAAGTTATGAGTTGTAGTTTTTTTTAAATAAGATTACAGTAATTGAATGGTGTGGTTTCTGAAGACTGGAGATATTTATGGTCTTATTACAAAACGAGGTTTGAAACATCACATGGTTTAAATCATCGAGCCCGTGTTTGAAATAAGAACCTACCTGTGATAGATAAACAAATATGAATAGTCTGACTCAGCTGTCAGTTTTGTTATGAGAACTTTACCATAGACGGAGTAAAGTTCTAAATTAAAAATGGCTCCATGGTTTAAACCGGGGTCTGACGATAAACCTTGTTTTGTAATAAAACAGTTATAGCTTTGGGATCTTCGATCTCTTTGTCGAAGATTGGGATGCTTTTTTAGGTTTGCTATTTGCCAGGTATATTGTTTATACAGCTTTATTGATAATTAAACATCTGATATGCTTGCTGATGCGGTAGCATACTCAGCATATAACAGGCCGCCTGTCTGCGAGTTGGTGCTCCCATGTTTCATTACTGGTTGGTCATGATGACAGTTTTATAGAATCGATAGTTGCTATACTGCTTGGCTCTAGACAACATTTCAACAGCTTGTAACTACGCCGTCCGTACTAAAGGTTGACAAATGTAAGGTTTGTTGGTTTTTGTCGAACTTCGAGAAGTGTTACACGACGGTGTAACATGTATCCATCTCTCCTGCACTTCATGCTCTCTTGTAACGTCCCTCGCAATGCCTTCACCTCTACATTGTTGATTGTTAATTAAACAGAAATATGAAAGTTAAACGACTTGTTGAATAACATCAATTTCGTACCAATTAACACACAATGTTTAAGATAATTAATTCTGACTGTACTTTGTGATTTACGAGACTGCCTCGGGATGTTTTATTTTGTTCGGTTACAAATACTCCCCGATTGTAAACTTGGGTTTGCTGTGATGAATAAATTAATGGAGGTTGATATTTTTTTAATTTTTTTTTCAATTAATTGCTTCGTTTATAATATACGTCACAAGTGTATTTAAGCAAAACACGTTATAGAAAAAAAATGGCCTCATTCATGAAATTCTTTTTTATTCAGTACAATATTAAAACATTTAACATCTTTCAATTCACATAAGTATTATACTATCTACCCAAGTTAGCCACATATACCTACTTTGAAGTCCGTATAGCGAAATTCTTGAGGCTAACTTTCTTAGCGCCACGTCAACTAAGACGATATTTTTTAAATTCAATAAGTTAGATACCGCGTCCACAAGATACCAAAGTGTGTAATAGTTTTTTTTAAATGTTTATTGGTTATGTGTTTTTGTATTTTTTTGACTTATACCTATTCAAATTCAATTTCAAAATATTTTATTTCACATAAAACTACAAGGGCACTTATGAAACGTCAGCCATAGGTGCACGGTTCCAGTTAGGCGTTTTCTATGGAGCCAGCAAGTAACTCCACGGTTACTCTTTTAAAATTTATTTAGATTCCTTATCACCTAGCTAGGCCCTTACAGACGCGCCTTAGCCTGGTCAAGAATATTTCTCCAACGTTACCTATTTCCAGCTTTTTCTCCAACAGTTCCTAAATCTTGATCTACGCCATCCAACTATCTAAGCTTGGGCCGTCCTCGACTTGTCGGGCCATCCGATTTACTATCAACTATCTGACGCTGGTTTTCAACTGGACCTTAAGTTGCGAGTGCAGTACAACGACGCGTGGCGAGCGATGTTTTGACTGCCTCGGTGGTGCAGTGCGGGCGCCATGTTCTGTGCGGGCCGCGCACCCAGCTGGCAAGCGCTGCTGAGGACCCGGTCGGCCGCCGCACGCACCGCCATACATCGCTCGGCCAATTGTTTGATGGCCGCGGTAAGAGAATGGAACCAAAGCCCCTTACGTATAAGGTGGCAGTCCTACCACACACCGATTACATAAATAAATGTGCGTGTGTAATGTGAATGTGTTATGTTTATATTATTGTATATTTATTAAATTATTTATGTGTGTAATAATTGAAACTTGTAGTTATGTGGATTTTATATCTGGCGGTGAAAAGATTTCATTTAATTTCATTTTCATTTCATTAATAGTTGATCGCTGACTGTTCACGGCGCCAGGGATTACGCGTTTGTTGCAGCGACAAGAACTATCGCTTAGAATACACGCTGAGAGAGTCACGCTTGGTACATACGCATAAAAGCGAGTAATCACTCGTTGCCGTCACGCACTCGCTGCTCGTTGCTCGCCATCTCGTTTTTAGTTGCTAGCTATACTCGCTTTTCGTTAATCGCCGGCGGTGGGACAGGTGCATAGCACTTCGGAAGAACATAAGTGAGACTTTTATGTTTGTCCATAAACAGCTTTACTAAAACTCGAAAACTTAAACGTTTTCCCTTAACTATCTCTTTGAGGAAAATCCTCAAGTAAGCTATTAGTGTCTTTTAAGTAGTTGATGTTGACACATAAGGTTCATCTCGAAAATATATTTCATGGAAAAAGTTTGAGATTTGCTGGCTTATTATGTTACTTTGTAAGGTTTATCGGGTTACTTACTAATTATTAGAATACCGGTTGAAACATTGCTGTGTAGAAAGGATTAAAAATGTTACTCGTTTGAAAATATGTTTCATGGTAAAAGTTTGAGACTTGCTGGCTTATTATCTTACTTTGTAAGGGTCATCTGGTTACTTACTAATTCTTAGAATACCGGTTGATACATTGTGTATAAAGGATTAATATAACGTACCTAAAATAAAAAACAAGGCTATTTGAACCCGACTACGGGTAAAACTCAAAAGTAATTGACATACAGTTATGAGTTTATGGCATATCGCGCCCAGGTTTTTTTTTATTGTGACGTCGTAATTATTATAACAGCATAGGAACTAAACTCAAAATGGTGAAGGAAAACATTGTGAGGAAACCGGAAGTCCTAGCACCGAAATTTCGAAGACATGAGACATATACCAACCCGTACTGGAACCGCGTGGTGGATTACGGCCCACTCCATCACACCGAGAGGAGGCCTGTGTCCCAGTAGTGGGAAAATTATAGCCTGATTATGCTTATGCATAAGAACTTTGATGGATAGGTTAGGTTATACGAAGTATACCATTATTATTATTGCAACTAGCAACACACACCAAAGTCAAGTTTAAGAGGGTTTATCCTAAAAGTTGGCAACGTCGCAAATAACTGTCAAATATTTATCTGTTTTGATTCTTATAGCGAACTGGAATATTAATAATTAATTGCAATATTATAACATTGAATTTGATGTTGTACCCATTTTAGGTGTAAAAAACTCATTTTGAACGTATCCAAATAGTTCTTTTACATCTAAAACTAAACATTCGGGGTTACAATATTAATTATTGCATTTCATAATCAATATTCTAGTTCCCTAGTTAGCCACATTTTTTATATCCACACAGTAATAATGCAAAATTAATCAAAACAGTGAAATATATGACATCTATTTGCGACGTTGCCCACCTTCAGAATAAACGCTCTTAAGATCGAATTAAATTGAAAAGGTCATATATCAAAAGCAGCAATAGAAACTGTACTATGCGTGATAGAATTAAGGTTCAAAATGAATTTATTTAATATTTTAAATGGTTACTGCATAGTTTCTTTCAAATTGTTGAGCATATTTGGCGTAACATACACGACGCGCGAACTGTTACTACTGTATACTTTGAAACTCACTGGCTTATTATGTAACTTTGAAAACTTCGTAAAAGGCGTACTACCGCGTCTGTTACCTGCCAATTATTGTAGCATGTTGCAGGGTTGCAGCATAAAGAGAACAACAATGCAGTGTTCCGAAAAGCTAGATACGAGCTGATAGAATAGTCGCTATATAACTTTTGCCTTTGTATATTTAGGAGTTCTACACTCCGAGCACGGAGCAGACCGTATCGATGTGCTTTTGTTTTGGGTTTTCATTACCGTACCTTAGATTTTAAATAACAAGCAAAACATGTTTCGCCATACCGGGTATTTGTTACGTACTGGAATATCAGACAGGTAAGATAAACATGGTAGAGTCAAAACATTTTCGTCTTTTTATAATCGACTTTATAAATGTTTTATTGAATTTTTAGATACTTTTAGAAAAATTACGTTTATACTAAATATCATTTTATAATAAATTTTCTAAACCAGTCACAAAGTGATCATGGCTGCAATTTCCATTTGGGTTAAATAACTTACAGGCAGGTACTGAAGTTCTCTAAACCTTCTAAAGTATTTTATTTATTCTAGTCGTTATTGGCACTCGAAAACCCGTAGGTAATACGACTATCGTAAGCATATAACATATTAATACAGTCACATTAGGTACAACTAAAATTGTATAACGTGGAAGACAACCTAATATGGAACTACTAGTGCATAGGAGTATTTTGAAATTATTAAATAAATCTTAACATTGAAATTGAAATTAAAAGTTGAAACAAACTAAATGACTATGGGTTTTGGCTATTAACCAAGTGACTATAGCGACTAAACTATTGGCAATTGAATATATTTGATAAAAAAATTGTATGCAGACTAGGCGTCGTTAGATATACAAAGTTTAAATTTTATTCGTCATATCGTCGTCTCCATATTGTAAGGCTTGTCCATTCTGAAATGACGCGCCCCATCACCGTATTTTAGGCCGCTTTCACATTAGGGCGTTAGCAGTGCGATAGTAGCGCGGCAGAAGCAGGTGCCTTCACATTATAAGAACAGCCGCGGTACAAATGCGTGGCGGCCGCGCCGCAGTATGGCTCACTTCATTTAAAAATGGACTCCAGCGGGTTTCAATTTCAATAATAAATCGTTCGGTGTTAGACGGATATTCGCATAGACAATCAAATCAAATTAAAGGACATTGCCTAATTGCCTAGGTTTGGACCAACTGCTTTAGGTTGTATTCCGACACTTGCAATACTGGCTCATCGCCGACTGGGCGAACGCAGCGGCCGCGCCGAACGCACGCGACCCCGCGGCTTCTGTTTATAATATCAAATTCTGACTGGCCCACGGTCGCGCGTCTGTCGTGTGACTATCGCGCTGCTAAAGTCGCCTAAATGTGAAAGCGGTCTTACGCACAAGGTCATGCGGTAATGCGGTAGTGGAATCGCGCGTCATTTCAGAGTGGACAAGCTATATAACCAAATGCGGCAAAATATGTCTAAATATCCAACATTATATTCCTTCATACATTAAATTGTTTAACAAAAAGCTTTCGCGTCCATTAGATAATTACTGAAACTTGTCCTCACATTTGTTTATTCACAAGAAAGTCGGTGGTGGCAGCTTAATGGCGTGTTTCCGACGGTAAAATTATGTTCCTGCCTACGTAGTGGGAACGAAACCTGCGAATACAGCTAACAATGAAAACTTTTAATATCATCGGAGAAAGCAATGGTAATAAAACTTTTTATTGGTTTCCAGACTGGAATAATGTTGTCTGTCTATTTATAGGCAACTAACTGTTGCCCGCAACTTCGTCTGCGATCCATGATGAAAAGTATTATATGTCCTAATCCAGGTCATGGTCTACCCACGTGCCAAATTTCATCAAAATCTGTTCAGCCGTTTTAGCGTGAAACGTAACAAACATTAATAAACAAACTTACTTTCGCATTTATAATATTAGTTAGGATAGTTAGGATTTATTTATGAACAGCTGAAACTGAAAAATTATAAACTTGCTCAGGATTTTAGTTTGATTCAATTTTTAATGTTTGTTTCAAATTATACATACTGGTTTTTTAGGTGTAGTTTTGAAGCAATATTCAGTTCTCAACTTGAAAACTGAATGATTAACGAACACACGGAAAATACCTCTATATCGGGATTTATAGTTCCGGCAGCGTCTAATCAGCCGAAAGATGTCCAATACATAGACGTCCCCCAAGTATCACTACTACAAATGTTGATTTTAGAAATGTTTCAGATTCTAGGAGATTGTTCGTCCTCAATCTAATTTTAATTCCTTATATGTCCTCTCTCTAAAACCGCATAATCATTTTCATACACAACGTATAATGTCACTACCAACATACCTAATGCTTAAAATAATTCGAGCAATGCAGTATCACTAACTGTCATAGGTTTCCAACCAAGGTTAGTCCCATAAGGGAATAGTCCCATTTGATTATGTCGATACTACGTCTTTAAAGTTACGGTATATTTTACTATAGTAGTGATTATTTAGCTCCGTACAACTGAGCCACTTGAGACCAGTCTGCCATAGTTCTTTTTTTTTTACCTGTTCAATATTTCGACTTGTTGTATTTATAAATTGTTGGAAGCTTGGAAATTATTGTTTCATTGTTACTTTAGTTTCGTTTGGAGATTTGAATTTGTTTACTTTGGTCATTTGGTTAGATTAGACTTTGCTCAATTTAGTCCTCGCCTTTTCTTACAATTTTAGCTTCGTCGTTTATAGTAAAATAAATAGGTTAACTGCTAAGTTCAATAACTAAGTATTATTTTAAGAAATTTAAAGGGTTTGTGTTGTACTTTTCAAGTAAAAATTGGGCAACCGACCAGACTAGATTTACAATCAGTAAACAATAATTGCACAAAATGTCTAAAACAATAAAAAGTAATTACGTTCAATGTAAAACATACTTAATTGAAAGTTCCCAAAAAACCATAACTTATGAAGAACACTATGTACCTATTGTTCTTGAAATCCTTCATAAATTCTCTCAGCTTCTGTTACTGCTATCTGGGAAACTACAGAGAGACACCATGTATTTACAAACCTTGTCGTGTCTGACTGTAATCTGACGCCGTTGGACTAACTTCACAGTCACTTCGCGCGTTATCGGGGGTAGGGGACAGTTTGCGTCTCGGATTGGGGACAAACAGCCCAGTTTGAGAAGTGTGGGGACTTCAGGTGTATCGCATGTTTTGTAGGACTGCTATAAAAAAAAAAGACATTTCACTGTGTGTAGTGGCTATATTTTTATATAGTTGTGTCGATCGAAAATACATATTCGTATAATTATTCCATACAAAGAGTATAACTCTAAACGTTCAGAATTGGCATTTTGAGATAATACTTTCAATTGTTTTCTTCTACAATTGGATTAATTTAGCATAATCATAATCAACATAGTTAACGTTCCCACTGTTGGGACACAGGCCTGCTCTCTTTGAGCGGGGTGGACCATAATCCACCATGCGGGCTCAGTGCGGAATTTTGTGGATGTCACGTGTCTTCTATTTTTTGGTTCTAAGACATGCCTCTCATGATGTTTTCCTTCACCGTTTTAAGAGCAGTGGTCATAATATTAAATATACAAAGTAAAATGCCTGCTTGAGTTCGAACTCACCACCTTAAGTCGGGGCCGATAACACTGGGCCCCAAATTATTTAAGTTTAATACTCGTAGTTCCTACAATTACCTATGTTATCCTGGTTTATTGTAACTTTTACTCACCTATCACAGTTCAGTTTCTGATGTTAAAAGTCACCTGTGGCAGTTGCAAAGTCCAATTAATATGTGTCTTCATCATCAGGTAGAAAATAATACATTTGCGCGTTTTTGACACTGAAGTTGACGTCATCCGCCACACGGTTTGATTTTTTAATTAGGGCAATGAATTTAAAAAATCCTCTTGAAAATTTTTACGATTGCATTCCACTACACGCAAGCGTCGAGCTACTCGAGTATACCGAATGGTTGCAAAAAAGTGGAATGACTTCATGAATATCCGAGTCCCCCGGAGTGCTCGTAACGAAATACTTAAAAAAATTAATGTAATCAGCCGGGATGGTATCGATCCTGCACCCTTGCGGTGTAGCGTGTCTGCGAATATTATTAATGGATCCTAAATTGCCGGTAAAGCATACTTCCGCGACGAGCCGAACGTGTCAACGAGGTTACTTTCGCAAATGGATTAAATTAATATTTGTGTACAAGCGCCGTTTGCGACGTTGCTTGGTTTTGTCAGATAGGGAAATTCAAGTTTTAATATGACCTTATGTGATGCGTTTATGGGGGCGAAAAATCGATCTGGCTAGGTCTTATATCTGGGAAAATTCGTTTTCTCCGTATTTTTATCCGAGCAGAGCTCGGTCGCCCAAAGTTTAGAACAAGATGGCTACGTTAGAAGAACATGAAATGGCAGCAAGGAATTAGTAAGTACCTACTATCATGGCAGCATGGAATTAGTATGAACTTTCCCATATATACTAATAAATCAGCATTCTCTATTTTCACCAGAGCAGAGCTCGGTCGCCCAGATACTATATTATACTCAGCCCATCATTTATATTAACACCTAGAAGAAATATGCTGGATTGTATTACCTGCTGCCTTTTAATATAGAGATAGTCAGCTATCAGTTCCAGAACTAAAGCATTTAATACCTAAATGTGTATATTGCTCGTGACCGTAATAGACGCAATCACATATCCGTATATCATGCACATAACACAGTAATGGCGGGTCGTGTAAAGTAATTACACATAGTTTGATTTAGCTGATGAGGGTGGCTATAAACGGTAGTAGTATAAACACAAACAAATCTCAAAATTCATGTGGGCCGCACATTTGTTCGTAATCCTAATGTGTTAGAGGCTTTATAATTTACAGTCACATATTGCATGAATTGTATTATGGGTCCGACTAACGATAAAGTTTTGGTGAAACGTGTTATGGCTCATTTATATAACAGCTGCAGTCTAAAGTTTGATGGAATCTAATAAAGGCTGAAAACGTGTTAATCAGGCTTTATTTATTTGTATACTTTATTGTACACCAGGCCACTACAAAAAGAAAAAGTAATACACTACAAAATATACAATGAGCGGCCTTATCGCCTACTGCGATCTCCTCCAGGCAACCTTGGAATGGACAGTGATTTTCTGGACATAAAATGCCACAAACCACAAATGTCTGCACTTATAATGTATGACTATCTATCCTATTATGAATACAATATTGATGGTGATGGTTAAGATACGCTTGCCGCGGTCGGTTTGTAGATGGGTGACCATCCATTACATATCGAGACCCCTCAGTGCGTCGGAAAGCACATCTCACATCTTTGACAGTCGTTACGGGTAGACAAAAGTCCAAAAGTCTGACAACCAGTCTTACCAACGGGTATCGTGTTACCCAGTTACTGGTTGTGGAGGTCAGATAGGCAGTCGCTCCGTGTAAAATACTGGTATTCAGTTGCATCTGGTTAGACTGGAAGCCGATTCCAACATAGTTGGGTAAAAGCTAGGCAGATTTGATTAATATGAATACAAATGAAAACTAGACTACGCATTAATTATTAAACTTATAATTCGCCGTCAGCTCGATTGGAGACAGATAAAGATAACTAAGTCGACCAGACCATGATTGATATTTAATGTTTACTCATAATGGACATCCGATAATCCATAGAAAACAATTTATGAAAATGAATAGGCATTTATTTGGCAGTTGGCACACACCACAGAAGATAATTAATGCAAGCAGCCTGAATTCTAGAATTCAATTAAACAAATGTTTTCACAAATAGCAAATCGTACCTAAAATGTGAAATTTAATTGAAATGAAACCCCAAATTCAATTTAGTTTCCAATATTCACGTGACAATACATTGGAAACTTTCGAATAAGCAATTAAAATCAAAATCGGTTCGGTTTTGATTGAATAAACTTCTAAACAAATTTTCATTTAGGTACTCACCTAACTAAACTTGGATTATAAATTATTGGATATTTAAATGTTTGAATAAATTAAGGAAGTTTCTAACTAGATAATCTAAGTATTTATCTACTGATGGAATGTTAAGTGTTATTGCGAACTTAATCTTCATTGTTCAGTCTGATTTATAATCTCCTCTGAAATACATTAATGTTTAGAAACTATTTGTAACATTTAAATCAATAGAGAGTTGATGAATGAAGGACTATCTACTCAAACTTAGCGACTCGACTCTAGGGCCCTGTTTGCAACGTTGTTTAAATTATATCCGATGTAGCTGATAATTCGATTTTGACACTCTAATAAAAATTAAGTGTTTGTTCTCTTAACCCTTCAAGCCAACGCCACAAATAAAGAATCAGTGTTTAAAGCGCAAAAAAGATCCGTTCGCGCAATGGCTGTATTTTTGTTCCTGATTCAGGCGAACCATATTTTAAAAAGTTATTTTAGTAGTTTGTAGTAATTATTGTATGCCTATTAGGCAGGACATAATGGAACTGTAATTTACCTAACATCTGTCTGTATAACCTATGCCCACAATAAAAAAAAATGATTTGATTTAGGTTCTTTTTTTAAGTATGTACAAAATAAGTACATATTGTGTACAAAACTATTATTGGGTTCCCACCTATGAAATTGGCGTTTTTTTCTCTCAAATGGAGTACCTCGTCACTTCTATGATTTAAAATATTCATCAATTGCTTGGTATTAAACCGAATAATGACCATCATAGACCAATAGTAAAAAAAAACTTATTACTTATACTCGTAGTTTTCTAAACATAAAAAATACTTTAAAAGTTACTCCTCATTTTGTTAGCAGAAATGACCACTGTTTGTTTTAACTTAGCCAAAACTTATTTTTGTCGCTTAATTTAAGTGGCATATTACGTTATCGTAGTTTTTAAACATATGTACATAAAAGTTATAGAACATTAGTGTTCATGATTGTTATATACATTAAGAAAATGTTAGTATGAAAAATGCAACTTCTTTAAAATTCTCCATACAAAACGCTGATTTCCTAGGTGGGGAGCTAATATAAACTTATAAATGGAAAAACAGGTGATGGGGTTGCTGGGGAGCATGACGTAATATGTACGAGAATGTACTACAGCCAGATTCATATTGAGGCAAATATTGTATAATGATTATAAACATAAACTTATCGTGTTTTTGTCTTTACCTTATTACTTTCCACGAAGAGACGTCTAACGTGACGATATTCAAAGTCAAAGTCAAATAATTTATTTCAATTAGGCACATAATAGGCACTTATGAACGTCATGGACGTCTACAGCCATGTCCATAAAATGTATGGAAATACGTGCACGTTATAGAATTATCTGGGACAGTTTAAAAGCGTCTTCATATATTTGCATACCTACATTAAATTATGCCCTGAGTTATCGTGATACCAAGACGTGGAATTGGACGTCCACGATAATGAAGTAAAGAAAGAAAAGAAAGAAAAGAAAGAAAAGAAAGAAAAGAAAGAAAAGAAAGAAAAGAAAGAAAAGAAAGAAAAGAAAGAAAAGAAAGAAAAGAAAGAAAAGAAAGAAAAGAAAGAAAAGAAAGAAAAGAAAGAAAAATGCGTTTATTGGTATTACAAAAAAAGATTTTCAGCTGCAATCCACGAGTGCCATACTCTAGAATAATAAACATAGGGAAGTTTCTGTCCGTTATAATAAATAAATTCAAATCTATGACATACATGTGTGGGTGCGTTGTGTTGGGATTAATGAGAAACTAAACAAAATACCCAATAACTGTGTATTTCCTACATGCAATAGTAAATCTATTATCTATAAATAGAAAGTACCTTCAATGCAGAATTGTGTGACTGCGTTGTTCTTCAATATAATATAGTCACGTTAAAAATTATAAAACCGCACATTAGTATTCGAGATTTGACACCATTCGGAACCACAGCAAATATATTTCACTCATAGATTTAATCCCGTTCTTAATTACGATACTCCTAATTGACGGCGACTGATTACCGTAGCAGAATAAGGCTTTATTCATTCCGCGTGACTGCTTTGATTTCCGGATGTGGACGAAATTCCGCTTCGTGTACGAATTGTTTAGCAATGGGTACGGTAAGCCTATACGCCTTGGGCCTAACGTTCCTTGACAAGGTAGTTATTAGTCAGTAAGCTCTGTAACTAGATTTTTGAAAGAACCTTTTTTTTGTTTGCTAAATTCTTAAGATAGTCGTATTAAGCAAGAAAGAAAAATAAAGAAAAAGTATTTATTGAGATTTATCACAAATTAAACTAGAACACACTCATAGTAAAATAAATACAAATTGAAAATCTTCTTCTTTTCGTGTGGTTAGTGACTAACCTGGTGTCAGAGTTTTAAAGCCGCCCATGGATGGGCCTCTGAGTTGGCTTCACATGCCGTCGAGAAAATATCTCTGAAGCATACCGGTTTACTCACGATGTTTTCCTTCACCGTTTTTGAAGCAAGATATAATAAAAAAACCCAAAAAAAAAACAAAGTAACATTTAAACAAAAGCAGAAAGTCCTGTATGAGGCAAAAAGCTCCTATTTCAGAATGATGCTGGTATTCTGATATGGCATTATTTCTTCTTCTGAAGTAAAATGGTAAGTAAGTAAAGCAGGTACCACAGTTATTGTCTTTTGCACTTGTTTAGGATCTCCAATGGAACTGACCAGTAGCCTACTTCACCTATGCGCACAGTTCAGCATCATGAAACCATAACGTGCTGCTATTGTTCCAAAAGTGTAGAGAAAGTGTAAAGAAGATGGTCTTATCGGTTGCCCTAAACTGTAAGTAGGTAAAAAGAATAAAAGATAATCTACTTAGGTACTGGTACCTGGTACTTGTTGAAAGACCTGCACTGTCCTCCCATACCTGTTAATAGTGTTATTTGAAAATATTGTAAAAGCCAATTATTTTTAAAAGAGTAACCGTGGAGTTTCATACCAGCTCTTCTCCATATGAAAATACCAATTGGAACCGTGCACCTAGCTTCTGTCGTTTCATAAGTGCCCATGTAGGTTTATGTGAAATAAAGTATTTTGAATTTAAATAAAACCACCAAATGCGTGTCGCACCACGCACAATGAAGGGTTTCATAGTTGGGATAAATTTATCGCAAGAACAAACTTAGCTTTGTAGTTGAAAAACATGTTTTTCCTATACGGAATGTATAGGAGAACATGTTTTTGCAACCGCAAATGTAAGTTAGTCGATTATTACTCATTAACTTGTAACGCTTACTTACCTGGGATAGTTTTCCTTTTAATTTAGTTATTTATACTACTGCCGTGAATTTTTCAAAAATCCAAAACCAACCATTTAGCTGGCAGAGGGGATGACACATGACTCTAACAAAAATTATGCTTAATATTTCGCAAACGGATTCCCGAATTCAAAAAATGGTTTTCACACACGCACAATAACCACTTTTCCCACGACACCCCCATTTTACGTGCAGGGAAAGATCACAAAAAAAAAACATAATTTTATTTTACCACTTTGTCGCCGTGATTAATATGTCACTCATACCCATGCCAAATTACAGCTTTCTAGTACAAAGAGTCTCTGAGCTAAGCTGCAGACAGACGGACAAACAGACAGACATGGCGAAACTATAAGGGTACTACGGAACCCTAAAAATGATATACGTACACAAACTGTTGAATTAAACGATGTCTTGGCAGACACTACATCAAGCTCTTGTGAAGGCCAAAATCCAATGTCGCAATAATAAGACAAGAAGATATAACGTAAGAATATGAAACATTTAAAGTTGAAATATAGGTTGAAACAAAGGTACTAAGACCGTTAAAGCACTTGAGAGACCAGTGCAGAGAAATATTTCACATCTTTCATCTGCCATTGTCCATAGAGCTAGACATAACCCTATGCCCTGGCAGGCAGGCTGCCAAATGCACTAAAGACTGTGCCGGCGATTCTGCCCTGTCTAAATAAATTATTGTTATGCTTTATTCTAGGGTTGACACTGATTTTATTATACTTAAGGAGTTTTATGGACCTGGCCGATGACCTGGTGAAGGCCGCGATAATTCAATAGAGGCAGAGAGAAACATAAGACCGGTTGTTGTTGTATACCTTAGGGGAGGCCTTTGTCCAGCATTTGAGGCCTTTCGGCTGAACGGTTGTATGTTTGATGGTTTGAATAGAAACAGTTTGTATACTTACAATACACATAAATTAACATGACACATCTATTGAAAGAGATTATGACACACCAAAGACGTGGCCATAAAGTCTACTTTATATAAATTTCGATGCGACATTGCGTACCTAAGTACAAAAATTTTGAAAAAAAAAACATCCACTTTTCTCAAAAGGAAGAAAATGAATCATGTATTTAAAGCATCTGTTGCTACCCACGCTCTTGTTAAAGTAAGTATGGGCTATTACCTCAATGATGAAGCAGGCCATTATGCACTTTGGTCATTTCGAAATTACACATTATTATCTAAAGTGGCCTTTGTTATACGAAATCTAATTTAGGTTATATTCAAGCCACAACATATGAAGCCAGTCGATGGTAAAATGTGGAAACTCAATGGGGTCGAACAAGCACTATTTTAAACTCTGCTTTAAAATCCAATTTTACCTTTCGAAATCTAAAAAGGGAACTAACTAACGCAAAAATATTTTTTCAGATCTGACTCATAGTTCCGGAGTTTACTATTGCATACAAACATACAAACTTACAAACATACAAACATACAAACAAACAAACAAATTTTACCTCTTTAATATTATTAGTATATTAGTAAGTATAGACAAAAAGAAAAAGTTATACACTACAAAATTAAGGCTTGTGCAGACCAGCGCGACTTGTCGCGCGACGCGACACGAACAATACAATTTCTAAGAAAACTTCGCAGTATAACAATAACCGGTGTCGAGTCGCGCGACAAGTCGCGCTGGTCTGCACAAGCCTTTAAAATGGGCGAGCTTATCGCTTACTGCGATCTCTTTTAGGCAACCTTGAAATCTTATGCTTTTTATAAAAAATACTGGTGAGTAAAATTAATTCAATTTAGTTTTTAGCAGAAAATGGCTAGAATAAACCCACTAACAGTGCAGTTCCTGGCTTTCGTTACACAAACAGAAAATGCAGACCACCAAATCCAACTCCGTACCCGCTCGTAGGCAACATTAATGAACACGAAAATCTTTCTATCCTTTGTGTAATGCAATCATTATCCCTTTGTTTACACATTATGCAAATTGTTTTTATTCAACGAAACACACTGAGGCTATCAAACCTTCATTTGTGTATTCCATTAATCAAAGACGAAATTCGAAGGAATTGAGTTTCCGAACGCGTATTTCTTTTTTTTTTTTCTTATGCCTTTCATGGTACAAACAGGTAATTACGGTAAATGCGTACCAAAATAATAGATCCCGTGTCGAGTTACGAGTTCTTTGAAGACGAATATATTTTTAAAGATATCCCGATGTGTATAAGGTTTTATTTGGCGTCGATATGATGAATATAAGAAAACACTCCGACTCGATTAGATTGTTAGTTTATTTTTGTTCATCCTTTGAATTTTTAAGTAATTTGGTATCGATTACTGTAGTGAACTTTCAGATACCTTTAAAAAAGGATCCATCACGAATCGCTCACAAATATATTTCCACTAGAGCATGTTTGATGAAGAGATTGCAATTAGGGATGATGACTAAAAATATTATTTTTGTCCGTCTTTGAGATTAAAAAAAAATATTGGACAAGTATTTTTTCTTTTTTTACGTAATTTAAAGATTACGGCTATACATAGAGGTAAAATGTGCCATGACGTCACGAGTTAGTAGATTTTATACATACTAGTGACGTAGCGACTCCCACTCCCCGAAATGTAAAATGCGTTTTATGTAAGTATTTTTTTATTAATATGATAAAGCAAAAAATACGTGTCTTATATTTTTTTATTATATGACTGACGGACTAATTAGAATTTCATTTTTTTTATCGAGGCATCATCCCTATTAGATCAGATATTTCCTAGAGAGACTGTTGGAATTTTATATCGATATAATTTTTGAAGGTAAAAGAATGTCGGCCTATTGATATATGTATTTCTACAGAACTCAATACGAAGACAAGTTATGTCATATGATATAAAATAGCATTATTGAGAAAGAGTGTTATGTGCATGGCTCCTCTTATTTAAAATATGTACCAAAACACCGGCCAAGTGCGTGTTGGACCACGCACAATGAAGGGTTCCGTAGTTGGGATGAATTTATCCCAAGAACAAACTTAACATTGTAGTTGAAAAACATGTTCTCCCATACGGAATGTATGGGAGATCATGTTTTTTAACCCGCAAATTTAAGTTGGTTGATTATTACTCGTTAACCTGTACAGCCTACTTAGCTCTCATAGTTTTCCTTTTAATTTCGTTTTAAATACTACTGCTGTGATTTTTTTCACAAGTGTAACTACAACCATTTAGCTAGAAGAGGGGGGGGGACACTTGACTCTAACAAAAAAATTCAGTAAAAAGCCTAATATTTCGCAAACGGATCCCTGAATCCAAAAATGGTTTCTTTGCTGGTTGGTTGAAAGACATTTCTAACGGTTTCCCCATAACATGGGGTAGATGAGGAAAAAAAAACATCCCCACTTTACGGGTAGGGCAGGTTTTTTTTCATGGTTTTATTTTACCACTTTATCGGCATGATTAATATATATACATATGCCAAATTACAGCTTTCTAGTACTAACCTTCTCTGAGCTAACCCGCGGACAGACAGACAGACAGTAGGACATGGCGAAACTATAAGGGTTCCTTGTTTACGACGGAACCCTAAAAATGATTAAAGACCAATCTTTAAGAAGATTTAAAAAGTACCTTAAAAAAATACAAATAAAAAAATGCTATTATTCTGTATCAGATTTTTTAAATGACGAGACTATTTAATTTACAATGTTCATATATCAAATAATTATATAGTTTTAAGTAAATACAATATTGTTTTATATAAGTTTAATGAACATTTTTGCATCCCATCAGAAAGAATGTCTAAGGATTCAAAAATATTGTAACACCTAATTGTATTAATTATCTACATTCTATGCATATAAATAAATATATCGCTCCTTAAATACAAAAGCACCACAAGTCAAAATAAGCAAATTATACAGGAGCGGCATTTGCAAAAATAATTTGGATTATTTTATGATTTTTGTATAAACTATGTGTATTACGTAGACTTTTTTTGTATCAAAAGATGCGTAATTAAATAGCCTATTTTTCAATAAAGCAATCTTAACCATACCTCGAATGGACTCTGGAAAAAATGCAAATAAGTTAGTTTTGTATATAGACTTAGACTTCGAGAACATTAAAATTTAAAAAATTAAACCACCATTATTAGGAAAATTTGAGTTTTGAGGAGCTCGTGGCTAAGTAACAACAGCCGCAGTGGTCGATCCATCAGGTTAAGCTACGCTTACCGGGGTTGGCCAGTGGATGGGTGACCATCTTTACATACCCAGAATCCTCCGTGCCTCGGAAAACACGTTAAGCCGTTGGTCCCGGCTGTCATTCGTGGATCTTTGACAGTCGTTACGAGTCGTCAGAAGCCCGAAAGTCTGACACCAGTCTTACCAAGGGGTATCGTATTACCCTGTTACTGGGTTGTGGAGGTCAGATAGCCAGTCGTTCCATGTAAAATACTGGTATTCAGCTGCATCCGGTTAGACTGGAAGCCGACCCCAACATAGTTGGGAAAAGGCTAGGCAGATTGATTTGATTAGGAAAATTTGAGTTTTATTTCAGTTGTCAACCGCACAAAACGTAAATTTAAGAAAAAAATGGCACATACTAACTTACTACATAGTAAACTTGCTAAGGGAAAACAAATAGTTAAATCTTATCATGAGATCATCAATTAAGTCTAAAATTAATATTACCTATATTAGTAGGTAAGAGTAATAAATTTAAGTTAAAAACGAAACAAACCTTTTAAGCTATAAAAACAAAGATGCATAAAACTACACAAACAAGAATTATTTTAAAAATAAATACACTAACTAGGTATTTCGCTGGCTCCCTAAAAGATAACAGCTCTCAGTTACAACAATATAGGTACTTATAATTATTCTCACATTGAGCTAACGTTCACTAAAACCTTTTTGGACAAGTGATTAAATAAACAATAACTCAAAAAGAACTATACCTTAATAATTAAATTTTTTAAGCTAAATCACCAATGATATTTTAAGTAAAAAGACGTAGATAGGTTACCTACCGTACATTCCTTCTTCAAAAACGGCACAATGTCACGCTATTAGATGACACGTGTAAGTAGGACAGCATGTCGTAATTATCGGGAGCGAAAAAGAGACAAGACGAAGAAAATGTGGCTAATTAGCCAAATTTTGACGTGCCTCTTGCGAAGCGTGTACCTATCTACCTCTTTTTTACTTATAATATCATTGATAATCACGATCAAATCAGACTTTTTAAACAGAATAACACTTACTATTTTGTATTGTTTTACCATACCTAAAACAACTAGACAAATTTATACGTTACACTTAAACCTATGTTTTGTAATGTGCCGGGTAGACACCCTACATAAACACAATAAACATTGAGTATCTTCTCTTAAAAGCTGTATTAGGTTACTTATCACAGGTGTGTGGAATGCAGTTCAATAATGAAAAATACAATATTAAGCTGTCTAAACTATAATGACTCGTATCTAAATAACACTATTTCATTTCTGCGAGACACCTCGCAGTTAAATAAAACCTTGTTTCGCCACTGAGTTACGATAAGATCATTACTCCTTTTCTACAATTTAAATGAAATATTAAAGCTAAGTTAATCTTGGACTTGGTCCATAACATAACGTTTCAGAAACAGAGGTAACTTTATTTTAAAATAGTATTAACAGTTATGGTTTTATAAAATAAGACACTTAAGGAGTGGGACACCTTCAAAATTAACTATTTCCATGATCTACACTAATCACAACCGTATAAAGCACATAAAAGTGGTGTATATAGTGTTCTTACAAAAATATTTTTATCAAACGTTTACTTAAAACTACATTGAGCGTAATGCTCGTAAAAGTATTAACAAAAAACTTAAACTAAAACATTAAAAATCAGTTCCCAACAGTAACTTATGTACTAATTTAGAGATTAGCATAAAAATATTCATAAAATCGTGGCACGACGTTTTTTTGGATTCGCTTTAGAATGCCTTGCTTCTTTGCTTCAGGAACTGTAAGCTTTTCAGTGTAAAGTTGGTTTAGAGTCAAATTATTATCAGGCACTGTCTTCGACTTGGTGCGGCGTTTTCTCAACGTAGATACTGACCTGAACTCTTCCTCTTCGTAGGATGTTTTAAAGAAAAATATGTCATTGCTTACTTTATCCGCCTTCAGAATCTTTATATCGGTCCATTTGAATTTATTGCCATCGTCATCTATATTGTAGTTTCCTGTACACAGAGGTTTGAGGTCAAAAAAAATCTTATGTGTCAGTTCTTCAACAGTATAAGGCTTTCCAGTTTTCTTTGCTGTTTTAATTAGAGTGATATATTGGTCTGGAACGTAAATTGGAGATGATTTTAATGCTCTCGTAAAAAAATAAGTACCTACCTGTATCAACCAATTTACTTTCTCGTAAATAGGCATTATATTGTATCTATGTGGGTAAGTAAAATTTAATTGGTTTTAATAGCTCTTCTAAATTAATTTGTTTAACCCATAAGATTACTCCAAAAACTACAAAAACTTTCAGACAAAACAACATTAAAACTAAAAATTGCTTTTTAATGTAAAATGAAATCTATTTAGAGATCACTTTCAAATACAAAGACACCATATTTCGAAATATGTTACTTTAGCATAAAGAAATAAGAAAATAATTCTAATTATTTTTTTGCAAAACTAACTTAATTCAAAATATGGTAGTATTGCAAACAAAAATAAGAGAAAATATCAGATTAATAAATGCAAAACTAACCTATTTCGAAATATGGTACTTTAGCATAAAGAAATAAGAAAATAATTCTAATAAATTTTTGCAATACTAACATAATTCAAAATATGGTAGTATTGCATACAAAAATAAGAGAAAATATTGAATTTATAAATGCAAAACCAACCTATTTCGAAATATTGTACTATTGCACATAAAAATGATAAGATACTTACGTGAATGTGATCTGCAATACGAATATATTTTACAATGTGGCACTTTTGAATATATAATTTCACCTGTTTTATAGCAGTTTTTTAGAATGTGGTAGTTTTTCACAAAAAATGTGTGTGCTCGTGCAAAATGACTGTTGACAACTGACAATATGGTACTTTTGCGCGGAACTCAGTTACTGAAACGGTACAAAACAAAACTAACGTGTGTGCGTGTTTGGGTGTTTTTGATCATAAAACGACGGCTGTTTTAGCGAAACATTAAAGTTTCATCGTTTAAGATGCATTTTATGCAAAAAAATCATTTTTGATATTTTTTGAAATGTGTGACTTTTGCATTTAAGGAACGATATCTATCTTAATCTATATATCTATCTTCAGTAGTTTTCTGTACGTGATTTTCCCAAAACAGAAGCTATAAAAACTAGTCAATTTCAAGACACCCGGACGATTGCGAAACAGTCATACATATTTTCGCCTACATCTACGTTCAATATTGACTTCTCTTTGTCTTCCATTAAAAACTTTTTTCTACGACAGTTGTATGAATTGAACGGCAGAACTACAAAGCAAATGAATGCGGAGCTCGTGAAACAAATTGAAAGAAAAAAAATACGATTCGATATTGAAACAGGGAACAAAAATATGCGCGACCGCCGCCGCCGCCGCGCCTTTAGGAACGATGAGACTATAGAAAAGATTTTTGACAGTTTTTGCGGGTAGGACTTTTAATGGGACTGGCTTTATTCTTGTTCTATTTTGGGAATGTTTTGAAACGGCATGAATGCCAAAACAATTTTAAACCAAACCATTAAAGACAAACCGTCAAGCAAAGTGTTGCAGGGTACCTAACTATGCCTCAAAGAGATGTCAGCACAACAGAAGGGGTCTGCTAGGACCGATGCCTGCCGCGTCGCGGGTCCGAAAGGGACAGCGTGGCCCCTGGCAACATACAGGCAACTGGAGGAACACGGGTGGGTTTTAGTCAGTAAGTGTCTGATACGCCCTCCCGCTCCGCCCAGAGCCGGAGAAGTTATTTGAAAATTTCCAAAACTAAAAAAAAAGGGCACCTCACTATATTAAATAACTACACTGACTCTGGTCCACTCAAATCTGTAAGGTTCTTTCCTAAAAAGACTATATCAGATATTAACATGGTTTGACCAAGATTATGTCTGGTCTTTAAAAGAGACTGTGACCTCTGAGTTTGTTTCGGCCTTTCTTCTCAGAGTAGTCAGTTAGGAAACACCGAACTCACCAACTTTAAAAAGATTATTTAATTTTGATGTTTAAATGTGCTTTTATGAACCAATTTACAGAAATAAATATCATATATCATAAAAGTAATAAATAAAATAAAAAGTTTTTATTGTTTCTCAAACATTTGTTCTACAGCACAAAATTGAGGCAGCCCCGGTAAGTTATAAGGATAGTTGTGATGGGGTTCGCAACTTCCCATGGGTTACTAACTACAATGTTGAGACATAATTAAAAAAGACAAGAAAATGAAAACGAAAATCATATTTTATTAAATTGAATTTAAGCTAGCATATTCTTTGTAGTGATCCAGTGACAACATGGTTGCGAGATGTTTACTGGATTCTAATAAAAATGTCCAGTCATACCTTAAATTAACAAATATTCAGACACCTTAAACATAACATAACGCCAGTATTCCCCGAAGGATTAGGCAGACTTCTATCTATACCTAGTACGCATACATTTTGCCAATTGCAAACATGTTAGACACTTAAAATGATGCTCAAATGATAATACATAGTTTGATACAGCATTAAGAGTGTTTATTCTGAAAGTGGGCAATATCTCAAATAGATGTCAAATATTTCGCTGTTTTGATTAATTTGGCAATATTACTGTATGGAAATAAGAATTAAGGCTAACTAACGAACTAGAATATTAATAATGAATTGCAATTATAACATAGAATTTGATGTTGTACCGTTTTAGGTGTAAAAAAGGCATTTAGAAAGTTTCCAAATACTTTTTTTACATCTAAAACTAAATATTCGGTGTTACTAGGTAGATTATTGCATTTCATAATGAATATTTCAGGTCACTAGTTAGCCACATTTCTGATTTCCATACAGTAATATTGCCAAATTAATCAAAACAGAAAAAACAAAAAAACAGCTATTTCCGACGTTGCCAAATTTTAGGATAAGCGCTCTTAACTATGATGATAGTTAAAGAGACAACAATTTTTTTAATGTTCAAAATAAGTTGTGGTCTTTTAGTCCAGTTTATCTGGGTTTAGTATTAAAAAAAACTGCACTGGTAGATATATTCCGCAAACTCAATAGCTACGCAGGCAGGACGGAAACCCATTTTTAGCAAGGTCTAGTCATCTTATCATTTACAATATAGCTTACGCACACAGAAATATTTCCATAACAACATGAAAGTCGTCGCATTTGCCAAACGCAATGAACTTTTCGCCTTTGTTCCTTATTCGAAGACTACGAGTACCTATATGTAGAGTGCATTTTGTCTCTCAAGTGACGCAAAAAAAATTTCAAAGCGGCACCCTTGACATCGGAGGAGGTATGCGGAATGTTGCTAGTCCTTTTGATTAGGTTTTAATCTATATAAATAAAAATGTAAAGTTGTTCGTTGGTATTGAGAACGGCTGGACCTATTTGACTATTTTTGTTTTAAAATATTTGTAATAGTCCGAATTAGGTTATTGGGAAAAGAAACAAATTGTAAACCCACCTCCCATGCACCATGCCCTTCCCTTCGGGGAAACAAGGCATAATGTTATGTGTAAAAATCTGTGAAGTTTCCCGGAAATATTTCAAATGCGGAAAAAACTGAGTGTCCTTTTTTCTACGAGATTTTTGTATGAACTTTTGGACAGGACAAAATCTGTCGGGTTCACTATTTCTGTAATTTAATTGATAAAATTAAATTATTATTATTTACTGTGTATTTTCTGGTGTACAATAAAGTATATATAAATAAAATAAAAATAATACTGACCTACGCAAATACACATGTGCGGCATCTACAACGCCGCATACGAACTACGCATCAAAGACCTGACGTCACACAAATCCTGCATCGCGCAATTAGAGTTTACCGCGCGATGGACATATATACAATCTCCCAACCTCAACCTCTGGGCAGTTGCCCGCCAGACACCACACCCGTCTGGACGGAGGATCCTCCCTTTTCTAGGGGGGATGAGTGAACTTTACACCCTGTTCCTCATACCCCTAAACGCATTTGTATTTGTTATGAATATGTTGGGAGTATATTGCGAATTGTATATTTATCACTTGCTTCAAACACGGTGAAGGAAAACATCGTGAGGAAACCGGAGAGATATTTCTCTACGCCATCTGAAGCAAAGTCAGAGGCCCATGGGCGACTTTAAAACTCTGACACCAGGTTAGTCACCAACCACACGAAAAAGAGTGAAGAACCCGAAAGGTTGACAGAGGTGTACTTATAGTACACCCAAATTTCGCTAGTTATGTTTGAGTCCCATGCAATAGGAGGCGAGCCTATTGGGAATATATTAATATATCTTTTTAACCGACTTCCAAAAAGGAGGAGGTTATATGTTCGTCGCGTATGTATGCTTTTTTATTTTTTTTTATGTATGTCCGCCGATTTCTCCGTCAATTGTGGACCGATTTTAAAATTTCTTTTCTTCCGAATTGGTCCCCTATAAATTTTATAAATTTTGCTTGGACAGTTTTTGAGTAAGCTTCAATAATACGTATTTTTCCCAGTTAGTATATGTGGATGATATTATGATGATAACTTCCTGTGACTGTTATTTACATAGGTAGTGGTATTCCAATTTGTGTGGGGTAGGTACCAGAACCAAAAGGTGAAAAATAAAAACTTTTTATATAAAAAAACAACCGTCTTCCGAAAAAAAACACAAGGTGAAAAATAACTTTAATCTCGGAAGTCGGTGCCGCGGTGGCTAAAAACGGAAAATTCAAACCCAAAGACACCGACTTCCGAAATTTAAGTTATTTTTCACCTTGTAGTGTTTTTTTTCGGAAGTCGGTTGTTTATTTTTTGTAAAAAGTTTTTTATTAACTGCATTACCTTTTTCGTAATTATGTCAAAATTTCATAAGCAATTGTTATTGTATTGTCATCAGTTGGCACTGACAAAGTTCATCAATTTATTCAAATTGAATATAACAATGTTGAAACATTATCAGAACGTTTATAGTGTTAATTGAACTCGGGTATTGACAATTATGCGGCTGTTGGTTGCTTAGTTAAAATTTTACTATAATAATTATTTTGTTTGATGTTCAGTAATGGACTAACATTTTGTTGACTCGTTGATGTCGTAATAATTTGACACTTCAATTTCATAGGCATAATAATAATTATTATCTAATTATTATCGCTCGTAAAATAATTTTTCATGAACCTTTAAAATACAATTCACTTAGGAATTCAATAATATCGAGTTTTTGGTTGGAAGATTCCTTATTCCGGTTTTGGATACGTTAAGAAGAGTCGAAAATGATCATTCGATATACCTAACCCGTTTTCTTCTGACTATTCGTAAAATTAATAGTATTGTTATTGGGTTTTACCATCAGGAATTTCTCAGAAGTAGTCCGGTGTCTGGATTTGTGCCCGGTTGATGGCAAAAGGCTTCCCCCCTATTAAATGGTACTTTAACATAACTGGTGAAATGTGGGTATACTACAGGTAATAATACCTTTGCCTAACATTACAGGGAACTACAGGCGTTTAAATGTTTTGATACGTTATTAGTAAAATTATTTGAGTTGTTACATTCTTCAGCCCTAACAGTTCATTAAAAAGAAACAAAAAACTGAAAACTGATGCACACTTTGTCGAGCCTTTTACGATCTAAATTGCTTCGTAAATATTCTTTTTATTTTTTCTTGATTCACTCTCGAATAAAAGTCGGAGTTCCGTTTACGTCGCCTTTGTACCTAGTGACAATAAAGTGTTTTGCAAGGAGCTAACGTGGGTATTTAAATTGCAGACACCTCTTTGATGGATTTTTCTAACGTTAAAGAAACATTTGACAAGATTATCCTTGCTGAACATTTTCTATTAAATTGGCAATATGCATCGAAGTGAAAATATACATCGTGGATTCACTTTGTGGGCTTTAAATCCACAGCATAAATAAAATGCTTTTTCAATTGTTTTTCAAACGAGTGGCGTGATTCTAAAATCAAAATGAACATAGCTCCAACACGATCCTCGTGAAAGCAATAAAAAATGTTGCGGGTGTTGTATCGAATGGTATTCTCGTAGAAATTGATATGTAATATTGTTGTGAGGGCCTCCCAAACAAGATTAGAGTCGGGAACGTGCCTTAGGCCGTCAGTAAATCTAATTGTGACTCGTGTAGGGTGACGATCGACGGATGAATCGACCAATGGACGCCTGTTATTATTTACATTTAATTTTTGATTGGAGTCCTTTCACCGCTTCGATTTGGAAGCGATTGGACAAGTTCGTACTATCGACATTGTGATGATCTTTGAATGTCACCGAAGCGTTCGCATTTAGAGTTATTTACCTGGCTCCCTTTATGTTACTGTTTGTAAATAATAGGTTTTAATTATTTGAGAGCAGTGATAGCCTAGTGGTGCGACCGGCAGACTGACAAGTCATAGGTTTCGAATTCGAACCCAAGGCCTCTGACTTTTCGGATTCATGTGCGTATTGTATAATTATCACTTGCTTCAAAAACGGTGAAGGAAAACATTGTGAGGAAACCGGCATGCCTGAGAGATATTTCTCGAATGCATGTGAAACCAAGTCAGAGAGCTGAGCCAAGCCATGGGTGGCTTTTAAACTCTGACACCAGGTTAGTCACTAATCACACGAAAAGAAGAAGATTTACCAATACGATCCGAAAATATTGAAGATGCTGATCTTAAGTAAATATCTATGCTGTTAGGTAGGTAATATTTTATTTTATTTTATTGTATTTGGGTGGCTTACAGCTATCAGTACAGAAATAATAGTGAGGTAATTGACAACAAGCCATTTACAAGCCTCCACAGTTAGCAATAGACTATTGTTGTACAAATTTTCAAATTGATTAACAATTCGTAAACTATAACATTAACTAAGTATAACTTTAAATGAACTATTAAATTATGTACCTGCATATGCAAAGATGCATGCGCAACCGCTATTACAATACATCAGAAACAATAATATAGTGTTTAGATAAAACAGTAGTAATGGATGCTAAGTTGCTTGCAAACAAGTCGATTGAGGGGTGTTTATTTTTAACAATTTGGTTAAATACTTTGACTGAGCGAATTATATAAGAATTAGTACGGTAAACTGTGCGAGCGTAAGGAGCATGAAGAACATTTCTCAAACGGGAATGTCGAGGTGGAACATTCAGAGACAGCTTACAAATAAGTTCAGGACATTCAATCCTTGATTGTGCTATTTTCACTAGGAACCGTAAGTCAGATATATTTCTCCAGTTACAAGTGGAAGTAAGTGGAATCGAGCGCTTCGTTCATTGTAACTCAGATAAGGGATTTTTAATTTGTAGCCTAGGTATCTCGTGAATTTCCGTTGTATTCGTTCCAATCTGCCTGAATGCAGTGAGAAAGACGCTAACTGAGTAGTTACATTTCATTTGCGACTAATATTAAAGTATCAAAAGACAGACAGTAAAGTTAATGAAAACCTTCATCGTCTTTCAATTGTTTTTGTGCTCTTTTTATAAATTCCAGTAATTGAACCTTATTTCCAAAATCTCCATTCGCCTCTCCTGACCTTATTCTCGGCAACTCTTATACGATTTAATATTCGAATCATAAAAAGAAATACACGATTACGTGGACTTTAAAGAGTCTAAAGAGACCATAATCCTAATCAAACATACTTGTGGTCCTTTATGACGGATGGGTTTCCTTGGCATTGAACATTTGAACAAGTTTCGCGGACAAACCGGCTGAGGTCGAACGTGACCCGAGTCTGAACGAATAACCCGATGCTTCCCGCTCTTCGTGCCAAAACGGTGGAATAAGCCCTTAGGTACCGTGTGGAGCTAAGACGCGGGCTAAATGGATTAGAACGTTGACAGAATAAGGGTAAATGTGTACTGTGCTCTTGATTGAGTGTGTGTTAGTGTTGATACTTACGAGTTTCTGAGTTTTAAACTTGTTTAACTTACTTCTGTAGCCTCACAGAAGTAAGTTTAACAAGTACTGGTAACTGGCATATGGCATAACTATGGAAGTAGGTACCTTGTAGGTATACAGTAAATAAAATTAAAAAAAAACACGTATATTGAATGATTCCAATTCTAATATTGTCCAGTGAACTAGTGAAAGCCAATCGCAGTCAACTGGAAAGTTAGAAAATACTCGTAAACAGAAAAATATACAAATACATAGACGCTTTTTGTTCGCAAAGCTTATTAATACAATAGAAACAAAAGAAAAACCTTGTTATTTTCTGTCTGACATAACGTGTTTAAGAACTTATTTAATATCCGAGAGAAAAATCTGAAAAACTTCGATGCGTAAGTTCTGAATGGATGATAACAAGAAAAATTATCCTTTTGTGGTCAGCCCTCGGGCAATGGTTTACAGGGTTGGTCCTTTCAAAGAAAAAGTCCCAAGGGTAAAGTTCAAATGAGCGATTTTAGTACATCCCAAGGCGGAATTAGGAGGGGAGGAATATTTAAAATATAATAAAAATAATCCGCGCAAGTAACAAGGTTGGGAAGGGATAAATTTATGGCTTCCAGTTGGCTGCTTTGCCGCTTACCCCAGTTATTCACTTGTTTAATCTTTTGTAGGTCACTTAGGGCCTGACACGTTTTTGTTTCGAACTGGTGATCCGGGGTACTTTGAAATCGGTTCGGATATAAATACCATTTTCTAAACAGCATCCTCCATCTAGCTAGTGTGTAAAAGAGTAGCTGTAACTGTTAGTGCCTGAGAAGACATCAAAATAGTGAAGGAAAACGTCGTGAGATAATCGGCATGTCCTAGAATAAAAAATTCGAAGATATGTGAACCCCACCAACCCGCATTGGCTTCGCGTCGTGTATTACAGCCCACTCCCCACAGAAATAGGAGGCCTGTGTCCCAACAGTGGGAACATTATAGGTTAATTATGCTGAGAGGACATAATGGCTGGTGATCATAGTGTAAAGTTATTTACCATATAAGTTGTTTTTAAGTTATTTTTAGACAGTTATTTACCGCTTGCTGCTGCCACTTTGGTTATATATAAACCTTATTATAATTTGAATCTACTTTTAAGTTTCGTCTTTAGAAAAGACTCGTTGATGCGGAAGAACAAAATGGTCTTATTCCAGTTTATCATCATCATCATCATCATCAACATTTCAGCCGAAAGACGTCCACTGCTGGACATAGGCCTCCCCCGTCACTACCACCGGTTCTGTGCTGCCCGCATCCAGCGGATTCCGCCTTTACCAGGTCATCGGTGCACCTTGTGGGAGGCCTTCCAACGCTACGTCTTCCGGTACTTCGTGATCCCACTTATATCTATAAAACTTGATAGAATATATAGGTACGCTGTTGAGCAATAGCGCACTAGCGGCCAGGTCGCAGCGGCCAGCGATATTGATTCGAGTACATTAGTATGAAATTGCCGTGGAGCACGCGCATCGCATGGAGTAGGCCGCACGCGGACCCACCTAGCCAGCGAGATCGAAGCGACGCATCTGCGGCCCGTGGTTGGTCACTGGCCGCTGCGGCCACTGAGATCAAATTGAATTGTAGATAAACACCAGTGTGCACGCACTAGCCGCGGCGGCCGGGCGGACGAAGCGCGTTGTATTTGCAACTGACGATTGAAGCCGTGGTTTTGGGCGCGTTGCTTGGCTGCGACCCTTGCGGCTTTGCTGGACGGCCATAACGCACAACCCGGTCGGTTGCGCGTCATGACCGTCCAGCCAGGCCTTCAGTGCGGTATTGTCCTAAGAACAGTAGGTCCACATAAATGTATCTATTCTTTTGTTCCCCTGTTCTTTTGTTTTGCTAGTTCTTTTGAGCCATTGAGTCCTCATTAGTGATTCTTTATGATAGTTCAGTTCTACTGAAGCCGTTACCAGTGTGGATGAAATGATTGACGTCCTCCTTGGATTTATAATACCGTAAATTTTCGTTATTTATATCTTTACTAGCGGCCCGTCCCTGCTTCGCACGGTTTTTGCGACTGGAAAAAAACATCGTGTCTTTATTGTTTGATATATGTATTATGTTTATTCTACACATAAACCTTCCGGAATAAATTCTCTAAATGACGGTGAAGCCCACATCAAAATCCATTGCGTCCTTACATACGAAAAGCGAGCTTTTGTTTTATAACTAGTTGGTGCCCGCGGCTTCGACCGCCTCCTTATAACATCAGCTATCGGCCCGTGAAAGTCCCGTCAAAATCGGTCCAGCCTTTTCGGAGATTATACGGAACAAACAGACAGACAAACAACAATTTAAAAAATAGTTTTTTTGTTATAACTACCGTATCTATTCGATTATTACACCTATTAGTAGTAGTATTAGTAAAAAGCTGTTATTAGACAAGACATTACAAACCTGACACTTAAATTTTTATAATTACTTAATTTTTACTTTTTTACACTTAATTTTTTATTTGCATGTATGTACTCGTATATGTATAGATTATAGATGCTTACAAATGTACTCGTACATATATGAAGAGTGGTGGATCTAGGTAATATTTACCGAAAATGTAATATGTAAAAGGTCATATTCGATACTTGAAATAAAATTCGGCTTAGCTCAGGGTACGGGTTTTTCAACGCTATAAATACCTACATAAACTCAATAAGCTGATTTTGCAAGTCGTCGATTTCAGACCAAAATAAGTCCCAAGTTTTCTCAAGTTGCTTTCTACATTAGATAAAAAATCCAGACTCCGTGCTCCTACAGACAAATATCGAATGGAAAAACTCAATAACACTACTTGCAGCTACCGTACTTGTGAGCATAAAGGTGTGTCCAAACATTGAGCGGCAATCGTTCGCGGCTGCCGCGCGCGTCCTGCCTTGCTTTGTTTGGACGACTGCCGCGCGCGAACGCTCCTGTCTACCTGCCGCGCATAAACTTTTTTATGCAACATACGTCACTAATTGTGTCTGGACGGATTTCTCCAGACGTGTTAAAGGCTAGGCAGATTGATATTGTCAACTGAAGTGCGCGGGGTGTTTCGGACATTCGTCGGTTTGGTTCTAAATAGAGCGTGGCAAAACTGTGTCCTGCAAATGCCGCGCGTTGCTGCCGCGCTCTTGCCGCTCAATGTTTTTACACACCTTTAGATCAACTAGGTACTCAGGCGGATTTTGATGACAAAGTATTGAATACTAATTTCCACGAGTTTAAGGCTCAATTTACATTGCCGCGGAACGGAATGGAAGCGATTGTTTTTGTACAAAGCATAATGAACTTTATGTCAATAGTGTAACGCACAAACTAGATACAGATAACAGGTCACGCATCTTCTGGAGAATTCTCGTGCTTTCTCGGGAATTCCGGCAGTAAGAATTTCGTAGTGACCTACCTAGTTTGTACGTTAGACAATTGACATAAAGTTCATTTTGCTCTGTATAATATCGTGACAAAAATTCGTTTCCACTCCGCTCCGCGGCAATGTAAATTGGGCCTAAGCGAGTAGTTCTTATGAATACCTATGTCATGACTTCACGTTTCAATTGACTTATAATGCCAAAGGTACAAACAGTCACATAAGCAAAACTGAAGGCACAGCCAGTTAGATAACAAATATTATGAACGAATTCTACAATTATTTGTCAAGTCCTAAGTTCTTAACGAAGAGACAATGTTTGCACACATAAAGTGGGAACGTGTTGTGAGATACGGAAGAACGTTCTCTTATGAACATGATTAATATGAGGAGTTACCGCAAGAACTGACTTCCTTACTGAGTTGCAGTAAGAGAGTGTACATTAAAGTTCCGTACTTCACTTGCAGTATAAGTACAGTTTTTATTGAAAAAATTGTGACGGGATTTTTTCGGACCTTGTGTTCGGATCTTTAAAACTATAATGATTTTGGTCTTTTAACATGGGTGATTCTCGCCCGAGACTTGTATTTTTATCAAAGGTAGCATGTACAGTAGAATGTTCAAGGATTTCAAAAATACATTACGATTATTGTGTAGTATTATTGAATTAACCATAAGAGCTCTTAGGCGAAATAAAATAATTTACTTAGACAAGATTTAGTGCCACTTTCAGGCTTTCTACAATGAAAAGTAACAGTCTGTCCTAAAAAGGTCAATCAATCTGCCTAGCCTTTTCGCAATATGTTGGGGTCAGGTTTCAGTCTAGTGCGGTCCATGGCCCTTTACGGGGCACCGGTGTGGGCGCATTCATTGAGGCTGCGACCGGCCCGGCGGTTGAACGCGTCCCAAAGGGTCATGGCCATCAGGCTGGTCCGGGGATACCGCACGGTCTCCCGTGAGGCGGCGAGCCTCCTTGCCGGACTACCGCCATGGGATCTGGAGGCGAAAGTCCTCGCGCACATGTGGGAGTTGCGCGAGGAGGCGAAACGCCGGGGTGTAACTCCGCTGCCGCGAGAAATCACGGCACAGCGGACAGAGCTCCGGCGGGATCTCATGGCGGCATGGAGTGTGCGATTGTCGCAACCCAGCGCTGGGCACGCCACAATTGCGGCGATAAGTCCCCTCTTTGAGGAGTGGCTTGAGAGGCGCCATGGCGTCCTCACCTTCCGCCTGACGCAGGTCCTCACCGGACACGGTTGTTTCGGGAGGTTCCTGTTCCGCGTAAGGCGGGAGGAAACGCCCGGGTGTCACCACTGTGTGGATCGCCCGGAGGTCACGGTGGAACATACGGTGGAGGTCTGCCCGGCTTGGGCAGAGCACCGCCGTGTCCTCACGGAGGCGATCGGCGGCGGCGATCTCTCGCGTCCGGCCCTGGTTCAGGCCATGGTTCGGAGCGAGAGTGCATGGGAGGCCGTCACCTCCTTCTGCGAAGCAGTTATGTTCGCGAAGGAGGACGCGGAGCGCGCGAGGGAGATGCAAGCTGCACGCCCTCGCGGCCCTAGTCGCCGCAGGAGACGCCCCGGGCGTCGGGAGTCGAGAGCCGACTTCCGGCCACTGTAGGCGCGGGCTTGCGGACGGTGAGCAATGGGCAGCTCGCCGTCCGATAAGGACCAGGCCCGTGTCGACGGCGCGTTGTGTTCCACGCGCGCCTCAAAGAGATGTCAGAAACAACCGACGGGGTCGAAAGACCAATGCCTGCTGGGGTTGCGGGTTTGTCCGAAAGGGATAACGCGGCCCCGGCACACAGGCAACGGAAGGAACACGGGTGGGTTTTAGTCAGTAAAAGTCTGATACACCCTCTCGCTCTGCCCAGAGCGGGAGAAGTCATTTGATGATTTCCCATCCTAAAAAAAAAAAGGTTTCAGTCTAACCGGATGCAGCTGAATACCAGTATGTTACATGGAGCGACTGCCTATCTAACCTCCACAACCCAGTAACTGGGTAACACAATACCCCTTGGTAAGACTGGCTGTCAGACTTTCGGGTTTCTGACAATCCGTAAAGACTTTCAAAGATCCACGAATGACAGCCGGGACCAACGGCTTAACGTGTTTTCCGAGGCACAGAGGAGTCTCGGTATGTAAAGATGGTCACGCATCCATAGACCAACCCCGGCACGCGTAGATTAACGTGATGGATTGGCTCGTCCGGCTGTTATTACTTAGCCACGAGCGCCTCTGTCCTAAAATATCCTAATTGAAGTAAAATAAATGAGTATTGGAAATCTATAACCCATTATTATTTATTTTTCGAATCATTTTCAGTAGACAAGAAACTAATAATTACTTTCGGCAGTGGTTAGTCACTAACCACACGAGAAAAAATAAAATAAAATATTTTCGGCACTCCTATCCAGTAATCATAAACCCTCAAGATCAAATGAAATCAAATTAAAACAGTTTATTGCAAACATGTTGTACATAGGTTGGAATAAGAGTAAAAGTTTCAAACATGCACCCTGTAACGGCACTGCAAAACAAAACAAAATTAACAAATTAATAAATTACATTACATTACAATACATTACATAACTTTTTTCATTATGTGTCATTTTTACAAAAGTCATGATAAAGCTATCGAATTTTAATATTTATTGTGAATAATAAATAATAAGAATAAGTTAAATCAAAATAAAATTAATAAATTCAAATAAATTAAGTATGTAGGTATGGTATACAAACAATGGTCAGTGGTCAGCTATTTATGTCATTAGTTTTTATTTATTTAACAAATTTTTTTTTCATCAAAAAACTCTTGCAATTTGTAGTAGCACTTCTGGTTCAAATAAGTGAACAATTTTGTTTTAAATAAACTGTTACTTTTTATGTCTTTTAAAGACTTTGGTAATTTATTATATGTCTTGATACACATTACATCCGGGCCTGAATGGAAGATGGATAGTTTTAAAACCGGTAATGCTAGATCGTTTTGGTGTCGCAAGTATCGTGGTTGGGTGTAGTGATCTTTATTTAAGGGGAAAAGTGTTCTATTTTTCCTGACAAATAAACATAATTCAAAGATATACAGAGATGTGAGTGTAAGGATATTGTGTTCTGTAAAATGTGGTCTACAACTGTCCATACCTCCTATATTCGTCAAGAAACGTATGCATCTTTTTTGTAACTTGACAGCTTATCTGCGTTCGCACTATTACCCCACAGTATTACACCGTAATGGAGCCAAGAGTGAGCGTATGCGTTATAGGTTTAGCAGATTTGAAATCTGTTGATCTTTTCAGTTCCGATACAGCATAAGAGAATCTAGAGATTTTTTTACTTACGTGTGCTATGTGAGATTTCCAATTTAAGTTTGTGTCAATATTAAGGCCCAACAATTTGAAATTATCAACGCAGTCTAATTTAGTTTTGTTGTAGGTAAAATTTATTTCGAGAGGTCGTTTTTGATAAGGTCTAAGAGAAACCAAGCAACATATAATTATATTTTTATTGTGTATTCGTAAATAATATATTTATAATATTATCTTGCTGTTATTATATCAGACGGGTAAGTATATATGTACACTATGGCTTAAAAGGCATAAGAGACTCGAGGATAGTCTCTCTTATTGGAGACATGTGCCCATTTGGGCCTGAGGTATCAATATGTCAATCAGCCGCGAAGCCTCACATAAGAAGGATAATCTTGTCATTTTTTTCGTGATGCCTCTGTTCGGACAGGTATTATTATGTTTACTTACGTTCCAAGCCAGTCTTACTTACCTTCATGATGATTTGACGCGAAAGCTACGGTCACAGAATATGGAGCATTTTTTCTAGCTATTTGACTCAATGTGTAATTTTATCCCTGTTTTCTGAAATACTGGCAGGATCTATGTTCTTTTCCACATTATAACCCGTCAGCCTACAAAACAAGAGTGAATCTTCTGGGTACGCTCGTTCCATTTTAGACCTGTCCATCGCTTTCCATCAGGTGAGATCGAGGTCAAGAGCAGGCCTATTATACAATAAAAATAAATATATACAGCAGGCACTCAAAACGGTGAAGAAAAACATCGTGAGGAAAATTAACCTAGAACCTCCTAGAACCAAAAACTTAGAAGACAAGTAACACCAACCCGCACTGGCCCCGCGTGGTGGATTATGGCCAGTGGTGGAAAAAGGAGGCCTGTGTCCTAGCAGTGGGCACATTATAGGTTCATTAGGCTTTCTGAAATAACGGGGAAAAATATCTATCGGTTGTCTGCCTGATATTACCCTGAATAAATTTTGCGTGTTGGATGTTTGAGAGTAAAGCGACAATTTGTTTATTTACCCCGTATAATCTTAATAGTTTTGTAAAAAACTCAAAATTCAAAGCATTTATTTCAATTAAACCATTTACAGGCACTTTTGAATTGTCAAATAGTCGCGTCAGTTAGTCAGAATGTTGAAGCTAGTTGCCCATTCCAAAACGTAGATCTTATGGAGAAGAACGGGCAAGAAACTCCAAGGACACTCTTTTAAATATAGAAAATTACAAAATCCTGGGTACATTATTCTTGTTGCTTCTATATGTGAGAACAATGTACAAAAAAAATAATCAAAACAATTCAAAATATAAGATTAAAAATAAGCCATGGCAGATAAGAGATGACCAGTCACAACTCACGGCGCCCGTTCACGAACATGACGCGTGGATCAGCACTATTCAGCTCAACCATTTTGTAGGGAACCGAATGATCCAACACACTCGCCACCATCAGCGAGACATTTGTGTTTAATTTCTGTGCTAAGTGAATTCCTACGTCAGAAAACAAGGCTATATAAAAACCCAGTTTTCCTTCCAGTAAGTCTGTCTTCATGTAATTTATTTTTGAATGGGTTTTACTTTAAAAATCCTTTGTATCCTAACAAATATTATAAATGCGAAAGTGAGTTTTTTTGTTACGATTTCACGCTAAAACGGCTGAACGGATTTGAATGAACTTTAGCACATGGGTAGACCATGGCCTGGATTGGGGCATAGGATACTTTTTATCTCGATATTCCCACGGGATCGAGACTTATGCGTGTGAAACCGCGGGGCGCAGCTAGTATTTTTATATTTTCCTGTCTCGTATGACGGGATTCGATGTTTTCTTCTCATTGACTGCTCGTGGAGGCATGTGACATAAATCGAGCTACGGGTTTCCCTCTTCATAATAATGTTTGATGTCTTACTTCTTTGTTGTTTTTTGCTCAACTAGGTGCTTTAATCGTTCTATAAAGAAGTCGTGGTAATTGGATTTAGATGTAAATTAAGGTTTGGATTAAACTGTTTGGAAGGACTTGCCTTTTCCATCGAGAGAGAGGCAAAACAATACATTGTAGGAGGTAAATGGGTATTGCACATTGTTGTAGGGAACGGCCTAGGGAATCTTTCAAGAGCAGTTCTCTTATGTTTGCTTATATAAATATACTGCGATCAGTAATATGCATAGTTATCACTTGCTTAAAAAAGGGTGAAGCAAAACATCGTGAGAAAACATGGCATGCCTGAGAGATATTTCTCGACGGCATGTGAAGCCTGACTGTGAACTCTGATACCAGGTTAGTCACTATCCACACGAAAAGAAGAAGAAGTAATTTGCGGCCTGGAATCACGACCCATAATCTTGACTCCAGGTTGCATATTACTTTACATCCCTATTATAAACGTCGTATGTTCAGCATCCAATGTATTACGACACTTCCTAGGAAACGTACTTTTGAGACCAAGTTGTATGCTTAGAGAAAGTTTCTGTTGACTATATATGACCTGTATGATAAACTACTAAGGCTAAACTTCAGGCGTCATTTCCCTTGGGCGTCGTGTGGGGCGACAAATTGCTATATATCAGTAGAGCTAGATGAGCATTTTGTAGTGTGCGTATACAGCCCTTCAAATTATCAAAACTACTCAATATTTGATTCATGAATGGAAGATGTTTCATCAAAACTTGCAACTGGTAAATAAATCAGTAATTATTTGTGGTAATATTAATATTTTGGAAAACAATACTAAGACTCTTCAAATCATTGAATCTGTCAAATTTGTTTTTAGAACCAACGCGAATAACTTCGACTACTGCTACATGTATTGATAATGTCTTTTGTTGCTGCGACTATTTAGATAAAGCCATTGTAAATTATCTCCCTTCTGATCACAGCAGTTAAACCTTTATTTTTGATTCCAACACACTAATACAAAATAAAGTGCAGAACGTTAAAATAGATATTTGTGAATAGTGACCTGCTAGTATTCGGGCACTGCAACGGCTACGGAACTGCATTATGACAAAAGAAAGCCTTGATATGATAAATGATTTATGTCTGTATAATTTTTTACGTCTTTTACATTTCTCGGGACCTTTGGAAGGCGTAAGAGGGACCGAAGCCAACTCGCAGAGGCCCGTTAGACGTGTTTAATGAAACGAGTCACCACCCTACGATTATCCCTGTTCCCACTATGCTAATGCACCCCGGTTGGTGGCTAAGTAAACTGGTTATTTAGAACTATGGAAATACTATGGCCTCTGCCTAACCAATATTTTATATAAACTTATTTCTGTATTATTATATCTTATTTTTGAAAAAAAAAATTAAAAAAAGAAAAAAAAAATCCTGAATATAGCCCTGAACATTTCATGTACAGTCACCCGTACGTCTGTAGTAACAATTCGACATTGTCAGCGTCTTTTAAATATACCAGTAAGGTCAGTTTTTGTAGTTTAAGGGGTTTATTTATAAATGTTGGTTAAAGTTAAGTGTTGATAAGCGACTGTTCAATCATACATTTTTGACGTTTGTACGTCACTTAAATTTAAGCAACGTTTATATATAAACCCCTTTGTGATACTACTGACGCGTGGTTAACCGAACGACGAATTGTATTGTTTAAATTCGTGGAAAACGCCACCCGCGAAACTCACATACAATTCACCGTAATTTACCCCTGGTCTCCATTTTAATTATCTGTTTCCCACATACATTGAACCACGTGAAACGCCCGACATATTTATATAGCAATACATGTCAAGCGGGCCTGAATGCCCGATAACCTACTGTTAGCGCTGTAGTTAATCTTCTTAATGAATTTTCATAGACAATTTCAGTACATGCACAATCCATCCGTGACTCGCGTTCAGTGTCACTGAACAATGGGGACGCGTATTTCAACGATGCGGAGACCTTATTCTGGATACTAGGATTTGATATTCGCAAGAAAAATACTCAAATTGTAGGGTAAAATGAGGTTGCCCGGTCTTGTTTGTTTGTATATTTGGATAAGGTATTGAAAGTAATTATAAAATGATTAAAATAGTTTCAAATTCAAATGTTTATTGCTCAACATGTCGTGATTTCTTTGATTTAATTTAAAAATGTATTACTTTAGTATCGAATTATAATATCCTCTGTGGCAACACTGTCAAAGTACAAATTATTATTATAACAATGTTGTAAATGTATTTTCCTTATGGCAATTCAATGTATTATTTTACTTTGGCAACACTCAGAAATAACGGTTATGATAATATCGTTATTTCTGGGTGGGGCAAAAGTTATCCAAAATGGAAAAATGTAGTGCAGAGTCAGTCGTCATTGGATTGTGAAATAGTACAGTTGTGCTAATTAAAAGTATTACCAAGAAAAGAGTGTTTTCTTGATAATACATAATCATACATTTAAAGATGTCAAGTGAATGCGCATTCCACTGTGTTGCACCAATTCAGGCATGTAAAGTTATAGTTAAAATTATACCAATTGTGGATTGTGTGGTGAGTTTATTGGTAAAACAAGTATGGGTATACACAAAATTTTTGATTGGATCCTCCTTTTAGGCAGATAGTGCCTGTATTGGGAGAGTCCGCTCTTCCATAGCAAAACTGATTCGTTATAAAGAAAAGAACAAAAGCTGCTTAGTTTGTGAGTCAAATTTCTTTGATAACTATATTTTAAGTTTTAAAAATGTTTTCAAGTAAGTGAAATCTTTGTAATTTCTTATTGAGAAATAATGTTTTTAACCATAACTACTCGGTAAATATTGATGCGGTCTTCATTTTCACCATAATTCAGATTGTTTCCTGAAAAAAATTATTAAATATCACTGGGTTATAGTTTTAAGTATGACTTTAATCTAATCTAATCGAGGCCGGGATACGTCGGTAATGCTAAGATAATATAAAATATATACGTTACAGCATTATGTCCATAGTTTTTCGTTTGTTTTCGGGGGAATACTTGTTATTAAAAAGGAGGTTCAAATTCATGACTTTGCACACATAATACAAGAATAGCAAAGCTACAGATTTTAATAAGTAGCAGTATTATATCTCGGCAGTGACCTTGAAATAATTACCTACGGCCGCTCGGTAGATAAACCTTCCGCGTCCGTGCGTAACTGCCGCGCACTGTTCATGATGTGAGATTTCGAAGCGTGTCGTTTCGGCCGTTTTCTAACAAGATAGAATACTGTACTTATTTATACTGTGGCACAGCTCAGTGTACTTACAGATTTAAATAGATTTCCATTGTTTTGGCAACGGAAGCAAAGCATTATTCCGGTTGGCTATCTTGGTAAGAAACAATGATAATGTAGTCTAAGCAGAGAGGATTAAATAAATGCTTGTTTTCGTTCTATGAAACCATTGCTTAAATTCTTACTCTGAAGGGGTCGCTAACTTTGAACTTTTCATTTATTATATTCTATCTCAAAAAGATTTTACCTTTGTGAGGAAGAAAGTAATTCGCATATGATGTTTTGATATAGTACCTTTAAGGATTTACGTAAAAGGTCCGTATTGAAAAAATCCACAAGACTTTCCTACCGGAAGGCGAAAGCGATTTATCGCAGAGAAATCCCTCTAAATATTCTCCTTTCAACATTCCACTACTGAGGAAGGTCTCGTACAAATACTGGATACACATACAATTTACGTTCATTTATAATCCATTGCTGTATTTCTGTGACATTTCCACGAACGATTGCTGTAAAAACAAAATTGGATTTGAAGCAGCGCGAAATAACGTTTTTCTTATTTTTGTGGAGCTCAGAATAGTCCGCCTCGTTGATGTTTACGTTTCTAGATACAAGTTGACATTTGCTGTAAAATGTGTTGCTATCTGAAATTAAACCTTACGTCCAAAGTATAAGACTGTTTTAGAATTAAGATATTTTAATGCGAGAGGCAAGATATGTTGACTTTTTAAGTGTAAATTCTTTGTTTGTGTGCGCGTAGGTGTTTCACTGGGTTACAGTTTCCAGGTGCCGTATTATAACGTTTTAATGCTATCATGATTACAGTGCGAGAGAGAGACGAAGCTATACATTATCGATAGCACCATCCTTTTCTCGGACTGGAATCGAATTGTGCGATTTAACCCCAAGCAACCCATTCATGTAGTGAAATAGTCACCAACAATACAACAGTAAGTAGTCACCTATTTATTTCTTACGAGCGACCCGCCTCTGTTTCACCCGGCTTTTAAAACACTTGAAGAAACACCTTGATGTCTTTATAGCGCGTTACTTTAATGTTAATGTATTATTCACATAAGCCTTCCGGACTTAATTTTCTAAACTGGTGTAAATCGCATCAACATCTGTTGCGTAGTTTAAAAGCACAACGCGGTCACACAGACCGACAAGAAAAGCTACTTTTATAAAGAATTTATGTTAAAATTAACGATTTTTCGCCTTTAAAATGTAACGGAAAATATGTAATAGCTACGTTTTTTGGGTTCCGTACCCGAAGGGTGTCATACGGAACCCAATTACTAAGCCTCCGCCGTCCGTCCGTCCGTCCGACCGTTTGTCTATCAGTGGGCTGTATCTCATGAACCGTAAGGCCGTATTCTCGGCGGCAGCGGCCAGCGGGGCTGCGCCACCCCGCCGCCGAGAATACGACCTCATAGATAAATAGTTGAAAGATTTTACAGATACTATTAATAATCAGAGATCCTCATACAAGAAACGTGTTTTTTTCGGTCATAATACGGTACGGAATGCTTCTTGTGCGAGTACGACATTGGCCGTCTCTTTTGTAGTTATACCAAACTATCTTACGGTGCCCTTTCATGGTTTACTTTAAGTTCATATCAGCCGGGAACGTCTACAGCACGCTTAGCATGACTACGGACGAATAGACAAAATAACAGATAAACAATCATAATCTGTAATTTGGTCTATTCTTCCGTCGACAAAACCCGTTTTGGCGCATTTTTTCAAAAGGGCCTTTGAATGTCAAAATTTATAAGTAAATAGAATTTGTTCTAGTTCCCTAGCCCCTTCCAAAAGATAGTTTAATTATGGAGAAGAATGGGCAAGAAACACATTTTTGTTGGTGTTGGGTACCTACAATGTACCTGGGTATATTTTCAATTGTGTATGTTTGTGAACGGAAAACATGCGTCGACAGTGAATTGTGGACTGTCCGTTATGGTTGTGACAAGAGAATGTATGCGAAACTGATAAATGAGGGATGTATGGAGTACATTGTTTGTTGTGTCATACTGTGGTGCATACATCTTCTATTGTGTGTGACATTTTACCTATGACGCTAAAGGCCCAGGCTAGGTTTATAACTTTGGAAAAATATAAAAATCCTAACTAATGTTTTAAACGCGAAAGTTAGTTGGTTTATTTGTTACGCTTTCACGCTAAAACGGCTGAACCGATTTGGATGAAATTTAGCGAATAAGTAGACTATAAACTGGATTAGGACATTCAATACTTTTTATCCCGATATTCCCACGAGGTCGAGACTTATGCGGGAGAAACCGCGGGGCGTAGGAAGTGAACAATAAATTAGTACCTAGTGTGCTCAGCTTGGCCGCAGGAAAGCACTGGATGCGAGAAGCATTGAACTGGTTGAAGTGGCGATGGTTGGGGGAGGCATATGTCCAGCAGTGGATGTCTTTCGGCTGAAATGATCATGATGATGATGACCTACTGTGCTGCTGCCAGGACGCCAGATTGTCCAGTTACTAAGGTGTACAGGATTAAAGCAAAAGTATTATTTATTTTACAATGCATTTGCTCGAAAATAGCGTTTTCCAAGCAGTCAATTTGTGCGAAAAGTGTCACTTTTTTTCACTAGTGCTTTTTACTTTTCTGTTTTTTTTTAATTTTTGAGGCCGTCGTCAGCCCGTCTTGTCTCAGAGATTTTATTATTTTGAGAATAGTTTTTTACAAATCAGATGATGATGACGATGGCGATGATTATGACGATGGGTAAAATCAAAAAGTCGAAGTCAAAGGCAAAGTCGAAGTCGAAGTCGAAGTCTAAGGCGAAGTCTAAGGCGAAGTCTAAGGCGAAGTCTAAGGCGAAGTCTAAGGCGAAGTCTAAGGCGAAGTCTAAGGCGAAGTCTAAGGCGAAGTCTAAGGCGAAGTCTAAGGCGAAGTCTAAGGCGAAGTCTAAGGCGAAGTCTAAGGCGAAGTCGAAGTCGAAGTCGAAGTAGAAGTAGAAGTCGAAGTAGAAGTCGAAGTCGAAGTAAAAGTCGAAGTAAAAGTCGAAGTAGAAGTAGAAGTCGAAGTAGAAGTCGAAGTAGAAGTCGAAGTAGAAGTCGAAGTAGAAGTTCGAAGTAGAAGTAAAAGTCGAAGTAGAAGTCGAAGTCAAAGTAAAAATCAAAGCCAAAAGTCAAAGTCATGAATTCATTTTGTTTTTATCATTTATATATATATACATCGTCGTATGTCAGATGTTACACATCACAGGCGACTGCCGTAAGGCTCGCTCGTTTTTTTTTTTTTCCTCGCATAATGCATAGTAAAACGTTGTATGATACAGGTGCGTAAGATGATTTCCGACTCGTGTCGACTTATACACTCGCTCACTTCGCTCGCTCGTGAATAAAAATGTCACTCGTCGGAAATCACCTACCTTCCGCACTTATAGCATAAATAACTATTATTTTGTCTTAAAGAAAGTTTCCAGACTAATCACAAACTTAAATATTATATATAGACCGGGAAATTTCTACAAGTTTCCACATGTATGTTTACAGGGTGTTAAACAGACGGTTGAACATACAAAAATGGTGGATTTGTGTGGCCATCTGCTACTTGTTTAGGCCCAATAACAAGACCCAGGCCACATGGATATTTTTAAATTATTTAAAAAAAATCGTTTTTCGTAATTGTTCAAACTTCAAACGTCAATAATTTAATAGAAAAATAACAAAACTGGCAACATTTTCTTTTCAATTTTCATCTTGAGTAATTGTAGAAGCTAACATGTATTTGCTTGTAAGTAATTATTTTCACTTTTCGCAAACCTGTTTCTGTTCCCCATGCCTCTTAAAGCCCAAACACAATACCTCTCCTGTAAAGTTGGTGAGAGAGTTGGGTACCCTGCAAGGTCCAGGTGATGCTGCAGCACCAGTGCAAGGTTACTATGTTCTTCTAATATAATTGAAGTAACAGAATACCAAATTTAGACGCGATCTGACCTGTGGAAGATGCTGAAATTCATTCATCAACTAGAAAACAGCTGATCATCTTCGCACGGCTGAACTGATTTCCTTGAATCATAGCTAAGAACACACTCAATCAAGTCATCATAAAAAGAAACATACTAGAAATGAGCTACGATGCCACAGACAGACACAGCTACACACCTTAAACTTATGACACCCTCTGTTTTATCGGGGGTAAAAAATTGTTTCCAATGTGTTTCCCTGCGCTTTGATTATTCTTTGTATTAATTCCTCAATTAATTAAACGCATAACACTTCTGTTTACCTGCAATGCCCTCGCATTGCAGGTAAACAGAAGTGTTATGCGTTTAAAGTTAGTGCTAATAAGATTTTTGTGTTTTCAAATAAAACTGTTCTTTTGAACTTATTAAGGAATCTATACAATGTCGCCCATAGGCATGTGACCGCCCGTATTTTTCTGAATATTCATAACAAATTATCGAAAATAAACTTAAAAAGGGGGGGTCTATATTTAATTATTTTTTCCTTTTTTCTTATTATTTTTTTTACTATTTTTCAGTATCCCGCTATGATTTTATGGATTTACACTTGTGTTTTTTTAAAATAAATACAGTTTTCTTTGGAAAAAAAATTCTTCGCCTCCGTTTTTTTTTTCATAGTCGACAAATTTTACTAATTTAGTTGATCCGATAAAATAACTCATAAGCTATTAGAAATAATAAACAGAATCCAAATCGAGCCAATAACATAGAAGATATGGCAAACGCTACTAAAAACATAAAAAATTGAATAACATGAAAAATATTAAAGATAGACCCCCCTTTTAAAGTTAATTTTCGATAATTTTTCAATAATATTCAGAAAAATACGGGCGGTCATAAGCCCATGGGCGACATTGTATAGAAAACGAATAGTTTACTCACTGCAAAATGTTTGTAAAGGTAAGTTAGCCTAAGAACTAATTATATTTATAGTTATGCACAATTAGAACAAAATCTTGTTGTATGCACTTTGTAATTATGTAAACAATGACCCTTAAAAATCAAAGCAAAATCAGTTAATCAATCAAAGAGTATTATGATAAAGTAATCATTTAAAAAACTATCATTATAAGAAAAGAACACTACTAATAACATATTATTATTTTGTGAATTAAAGGTAGTTTGACTGGCAAGCCTCAAGGTACAAGTCAAATCGACGAGTCGCTAGCTACGGATGGTATTTCATAGAAATGCATAGAAACCAGTCGTGTCGCGGCGACACGTCGCCTGCTGCCGCTGCCTGCAGTCGGCTACGAAATTGTACCTTTATAAATAAACCCATTTTTATTTCAAATGGAAAGGATTCTATAAACATCACGATAAATAAAACTTTGTGTGGATTCATTAACCTGTGAACTAAACATAGAAATCAGATACGTTTTAAATTGAAACAGTGACGACTACATTTTAGTCAGCAAACCACTTCCGCGGTTGAACTATTCATGACTATTGGTTTGTTTAGGATTGAAATATTGGATTTATGTTATTGACTGTGATACACACATGTATACGGTTAGTTTTAGTTTGGGTTCATAGGGTACTCGTAGTGATATCGCTACTATGTACATGTCGTATAGAAAGATCTTTCCGACTATACATTCATTGAAAACGGATTGTTATCCGTTTTCAATGCATGTATAGTCGGTCTAGACGAATGGACTGACAGCTCAAACTCAAACTCAAAGCATTTATTTCAATTTAACCATTTACAGTCACTTTTGAATTGTCTCACCTTCTAGCACTTCACGTAAGTTTTCACGGTTAGATTTTACAAGATTATAGGTATCGGTACAGATTAGCAACGTGGACACTGCTTGAAATTTCCTGAAAAAAAAATCCTTCCCCCATACGTCAATTAAAGAGGTAGGATTTGTTAAAGTTGAACTAGTCGCGGCTCGAACTCACTGGTGCGCGTAGCCAAAAAGCACACTGTATCACCTGGCATCGTGTCTGACAGAGATAGTATCAGTGATGAGCTGTAAGATGCTAGTCTACACACACAACGTCTAGTTCGCACGCACACCAACACCGTTCCTAACGATTTTAGTAAGACGAGCGTGTAAAAAATTACGAAATGTCATTTGGAAAATCGAGTTTCATGAAAAAACCTTTGTATAAATCAATTACAAATAAACTATTATTGAAGTCTTCTATAATTGAGCTGTGACAGTAACGACTTTGTTTTGAAGAGTTTACACATCTTTTATTACTTATTAACGCCCAAAGTTGCAAGAAAAACGAATCTTTGTACTTTATAATGGCTTTTTATTTTACTATTCTGTTTCCGCACAGAAAAAATTAATAATGAGACAAAACGATATCATGTTTAAAGGGATGTAGAATGTTAAACAGTGGAGTAAAACCCCCCCGAAATTTGTATGGAAAAAATATCAACTGGTTCCACCTTAATCCTACCTAATCAAGTAGTGTTCACGTTGCAGTGCTGATACCTGCTATACTGATACCTATATTCTGTTCTGCGAGCAATGTGTATTGCTACTTAAGTTTGGCAAACATCCTGCCTTTACCCCAGTTTATTTGAGTTCAGGGCAGGATACATTTTCCAGCGTATGATATTTTTTATCCATACATGTTCAGCCGTTCACTACAATATTTATCCTATAACAGCATTATCATTTTTTACGCAGTGACATTCATCGTTTCTTCCGTATTAAAAACAATTTTCCCAAGGTATTAAAAACAGTTGAAACCAAATGATCGCCAGAAAACACTGCCATAACAACAAGGCTACTCTGCTCAACAATAACTCAACTCTTCCACTATCTAGCATACAAGACTATGTACTAAAAACTGTCTGCATCGAACTTTCTTAGCATATACAGCAAGAGCATTTTCTTCTTAATTAGCGAGGGCGAGTCCATTGTTTTAACGTTCGAGCCACTTTCCATTCGCATTCGCCACTGTTCCCTGCCAAATGGTTTAAATTTTTTATTTTTATTGCTGTTCAGCTAATTTCTCGTTCTCAAGTTTTATGGTATAATATTTTAAGTTTTTGTTGGCTGTATTAAAATTATGGGGAATTAATGTTCGGAATGTTTACAGTTATTTTCTTTTATGAGCTTTAAAATTAAGCGCTGGTGCAGCGATAAAACGATGGTTATCCAATTTGTTCTCGGGATTCATGCTTGTTCCATAAACTCTTCCTCATGTAATTTAATTTACCGTCATGTGAAATAAAAATGTGAAATATTGTTAAGTTTGTGAATAAAAACTGAACAATATGTTGTTCCATTTTATACTCAACAATAACATAACACACCCTCTTAAACACATTCTTCGAATCCTCGTTACAATTCTTCCAGAAAAACTTGGTCATACAAATAGTACATTCCCTGTTCGTTTCTAGGTCGCAGGCATAGTATGTCAACAATAGGGAATGGCTGGAGATTAAGAACGGAGGCAACTGTAGTAAGAAATGCACGGAGTGGGCCATGCACGGAGTGGGCCGTGCACAGAGTGGGCCATGCACGGCAAGTACTCCGCGTTAAACTTGTGTGATATCCGCTGCCGTGCCGTCAACCTTAATGAAAGGAGCTTTTTATGTTTTCTTCGAAGCGCTACGGAAAAATCATTTGGAAGATTACTGTTAATTGCTAGACTAGACGTTTTATTTGGGGTTTATATACATGTTCAAGTTTTTTCGGATCGCATTGAGGTATCGTAGTTTTATCGCCCACTACGTTATCATTAGAAACAGCCGTTGGGGCTTTGCTTGCATGACGAATTTCTAGTCTGGAGACATAGATGTAGAATATAAATCATTGAACTATGGGCCTTATTTTAAACACGTTTAAGAGTATATTCAATGCATATTAAGTTTTATACCGTTTTTGCTAAGTAATGCGGTACCTCTGTATGTAACGTTAGGTACTCCCCTCACGAACGTTTAACGTGGCGATATAATGGTTGAAGGCTTTTGTTCAGAAGCGGACGTATACAGCCTAATATAATGACGATGACGTATGTAAAGGCGGTTTTTGTGTTGTAGTACAATATTGTGTACGTGTACTTACTAACTACGGTACCTTCGTACCTACCTAACAAATTAGTTAATTCATTCAGGCGTGACATTGCGGAAATCCATATTTAGATATATTTAGTAACCTATTCCTAAAGTCATAAAAACCCTGTAAAAAATCGACACGTGCTTCACCTCTCAACGACTCTGCGTTCGGCACTCAGTGTGGCAACACGCCGTGTTCGGGTTCGCGACATGTCCATCGTCATTATGTAGATGCCTCGTTGAGAGGTGAAACACGTGTCGATTTCTTGCAGGGTTTTTTATGACTCTTTAGGAATAGTTAAGCGGAATAGGTTTCTAAATATATCTACGTCTATCGTATCCTACTTAACTAGTCAACTATATGGAGTTATTTGCGCTTTTGTGCCACAAATTATATAGGTGCGTGCACGTGACTATGTAGTTCTCATTAATTAGTTAAATGGGTGACTAATGAGTGAGTTAGGAAGTAAGCGAAGGCCACAACATCCATATTTCCTCAAAGGTTAGTATTACCTATTCAAGGCGTTCTTCACCATTGGCTGTGTGATGTGACAGTATGGACACTAAAATTGAGCAGAAAATACCAGCACCACAAAAGATTTTTGAAGAAAATTTCTAAACTATTACTTCAAATGTCAAAAAATTCTTCTCCTAGACAATGTAAATAACGCAATGAATATTATTGAATGTTGATGAATTCCAATTGGCATTGCAAGTGTGTTGATTACCGCCCACTCCCTCACGAAGAGAGGAGGCCTGTGCCGCGGCAGTGGGATCAATATAGGCTGATTTTGGTTATGCTTGCCAGTGTGTTACGTAATTAACTCACAGGTTTATATTGTAGTGTAGGAACTGTTACTGAAATTAAATTGTTTATTCTGTAAATAGAATATCGGAATCTTTTACAAGTAAAATTTAAAAAAAAACTTGATGCTGTCGACTTTTACTGCCTGACTACCCCTGAGAAGAAATGGCGACACAAACTCAGGGGTCAAAAAACCCAGACACACTCATGTGAAAACCACGTAGATTAGATTGTTGTTATGTTGTAGCCTGTACCTAAGGAGCTCCACAAACTGAGCCTGGTGCGAAGCGGTGCAGTTCGGTATATGTGCCTTGTGTGCTGTTTCTCATACAAAAAGAAAGACAGTTAAGAATCAAAAGAATAGTACAGACTGCGCCACACCGCGCCCGCCTAATAGTTAGTTACCATTTCCATGCGGTAAAAGTAAAAGTTGCACCCAGTTCAAATTCCCCCCATCAACATTAACACGGGAAGGAATATCAAACTTGTTTACTTAATTCGAAACACAAACGACACAAAATAAATAAAGGAAACAAATAAAGTGGTTTGGCAACTCTGGTAAGCTTACAGTGGATGGAGTAATAAAATGTAAATAGCTACAGAAGTGTTAAAAGGAGTCGCGGTAAAAGTTTAGCTCACGCGAACTTAGCACTTGATGGCGTCCCTCGGAGTTAGGGGATGGTCTGAGTTAATAGAGGCTGCAGTAGCGAAAGACTAAGAGAGTGATTGGGAAACGCAAACAAAAGTCGCTTACGGAGTTGAACGCGAACAAAACTCGCTTACGGAATTGAACGCGAACAAATTACGCTTACGGAGTTAAACGCGAACAAAAGTCGCTTACAGAGACGCTCTTGTACTCTGTTCGATGCAATTTTATTAGGTACCTATTGGTATCGATTGACTTTTCAGCGATATTTTATTTTAAAATAGGTCATGGTAATTCATGAGGTTTTTTGTCCAAGGCAGGATTTGCAGATTATGTTAGGTTAGGTAGACATATAACGCTTTTGATTCGTGTGAATGATTACAGGTAGTATGTAAACCAAAACCCATACTTCATTCTTTAATATGATAAATGTGGAAGTAACTCTGTTTGTTTGTCTGTTACCTTTTCACGCCTTAACTTGAACGGCTTTCGATGTTTGAAACACAGGTAGAATTATTATGACATAGGATACTTTTTTCCCGACAGTACGTTCCCGTGGGATTATATCCGATCATCACGTGGGCGAGGCCGCAAGCAAAAGCGAGTGTCTTACAATTTCGTGGCAAGAACCATTTCTATTTTGAGAATTATTGCATGGACCATTGTATTACATAAATATGCATAGCAATATCTACTGAAGATATAGTAAACGCTCTTAATTATAACTTGAACCAAGACGTAAACGGTTCCCCCTAGCTGGTGAAATCCGCCACAAATGGTTTCAGAGAGAAATATAAGTATTGGAGTTATATTGAGTCAGAAATTATGACGATTGTATTAATAAAATCTCATTACGCTTTCATGTTCATGTTGTGATGATGATAACATTTTATTGTTAAGACTACTAACGTTGACAAAATTATAAATGAGTCTCAAATATTTAAGTTTGCCTCTCCAAGGTCGTCAGTTTATTTCAGCACGTAATTTATTATGAAAAAATATTTACCGGTTATTGTTATACTGTAAAGTTTTCTTAGAAATTGTATTGTTCGTGTCGAGTCGCGCGACAAGTCGCGCTGGTCTGCACAAGCCTTTATAATCCATTATGAATCTGTAACGGCTTAGATTGAAATAAATGGCGTTCATTGCCTAAAACAATGCGCTCAATTATTTTTCTGACGGAGAGTAATCTGTTCAATTATGGCGGATTAAAAATACATTTGGCAAATGGAGAGTAATTCTGTTGTTATAATGAATATATTTTTGGATAGATTGATTCTTTTGGGGCTTTATTATTATTATTTTGCTAGAGAAAGAAAGAAAATAGAAAGAAATAAAATACATTTATTTAGCATAGACTAAAGGGCACAAATAAAGCAAGCAGACTCTGTGGTACCCAAGAGATCGGACTAGAAACCGGGGCGCCCAAAAACAAGATAGGAAGACGACATACGTCTAACCCTGGGTCCGTACTGGAACAGAATTGCCGAGGACAGAACACAATGGAGACAGTTGGAGGAGGTCTATGCCAAAAGGCACACTGAGCTGCGGGACATATTATGATCAATTACTCAAATACTTTCTGTTAACAAATTAATTATGTACCCAAAGTTTGGAAATAAACGGCTTTATTATTAAAGGGCATATAACACAACATATTATACAGTAACAAAAAAGAAAAATAAAGAAAAAATAATGCTGAATTTGGGTTTCTTGCTGGATAGTTACAGTTACAGCTATTGCCATTCATCGATTATTTATGTCATCTGTTAATTTTTAGGTAATTAATATGGCACATACTAAATCCTATGAGAGCTGTAGCGTAACAGAAATCCAAAGTTGGTTAATTAATAATTAATTAATAATCTATGCATATTATAAAACAAAGTCGCTTTTCGGGTTTGTTTTGTTTTATTTTTTTTTATTTTTCACCAAGAATTTCTCAGTAGCAGCCCGGAGTCTGGATTCGTGTCCGGTTGACCGCAATAGGCTCCCCCCCTAGCACGTGGGATTAAACATAACTGGAGAAATTTGGGTGTACTATAGGTACACCTCTGCTTAACCCGTCGGGGAACCAAGGCGTGATATTATGTTATGATGTGACGCATAAAATAAAAAACAAGCAACAAAGAACTTTTCACCAAGAATTTCTCAGTAGCAGCCCGGAGTCTGTTTGTTTGTATGTCCGCGTTGTTCTTCTCATATACGAAACGGATTTTTATGAGGTTTTTAACGTTTTTAACAATTTAGAGAATGTATTCCGGAAGGTTTATGTGTATGTCGGAGGAGGGTATGTGTCCCTTTCGTTATCAGGCATATTTTAACTACTGTGGGCGTACTAATAGGTAGTGTTGGGTATTGCGCAATAGAAAAACCGTTCAGTTCAGATCAAATTATATATATATATATATTTTTTTCACGATGGGAAATCATCAAATGACTTCTCCCGCTCTGGGCAGAGCGAGAGGGTGTGTCAGACTTTTACTGACTAAAACCCACCCGTGTTCCTTCCGTTGCCTGTGTGCCGGGGCCGCGATATTCCTTTCGGACAAACCCGCAACCCCAGCAGGCATTGCGTCTTTCGACCCCGTCGGTTGGTGCTGACATCTCTTTGAGGCGCGCGTGGAACACAACGCACCGTCGACACGGGCCTAGTCCTTATTGGACGGCGAGCTGCCCATTGCTCACCGTCCGCAGGCCCGCGCCTACGGTGGCCGGAAGTAGGCTCTTGACTCCCGACGCCCGGGGCGTCTCCTGCGGCGACTAGGGCCGCGAGGGCGTGCAGCTTGCATCTCCCTCGCGCGCCCCGCCTCCTCCTTCGCGAACATAACTGCTTCGCAGAAGGAGGTGACGGCCTCCCATGCACTCTCGCTCCGAACCATGGCCTGAACCAGGGCCGGACGCGAGAGATCGCCGCCGCCGATCGCCTCCGTGAGCACACGGTGGTGCTCCGCCCAAGCCGGGCAGACCTCCACCGTATGCTCCACCGTGTCCTCCGGGCATCAAATTATAATTTACGATAACATTAATGACTGAAACGCATTTCACACACTGTTGGTACACGACACAACTATTCGAAACGCGCGACAGTTTCCAAACGTCTTCACCGATTGACCGCCACCCATGAAGTCTGCTCTGCTGAGCCCCGGCTGGCAACCGATCCGGACGTCATGTTGTAGACTCTGTCGAGCGCCGCAACGAGGCGGTGCTGGCGTCCCGATTAGTCAACTCAGTAACGTATTTCCGACATGTATAATACATTAATATTAAACTTATAGATAATTAAGAAATTTCAATGTTTTGTCAAGTCGTAAAAACCTTGCGAAGCTGGGGCGGCTTGCTAGTAGTTGATAAATAACCGTTATAGCTTGTTTTTTATTTTATGGGTCACATCATAACATAATATCACGCCTTGGTTCCCCGACGGGTTAAGCAGAGGTGTACCTATAGTACACCCAAATTTCTCCAGTTATGTTTAAATCCCACGTACTAGGGGGGGAGCCTATTGCGGTCAACCGGGCACGAATCCAGACTCCGGGCTGCTACTGAGAAATTCTTGGTGAAAAATTTAATTATACTTTACCCGACCTGGGAATCGAACCCAGGCCCTCGTGCTCAGCACTAATGCTTGTGACGACTAGACCAACGAGGCAGTCAATCAATAATTATCAGTGATCGGAGTAGGTAGATTGATTTTCAGTACTTGTATCATAAATGCACACGGAAAGAATAACATGGATAAGCCATTTTTCCGGAAAGTAATTCCGGTATTTCCGGATTCAATTAAATATTGTTAATGTTGGTAGTGATATTATTACTACTCAATTCAAAATTTAAAGGAAGGTATCAAAACTAAATTAATTCATTATTTATCTGTTGAATAATAAAAACAATCGAATTCCGATCGAAGCTTTAATATTTATTTTTTATTTTTAGCCTAGGATAGCTAGATAGCTAGATCTTTTATAGATATATATAAATTGTTGCACTTAAATTTAAATATTTTCCTACATAAGTTCCGGTTTTTTTTTAATAATCCACCAATTCCGGAGGAATGTCCATAGTAATATATACGTTTCGGATCAATGACCCCAGTTCAATCTACCTACTCCGATCACTGATAATTATAGTCGGTTAATCAATAATAGTTGATAAACAAATCGTAATAGCTTGTTTTGACAGTGACAATGCATTAAAAGCTGACGTTTATATTTTATGCAGTCCAACATTAATACTAACAACAGATTGTAAATTGCTTGACATAATGACGTCATTGAATAAATATGACGTAGTAAATTATACCAAGCTTCACAGCGAACCACGGAAATAGAACAAACAGTATATTTCCCGACAAGTTTCGTAGTTTTACTTCTCGAATGAGATTCCCTTTGGGAGTTGTAAGAACTACAACTTATAAGAGTTTAGAATCTGGAGTCTTAAGGGAAAGAAAGTTTTGTACGTATGGATTATCTTATCTCTTATGGAGTTTCTTACTCTATTTTCTTCTACTGAGTAGGCAGTACAGTTTGGGTGAACTGGTATTTATTTTATTGTTATGGACACACGAAAGGTTTTAAATTTAGCGTTACTTATTGGCTACTAAAACATCGATGTATGAATTTGAAAATAGTTATAACAAATTATTCATTTGTAAAGGTGCTGATAGACTTTAGCATTCACTTGTAATGAGCATTGTAGCGAATGTTACATTACGGAAAAATAATGGGAGTGTTTTAGCCAGCATTCTAGGGAGCGTTCTAGCGAGCATTCTAGCGAAAGGACAGTAGATTTGTTTCGAGATTTTTGCCGAGTCGAGCCATTCTGTCATTGTCCCGCCACCGTCCCTCTATGCCTAGAGCGTCCGCTAGAATGATCGTGAAAATGTTCGTACCGATGTTTGGCTCTATGCTTGTCTCTGTTCGTTGTTCAGTTCGACAAATTTAAAAACGGCGAAATCTCGATGTTCTGTTACAAGCGAATTCTCAAGTCTATTACCACACCACCTTAAGACACCGCACCTTAAGACTTTCCGGGCAAGCAAGACATAAGGCAAGGTAAAACCCAAGTGTTACCTGTAAAATTAATTAAAATTTCAAATGTTCAAAAACTACTAAGAAGTCATTATTGATGATGTTCTTCACAAAGGTCAGGTGCGTAGTACTCGCAACTGACGAGCGTGTATGACCAGATGTATGACCGTAGATGAAGCGAATAAAGGACTAGGTAAGAATGGTATAAGCAGTGAGAATGTTTACTATCGTGGACACTGGTGCCTGACCATTTTTCAACCTTACTGCCCAAGCAATGAGGTCGAAAAGTGGTCAGGCGCCAATGTCCGTGATGGTACATAAGACGTCACGAAAAGTTACATCTAATAAGAAACAAAGCGACTAAACGACACCAGGCACTTTCCAGTTAATTAACTCCGTTGACAAACTGTAGTGAAAATGCTAACTAAGTGAAATGTCAAGCGCATGATATATTGACGTTCAGTCGCTGTCCATCGGAGCTCACTATTGTTCCCAATTTACAACATGGCCGCGTTAAAATTGAGAATAAAATGCCCCTACAATATTTTCCCTTTTCAATTTTCTGGCGGATAAAAAACGCTGTTATACCTACGATTTCTGTTCAGGAAGCGAACCGTATTTACGGTTATATTTTCCATATGAAAATTCTATTGGACTATCCGAATATCAACACGAGGATATTCTGTTAATCTCCTATAAACCGAGTAGCTAATTACCACATTTATGGTGGGTATTTATTGCATATACGAAATAGATTAAATTCATTACCCATTTTTGGCTATAATGGGGAATGGCATGTTGTCATTCATTACTGACTTGATGACATATTAATTAAAAGTATTACTGCCTCGTTGGTCTCGTGGTCACGACTGCTGAGCGTAGGATCCTAGGTTCGATTTCCAGGTTGGGCAAAGTGTTATTGGGGTTTTTTTATAAGGAATTTCTCAGTAGCAGTCCGGAGTTTGGAAGTTGGTGGTGTGATACCTCCGTGCCTTGGAAAGCATGTAAAGTCTTTGGTCCTGCACCTGATCTCTCTTTGGTCGTGTCGGCGTTCATTGAGGCTGCGACCGGCCCAGCGGTTGAACGCGTCCCAAAGGGTCATGGCCATTATGCTGGTCCGAGGATACCGCACGGTCTCCCGTGAGGCGGCGAGCCTCCTTGCCGGACTACCGCCATAGGATCTGGAGGCAAAAGTCCTCGCGCACATGTGGGAGTGTCGCGAGGAGGCGAAGCGCCGGGGCGTAACTCCGCTGCCGCGAAAAATCACGGCACAGCGGACAGAGCTCCGGCGGGATCTCATGGCGGCATGGAGAGTGCGATTGTCGCAACCCAGCACTGGGCACGCCACAATTGCGGCGATAAGTCCCCTCTTTGAGGAGTGGCTTGAGAGGCGCCATGGCGTCCTCACCTTCCGCCTGACGCAGGTCCTCACCGGACACGGTTGTTTCGGGAGGTTCCTGTTCCGCATAAGGCGGGAGGAAACGCCCGGGTGTCACCACTGTGTGGATCGCCCGGAGGACACGGTGGAGCATACGGTGGAGATCTGCCCGGCTTGGGCGGAGCACCGCCGTGTCCTCACGGAGGCGATCGGCGGCGACGATCTCTCGCGTCCGGCCCTGGTTCAGGCCATGGTTCGGAGCGAGAGTGCATGGGAGGCCGTCACCTCCTTCTGCGAAGCAGTTATGCTCGCGAAGGAGGAGGCGGAGCGCGCGAGGGAGATGCAAGATGCGCGCCCTCGCGCCCCTAGTCGCCGCAAGAACGCCCCGGGCGTCGGGAGTCGCGAGGCGACTTCCGGCCACCGTAGGCGCGGGCTTGCGGACGGTGAGCAATGGGTAGCTCGCCGTCCGATTAGGACCAGGCCCGGGTCGACGGCGCGTTGTGTTCCACGCGCGCCTCAAAGAGATGTCAGCACCAACTGGCGGGGTCCATAAGGACCAATGCCTGCTGGGGTTGCGGGTTTGTCCGAAAGGGATATCGCGGCCCCGGCACACGGGCAACGGAAGGAACATGGGTGGGTTTTAGTCAGTAAAAGTCTGACACGCTCTCTCGCTCCGCTCAGAGCGGGAGAAGTCATTTGATGATTTCCCATCCTCAAAAAAAAAAAAAAAGGTTGGGCAAAGTGGTATTGAGGTTTTTTCATTAGGAATGTCTCAGTAGCAGCCCGGAGTTTGGAAGTTGGTGGTGTGATACCTCCCTGCCTTGGAAAACATGTAAAGCCTTTGGTCCTGCGCCTGATCTATCCTTGCGTGCTGTGTGTGGAGTGCTGGGTACGATTCCCGGGTTGGGAAAAATGTTATTGGGTTTTTTCTATTTGTTTTTTTTGTAATAGCCCGGAGTTTTGAATTTGGCGGTGTGCGGTAGCACGTTAAGCCGTTGGTGCTGCGCCTGATCTCACTCCGGTCGTGTCGGATTGCCGTCCTATCGGACTATGAGAGTGAAGGAACAGAGAGTGCACCTGTGGTTGCGCACACACTTGTGCACTATAGTATGCTTACCTTGCTAGTCTCCGTTGAGATTGGCTACCGCTACCGAAATCGATCGGGAGGATTATTATTATTAACTAAGCAGTGATAGCATCGTGGTGTGACCGTCGGACTGCCAAGTCATTGGTCTCGAGGTCGAACCCAAGTGCGTACCTCTAACTTTCCTCTGACTTCAAAAATGGCGAAGGAAAACATCGTGAGGCATGCCTGAGAGATATTTTTCGACAGCATGTGAAGCTAAGTTAGAGGCCCAAGGGCGGTTTTAAAACTTTTACACCAGGTTAGTCTCTAACCACACGAAAAGAAGAAGAACTAAGTATAATAAAAATAATTAAGTAAGTAGTAAAAACATTTAAATAAAGAGCCAAAAAGAAAAACCATTTAAAATATTTTTGATTTTTTTCAAGTAAACTGCTTGGTAGGACGGATACTTTTCTATGAAAACTGACCATTCCTAGTTATCGTGGAAAGTACATTATGTGCTTGAAAGGAGGTCCTTTGATGCAAATACATAGTTTATCGGGGTTATTGACTTGCTTTGATAAGTGTCAAAGCAAGTTAATAACCCCAATAAACTATTTCGTCTGGTTTCGATCATAAATGCAAGCAAAATCGAGCATAAAGATAAATTTTACAGATAAAAATATATTATTTTAAAACACCACCTTCATTTTATCGAATAACTTTGCGAAAATACTGAGCATTCTTTAAGCTATCTAGATTACATAGTGCGAAATGCCTAGATTCCGAAATTGCCTACTGAATTCATAAATGGAGAGTTTTCCCATTTCCCCTTGATAACTAAATTACGTCGAAAATTGCGTTGGCTCTGTTCTCAATAATGATAATCAGATAAAACTGAATTCGTTTGTTTGTACCATTAATTTTCAGCTGATTATATTCGTGCCTACCCAATGTTGGTACTACCTACCTACGTTTTGATTTCACCCTTATCTTATCAAAATTATCTGGAGAATTATCCGAACGTGTATTTTTGCAATTAGGAAAGAAAGTTACAAACTCAACTTCGGGACTTAATCAAAATACTTAGCGGTTTAATTTTGTGCTCAAACTTTATATGAACACATAGATAAATAAAACATTGTCATGTTTAAATGTATGAGTTTTCACACTATCGATATCGCTTTCATGATACTTCAGAAAATGTGCACTGAAGTGAAAACGTATCAAAATTAGAGATACCTACTTACAACCGTATTAATTGACACTTACTAATTATACTTTTCCACCTAGGTTTTTGTTTGATTACGTTTAACGTGTGGCATTCGTACCACAAAACACATAAATATTCCAAATGTATAATAATATTCATGAAATTAACGTAACGTAGAATATTTCAGTCCTATTTACAGTATTCTACCTCAACGCACAGAAAGGATCACAGCTTAAACAAATGAAAGCTTGATAAATATTCCACAACAACTTTCATCTGATAATGAAATATTAACACCCAACATTTGTTTTAGAAATTAACCCTCGCGTAAGCCCACAAAGGTGTTCCTATTTCAATTTACAACTGGAATGTAGGTCGCTTTAGTATGAGAGCTATGAGCTACTGTGGGCGTTATTAATAACTGCATAAGCGTGCCTACACCTGAGCTGTTTGAGAACTATAAATAAGTCGTTAAGTTAGTCCATTTATGTCAAGCTGACGATCGAATGAACTTTGGTTGTGTCGATAGCGTCTTTTATCGACCAAAGTTTACTGATCGACCCTGTGTTCGGTTCTACAAAGGCCTGTATATTTTTAGCCTTTGCACGAAGTGGTTTTCTCTTTTTATTTTCGCTGTGGAGCAATTTTAGAATAGGCAGTGAACGGTGGTATTGCTGGTTTCGAATCTTTTAATGATTCACTTTTGTGAATGTTCAATTAATGTCGAATAAAGCTGTGGGCTGTAACTACCACACGGAGCTCGTGAACTGACATGAGATACACCGAGAAAGCGATGAAAGAACAAGATAGACAGATGTAATATCAAACAGAGCAGTTTGACAAAATAAAAAACTTGTTTTATTTGTTGGTCTAGTGGTCAAGCGCGCGCAAGAGCGGAGTGCTGGGTACGATTGATTCCCGGGTTGAGAAAAGTGTTATTGGGTTTTTTCTATTTGGATTTTTTTTGTAACAGCCTGGAGTTTGGAAATTAGCGGTGTGCGGTAGCACGTTAAGCCGTTGGTCCTGCGCCTGATCTCTGTCCGGATGTGTCGGATTGTCATCCCATCGGACTATGAGAGTGAGGGAAGAGAGAGTGCATCTGTGTCTGCGCACACTCTCGTGCACTATAATATGTCCCGCGCCGCAGGCTGATCTCCCCAGAGATTGGTCGCCATGGCCGAAATTCGGTCTGGAGGACTATTACTTGTTTTATGTTAGGCACTTGGAACTAGTAGCTGCCGTGCCTCGGAAAGCACGTTAAGCCGTTGGTCCCGGCTGTCATTCGTGGATCTTTGACAGTCGTTACGAGTAGTCAGAAGCCCGAAAGTATGACAACCAGTCTTACCAAGGGGTATCGTATTACCGAGTAACTGGATGTAGAGGTCAGATAGGCAGTCGCTCCATGTAAAATAAAGGTATTTAGCTGTATCCGGTTAGACTGGAAGTCGACCCCAACAAGGTTGAGAAAAGGCAGATGATGACTTGGAACGCTAATCCTGCATTAATGCGTTTAACTTTAAGGCACAGCTTAAAAGCACAGTATCAATATCCACCCGAAATAATCAAACTAAAACTATTTCCTACTTTCTATTTTTACTCGACCAATACCTACCCCATTAATTGACTACGTAGAAAACAAACCTGCTTCAGAATCTATGTGAGCGTTAATTACTAGTGGTGAGCGTGAAGACCTGAGGTGTTCCAGAACTATAAATATCTACTATGTCCATTTCTGTGGAAGCGTGGCGGTGAAACGGCTCGGCCGCAATCGGAAGGTCGCAATTATATCCACTCGTTGACTATAACGCCCTGGGGCGCTACTATGGGTTCGTCTGAACTTTCTTTACAAAATAGTTTTTTTTTTACGGTGGATGGACTGTATGAGAGATGATATGGCTAGAAAGGGGTCACTACCGACATGACGAGTAAAAGAGGAGTATGGAAGAAAATCTTTCTATGTGGTGCCGGACGTACAAAATAGTACCATCCCATTTCTTCCCGTGGGAATCGTAAAAGGCGACTAAGGGACTTACTAGAGAATGGACAGCAGCGTTCTCTATGCATTTTAACACCATACTGCGATCGCCAACCCGCCTGTCAAGCGATTATGGAAACCCCCCCCCCCCCCCTTTGAGGGAGGCCTAAGTCCAGCAGTGGACGTCTTTCGGGTGAAATGATGATGATGGAAGAAAAAAAACATATTGCGCCGACAAGAAATTGGTCATTGGAAGAAAGTGATGATGACTTTCAATTTAAATTTTATGTGGTTCTGGTTAATGTATCGCAGTCGTAGCTCTGTAGAATAGAACAATCATAATAATATTAATTCACAATTATAATGTTACTGTCCCACTGCAGGGCAAAGGCCTCTTCTCATACATACTCGTAGAAGGCACGAGTATTGATCACCACGCTTGCTCAAGACGGGCTGGTGATTTCAGACTTATATTAACTATAAGTCCAGGTTTCCTCACGATGTTTTCCTTCACGGATGTCAGTAATGTCCAAGATAAAATCTGAAAGTACGTATGAATTGAAAAAGTCACATTGTTACTTGCCCGAATTTGAACCCACAACCTCGTGCATGAGAGGCGAGGCCTTAACCACTGGGCCATCACGACATACAATAAGTTGAAAATACATAGTAAGTTTTCATCATATTTTAGTGGTTATTTGGTGTCAAAATCTTAATTTGAAAGGTTTTAGTAAATACTTTTTCGTTCGGGTAGAACGCTACTAACCATGTTGAAAGGTTGTCGATGATCTATTTTATTATCAATCTTAAGGAAATGCAGGCTACAACCTTTTAACACGGTGTCTAATAAAAGCTATTACGACTTAGTCAAAGTGTTCGTTGTAAAAATGTTCTACCTAATGAAAAAGCTGGGTAACTTTAAAGGAGTTAATTTCCCTCAAACATGCACCTAAAAGCCACGAGTGCTCATTTTTCCTTAAGAAATATTTTTGTATTGCCAAACGAAACCGAAAACTTACTCGAAGTTTCCAAGTTCCAGATTTCGAAGAGTTTCGTGTTGACTTTACAGGATGTTTAAAAATTCAAGATACGAGTACACCTGTATTATTCTATTCAACTCTATACAAACCTTCTCTAAGTTTTACGGCAAAGTAAGCAATTCAAATATAGAATTCGAGTGTTCCTTATCCAATTCTCGCTTCCTTTTCACGCGAACAAATTCGCATCGAAAAGTTTAAATGGCCTCTATAGTAGGGGTATTGTTATGCCTGAATGAACTTTCGCACCCTCAGTATAGACCGACCGAAATAACTATGCACATGAAAAATAGGCAGTTGGATTTTGTTCTTTATACCTTTGACTTAGAATTCTCTTTCACTGGCTATAGAGGAATATACTTGTATCTATGGGTAAAACCGACTGGCTGACCGTAATGATTTCACATTATAGTGGTAGTTCTTTTGATTCAGTTGTTCTGCTTTGTTTGTGTTAATTAATTTTTTCTATTTCGTTTTGTATTGTTTTGTTTTGGGCGGTATTGTTTATTTTAATGAAAAGTGACCTCGTGAAATTATCATAATTTATGGAAATATCAATTTTTACTTCTCTCAAAATGAGCAGCGATTCGCTTAGTAATTACGAATTCGAAGTGCCATTTTAAATTAGACGGTAAAGCGAATTTCTCAAAAAAAATAACTTGACTAAGGCAATGCTCGGAGAGCAGTGGTGGCGCAGTAGTAACGGCCGCGACTTACGAGTTGTAGATCGTAGGTTTGAACTCAGACAGGTGCTTTACTTTGTGTAAATTGTTTCATCATCACTGCTCTGAAAACGGGAAAGGAGAAAATCGTCAGGAAATCGGCATGACCCAGAACCAAAATTTCGAAGACATGTGACATCTACCAACAAGCACTGGGCCCGCGTGGTGGATTACAGCCCACTCCCTCTTACCGAGAGGAGGCCAGTATCCGAGCAGTCGGAAAATTATAAGCTGATTGAGAAGGCAATTCCCACTTTTAGGGTTCCGTACCCGAAGGGTGCCAAACGGAATCCTATTATTATGACGTCAATAGATGTCAGTCACCTTGAGTGGTTAGCTTGCGTGTTTTGTACTGAGCTCACGCAGCGCGTCGTACGTCCAGCCAGTAATACGACTCGCCCATGAAGGAGCGCTGTCCCAAATTAGACGCATTATTAATTTATTATACATAAAACAAAGGTATTTTAATAAAACACGTATACTATAAAATCAATAATTTAATTATCTGTAAAATGCTGAAAGTTTCATAAAATTACGCTTAATAGTTTTTGCGTGATTCTCAGTTTTTTTTCCGTGTTAGACATAAATTTAAAATTAATTACACTATGTAATACGTATATAAACATAATCTAAAATATTCAGATATTAAGTTATTAAGATAATGCTCATATTTTACAAAAAAAAATTCAAATCATTAGCTCAACTTGTTTTTTTTTTTTTTTTTTAAACGTTACGTTACGTTTAGACGTGATCTTCAGTATAAAATAATTAAAACTCGGTTATCGTCGCCTTAAGCCTGCGTTGTCTGTCTGTCTGTCAGCGGCCTGTATCTCATGAACCGTAATGGTAGACTGTTGAAATTTTCACAGATTGTCTATTTCTATTGCCACCACAACCACAAAAAAAAAAGATTTTTTTTCGGCGTTTTTGCTACATTCCGTACTGTGGTACGGAGCCCTTCGTGTGCGAGTACGACTCGCAATTGGCCGGTATTTAACGTCTGTTATTCATGGTACTCATTAATTCAAACAATAAACACATCAGAAGCAAGACGAATGAGGGTGTACTTCAACAACCTTAAATTATTTTAGTAGCAGCTGAACATTTTATATGCTAATTGAAATCACTTTAAGACGGCGAAGGCCCATAAAAAAGGTTATAAAGCTTGTCTGAAATTCTTTGTGAGGCTAGCTATGTGATTCTATAGACATGTTCGTAATTTGTATATTATAGCCATTTGTTTGGTTTTAAAGCCAGATTTAAAGACGTGAAGGAAGTAATTTAAAGATATCGTCTAATGGTTTGTTGTTTGTTTTAAGATACAGCGATATTGCTTAGTTTGGGGTCCACTGTTTTAATAACTAGTACCTGGGCGACCGAGCTCTGCTCTGGTGAAAATAGAGAGTGCTCATTTAATAGTATAGGAAAGTGCATACTAATTCCATGCTGCCATGATAGTCGGAACTTACTAATTCCTTGCTGCCATGTCATTATTCTAAGGTTGCATTATTTTTGGTCTAAACTTTGGGTGACCGAGCTCTGCTCGGATGAAAATACGGAGAAAACGAATTTTCCCAGATATGAGACCTAGCTAAATAGATTTTTCGCCCCCGTAAATCCCTATATTGCATCTTTCATTGAAATCTTTAGAGGCGTTTTCCAGAACGTGTTTACAAATATATACATGGTGGCAGGGACATCGACGCGAAGCCGGCTACCATGGATTCAGTACACGATTCTGAACCCCCCTTTTTTTTTTTGAGGGTGGGAAATTATCAAATAACTTCTCCCGCTCTGGGCGGAGCGGGAACCCTCCCGCTCCGCCCAGAGCGGGAGAAGTCGTGTCAGACTTTTACTGACTAAAACCCACCCGTGTTCCTTCCGTTGCCCGTGTGCCGGGGCCGCGATATCCTTTTCGGACAAACTCGCAACCCTGGCATGCATTAGTCCTTACGGACCCCGTCAGTTGGAGCTGACATTTGAGGCGCGCGTGGAACACAACGCGCCGTCGACCCGGGCCTGGTCCTAATCGGACGGCGAGCTACCCATTGCTCACCGTCCGCAAGCCCGCGCCTACGGTGGCCGGAAGTCTGCTCGCGACTCCCGACGCCCGGGGCGTCTCCTGCGGCAACTAGGGGTGCGAGGGCGCGAATCTTGCCTCTCCCACGCGCGCTCTGCCTCCTCCTTCACGAGCATTACTGCTTCGCAGAAGGAAGTGACGGCCTCCCATGCACTCTCGCTCCGGACCATGGTCTGAACCAGGGCCGGACGCGAGAGATCACCGCCGCCGATCGCCTCCGTGAGGACACGGCGGTGCTCTTCTCAAGCAGGGCAGACCTCCACCGTGTCCTCCGGGCGACCCACACAGTGGTGACACCCGGGCGTTTCCTCCCGCCTTATACGGAACAGGAACCTCCCGAAACAGCCGTGTCCGGTGAGGACCTGCGTCAGGCGGAAGGTGAGGACGCTGTGTACAAAATCATGTACTGAATCCATGGTAACCGGCTTCGCGTCGATGTCCCGGATACCCCGTATATATACAAATATAGGTCATTTAATACTACAAAATAGAGAATGCTCATTTAATAGTATAGGATAGTTCATACTAATTCCATGCATAGTCCCTACATTTTAATTCCATGCTGCCGTGATAGTAGGTACTTACTAATTCCATCCTGCCATGATACCACTTAATACAACTTTCATCGAAATCGTTAGAGCCGTTTTCGAGAACGTATTAACGATAATAATTGTATCCAAATTTCAAAAATAATAATGTATTGAAACATTATTATTTTGAAATTTATTTTATAACAATGGACCAATAAATTATTCTTATTCTAACTAAGTGAGTTCCACAATGTACGTATAGTTTAGCTTCATAAATAAACAGGTTATTAAAAATATTTTAGTTTCCTTGTGTTAGATTTGGTATATTTATTGGTCTCTCAACTTTTACCTTTATCATTTTCCATTTCCGAAATCTCAAGTTCCCGTACTTTAGTACAGTAAATGTATTTGCATATTATGACTATAGTACATATAGTATTTATTCATATTATTGGATGTATTGCATTATATTCTAAATACTGTTTATTATGTAATCTACCAGCTGTTGCCTGCGATTTCTTCTGCGATCTAGGATGAAAAGTAGCCTATGTACTTTTCTAGATCTAGGTCTACTCCTGTGCCATATTTTATTCAAATCTGTGCAGCCGTTTTAGCGTGAAAGCGTAACAAACAAACTAACTTTCGCATTTATAATATTAGTTAGGATTTTATTTTATTTTATTATCTAATTGTGAACAAATCTTTAAACCTGACTTGGTTACCGTACGTCATTTACGGGTGACCACTGAAAATCAGCGCTATGCTGTGGGTCTCCCATAGCGCATCATCATGCCGAGTGGAAGCCTTCGTGCCACAGTCACGTCGACTTGCAGCTGCCGACTATTTCTGTTCTGTATCATATTTTTTTTTTTTTGTTTATTATTCGTGTTATATTATCTTTTTGTGTGCACTTGTTTCTGTGGCAAAAAAACATTTTTTCTTTATTTTTCTTTTTTAGGGTTCCGTTGTAAACAAGGAACCCTTATAGTTTCGCCATGTCCGTCTGTCTGTCTGTCTGTCTGTCTGTTTGTCTGTCTGTCTGTCTGTCCGTCTGTCTGTCCGCGGCTTAGCTCAGAGACAGTTAGTACTAGAAAGCTGTAATTTGCCATATGTATACACACATACACACTAATCAGAAATTTTAGATTTGACACCCACAGACAACAGCCGGCTGTTGTTTGTGGGTGTCAAATCTAAAATTTAAACCAAAATTCTCTAGGATACCAGGTTGACAAGGTTAAGCAACGCTTGCCGAGGTTTCGTTCCGAAAGCACGTTAACCAGTTGGTTGCGGCTGTCATTCGTAGATCTTTGACATTCTTTACCAATAGTCACAAGCCCAAAAGTTTGCCAACCAGTCTTACCAAGGGGTATCGCGTTACCCAATAACTGGGTTGTGGGGGTCAGATAGGCAGTCGCTCCATGTAAAATACTAGTATTCAGCTGTATGTGGTTAGACTGGAAGCCGACCCCAACATAGTTGGGAAAAGGCTAGGCAGATTGATTGATCACCCATGGATTTGAATAAAGTCATAAAACTAAGCAAAATGTTATGTGCAAAACTAATATTTTCAATTTATTTAAAATTGTTCAAAATTACGTTACTTTTACTACACGCGTGCTAGGCCCACAGTTCGCATAAAGATAATCTCATTTACTTTTAAAGCTCTCGTTTGAAATGGTCAATGACATCTTTATTTTATAGATGGTAAATTCAAAATGGCTGTCTTTATCATTATAAAGACAGCCATTTTGAATTTGCCATTTCTATCTATATCATATTAAGAAGCAAAAAGAAAAATGTTGAAATCTTTTTTTGCAGATTTATGACAATACCACAAGAGTTACATACATTGATTTTGATTCGACGTTTCGAATCTCCTTTGATTTTTTTTATAATGAGATGACTTTCTACCAGTTGAATTTTATCATTCTTTCAGTTATCTAAATACAGTTTACATTGCTTGTTTTTCCCGTGTGTGTCCCATCGGACTGTGAGAGCGAGGGAAGAGAGAGTGCACCAATGTCTGCGCATACACTTTTTGCACTATAATATCTCCCGTGCCGATGGCTACTCGGCCGAAATTCAGTCTGGAGCACTATTATTGTAACTGCGAAGTATGACTAAATGATTGTTTTTGCTAGAGTGTTATTCAATACATAACAGAAACATTGCCTAACAAGGTTTTCTTACAACAAATTACTAAAAGAATGCAATGATTATGCAATCAGTTAACTAAAACAGAATGCACTACACGGGTTACAAAAACGATTCCTTGTAACTACACGAACATTACCTCCCTATTAAAGACAAACCACTTATTATTTTCTTAATGAACAAGCCCTACTTAATTAGTTTCAATATATAAAAAAAGTAATATAAAAGGTTTATGTAATAACATAGTTTCATTAACTAGGTAGCGCACGCGATTGACGCCCAACACTTTGCCGAAAGTGCGTGCTTATTATACCAAAATGGGTGCGGACGACCAAGTGAATTTCCACGTATACTGTTATAATGAAACTGCTCACGCAACGATACATCGACATTAGTGAACCTAGCCTTTAGAACATGGTGGATATAATGCTTTAAATTGCTCTATTCTGAACCTAATGCTAGGAATCATAAAGGTCGGCTTTGATTGATAGGTGTTCTTCATGCTTTCTTCACAGTCACGATCAATTTTCAGACTGCCGTTTGTTTTTATGTTTTTAAGCACATTAACTTTCTTTTAATTATATTCCGTTTTCTCTTACCTGCCAAAACCTTTGTTGTGTACTCTTTTGTAAGTAATTTAATTTGTTTCTCCTCTCATCTCCGAAGTATTTCAGTTCCCAAACGGACCTCTGGTAACTCAACGGTCACGTCTAAGCGAAATAATAAATTAGAATATTCAAACCCTAATTTGCAGGTAAAGTGAAAAATAAACGAAATTAGCTTTACCGTTAAGTTAACGCAAAGTCGACCTTGTTAGAGTCAACGCGAAAGGACGGGGTTTTTAAAGGCTGGTACACAAATATCGACATGACGACGTCGGTGCGGCAAGGATTTAGAATGGCAGACGACGCGCCGCTCGTTTTGCATAGGTTTAAACCAGCAGAATACGAGAAAAGCATATAAATTACATCTACCGCGTCATACGTGAATATTTTTGCTTTTTGACGCCATTATCGTCATAACTTCGACATTTGCATGTTCGTTTTCCTTCCTAACGTGACTTTGGCTCTGTATTCACATATATATGTTTCAAAATCCAGCTGAAATATTTTTGTTTAAGCCTTGATCAGAATTGGGTTTTTTGGGACGGTTCTATGCTTCTTGGTTAAAGTAAATTGCAGTCCACTATTTACGTTAACGTTCATCGGCGCCATTGCCGTGCAAGTTCAGTGTGCACCACGCCTTATAGTTGTAAAGGAAAATCTACTAGCGACACACTAATTGGGTGCTAAAGTAAATATTTAAAAAGGTGAGCGGGGAAACGTGAGGTTTTAACTTTTCAATTACGTCAATTAAGAGTGCCGTGCGCAGCTGTGGACAGAATTATTAGGTGTAGCCATTTTTGTGAAAACACAATTCATTCGATATAACGAACGACGGTTCGCGTACATTTAATTAAGTGACTGTTCTTAAATGAACTAATAATTCAGGAAATATGGCTACATTTTTATTGCTTTTGTTAAATTTATTGTATTTTTATTGGCGACGTGACTTTGCAACTCTAGATATACATCTAGCTTTTAGTTTATTTACTCGAAATAGCTATAGCAATGAATTTCATGAATATTTGTTGCAAAAAAATTGCATGAAACTTACTTAATTTCATCAGAATAAACGCTACACGAATGTGAGACGCCAGAGTTTGGCATGCTTGTTGAAAACTATGCGTTTGTTTTCTCATTGTTTTGAGTATATTCCAGAAGCTTACAATCTATCTTCGCAAAAAGAAAATATTCTACAATACGAGACACATACATACTTCTATAAAATGTATGAATGAATTTATCTATAGAAAGAAAACGCAATAAATTGCTTACAACTTTAAAAAATCCTGTAAAATTCTTCAGTGCGTCGAAGTACCACTTGACGTGACAAGGGAAAACGACCGTTTACACCGAACAATACATTAAACTTATAACTCATTCTCGGTCACGTGAACCAACCAATTGATTTCGATTGACATACAAAACGTTTTACCGTGATTACTTTGTATACCCTTTTTATTACCTTCCCAATGAACTGTGAAAAGAACTCTTTTTAAATTACCAATTTTTTTTATTTTTTTTTGTGGCCGTTTGAGTTTGTATCCGTAAAGTAATACGGAAGTTAGCTTTGATTGTTGTGACTGGTTAAATGCCTGAAACTTTTACTAATATAAAGGATTGGAGACATTTGGATATTAATGCCCAAATGGGTGGCGCTATTTACTAATTGTAAAATGTATGACCCTGTGAGGGCGCAGCAAGTATACTACATTTAACTTAAATCTAGGTTAAATACATTTTTGAAAGTTAACATTATATTGCATCCCTACTAAATATCAATATCACAACATTCATTATTATTACTACTAATGTATAATCTCTTTGTAAACATATTTAATTTAATTTATATTAATTTATTCTTTTAAATATATAGTAACAATATTTAGTGAATAGGTAGGTATCGCCTCATTTTTTAGCAGTTGCTGATGAAGACAATTCTAAGTTGAAAAAAAAAGTATCACGTAAAGATTAAAATTGCTTGTTAGTCATATAGGCTAGATTATAATAAATTTTTAAGAACCTGTACCCTAATAACGTAATACACGATCTATCAGAATCTGAATCGTTTTGAAACAGATTGCTACTCCATTGCTTCATAAGTTCGAAGAAAAAAGACTGCTCAACAACGTAAATATTTATATTTTTTTATTTACACTATTATTAATAGAATCTTAGTGTTATATTTTTTTTTTGTTTGTTTGTATGTATGTATGTAAATTAGTTTATTCTCATATTATTTGTTTTATTTTATTGCGTGAATTGTTTTGATGTTATGTATTTTACTTTCTCTCTACTCTTACACACGGTGTCTACATCTCTTTTTATCCTCTGTCCTATCGCAGGTATGCTGGAAGAGATTTCTTTAGAAATAAGCATCACCTTTGTACGTATTTTTCTGTTCTTTTCTTTTTGTCTGTATATATGTGTGTACATAAATGGTAAATAAATGAAAATAAGTAAATAACGCAATGAAGGTTGTTGAACTGTCAAAATGAAACAGAATAGTCATCTCCATATAAATAACTATGTTTTAGCTAGTTGTATTAGTCGAAATAATAGCAAAAGAGGCGGAGCGTGTATCATAGTAAATAAGGAGCATAAATGGAGGGAAATTCCAAATGTTAAGAAATATACTATAACAAATGTATTTGAATGCTGTGCTATCGAACTTATTGATTACAAAGTTATTATTGTCTGTGTCTACCGAGTACCAAATCCAAACAATGTGGTAACATTTCTTTCAAAACTTGAAAAAGTCCTTTTGCTCATTACAAAAATAAGTTGTAATAATATTTTATTAGCTGGAGATTTTAATATTGACATTTTAAAAAGTAATAATGTATCCCTAGATTTCGAATGTTTGTTATTGAATTTCAACTTAAAGCTTGCTTTAAAAGAACCTACTAGACTGATTAGCATGACTTGTTTAGATAACTTTGCCCATGATTTCAAAAAACAGTGTAAGACTGAAGTGTTGGAATTTGGCTTATCGGACCACACGGCCCAATTAATAAAACTTCCAATAAAAAAGCTTTTCAAATTTAAATACTGGTATAAAACGGAACGAGATTACTGTAAAGAAAACATTGATAAATTCAAAATGTGCCTGAATAATTTTTCTTTCTCAGAAATCTACGCAACTAAGGACGTAGATAATGCTTATACATATTTCATGGATAATTTTAAATTATTCTACAATCTGTGCTTCCCGCAGAAAAGCTTAATGATGAAAGTTAATTATAAATCAAAATGGATATCACGCGGAATAAAAATATGTTGCAAAAGAAAAAGATTATTGCTCTGGCAACTTAGACAAAAAGCAACAAAGGCGAATAAACAAAACTATATTAATTATTCCACATTACTAAAAAAAAATATATCACTAACGAAACGTGCCCAAAATAATTACAGAATTGAAATGTCAAATAATAAATCAAAGACAACGTGGCAAATGATTAATAAGGTACGAACAAATTTACCAAGAGAACCCATAGAAAAACTTAAACTCCAAAAGATAAGTATCACAAATCCTACAGAAATAGCTACCACATTTAATGATTACTTCGTTGATAAAGTTAAACCAATCTTGGGTGCCGGTAAAAAAGTAACATCCCTAATTAATCACAGACCTAATTCCATGTTTTTAGCTCCAAGCACACCTCTTCATGTGTCTAAGATAATAAATGGCTTAAAAAATACAAAAAGCGTCGGATATGACGAAATTTCTACAAAAATTGTAAAAGAAGTAAATAGTCAGATATGTCATCATTTAAGTCATATTATTAACCTGTCTATAACAAATGGCACATTTCCAAAGGATCTTAAACTGGCAATTGTTAAACCTTTGTTCAAAAAAGATGATAAAGAATTAGTTGAAAATTATCGACCCATTGCTCTCCTTTCTATATTTTCTAAAATCTTTGAAACTTATTACAATATAGAATTAAATCATTACTTAGAAAATAACAATATCTTATGCAGCGAACAGAAAGGCTTTCGAAAGCATAAAAATATAAATATGGCTATCTTTGAGTTTAAAAAAAATGTAATGACTGCGGTTGATAAAACTACCCCTGTCTGCTCCATCTTCTGCGATATGACGCAAGCCTTCGATTATGTGGATCACCAAATATTGGCTAGAAAATTGGAGGCGTACGGTATACGAGGAAACGTTTTAGAACTATTTAGATCTTACTTAACTGATCGAAAACAAATCACACACATTACAAAATTTAACATAAAAACTAAAAAAGAAGAACAATACCAATCCAAAGTAAGATATGTCAGATATGGTGTTCCCCAGGGCAGCGTATTGGGACCTACGCTATTTATTACCTACATTAACGACCTCCCTAATGCAACTGTGCAACCTATGACATTATTTGCAGACGACAGCACAGTAAATATTACATGTAATGATAAAAATCTATTTGAAAATGACATAAATAAAGCACTAACTTCTATAATAACATGGCTAATCAATAATAATCTAAAAATAAATATAAATAAAACAAATGTAATGAACTACAGCCAAAGACCTCAAAATTCAATTGAATTTAAATTAATACATGACAATAATATAATTAATCAAGTAGAAACAGCCAAATTCCTCGGTTTAAAAATTGACAGTAGAATCAATTGGAAATGTCACACAGAAGACCTTTGTACAAAAATAAGTAGTTTATCTTTTGCGATGTACAAACTGGCACCAACAGTGAGTAGAAACGCATTATTGATGGCGTATTATGGACTTGTTGAATCGGTACTTAGATACGGTCTAATATTTTGGGGTAATTCGACAAACACCGACATGGTGTTTAAAAGGCAGAAGCGGTGTATTCGGGCTATGTTTAAGATCAAAAATACCGACAGCTGTCATCCAATGTTTATAAAATACCATATACTGACACTTCCGTCACGATACATCTTGGAAATAGCTTTATTTGTTAGAAGCAATCCTCACTGGTTTCCTCTTTTGTCGGACAATGTCACTAGAAATAGACGTACTAAATATAAGAACTTCTTACAGCCTCACTCTGCGAAAACAGCACTCCTTCATAAAAGCGTGTTTTGTATGGCACCATTAATATATAATAAGATTCCAGAGGTTATTAAAAATTTAAACCAGCCATACTTATTCAAGAGAGAACTTAAGATGTTACTTACTGAAAAATGTTACTATTGTGTCAAACATTTTTTAAATGATAGTTTCTAATCTGTTTGTGTTATATTTAAATTTTGTTATGCATATTTTGTTTTTTTGTTTTTTTTATTTTTTCTCTCTTTCCCGATTGTGTTGTATTGCAAGTGGCAATAATTTATTTTGTACGCCAATGATGGCAAAACATGTTGCAACTCACAGATTTTCACTTTACATCCACATGTGCATTTATATGTATAATGTTACACATGCTTACAAATAAATATATCTTTATCTTTATCTTTATCGTATTCGTTTACGAAAATGTGTTGTGTAATTAGATAGTTGGTTCTTTTAAATAATATAATAATACCAGCCTGTTACTAAAACAGGCAAAGGCCCATACAGAGAAGGCACGAGCATTGATCACCACGCTTGCTCAAGACGGGTTGGTGATTTCAGGCTTATATATTAACTACAGGTCCAGGTTTCCTCACGATGTTTTCCTTCACCGATGTCAGTAATGTTCAAGATAAACTCAGAAAGTCTTTAAATAAAGGATTTAAAAAACTGATGATGCAACAAATTGTCTTATTTAGAAAAAAGAGAAACTGCAGAAATGCGTTTTTCCAATGTAGTTTTCCTCACTAATGTAACCATTAAACACAAATCGGATACGGGAACGTCGCAACTTTTTTATTTTCCCATCTGGTTATCGATACCTGATAGAATTGCTGTGCGCTCGTCAGCCTGTCAACATTGCTTACGCAAGCAATTTGTCAGATTTACAGACACACGGGAATATGGTGCTTACTAACACAATTTTTCTTTTATAGACGAACGGCAGTGCTATTCTGAAAGAACCATTATCGAGTTTTCTCTGAGTGACAATGACATGCAGAAGTTTTGTTTTCGTATTGTCAGTTTCAAAATTCTGTTTTCTACGGAGAATACAGAATTGTCGTCCTTCGTCTATTTTTACAGAATAGCAGTTTATAGTTTTGAACGATAAATAGAAACTACACTAACAATACGAAGCTACAAACAAAATAGGTATCTACTATTCATGTAGGTATTATCTGACAATGGATAGCTGAGTAGTTGGTTGAGCTGAAATTCTGTGACAATTCAATATTGAAATGAAAGTATCAATTTCAACTTTCCAACTGTTTGGGTAAAGTTAAACATAAACGTTTATGATAATCGGAAGATTATAGATACCTGTGTTCTAGTAGGTTATATTAGTTCTTTAATACAATTTTAACGAAATACAATTTTTGAGGCAAAACTGGAAGGTTTTCCATTGAAGACATCGATTAATGTAGCGAACGTTTCTGCACTTTTTCTCAATCTATCTTGCTACTGAATCTTCCTGTATGCCATAACCCAGAGCCATGGAAGAAATGATTGATGTAATCATCATGAAGGGATTAAACCGTGGTCGTAAACGTTGACAAAGGAAGTTTTCTTTTACGACAAACCCATGAAGCGCGGTGGCTTTTAAACGTAACCAGAGGCGTTGTTGTCGCTAATCTTATATTTTACCTAAACCTACTGGTTAGGTTACTTTACTACTACGTAGAAGGGCTTCGAACGTTACTTTCTCTCATTTTAATTTAAAAAAATACTTGAATAAGTTCTAGACAGCTTGAAATCGCCTAAGCTTTCAACTAGTGTTATTAAAGTCAATCATATCCTACACATGTGTCCGAAACAACATTCGGCAGCATTTTTGGTGAGATCAAGTAGAACTTATACAAACTTTTACATTCATAAAATGAGATTTTATAAGCTACACAAACTTTGCTGCTAAGCTCAATAAAATATCATAAGGAGACAGTAGGTACCTTTCCTTTAATACAGTGCTGAATAATACCACTAAACAAAGGCAATCCAATAGTTCCATAATTACATTACAATAACAAAGACCAAAACAGCACTTATTAACCTACGTCTTGTTTGCTAATTACAGTACTGCAACATTGTGTGTTTGATAAAAATAATAAAGTAATTAGTAAAAGAAATACAAGTTATCTTAGCGTATCATTAATATTCTAACCGTACCCGGGAGCTTTAGCGGTAGTACCTACTATGTAGCAACATCCTCTTTTGACCTATTCTAAGATCGTTTGTATACATCCACGAAGACTATTCTAAATAAAAGATGAACGGAAGTTCAAACATCTAGTTTTGAAATAGATTTTGCAAAGAAACAGCTTTGAGGCAATAAAACGAATTACCTTTTAGCCGAGTTTGAACTGAATTTGGCGCGAATTCTAGTTTCACGTTTATGCAAACCTTTGAACGAGTATGGCGACCTGAATGACACCTATTCGGGAACTTTAACATGCAGAACATTAGCCTACACACTACTTGTACCTACGTAGGTATAGAATTTGCTTTTGCAAATTTATTTATTTTACCCGTGTTTATCTTTTGTTTTTAACTGTCTATAGCTTGTGCCAAGAACATTTTTATATATATATTTTTAGTAAGTTAAATGTTAAGAATATTTTAACAACTGCTTCTTAGTCTATGGAAATTGCCAAAGAAATTTTTCTGAAATTTTTTGTATTTTTTAACTTTAGGCAATTATTACTTTTATTAACTTTGTTCAAGAAGTCTCGATAGCTGTAACAATTGGAACACATTTCCGGAAAATTAAAACCAAAGACTTGATCATTTGTCTTGCCCATTGTTACTCAAAAACAAGCGATTATCGAAAGAAAGGGCGTAACGACCTTTGACATTTTTCCAAATTCCTCTCTGATTAAACAGTTTCATTGTGAAACCGCAACATTGTTCGTTTATATGAAGTGATTTACCAAATTTCCTCAATCGTTAAGGCTTTCATGTCGATCGCAATTTGTGTATTGTTGGAGTCGGCACGCGATACATAACTGAGTTTTATTATTTTTTAAGCATTTCTTTTATTGTGAATCATGGTGAACTAGTTTTCGTACAAGTTCAAGTGTGCTGCTCTAGGTCTGTGGGATAATAATAATGGATTTATTAAGGCCATTGTTGGTTAAGAAAATGATTTATTGTGAAATAGTGACTCATCGTATTTCTTAATGTACAATGTAGCCATTGAAACTACCAACGTCTGCGTTGCTATATCCAGTTTGTATAGTCACAAACCAACTATGATTGGTATATTTGTGGTTTACACTCAGCAAAATCTATAAATGCACGTCTATAGGCACACATGTTAATCTTGTGAAGCACCTACGAGCTGCCAATTCACAGTCATGGTTTTGAATCATTCTTAGACCCAGTTCTACCACAAATAGGTATTTGTGGTGGAACTGGATCTAAGAATGATTTATTGTGAAATAGCAATATATTTAGAATAGCTAGGTAGCTAAACACTTTTAATGCTAACAAGTTTAAAACATCGTTCTGTTACTTTCAATCGTTTGAAGATGACAGCGACAGAATGATGTTTAAATATGTTTAGTGCTTAAGGGTACGCTAGTCGGTAATTTTTCCTTACAAATTTAGTTATAGTGATTACTCGTCTGCTTGACGGTGTACGTTCAAAACTAAAAACTAATTTATCTGGTCATTATCTAGCCCTACATGGAAGTAAAATTTAAAAAATTTGGTTTGGAAGTTATGCGACACGAAACTTCCAAATTTCAACACAAATTTTAACTCGTGTTTCAGCGTAAATAAATAACTTATGTAGTAGATAAAATGCAAAATAGAAACCGTATAGGGATAGATAGTTTAAGCAAAAAATCAAATAATTTTATTTTGAATAAATAAATCCAGTAGTTTGTCCATAATATCTATACGCCCAAATGTCTGTTCATGAAATTTTACGCACACGTTTTCGCTATAAATCATCGTCGATTTTACTAAATAAATTAATAAATAAAAACTATAAAAAATAAAACTAAGTAAAAAATAATTAGACTAATTAGGATGCGTATTAGTCACGCCCACCGACGAGTTCGATCCGTCGACTAGTGCACCCTTAAGGGGGATGCGCTAAGGTAGCCCACGAAATTCAAATTTTCTTACGTTTAATGTAATTTGCAGGTCAGTGTTAGGTTGCATGTTGATTAAAGTATGATTCGCGACCGTAAGAAATATGGCTTTTCAAAATTATAATCATTGGAATCAGAAATACGACTCCTTTTATATTAGAATAATCCTCGAATGTCATGATTTCAAGAAATAGTAATCTAGTAGGGTAAGAACTTATAGAGTTGTAATGATGATTTTTATGATTATAATTCTATAAATAAACATTTGATACGGCGTCGAATCATATTTAAATCAACATAAAACCCTGACATTTCGCCTTAACGCATTTAGTAATTCGTAGTGCATGTGGAACTTACACCGTTTGTCCACCGCCACCGTCAATGGGACGTCAACGAGCAACGATATTATTCGAACCGAACGCGACATCCCGGTGACAACGATCGTTTGTCCACCGCGACCGAAATCGGCGGTTCAGTATGATATGATAGACAAAACAAAAGCCGGGTGAACGGCGCCCCTGTGCGATGACGGCAGTGTGTGGACAAGATCAAATGTGTTTTGTATTGCCAGCACATCGGCCCGCCATAATGTCGGGCCGAGTTCTAGCTAGTCTAACTAGTCGAAAATTCGGGGACCGGGATCCCGGCGCTCGGGTGATGGCCGTGCGGCGTGGACACGCGGCCATAATAAAAGAGGTGACGTGATGATGGCGCCAAAGTAGCGATACATACCCGCTACTTCGGAGCTTCATCTCGTTCTCTTTGATGTCCCGTTGATGGTGGCGGCGGACGAGATGACGTCGCCGAAGTAGTAACAGCACATTTACTATGGCCGCGTAATCTCACTTCTCATTGACGTCCCGTTCACGGTGCGGTGGACAAACAGCGTAAGTATCAAACGATAGCTTTAGGGAAAACCGTCTGTTATTTGTAACACGTTTAAAAGCTATTGTTAAACCGTACTGCCGGGTGACCACTGAAAATCATCCATATGCTGGGGGTCCCCCAAAGCACAGCATCATGCTAAGTGGAAGCCTTCTTGTCACGGTCACTACGTGCAGCTGCTAACTATGTATTTATGTTGTGTGATTAATGATTATAGATCTATTTTATAGCTTTCTTCGAATTAACTTATTTATCTTTTTTACCTATTTTTCTTTCTTTCTTTCTACCTACTGCTGAAAATAATAATTTCGAAGTTGCATTTACGTATAAAAAGAATATTGCTTGCATTCTACAAAAACAACGCTGGAAAATAATCCTGCTAATGGACGCTAGAAAAAGTTAACAGCAAACGAAGCAAATTAGATATGAGAATAGAAACAAAGAGAAAATAATGAAAACATTATAGTTTTTTCGATAATTCAAACCGTGATTCACGAATACTGTATGTTTTTGTTGAATTTTCTAGTTGGTAGTAATTTATAGCTTCAGTTTTTTACTAGTTTTTAGGGTTCAGTACTTCAAAAGGCAAAAAAAAACAAAAAAAAACAAAAAAAAAACAGAAAAATTAAACTCATATACGATCACTCGTGTGTCAGTCTGTCGCAGCCAATTTGCTCCGAATCTAATTCGGTTCTCCGAATACCAATTAGGTTGAAATTTGGTACACATATCAATTTCTGTGAAACAAATAAGAACGTGTAACGAAAACAAATGAATTTTGAATAACGTGGTCACTTTTTGGGGGAAATTAAAATTAAAAAGAAATTGTTTTGAAAACTGTGTGAAATACCAAATAATTTTAGAATAAATATTTAAGAAAATAGATGAAAATTTACCATCCTATCCATCCGAAACTTCGAGAGCCTAAAATTAAAAAAAAAAATCTGAAAATAGTTCTATACTTATAGATAACAGGAAAACCTATTAGAAGTCTACGGTCTTAATATAACATGGTTATATTATTTTAATACCGTAGACTTCTTATAGGTTTATAGAATTATGATCAATTGTAATATTGTGTATACAAACTTACATTTGCAGTTGGAATGTATGGGAGGACATCTTTTTCAACTACAATGTTAAGTTTGCCCTTGCGACAAATTCATCCCAACTATGGAACCCTTCATTGTGCGTGGTCAGACACGCTCTTGGCCGGTTTTTTAACGTAAATAATCAAAATTCACCAACTCTGTTAAAGATAAACTAAAGTAGTCAATATGGTTGTCTTTGTAGAAAAAGATGATCGATAAGGTATTGAGAGCTTTTTAACTTTTTTGACAGAATAAACTTCGGTGGATTATGTGGAGGAGTATTTTTAGGTGTCGAATAATAAATCTGTAGCCCGGAGTCTGGATTTATGACCAGATGATGGCAATATGCTCGCCAGCTAAAGTTCTAGATTTTAAAATTATATTTAAAGACATAAAAAAATCTGAGTCGATGTAACGTTGCTCAAGGATAAGTAATTTATTGCCCAACATTTTAAAATAAATGTATTTGTAAACCTGATAACCACCAACTATAAAACAAAGCTTTAAGAAGCATTAAAACTTATGCCAAGTAAATATATAGTATTTCTTTAATTCCACATAATTATAATTAATATTTACGACACAATTGAACGATTGAACGATAAATTAATTTTATATAATTTATTTATTTAATTTATAATTTATTTAGTTTCACCAAAAATTATACAGTGGATTACGCATACTTACAGGCTAGTATTTCCAAGTAACCGACGCATCTGTAGCCGAACTAGGACGAGTCCTGTATCTCGGCAAAAAAATCGTATAAATTGTCCAAACACAAAGTTAATACAACAGCGTAACGGGTAAAATGTGAAGTCCGAATGAAAATCATCAATATATCGATACATCGGAACATACGGTAAACAATACAAAGTAATTGTTGCATATCTGTTCGGATGATCGCAAATAATGTCGCTCGTTTGTCATTTTTCCATTAAAATAAACCCTTTATGGTTATAAACTCTGAAGCAGAGATGGGCGTGTTCGAATGTTTCATTCGAATACCAGCAGGCGATCATTCGAAGGGAAGCCACATGATATCGTATTATTCGATTGATGTAAAGTCATTCGTATAAATAAAACATAATATCACGCCTGTATTCCAGGAAGGGTTGGGCATAGGTATACCTTATAGTACACCCACATTTCACCAGTTATGTTTAAGTCTCATGTAACAGGGGTCGAGCCTATTGCCATCAACCGGGCGCAAATTCAGATTCCGTGCTGCCACGTATAAATAAAAATTAATAAATACATTTTATAAATATTCATCCAAATAATTGCAAATTTTGACCTTATAAATATTTTTTGTACAATTATTGGGATTTGCTTTAAGTTTCTTCCCTAGTCATTTAATAAATAAAAAAGGATAAAAGTGAAGTACCGAATAAAAAAGTCGACATTACAGTTTGGTGTAAGGAAGTAGGTAACCTTAGCACAACATAGTCTTTATGAAAAAATAATGATTTAATACAAGATTCGAAACAATTATTCGAATTGCAAATGATTACTCGAGATTTTTTTTCAGTAAGACAGCTCCGACACAAGTACTATTTTATCTAACAGCGGTTGCCTCAATTTATGAATTGACACAATGTATTGGGAAAACATTTTTTTTTGTTTATTTTTGTATTTTCCTACCAAACAATCGAATAATCAGATTGATATTTTGTTAGACCCATCACTATTTGGAACATTTATCACCAATACCTAATTTATGGGCATTTATTTTATTGATAAATATGCTTCCTGCTGGTGTTTACCACAACGATATTATGTTGGATTCCTGAAGATAACTCATTTGTAGTATCGCGTTTACCAGTCATTGACTACACGCGTTGATGATTCGATTATCGACTAAGATTGAGCTAGTTGACTGACTTTGATAGTGCGATGTTTATTTACGTAATTAGTCAGAAGAGCGCTACTGCTGAGCATGAGGTCCTGGGTTCGATTCCCGGGTTGGGCAAAGTGTTATTGGGTTTTTCTATCTAGAATTTCTCAATAGTAGCGAGTCGGGATTTGTGTCCGGTTGATGGGCTCGCCCCCTGTTACGTGGGACTTAAAACATGACAGGCGAAATGTGGGTGTACACCTCTGCCCAACCCATCGGGGAAACAAGGCGTGATGTTATGTAGTAAGAACTGGATATTTGGGATCAGGGGAATTTTACGCAATTCAGCAAGGAAAGGTTTAGTTTAAATATTGTTTATCTCGAGTAGATAATAAGTATTTTGGCTACTCGTTTTGAAATATCTACCATAAGGATACTCTTTCGTTTTCTCAAGATTTAAAATCAATTTATTTTATATATATATATTTTTAAATTAAACAACTTGCTAAAGGCTAAGTAATAACAGCTATACGGGTTGATCCATCAGGTTAAGCTACGCTGGCCGGGGTTGGTCCGTGGATGGGTGAACATCTTTACATACCGAGACTCTTCCATGCCTCGGAAAGCACGTTAAGCCGTTGGTCCTGGCTGTCATTCGCGGATCTTTGACAGTCGTAACGGGTCGTCAGAAGCCTCAAAGTCTGAAAACCAGTCTTACCAAGTGGTATCGTATTACCCAGTTACTGGATTGTGGAGGTTAGGTAGGCGCTCCATGTAAAATACTGGTATAAATCTGCATTGATCATCTTAAACTGGAAGCCGACCCCAACATAGGCGGGAAAAGGCTAGGCAGATTGAACTTGCTAAAGAGCTGTGTGGTCTTTCACCCTGTATCTATTTTATAAAGGCTTTGTAGAAACTCACACATACCTACCAAAAACTCAATATCCTGCAAAATACGTTCTGTAGCATAAACTTTCAAATGAACTTCGCCATAATTTCGAGTATATAGTAGCATATCTAACTTAGATCTATATTAAATCGGATCGCGTGCGGCAAGCGTGACTACAAACTCGCACCATATTCGTTGGAGCGAGTTCCTGAACATTTTATAATTGTTAGTTCATTAACTTGCGGATTATATCCTTTCTATTTTTGTTTAACAAAAGGTTATTAACATTTGAACCCTTGATATGAAGGCGAAGTTAAGAAAGTATTCAGTTTCAAAATTATTTTTGTATGTGCACCCGCCCGATGGGATTTCGTATCGGCAAAAATGACGAATTTCCATACAAAATATCCCATATTGAACTACTCTGGAGGATGAACTTATTGAAATCCTTTCCTAGTGCTTATTTTCAAATGAACTCTTGTGAAAAGTGTCATTTTTCTAGAACCAGTGGTTTAGGCTATGCGTTGTCAGTCAGTGAATGAATGAATTTAAGATTTTAAAAGTAAGTTTTTTTTTGTTTTCAGGATTAGACAGTTTGAGGCGATGTCGGGTCGCCATGGGGCGAAGTGGTAGTGCGATGGAGGTATGTACTGATTACTTTGACTAAATGGACCTAAACAATGTATATGGTCTGTACTTTAAATTATTACTTATGAATGGACTGTTTTTATTGAATAAGTTAGGATCTAGGTACCTAAGAAATACTCGTAGATAGAGAAAACAATAAAAAGTTGCACATCTTGCATCTATTTTATAATTTTAAACCACATTAAGGCTTGTGCAGACCAGCGCGACTTGTCGCGCGACGCGATACGAACAATACAATTTCTAAGAAAACTTCACAGTATAACGATAACCGGTGTCGCGTCGCGCGACAAGTCGCGCTGGTCTGCACACGCCTTTATACTTAAATTAGTTTTTTTTTTGAAGGAGCTCGTGGCTAAGTAATAGCCACACGGGTCGATCCGACAGGTTAAGCTACGCTTGCCGGGGTTGGTCCGTGGATCATCTTTACATACCGAGACTCTTCCGTGCCTCGAAAAGCACGTTAAGCTGTTGGCGTTCGTTTCATTCGTGGATCTTTGACAATCGTTGCCGGTCGTCAGAAGCCCGAAAGTTTGACAACCAGTCTTGCCAAGGGGTATCGTATTACCCAGTTACTGGGTTGTGGAAGTCAGATAGGCAGTCGCTCCATGTAAAATACTGGTATTCAGCTAGACTATTAGACATCCGGTTAGACTGGCAGCAGACCCCAACATAGTTGTGAAAGGTTAGGCAGATTGATTCGTTAAAAAAAAAACCCCTGAATCCATACAGAACAATTATTAACAAACCTTACACTAAAATTACTTGTCGCTTGCTCGTTAACAAGCAATTTCACAATACAAGCCTTAAAGGAAAGTATATTAGTACGAGGCACTTTGGAATCGAGAATCGATTCTTTGTCAAAGCTACTCGCCTCCGTAATTGGTTGCATCGAACTCCACTTCCATATCCGATACTCAATTACTTGCTAAAGTACACATAGATGCGAACTTTGTCAACTGTCATACGTTCACATGCTAATTAGGCATCGTAAAATACCGCTCGTTGGAGCTGTAGCAAAGGATCAACTCGATATAATCGATATTCCTTTGTGCATGTAGTATCGATTAATCGTTCGACGTTTGAAACGATAGAGAGGTGATAGTTTGGTGGTTAGACTTGGCACTTGCAAATTGAGATGATTCGATGTGTTTAGCGACTCATGAGTAAGTATGTAGAGCCGGCTGCATTCATTGGTTACCCCGGGACCTCGGGAGTTTAGAGGTACGTTAGTACCCTATAAATACCGGTAGTATTCCCTAATCATAATCAAAGAAACATGGATAATGGTTTGGTACCATTTCATTTCATGGTTTCACCACAGTTAATAAAATCTGAAATTCACAAACTTTACTAGAAATGTAGGAACATGCACAGCACATGCATGGTAGTGTATAGGCAAGTTCAAAAGAAATTGCAGTGTAAACTATGTAAAGTCATTAATTTACGTGAATGTTACCAATCCACTGAATCGAATTAATTTTCTTTATTTATACCTATATCTATTACTTAAACATACCTAATCTGCGTTCGCAATTTATTTGAAAATCATGTAAACAAACACGAGTTTTCAGAAAAATAACTATAATGCCTAAACATAAGGTTCAGTTTGTGCTACAACTTTTCCAACAGCGTAAAAGTAGTAAGTGTAAGCGTAGTCAGTGTAAAATCAACTTTATTCACATTACTTAAGATTGATGTTTGTTTAAGTGGAAACAAGGATTTGAATAGACCTTACATATTTCTCGCGATGTTTGTCAAAGGTGGTACTTAGTAAAACTTTTGTCAATACTTAGATGAGATACACACAACATATTATTTTATCACTAAAATGACCCATTAACAACAAAGCAGTTTTATATTATAGCCTTCCCTATCGTTAATTTTCTTCTCATCCTCTTATTTTCCCTACATCACTATTATTTTGCGACGATTATGGCCAACATAAAAGTGGTCGTTACAAGACCATTAAGACCTGACATTGTCCGCGTACGATTATCATAGATGCGGCAATAACATTCTACTTTTATGGAGTAAACACCTATTTGAATGAGGAAGTGGTTTGAATTTAGAATAATTCAGTTTTCAAAAAAAAAACACGCCATCAACGTTGCGCTTATTCGCGATCGCCGTGTTCACTTGTCAATCTTTTGTTCGGAGACCGAACGTGCCTTCGGACAGCGCGACGACTCGTTCGGGTTTGCCGATCAAAATAAACACGATAATCGCCAAGGAGACGGTCAGAGACTGGGTGGGAAAGTAAATCAACAATCTTTTCAAGTGGTCAAATTCATTTTCATTGAATGCAGCTCAATTTGAGCAGCTAAGATTGACCTATATTTATTCATCTACGCGTCTTATTTGGTTGATATGATTTAAAAAAAGAATATCTAAACGAGTCTTCGAAATATGTCGAAAGCTTCTTATCCACAGAAGATCCAGCCACGGAATATCAAAACACTGTCTTATAGAATAAAACATTCACGAAATAAACGGACGAATGTTCCTAGTTCCAACGTTTTATTTCTTAGGGAAATATGGTTGAATATAATGTATCATTATTAAAATGTCTCTGAACATTGAAATGAAAAACTAACACATAACTGAACGTATTCCAACTGCATGTTTGTTGGAATAACGCCAGTTACTTATAACCAGTTTAAATGCAGTCCTTATGGGTTCCCGACTCGGGTCGTGAACTTGGCCGCCCGTCTTTTTCCTTCCGAAGCGAGTGGAATTCCAAACGGAATCTGAATTAACTTCTTACTTTGGATCCGGTCAAAGCTAAGGTGTTGATTTATAAAATACTGTTAGAGAGGGTCTTTGGCAATATTAGTAAAAATTTTTTAAGACACCCTTCGCATCGTCAAGAGAGACACACGAAGCAACAAAATACGATCTAGAGGAATGTGGCCGCTTTTCTTTAGATCGAATTTTGTTGCTTCGTGTCTCAATGTGAAAGTTTATAAAAGGTATTAGAAAGATCTAGACACACTTACCGAGGATCCTTACTAGCCGTTATTCATAATTCCTTCTCAGGCACGAATAATATTTTTTTAAAGGAGTGGCCCTAGTGCATCATCGGGCGCCCTCTGAAATTAGAAGGAAATGTTTTATCCAAAATGAATGACTGATCGTAACGAAAACTCACATGCACTTAATAAAATAAATGTAAATAATATTAATTTAAACAGAGAAAAACCAATTGCCTCACTACTCCAAAATTATGAGAAACAATTTATAATTTATGTTTTATCATCTTTTTAGAACAACCTTAGCTATAACTAGCAGCGCCCTGAGGTTTCACCCTCATAAGTCTGGATCCCGAAGGAGTATGGGGATAAAAGTATTTTATTTCCTTTTCCAGGTCATGGTCTACTCATTTGCTAAATTTCATCCGAATACATACAGCCGTTTTGGCGTGAAAGCGTAACAAACAAACTCACTTTCGCATTTATAATATTATAAAGTTAGGATGTAAGTTAAAAGTATAGGGAAAATTTTACATACTTATTATAAAATCACGCCTGTATTAAAGGTTTAGTCAGAGGTGTATCTATAGTACACCCACATTTCGCCAGTTAAGTCCCATGTAATCTAGGGCGAGCCTATTACCATCAACCGGGCACAAATCCAGACTCCGGGCTGCTACTGAGAAATTCTAGATGGAAAAACACAATAACACATTGCTCGACCCGGGTATCGAACTCAGGGCCTCATGCTCAGCATTAGCGCTTGTGACCACTAGACTTAAGGCAATTAAACATAATTAATTTTCGTTTAAAACATTGTTACATTACATTTTCGACATAAGTACGTCCAAATGATCAAACTTACGTATATTAACAAAGCACGAGTGTTCTGACCACCCGCATCGAAAACGAAAGAAAAATAGGAAGTAAAATAAAGTTCACTGAATAAAAAATGTTCAGAGATCATTCCAGAGATAAAATTACTCCTTGAGAACTTTCGATTGAACCAAAAACTTTTTTAATATCAACTTTAATGATCTCGATTTTCGTACAGTTTTAATGAGAATTTATTTCAGTTTTAGGCTCCCGCAGACCGGCGCGAAGGGACAGCGCGACCAATTCTAGTGGAACAATATCTATGAAAACTTCATGGAAATTGTTCTACCAAAATCGCGTCGCCACCAAAGTCAATTTTATGCAAAATTCAATTCAAATTCAAAATTTTATGATTTTCAGGATGTGGGAAATCAGTCGGTTCATAATCCCTTTAAAAATGAACGCAATAATGCTAAATGAACGCTTATCCTATACTATTAAATGAGCAATATTTGTATATATAAATATATATATTTGTAATCACGTTCTGGAAAACGGCTCTAAAGATTTCGATGAAAGTTGGAACATAGGGATTTACGGGGGCGAAAAGTCGATCTAGCTAGGTCTCATATCTGGGAAAATTCGTTTTCTCCTTATTTTCACCAGAGCAGAGCTCGATCGTCCAAACTTCTTTAGAACAAGATGGTGACCATAGAATAATGACATGGCAGCGTGGAATTAGTAAGTACCGACTATCATGGCAGCATGGAATTAGTAAGTACTTATTATCATGGCAGCATGGAATTAGTATGTACTTTGGTACCTATGGAATTTGAATGAAGTTTCCTATACTATTAAATTACCATTCTCTATTTTCACCAGAGCAGAGATTGGTCGCCCAGGTACTGATATATTAAAAGAGCTGTTTATTCATGTCCACCTGTCTCTTTGCTAGTCTTGCATATATCATCAGATAGATCAGAGCTCATCTGATCTAACTTCGTTTGAACAGGCTTAATTCGGAAATCAACAGTGACCGAAAATACCACTGTCCCCAACTTTTCGATACCACCACATCAGAACCCAGTCCCTCACAAATCCGTTTGATTTTCCGCATCACAGTCATCTAATTTGGGACTCCCATGTATCGACCATGCAAACACATACGCCAATAAACTCTAAAATCTCAATTTCACGTGTACCTAAAGCTTAATTGTGGGATTAATTGAGAAAGGGGTTCGGTTGCAAATAAACGTGCGAATTTGGTTCGTAGTCGTAAAAGCTCGTGCAGCGCGACGCGACTCGAACAATACAATTTCTAAAAAATCTTCACGGTATAACAGTAATCGGTGTCGCGTCGCGCTAGTCTGCACGAGCCTTTATTCAAAGCATAAAGTAGCGACACAGAATAGGTAGCTATAAAAAGTGGACTCCATACAAAGAGTGAACACGCACGCACACACAAAAACGCGTCTACATACATGCAGCACGTTGCGCGGTAGTTGCACTCGCTCTCACGACTGGCATTTGTTTCATGAGATAGTTTGAGATCGCCGTTGGTACGCGTCTATGTGCGTGCATCTATTTTCGTTCGTTATATGAAGCCACCCTCTGCGCCTATCTATTCTGTGGTAACGAGCTGTGTAAATTACATTGTTTGTCAAAAGACGTATTCGGGTCACGGCAGTTTTGTTTGGTTTCGCATCAGTTTGATGTGTTGTGTTGAAACCACGTAAATAAAGGTGTATCTCTGCGTGTTTTCGGGTTGGTCAGGGCTTTTGAAATACTTTGGTATGGCTAGGCAGGAATAAATGGATTCGTTTTTGACATGAATTTGCACGTAAATACAAATAAATATTTCATCATATTGGAAATCGATTTGACCTGTGTACATGCCGACCAAATCTTGAAATTAGTACCCGTCTGTTCTACTTATAATTGAACTACCACACCAGTGTCACTTAGTAATTGGATTGTAGTTTTTTTTTTGACATTGGCTTCGTGTTGATATGACTAATATTTAGCTACTTCTAAGATGACTAGTGTCCTATTAGGTACATGTTAATATAACAGTTTTTTAAAAGTTGTTCATATGAAAAAACAAAACACTATGTACGCCAGGCGTTAAAAACTAAAGAACCACGGAACTAAATAGAATTATATGCCCAATAAAGGGAAACTCGCCAGAGTTTCTAATTAAATTGTCCATTATTTGGTAAAAACAAAACGTCCACGGACGTTGTAAGCGTGGGCATCGCGCTTGGGCATTCAGAAGTTTGCGAAAAAGTTCTATAAAATAATGGTGTGGAGCGGTGCTTGTCAGCGGGACATCCTCGGGTTCTAGTTATGAAACTGTACCGAGAAAGAGAACATAGATACTGCAATGTGTGTGGAACAAGTTTAAAGGAGATAGCGGTCTGAAAACGTTTGTAATGGAACGCTATGACCATGACGCGAACTTAACATAGTACGTACCGTATACCTACTATAAAGGCATGAGGTGAGAACACTACACCTCCTTCTGCGAAGCAGTAATGCTCGCGATGGAGGAGGCGGAACGCAGGAGGGAGAGGCAAATTTCGCGCCCTCACGCCCCTAGCCGCCGCAGGAGACGCCCTGGACGTCGGGAATCACAGGCCGATTCCCGGCCGCCGTAGGTGCGGGCTTGCGGACGGTGAGCAATGGGTAGCTCACCGTCCGATAAGGAGCAGGCCCGGGTCGACGGCGCGTTGTGTTCCACGCACGCGTCATAGAGATTTCAGCGCAACTGATGAGGTCCGCTAGGACCGATGCCTGCCTTTCCCGCGACCCCGGGAAAGTCTCGGAAAGCCGCTGAGAACACTACGTATATATGTAAAAGCATTCAGTACGAAAAATAACAACGCCAATTCAAGATTCGAACTCGATTGGACTCTCAGAGATCCTGAATTTTCACACCGAACCAAGTAGATTCGTGGCTTATTGGTGATCCGCCCGAATTTACTCGCCCGGAATGGGCGAATCGACACTTCAATTTTTTTTTTTCTTGAGACGATTCACACGTACTTCATTTATTTGTAGGCGAATCGACAACTCCAGAAATCGATTCGCCGTCGATAAGTCAAAACCGGAATAAAAAAACTTTTACGAAAACCTTTATACCTATTTATGACTGCGACAATATACATAACATAACATCACGCCTTATTTCCCCACAGGGTTAGGCATAGGCATACGTATAGTAAGTACACCCACATTTCGCCAGTTATGTTAAACACCAATAAACCACTTACCAGGAGGCGAGCCTCTTGCCTTCAATCGGGTATAAATCCAAACTCCAGACGGCTACTGAGAAATTTCAGATGGATGGATTGAAACAATTAACAATGTAAAAACTAGTTATTTTGTTACTCAAACGCGAAACATTGTCATATCTCACAAAATTCCAAAACCGCTACATCTCACGACTTGTCCCTCACACCAGAGGCACGGCAGCGCAGTTCAACGTTCGACAAACGATACTCCAAGTTCCAAACTCGGTCCCGCTCCGTTTTGTTTGTCGTTAAAAACACTGGACCAGATGAAATTGTTACAAAAACACTTAAATATTTTAATATTTTTCATTTTTTTCACTAGTACAGACAATGTTAATGTTTGTTTTTATTTTTGTTCTCTGCTTAGCTACGAGCAGATAGCTGTACGAGTACTACTTCAGTGTTATGATAATAATTATAATTAAACTATGAATTATATTTTCTCGAGACAGAAAATAATTTTTGTAACGAAGTTCTTTAACGCGGCTTGTACACTTTCAGAAATCGTCACGCTAAAAAGTGTTAATACTTTCGACTGTTTTCTTTTAATTCAAAGAAAGAAAGAGAGAGAGGTAGAGAACGCCGGCAGAAAAAAAACAAAAGAAAATAGTAAAGTGAATACAGTGTCGTGGAATAAATTGTACACATCCGCCCGAGTACACTGCATGCCGGAGAGAGAGAGAGAAAGTGTGAATTTGATTAAACTAAAAATCCAAGATGGCGGCTACGAAAATTTTATTGTATTTTTTCGCCATTGGTGCTGTTTTCATAGTTTTCGAGGATGCTAAAGCCGACAGTGAGATCAAAATGTTTGTTTTGTTTTAAATCATACTTGAGAAGAAACTTCGTCCCCGACGGGGGTCCCCCGACAGCATTTATTAATCAAACGGTTTTCCTGGGAATCACGCTAGACGAGAAATTACAATGGTGACCTCATATAACATCTCTTGCGGGCCGGCTAAGCTCGGCCGCTTATGCGGTTAGAAAGATAAGACAGTTAACAGATGTAGAAACCGCGCGTTTAGTCTATTTTAGCTACTTCCACAGTATTATGTCGTATGGCATTTTAATGTGGGGTCGGGCTGCTGACATTAAATCCATGTTTATCTTACAAAAGAGAGCTTTCAGAGCTATTTATGATCTACATCGTCGCGAATCTTTCAGGGAACTATTTGGGAGGATTAATATTATGACGGTACCTTGCCAATTCATTTATGTAAATATTATGTGTGTAAGAAAAAATCTACATATTTTTAATAAAATAAGTGATAGACATAATTTTAATACTAGAAATAAAAATAAAATAGATCAACCATTTTTCAGATTATCTAAAGTGCATACACCTTTTATGGGGTACTGTGTTATATGTTACAAACAAAATACCTTGTGATATTTTACAATTAAATGAAAGAAAATTTAAAACTCCTTAAAAGAACACTTTGTAAACAACTTTACAAACAAATTATATCCAAGATAAGAATGCTTGTAAACATGCTGGTCCAGCTCCATAGGATAATCTAGAATCTAGACAAAATCACACTGGTTGCTAATTAAATTGTATAAATATTTTATTATATGACATTGATTTTACATTCTGTGATTACTTCCTCACACACTGACTTATTAATTGTAACTTTTTTTTGGAAAATCGTCTACTTTTACAATGTTTGTAAATATGTGAGAACCATGTATCTATCACATAAGTAATTAATTTATCTGTTGTTGCTCTCTTTTTAAAATTCTTTTTATATAGATTGTGGTATAGTAATTTATTTTTTTATTTTTAGATGCATCGTCTTCACATATAATTATATAGCTAATGTACCTTCATATCGTCGCTGCGCGTGCAAAAGTCGCTATGTGTTATTTCGTGATTTTCAGTTTTTTATGCAGTTTGAATCGTTATTTCAATACACATATACTGTAAAAACAGCTATGTGATATATGCAATATTTAAAGAGTTACGTAGCGTAATGAATGTAACTATGTGACATTCATACATCGAAAGTTCCATATAAACACGCTACGTGTTATATTTCACATAGCCAAAATAAGTTAAATAAAGCGAAAGCAAAAATTGCGCCCGATATGTGCTTCACTGCACATAGTGAGGTTTTTGGTCAAGTTTACATAGACTCGAATCGCACAGGTTGAGCGTCACATAGATAGTTTTGTTTAGCAGCGAAGGAGAACGCATTAAAAATTGTAATTTTTTCTACTATCCACGTGCATTCTTAATTTCCACATTTTGATCTCATTATAATTAATTTGTTTGATTCAATAAAGTAATAATGTCATTTTAATATACATTTTGTGGTTTTTTATTTATTTTCTTATTAATTATTTATTTCTAAAAGAATAGCTATGTAACATCGTACAGCCAGTTTCATTAAGATTCCATAGAAATATAATATACGTAAATCCCAGTTATTACACATTTAATCAATTGCTGCTTGGAGACTAGTACATATCCTAACCTTTTAAAGATAGGGGTGACACGTCCAATACACAAAAAGGGTTCACGTGATGACGTCAATAATTATCGTCCTATCACTATATTGTCTTGTATAGATAAGATCTTAGCACGTTACATTGGTAATGAGATAAATAACTTCTTGCAAACTCACGGCATAATCAACAATAATATGGATTTCAGAAAAATAGAAGTTCGACTCAATTATTACGAGAAATTTACCGATGAAGTCAATAAACAGTTAAATGATAAAAAACATGTCTTGACACTTTTTATAGATTTTAGCAAGGCATATGCTCCGTTGTAATATACACTTTTTGACAAGTTGTCACATAATGGAATACAAGGGCCACTATTAAGACTATTAAAAAACTATCACACCAACATGAGATACAACACGGTTAAAATACAAAATGAGTATAGTACAAAGCTTCCATCCACGCAAGGAACGGCCCAGGGCTCAATTATAGGTCCGACAGAGTACTTGGTTTATGTTAATGATATGATTAATGCTATAGATTCAGGTTCTGTATACCAATCCGCCGACGACACGTATATATTAGTCGCTAATAAAAACATCCATGACGCTGAGGAATCCGTACAACGTAACTTCGACCAAGCGTGTAAATGGGCTCATGACGTAGGATTGGTAATAAACGCAACAAAAACAAAAATTGTTCACATACATCCATCACATAATAAATGCTCCACTATACCTACAGTTATGGCACACGAACACACTTGCCTACATAGCTCGTCAAAGACTTGCAATTGCCTGTTCTTAGAAGTAGTTGACAAACACATGTATATCGGTCTAATGGTTGATAGCCGATTTTGTTGGGGACCGCACTAAGATTACGTATGAAACAAACTGAGGTCTATTCTACTACGTCAATTTGTTATAATATGTATTAAAGTAAAAGTAAATTATTTGAATACTCCGGGTATTTTTGGAGAAAAATAGTTTTTTTCGTCTCCTGTAAAGTGTGTAAAAAACACAGCGATTATGGAAAGCGCAGCGACGATATACAAAATATTGTAAAACATTTTAAAAGAGTAACGGTGGAGTTTCTTGCCCATTCTTCTCCATACGAAAACTACCTTTTGGAAGGGGCGACTAGAATCAATAATTTTTTTGTAATATTTGACGTTCAAAAGTGCATTTCAAGGGCCTATTTGAAATAAATGATTTGACTTTTGACTTTGACTTTGACCACACACGTTTTTTTTTGTGCAACTTTCGGTGGATGAAACGAGAGCGATGAAAGAGTGTCACTTCTTTCATTTGCTTGCGACAATTTTCGTATATTTTTTCTGTCTGTATATTAAAGGGAAAATACTTTTACATAATTAGCACACATTTAGTGCTTCTTTGTTATTATTTTTAACTCTATTTTCAGTCACATTCACCATGTCATAATACTCGTAACATTGTTAAAGGATACTAGCATTACATAGTTTCAATAAAAATAGTGCCTAAAATAGTTACAATTGTTTTTATTTTCGATACCTTTGTTATCGTCCAATGATTGATCAAAGCGAATTCCGTGTTGTGCTTAATTGATTTCGCTGTTTGTTGTTCAACGGGTTAGGATTTAACCCATGTTTAAATAAACAGTGCATTCTGTTGATGAAATAAAGTATTTCAAATCCAAATAATTTATTTTCGCGTCACAAACAATGGCATCTTATAATTCAGACAAGCTTGAAAAACTATGTGACACCAGTTTGTGAGAGACTGGTGTCTGCAATAGGAATACCTGTATAGCAGATCACCAGGGTCTATAAATAGGAGTTCCTTTGTCGACTTATGCTGGAAGTTTGAGAATGTAGCGAGCGAAGCGAGGTCGAAAATTTTCATCTTCGCCCTGCAATTCTAAACAGCTTCTTACTGAATATATTATGACCATGTTTGAAATAACATTAAAAAGTACGTCTGCGAAACATGCCAACTTTGTCCACTTTTTTCGAATAATTAAAATTTTAATACGATTTTTCTATGGAGATGTATTTTCCTTCATCAGTTATAAATGTAAGATCAGGTGCATGTATGTATCGCAAAATGTACTATTATTCAACATTGAATTAAATATTTGTTCGATTTTGTTGGCGAGCATAGTTATGTGGACTTTTAGGCAACTTTGCCCACATTGATTTTTTGACGCAAATATGGCCTCAATGCAGATGATATGATATATGATCCCATGGTATGTAAACATAATCAGTTAATTAGTAAAAGTGAAGGGATAGCGCCTAACATAATTTTTCGGTAATTAGTCAAACTGATTTAAAACAAAAGAGAAGAAAACGCAAAAAAAGTGTTTATTATTACTGCTTTTTTTGCCAACAACTGAATTGTTTATTTTTTGGGGGACCCCTATGTCCAGCAGTGGACGTCTTCAGCTGAAATTATGAATTGTAGCCCTTTTGAAGAGTTTATTTTTAAAACATTTGGATTTATTTTATAAAAATAAGCGTTGTATTATTTCTTCGTTTTACACGTATGAACCCCAATAATCCTAAAACCTTATTTTCAACTACTAAAAAAATAAATGGATACGCTAATATAATAAATTAACCTATTTTTATGGGCCTAAACTAATTCCCATTTTTGGTTTCCTGAAAATACTTAATCGATACGCTAATGCGAGATCGCCTAGTAACTGCGACCAACTTACATGTAGCGTTTGACTCGGAAAAAGGGCCAGAAATTTAAAAAGAGGCCTCTTTTTTAATAAAAAGCGATCATCATTAGAAGACCAATAAGTTTTTAGAGGATCCGTTAGATATTTTCCTTTTACTAAGCACTGCGACTTATTTGAAATGCGTTTATATCTATGCACTCGGTTCTTTTTTTTTTACAATTTGGAAGCTCTTGGCCTGTATCTCACCTGATGGCAAGTGATGATCAGGCCGAAGGTGGAAACGAGTTTCACCCGGGATCCTCAACCACAGAGGAACTGGCTTCTTACTTCTAACTGCCGAAACACAACAATATTGATAACATTATTTTTATGGCGAAGGATTTATATAAGATGGTGGTAACTAGCCAGGCGGACTTAGAACAAGCCCTACCACCAACCAAACAGAGTAGAAAATTTTGCCCATACTAGGAATCGAACCCCCGACCTCTGGGTCTGAGACAGGTGGTCTCACTACTAGACCACAGAGGCGGTCGTCTACACAAATCAGATGCAATGTCAATTCTGATATTTAAAGCTTAAGAATTTCTTGGAAGATCCAGATTTCCAAGGACATTTTAACTTGTTCTCTTAGGTTAGTAAAACAAAGACAATCCCCTTGATGTTGCAGGTTTTCATGGATGGAATAAGCCTCTACCCATCAAATGAGTCTGCTAGTAAAAAAAAACATAAATCGGTATAATACTTAGGCGCCTGTCCTACCGCCGGCGAGGAAGCGACTAGCTATCTAAGGATTCTAGCTGTAAAAGAGATACATTTATTTATAGTCTATCGCCGACTGTTCACACCGCCGCGCGCCGCCCGCACTGTGGATCGAAAAAAGGCTCTCGAAGACATTGGAACTTAAATATACGATAGGATACAATCTGGCAGGCAAATTGGCAACTTATAAGTTGCCAATTTGCCTGAATTATAATTATAATTCTCCGTTCCGGAGATATACATCCATTGCACCATTCATTTTTTTTGCAAATAAAAATACAAGTTGCCAATTTGCCTATCAGATTGTATCCTAAGATATATGTATGCATAATAGTGGCTATTAGATTTCAAGCAAAAAACGGACACTTTAAAATATAAGCTCCAATGTCTTCGAGAACCTTTTTTCGATCCATAGTGCGCCGGTGAGTACTCGAGTACTACTATGTCGAGCGACAAGGTATCAAAGAGAGGTCTCACTCAGCGACACTTGCTTGGCGGGCAGAACACTCGCTGAGAGACGCACACTTGGTGCATCCGCATACCAGTGAATAATCGCTCGTCGCCTTCGCGTACTCACTGCTCGTTGCTCGCCAATTCGTTTTTACTTGCTAGCTTTACTCGTTTCTCGTTAATTAAAGACGGTGGGACAGGTGCTATACGGTGTATACAAACTGTCCCGGGTAAGGTCAGTCAGGTCAGGTAAAGTCCGAAAGGGATACCTGGGAATGTACAGGCAACTGAAGCAACACGGGTGGATTTTAGTCAATAAGAGTCTGACACGCCCCCCGTTCCGCTCAGAGCGAGAGAAGTTATTTAATAATTTCCCATAAAAAAAAATAGTTCTACATAAACTTATTGAAAGAAAGGACCTATACATAATTTTCTTCTATTGTTTTTAAATTTTCTTTCCCTCAGGGAGTATCCCACGCAGTTTAACAAAATATATTATTATTTAACAGTCGAGGGTTGTTTGAGGACATTGAAAGTGACAGGTTGTAAGCCCTTTGTCAGCCTGAACTGAAACAGATATAATTAATTTAGTTAATTTTAAGGGAAATGTTTTTGTACGTAAGTATTAATAGGAGTCAGCAAATTGGCTATTAAGTGAGCGTCAAAAGGATTCGCAATAACTGTAGAGATAATTCTCTTATAAATTAAAATACTCAGTCAGTAGCTTTCAGAATATTTCTTATATTTCTGACTCCTATTCACTTTGTTTTCGTATATAGAAAAGAAATGATGAAATGAAATTACGAGTATATTTATTTCTGTAAGGCTACGTTCGCACGGTGATTTTTTTCCCATATACCATACACGAGATTTTATCAAATAGAGCGGTGGCAGTAGAAAATATAGAAAAAAAATCACACGGAGTCTATGCGGGAAAATATCGTATTCGAAAACTGTATACGTGATAAAATCGAATCGTATAGTTCTACGTAGCCTGACGTCAATTGTTTAGTCAATATTTTAACACAAGATGGCACCAGCGTTTCCTAGCTGACTTAGAAGAAATATCGAAACAAACTCAGAGGTCATGGTTATTTATTATCACTTCCAAAAACAGTATTTTTAAAGCTGAATTAGGCAGTCCTTACTTCTATTTATCGATACCTTTTTTAGAATCATGGAACAAAGTATCCTACAGCGAAAGCATTAATTTGGGTAATTCACATTCATAAACACTTCAACTAATAATTATGACATTATTACCAACAAAATTACTCAAGTCCACGTCAAAATTAACATAAGTGGGTTCTCACTCAAACCGCAACTTCCATAATTGTAGCGACAAAGGAAAAAGTTGGCCCACTGAGGGATTTCCAGACGAGACAATTCGTCCCAATTTAGAATTCAACAGAATTACCACACTTATAGAGTTTATCACGAAGTTCTGTGTGTAGACGCCTTAAGTGCTTGGATTTTACGATGAGCGCGGAACATTCAAAACTTCATGTAGGTTAGTAAGTAACTTAGTCAATTTTCATATTCCGTTTACTGTATGTATGTTTCGAAATTAAAGTACTAGATGGTAGAATGAGTTTTTTGTTGTGTCCGAGTCGGTTTGGCAGTAGTATGGGAAATACTCGCTTATTTATATAAGTTTGGAAGTTATGCGTGTGTCGTTTCACTTTATTTTGCAAACTATTTTCTGGAGTTTTCCAGAGCAGGATTTTCATTTTCATAGTTGATTGACTCGATGATATCTATCTGTAGGGGATGCATTTTCAGAAACCTTTCCTTAGTGCTCACCTTCGTAACAAGGAACTCTTATGCCATGCTTTTGGACCCAGCGGTTTAGGTTTTAAGGGCATGAGGAACAGGGTGTAAAGTTCACTCATCCTCTATAGAAAAGGGAGGATCCTTCGACCAGACGGGTGTCGTGTCTGGCGGGCAACTGCCCCATGGTTGATGTCGGATAGTCTTATATGTTTCGTTCGCGCGGTAAACTCTAGTTGGGCGATGCAGGATGTGTATGACGTCAGGATTTTGTATGACGTCAGGATTTTGTTTGACGTCAGGTCTTTGATGCGTAGTTCGCATGTGGCGATGTAGATGCCGCCACATCGTGAGCGTTGTCTGTCAGTGAGTTAACCATTTTATTAAGTAAATATTACAGTAACATAGTTGCTGAAGCCCAACAAAGTTATTCCCATTCCAAAGATATATGGTATCTTAACGGTCAGTAGTACATGCAGCACGGTTAGTGGTCGCCTAACAAGCTCCTCAACGTAAGAGCGGATTAGGCATCTCATCGGAGCCCGGACTATCTACAGTTGGTAATACCATAGATTGATAATGTATAGAAACGACATCATCTTATGCACCTACTTTCTTTTATGTGTTAAACGTTGCTGCATCACAGGCTGTCGTAACTCAGCATCAAGCTACAACCAAAGTCCTCCAAAAACAAAACAGAGTTATGAATTTGATCGATGTGACGCGTTAATACGATACTGGCTGTGTTATTAATTTATTTGATCTCCAACAAGAGATATACACAATTACATACAGGACACATAAATAAAGGGTAACATCAGGTATTAAGTAAGATATACTCCTATACATAAACGAGACAACAGCATGCAAAACTAAGCTAACAGTGGAAATGTTTTGAAAGTATCATACCCTGAAACTGTAGTGTAAAAGCGTGATGTCGACAGCGTTCAGAACGGGAGTTTTACTTCTATTCATTCTTATTCTGTGGTAATTCTAAGCTTGAACTCAGTTGTTAATCGTACAAGCTGTAGTCACATGTAATGTTCCTTCAATATAAATAACAAAACGAAATATCCCACTTTCTATTAATGTTATAAATGTGAACGTTTACGCATGTTCCTAACTTGCACTTTTAACTCATTTTTATTCTTACAGCCGCACGACTTATACCAGGGATATAGCATAAACGTTACCAATAAACGATATTTGACGTTTCAGTTGTGTAAATAACAGCTTTAGTTATTTAAGATAGTTATAGTCCTTTTATGTTGTTAGCTCATAAGTCTTTGTTATTTAATTACAAAATTTGAATGTTGCTTGTTTTAAATGTTCTATAGTCGTCTTTGCTTCCTATTAGATTTTAAGTTTTCATATAATTTTTGTTTGTTTCTAATTAGGATTAAATAGTTATGTAAGTTTTGTTTCTTATTGTATTTTATAGAATTAAGCAGCCTTTGTTTGTTACTGTATTTCTAATATATCTTCTGGACAGCAAACATATTAAATCCTAGCCTACTACTGAATTCAAGCTCAATTAAAGATCTACTTGGGATCAAATAAGTCTGCATGTAATTAAGCTCTAATGACTAATCTTATAAGACTGAAAAATGTATGTTATCTACTTTACTACGTAAATAAATAAGCTGCCACGTTATTACATACACACACACACACACACATACACATGCATAAAGTATAAATAAAAATATACTGGTTCGACGATCAATTTGGTCAGGGCAGGCGCCCTGACCAATTGATCGTCGTACTACGCACCGCAAACACAGTGCGAAACTATAAAAAGGCAGGCGCGCCCATTCCCCTGGCTGGAGGCTTTAGGTGTAGAAGCTTAAGGCAGCCACAGGAAAGCCCGGTTAAGCAGCTACGACCCCTTAGGTGGTCACCTGCGAGATGCCCTAGTTAAAAAAAAAAAAAGTTCACAGCGTTCACTCTGCCCGCCGACGCCACCCACGCAACACGTATCAGTTACTCAACGCTGCAGGTGCCGTTTCTAATGAAAACTTGTTTTGTTTCTTATTCTACCCTTCTCCTGCACGCGTAGCATGACGCTTTATATTTCTAAGAAGAATATACATAGCTCTTTCTATACAAACTGACAATTCATTTCTGCATTTTTGACATCGCAACGTAGAAATCTTTCTACAATCTGTCATTTTGTCTTACGTTTCGAACAATCTTTGTCCAGCACGCGTAGCATGAGGCTTTCTATTTCTACGAAGAATAGACATAGCTCTTTCTATACAAAGTGACATTTCGTTTCTCCATTTTTGACATCGCACCGTAGAAATCTTTCTAGAAACTGTCATTTTGTCTTACATTTCTAACAATGTTTGTCTAGGTCCTTTTATACGTAGACTATTTCAGAAGAAAGTTTTCTATCCCAAACTGTCAAAATCACACTGAGAACTGACAGATGTCTAAAGTAGTAAAGACAATTTGATTTTCTACTCGACGGCCGCAAAGCATATACGGTTATCTACAAAATCTTAAAATAATGATTTTACAGAAGAACGTTTTGAATGCAAAGTTGTGATAATAAATAGAAGAACAAAGCTATCTTCTCCTATTTTACATCATTTAGTTTTAGGGCTATACCAAGGAAATTGTTAAGGCCAATATTACTGTAATATGTTTTGTTCCAAAACACGGAACTTCGTCATTTTAAGAATAATTATTGTTGTAGTTGTTTTTATATAAGTAAAAATAGAGAATCAAACAAAAAAACTCTTATGACAAAACAAAGAATTCGGAGTCGAATTATGTCAGAGTGAATTTCGTAAAAAGTGCAGTTGACTCTTTCTACTTTGGTGCCGTCGTACTGTCTACACGGAACGTCATTTTTGTCTACTCTTCCGTCGACAAAACGGTGCTCATGCTACGCGTGTAGGTCCTTTTATACGTAGACTATTTCAGAAGAAAGTTTTCTATCCCAAACTGTCAAAATCACACTGAGAACTGACAGTTGTCCAAAGTAGTGAAGACAATTTGATTTTGCAATCCCTTTTTGAAACATTCTACTCGACGGCCGCAAAGTATATACGTTTATCTACAGAATCTTAAAATCATGATACAGAAGAACGTTTTGAATGCAAAATTGTGATAATTAATAGAAGAACAAAGCTATCTTCTCCTATTTTACATCATTTAGTTAATAGGGCATTCAAAATTCAAAATTCAAAAGTCATTTATTCAAAATAGGCTGAGAATCAGCACTTTTCAAACGTCAAAATTACATAAGACAGTCCCCGAAAAACGCCCACCCTTCACCACTTCCTAGTGCTTAGCTGGGAAGAAGAAGTGGCGCAACAAACTCCCCAGCAGCACAGCTGTCTGTTCAGTTAGAAAACTTGATTCTATACAATAGCAGTTACGCAAAAAAAATTACATTATGCAACGTAAAACATTACAACTCATTAAAGAAAAAACTGTAATGAGTAGATTATGTAATAATAAGTTGTCAATAATAAGTTTAAAAAAATAATAAATTGACTTATACAGTCAAATAAAATGAACTAACCAATTATATGAACTCATATAGTGTCATCTAGTCGTTGATTTTAAAACACTTTTTTGTTGCTTCGGGGGGGGGGGGGGGGGGTACATTGGAGCAACTTAATTATTCCCAAGCCTTTTGGTCGTCTAAGTAATCTTCAACTTTATAGAAACCTTTTTGACATAGTTTCTGTTTAATAAATGATTTAAATTTATTGAAGCTCAGTTCTTTAACATGGCTTGGGAGTTTGTTGTAAAAACGTATACTTTGGCACTTAAATGAATTACTAATTTTTTGGAGCCTAGTCCTGGGCACAATAAATAAATCTTTGTGTCTAGTATTTATGCTATGAATGTCGCTGTGTTTAGAATATAGATTAATATTCTTTTTTACATAAATCATGTTCCATAAACATATTGAGATGCGACTGTCATTATGTTTATTTCCTTAAATTTATCCCTCAGTGAATGCCTACAACTAAGGTTATATATTGCTCGAATGGCTCGTTTCTGCAGCACAAATATAGCCTGAAAGTCGGCTGCATTTCCCCATAACAAAATGCCGTACGACATTACACTATGGAAATAACTAAAATATACTAATCGAGCTGTTTCTACATCAGTCAAATGACGGATTTTATACACCGCGTAGGCTGCAGAGCTTAGCCGCTTCGACAATTTGGTTATATGTGGGCCCCACTGCAGCTTCGAATCCAAAGTAATACCTAAGAACACAGTGGTGTCCACAAGATCCAATTCTGTCCCATTTACTAGTACATTGGTTTTCACCTGCTTAACGTTAGGTGTCAGAAATCTAATACATTTAGTCTTTTTCTCGTTTAAAAGTAAATTATTAACACTAAACCAATGCACTATTTTTGAGACAGCATTATTTACATCATCAGTAACTGTCTGTTGTCGCTTAAGTTTAAATATCAGTGATGTGTCATCTGCAAATAACACTATTTCATGACTGTTCTTTATAAGGCAAGGAAGGTCATTAATGTATACGAGAAATAAAAAAGGGCCAAGAATTGAGCCCTGCGGAACTCCCATAGTGACAATAGAACCCGGGGATCGCTTGCCATTAACGTCCACTCTTTGGATCCTATTATCCAAATAAGAAATAAGAAGATCCAAAGCAGTGTTTCTAACACCATAGTGATGCAATTTCCTGACCAATGTATCATGAGAAACACAATCGAAAGCCTTAGATAAGTCACAAAAAATACCTAGGGCATCATGTGACTCCTCCCAGGCCTCAAAAATATGTGCAAGAAGCTCAACACCAGCGTCGGAAGTCGAGCGACCTCTTGTGAAACCGAATTGTTTACTGTTTAATAATTTATGACTATTAAAATGTCTTTGCAATTGATCTAGCATCAATTTTTCAAAAATTTTACTAAAGGTGGGGAGCACAGAAATTGGTCTAAAGTTCGAGGGGTCAGCTGTGCTGCCTGATTTAAATAAAGGTATTATTTTACTACTCTTCATTAAGTCAGGAATTACACCACAGTCAATACATTTATTAAAGATAATTGCTAATTCAGGCGCTACAGTGTTGATTATGCATTTTGCAACCTCTACGGAATTTCCCCATAGATCAGCAGTTTTTTTAACATTGAGTGTATTGAAAGTTTTAATAATATCTCGAGCAGTAACATAGTCGAAATTAAATTCATTGTTACAATTATCAACATTTTCTTTCAATAGTGACTCGGCAACAGTGGGTGAAGAATTTAAAGATTTAGTGGTTGCGACTGGAATATCTGCAAAGAAATTTTCAAAAACTGTGGCAACTTCTAAATCCTTTTCAATAACCATATTGTTTACATTAAGGCTGTAGTCACTACTACGCATTACCAAGGAAATGGTTAGGGCCAATATTACTGTAATATTTTTTGTTCCAAAACACGGAACTTCGTCATTTTAAGAATAATTGTTGTAGTTGTCTTTATATAAGTAAAAATAGAGAATCAAACAGAAAAACTCTTATGACAAAACAAAGAATTCGGAGTCGAATTATGTCAGAGTGAATTTCGTAAAAAGTGCAGTTGACTCTTTCTACTTTGGTGCCGTCGTACTGTCTACACGGAACGTCATTTTTGTCTACTCTTCCGTCGACAAAACGGTGCTCATGCTACGCGTGTAGGTCCTTTTATACGTAGACTATTTCAGAAGAAAGTTTTCTATCCCAAACTGTCAAAATCACACTGAGAACTGACAGTTGTCCAAAGTAGTGAAGACAATTTGATTTTGGAATCCCTTTTTGAAACATTCTACTCGACGGCCGCAAAGTATATACGTTTATCTACAGAATCTTAAAATCATGATACAGAAGAACGTTTTGAATGCAAAATTGTGATAATTAATAGAAGAACAAAGCTATCTTCTCCTATTTTACATCATTTAGTTAATAGGGCATTACCAAGGAAATGGTTAGGGCCAATATTACTGTAATATTTTTTGTTCCAAAACACGGAACTTTGTCATTTTAAGAATAATTGTTGTAGTTGTCTTTATATAAGTAAAAATAGAGAATCAAACAAGAAAAGTCCTATGACAAAACAAAGAATTCTGAGTCGAATTATGTCAGAGTGAATTTCGTAAAAAGTGCAGTTGACTCTTTCTACTTTGCTGCCGTCGTACTGTCTACACGGAACGTCATTTTTGTCTACTCTTCCGTCGACAAAACGGTGCTCATGCTACGCGTGCTGTGGCACTGAAGAAGTCTACAAAAACACATTTGCACTGTACCATAACATCTGGTGTAACAGACGTCTCTAAACAATGAGAATTTATACAACCGTTATTCAGACCTCGGACCTTGTGTAGCGAACGTATAACCTAAAATAACTAGTTACTAAAAAATAAAAAAAATATTTCGTTTTTTTTTATGAAATTGCCTATGGATAAGCACCTTGAAAAAGAAAATGTTACAAAAATCGTTATGATCCTTTATGTTAGCAAGAGAATGAAATGAATGAATGATTTCGGTTGAAATATAGGTTCAGCAAAGTTTATGCAAGCAAAATTGTTGAATTAGTTAAATTCATTCCTTTCAGCCAATTAATATTGTAGAAAAAAAATATATCTTGATAATTGTATCATTTCAATCGTACTGAATTGGCTTTGAGATATTTTGACGTACACGATTGACTATAACAGCTTTTACGGTTACGTTCTTAACCTAATGCATGCTTCATTAGTGAATTAACAATAATTTATTTTTAAAATTCGCAAAATAACGCTAAATCAGGAGTTTTGGAAATAAAATGGACGTAATTATTTAAATTTACATTTTTTAAACCTAAGAGTATAAAGTTATGAATGTTTTCCCAAATTAAAAAATGACACTTATACGCAGTACTAATTTCAGAACGCACCTTCTAATGTTGCTAGTGGTTTTTGTCATAAGCAGTGGGTAACTACTCATTGTTTATACACTGATTATTAGTAAGGGTAGTGTGTAACGCCTATTCACAGCATATACATTGTATAACAATACAACTGGTAAGCAGATGTTTAACTTTTTTTATTAGTAAGGCCGTTAGTAATTAAGTATACATCGGATAAACTTGTAAACCCAATATAATGATTTAACTGTAAAAGTTTTATTAATTGATAGAGTACAAGCAACAGCAAAACTATAAATAAATTTAGCACAGGACTCGCCCGTAATTTCTTATCTAACCAATAAACAGATTCCCATAAAGTTGTTCAGCTGAAATATGAACTAAGTTTAAATCGTGGCGCAAGCAATACTGCTTTAACAAATTAATTGCCGTTGCATTTGCCGAGAGTGGACGCCGCCATCTTGAATCTTGAGACTCGATCTGGGAGACTTGAAGATGAACTGCGATATTTAGTTGTAGCAATGATGCAAATATCGTTTGTCGGTGAAAGGAGTTTTTTGTGTCGTTTAAGTATGGCGAATTTGTGTAGCAACCAAGTGCACATTATGTTGATCAAAGATTATAATTTTAAATAAAACCATTGTATCTACAACATAATACGAACATTGCTGATGGAAAATTCCTGTAATAAACTATCATAGTGGTAATAACAGCCGCACGAGTCGATCCATCAGGTTAAGCTACTTTTACCGGGGTTGGTCCGTGGATGGGTGACCATCTTTACATACCGAGACTCCTCCGTGCTTCGGAAAGCACGTTAAGTCTTTTGTCCCGGCTGTCATTCGGGGATCTTTGACAGTCGTTCCGGGTCATCTGAAGCCCGAAAGTCTGACCATGGTAATACCAAGTTAGTGGATTGTGGAGGTCAGATAGGCAATCGCTCCATGAAAAATACTGGTATTCGGCTGCATCTGGTTAGACTGGAAGCCGACCCCAACATAGTTGGGAAAAGGCTAGGCAGGCAGTGGTTTAATTACAGCTTGACACCGGTAGGACATTACAGTCATCTCCAAAAACCACCGAGTCTTTTAGTAACTCATACCACATAGTCTTACAAATACCTATGCTTAAAAAAATGGTCTAAAGAAACTTCAGGAAGTAACCGCCGATTACACATAAATAAACGAAAGCATTCGTTCAATCATGCATATGCCCTCAATCTCTGTCGTCTTCAAACTTGTACTTACGAAACAAGATTGAGTAGTTTCTGAATTAGCACAGGAGCCGGATCCAACTAAACAACCCATAGTTTTTCTTCCTCATTTAACTTTCTCCGTTTCGTCATGATGTTCGAGATAGGTGGGAGGAAGGATATGCCAACTTTCGTATACATGCTTATTATGATTTATATACGGGGTGTCCGGGACATCGACGCGAAGCCGGTTACCATGGATTCAGTACATGATTCTGAACCCCCCTGCGTTGAAATTTTTCGTCAGTTATTTAAAAAAAAAACAGATGCTCTATACATTTTGACCGCGTAGGTATTGCACTTTTCTATGAAACAGCATTTTTTTTTTATAACCGACGAAAAATTTCAACGCAGAGGGGTTCAGAATCGTGTACTGAATCCATGGTTAGCCGGCTTCGCGTCGATGTCCCTGCCACCCTGTGTTTGTGAGTTACGATATCTTACAATTTTGTATGAGAAAATAAATTTATCACGCAGAACTCATGAATAGAAAGAAAAAAAGAAAGAAAAAGTATTTATTGAGACTCGCACAGGAAATCACAAATTAAACTAAAAACACACTAAACATGAATAAAAAAGAAAAAAGAAATTAAAATTAAAAATTAAAGCAGTCCAGTACGAGGCCAAAAGGCTCCTGTCTCAGCATAATGCTTCGACATTTAAAAAATAAATGTGGCAGCGCTGGTATTCTGATAGGGCCCGAATCAAAGAAGTAATGCTAAAATAATTCCAGTACTTAATAATTCATAAGATTCGCTAACCTTCTACCTGTTTTATATACTATAACACTGGGTATCCAGGTACTGTTCAACCGCAGCCTTCCAATTCATGGTATAATAATTACATCCTAATTTCATCCTATCATCACGCCTTCATTCCCTGGAGGGATAGGCAGACGTGCACCTTTAGTACACCCACATTTCGCCACTTACAAAGTCCCAAGTAATAGGGGAGAGTCTATTACCATCAACCGGGCATGAAATCGTTGTCATGAAATTGTTGGACGAGGTGTAACAAAAACTGACCAACGAAAAATATTGTAAAATAATAACCCTGTGGCAAAAACTCCTAAATAAAAGCTGAGCTGTCAATTCACTGTCTATTTACTATTTAAAATTCACCCACACGAGGGAAACATAAAACGTGTTATAACTATTAACTTGCTTCTACTCTACTGACACACAAAATAACGAGCTTGCAGTCCGTTTTCATTATTTGGCTTTGTATAAAACAATTACATATTATGGGTACTACCTACTCATTCATTATCGCTCTGTTTTTACGACTTAACAAAACATCGAGATTTCTGTAGTCTCTGAAGTTTAATTTTAATTGAATAAAAACAGAAACTTTTCGTAATAAATTCCATAAATGATGGTGAAAACCGCATCAAAATCCGTTGTGGAATTTAGAAGAATAACGCGACCACACAGACAGACACGAAAAGCGACTATCGACTTTAATTTATAATTTGTATAGATATAAACTAAATTTTTAGTTGAGCGCATATAATATAATACTTAGTTGATATATGTATATAGATGTATATAGATACTCAGTTGTAAATAAAGGATAGTCCTCAAAACAGTAAATTTCTTCATACACGGAGCTATATATCCTTTTACGCGATCAAAAACATCTCCGCATCTTCAAGACTTTTCTTAATATAGGTACCTACCTTTCTTTTGTCTGATGTTACGCTGTTGTGAATTGTGTCGGGAAGTGAATTCGTATTATATGAAGAAATTCATACAAGCGTAGTGATAAAGAGCGTACCTTTTGTTGTCTTAGTAATTTTAATTCGCCGATGGTCACAGAGGCATGGTAAAAGTCAGACCATGCCTCTGTGTTGATCGACGAATGATAAATAGTGGTTACCAGATTTAGGCATTAAAATAATTTACCAACATGCTGCTAACCTTAGCAATAAAATCAAATTCTTACTGAGCTGGAATTTGAGCTGTGACCTCCGACATAAAAACACCGAAACTAGCATGCCAAACATTCTTAAAAATGGTTTTCCTTTTTGAGTGTAAAATCAAATTCCCTCACCGAAATCCTTTGGGTCCAAAATACAGCCAGTATCGAATGCACAAGGCAAGTTATTCACGGACAAACTGAATGTTTTAACGGCTCGAGGCGTCCCCAACTTTGCGGCAACGATGGTGTTGCTATCCGAAACTTATGTCTTGTTTTCTGAATACGGACAACCACAGTGCAGATTGCGAATGTTTTGTTTCTTTTTTTATGTATATTATTTATGTTTTTTTTTTTGAGATAAAAGTTTTTCTGTGCATTTTTCACGAGTAGGAGAGAGAACTTTATATTCTGCTACCGATTCTACTTTACTTGATTCTTTAATTTCAGAGCCATATTCTCTTATTATTTTAGAACTAAAAATAATGTAAATAAAGATAAACTTGTCCAGCATTAATGTGTGTGCACTATACAACATGTTGACCAGCCATAACATTTAAATTTTCCTGTGTTAGAAAAGGCGTTATCTTAACTAGTTTAATTCCAAAAACTAAATTAAATGGTTGTTATAATGTCTGTACTGTGTGAACAACATCCTTTGTTAATAACGATTGTCAATTTGGGCCTCTAATGTTTAATATTTGCGTGACCATCCGGTACCAACGGTTCGCAGGAAGTTGGTAAGCCTTTGAGTGTGTATCAGGCTCTTTGTTCGACCAAATTTAGATTGGAATTAGGCGTTATGTTGTCCGATAACGTGTTTGATGATCGGAATTAGATTTGGACTGTGTTTGGAATATGCCTAGTACTGGTTGTTGACATACAAACCTTTTAAAAGCGTTTATTCTGAAAGTGGGCAACGTCGCAAACAGATGTCAAATATTTCGCTGTTTTGATTAATTTGGCAATATTACTGAATGGAAATAAGAAATGTGGCTAACTAGTGAACTCGAATATTGATTACGAAATTCAACCATTACCATATCGTAATACCGAATATTTAGTTTTGCATGTAAAAAAAGTATTTGGAAACTTTCTAAATGCCTTTTATAAGCCTAAAACAGGTAAAACATCAAATTCAATGTTATAATTGCAATTCATTATTAATATTCTAGTTCGCTAGTTAGCCACATTTCTTATTTCCATACAGTAATATTGCCAAATTAATCATAATAGGTAAACTTTTGACGGCTATTTGCGACGTTCCCAACTTTTAGGATAAACGCTCTTAATGTCGTACATAATGTAGATAAAATGAAAAGCAGGCATTCGTTGATGATTCAAGACACAGTGCAGTCTTGTCACTCACATATAGAAGCAACAAGAACAATGTACCCAGGATTTTGTAATTTTCTATATTTAAAAGAGTGTCCTTGGAGTTTCTTGTCCGTTCTTCTCCATAAAGATCTACGTTTTGGAATGGGCAACTAGCTTCGACTTTCTGACTAACTGACCAACTATTTGACAGTTCAAAAGTGCCTGTAAATGGTTTAATTGAAATAAATGCTTTGAGTTTTGAGTTTGAGTCAGTTACCGAAACATTTTAGCTTAACATTTCAGTTTATAACAGTCCTCACAATACTGTTTTCAATATGCATTTATTGCGATAAATCAATATTTTTCTTCTTCAGTATATTTCCCAATAAGCTCTTTCCCTTGTTACCAAGCAGGAACACAAAACAGCTTAATTTATTTCCTTTAGTTCTTTCAACAGAATAGGACCGAACAAATAAAAGAAAAACGAGTATTTAATGACCGAAATAAACGTCAGAAGGAAAAAGTTTAAGTTAATTATACGCCCGTACCAATTATTCTCTTCTGTGACTGGCGATCACTCTTCAAATTAGAGCCAGCGTTGAGTTACGATGCTACTTAAGTAAATTGTTTTAAGATCCATTTAATTGTTACAAAATTTACTGAGTTCAATATTGATTTAATGTAAAATTTCGTATAAACGCGACGAGAAATTTTCAAAAAATCTCATTTATCAATACAATTATTGTTAGATAAATTTTCTTACTACGTTTCTTTTTCAACATATTCTCAAACTCAAAGAATTAATTTCAATTAAAACATTTACAGGCACTTTTGAATTGTCAAATAGTCAGTCAGTTAGTCAGAAAGTTGAAGCTAGTTGCCCATTCCAAAACGTAGATCTCTATGGAGAAGAACGGGCAAGAAACTCCAAGGACACTCTTTTAAATATGGATATTACAAAATCCTGGGTACATTATTCTTGTTGCTTCTATATGTAAAAAAAAACAATTCAAAATATAAGATTATAAATAGCCCTAGCAGATAAATAGATGACCAGTCTCAACTGACAACTACTTAAAACAACTCTATGTTTCATTCTTTTAATTTATAAAATCCAAGTTAAAAAAAGCCAGTGTCGTCTTAGTGAACATAGTAAACGTATACGTAACGTAACAAAAAATCACAAATAGTCATCTTCAGAAAATAAATTGCCTATTATGGCGTTTTTATTACCATATCTACGAGTATACTACCTTACTTCAGAACATCTCAATCTCAAACATAACGTACCCAAGTCAAAACTTTTTTGAATAAAGAATCCTAATAACCCACAGATGGCAGACGTATTTAATTTACTCTAAAAAAGAACCGTCTTCATAAAACTGCATTTGAACTTTGAAATCGCTTCAAATGATCGTTATAGCCACTGGAAAAATTGATAGCGCCACTAACTCACATTTTTGTTCGTAAAAATCTCATATTTTATAGGTAACACTGATTCAGCTGGTAGTGAATCAGTCGACATGAATATTCATTGGAATAAATTCCAGGTAGTTATATGCTGACAGTAAATTACATAGAATTTATTTTTATGAGAAAACTTTTACCACTAAAAGCTTCCTTTTGCCGATTTTTTACATGTCGCACTAAAAGATTGGGTGTAGAAATATCGATGTATCGTTCGAAGTTTTATCCGCAAACAATTTATCTAGTCTTTTCCCAACTATGTTGGGGTCAGCTTCCAGTCTAACCGGATGCAAGTGAATACAATATATTAAATGGAGCGGCCGCCTATCTGACCACCACAACCCAGTAACTGGGTAATATGATACCCCTTGGTAAGTGTGGTCGTTAGACTTTCGGGTTTCTGACGACCCGTAACGACTGTCAAGGATCTACGAATGACAGCAATAACAGCTTAAGGTGGTTTCCGAGGTACGGAGGAGTCTCGGTATGTTAAGATGTTCACCCATCCACAGACTAACCCCGGCAAGCGTAGCTTAACCCGATGGATCGAACCGTGTGGCACCCACTGTACGGCAAAGGCGTCTTCTCATACAGAGAAGGCACGACTATTGATCACCACGCTTGCACAAGACAATTTGGCGATTTCAGACTTATATTAACTATTAGTTTTAACATAATTCCTGTATTCCCTGAATCCTTCACGGAAAACAGGCTTATAAGTGCATAGAATCATACTAATTTCTCCAGAGGAGGCGAGCTTAACAGTCGCGTTTGTGACCACTAGACCAAGCAACGAGGCTATTACAATAGGTCTGCCGGGGTCGCGGGAAAGTCCGAATAGGATACCGTGGTCCCTGGCAACGTATAGGCAACTGAAGGAATACGGATGGGTTTTAGTCAGTAAGAGTCTGACACGCCTTCCCGCTCGGCCCAGAGCGCGTGAGTCCCACCAAAAAAACAGCTGCTATTACAATAAGTGCCTACTAAAAATCGTTGTTGTACCAATTTTAACACTAAAATAGTAACACTATTTTATTTAGCTTTTTTTTAATCTTCGTTGTACTACCCACACCTTGTAACAAGTCAAAGTCAAACAAAATATTTTAAATAGGCACATAAAAGTCACTTTTGAACGTCAAAGTGGGGTGGGTCGGTCTTCCCCATTTTACTCCAGTTTTCTTTATGTCGTGCCTTCTCCAGTCAATCTCATAGGAACGAGTCCAAATCGTCACTAGCGTTTCTTAGGCCTTTAGGAGTATGAGGAACAGGGTGTAAAGTTCACTCATCCACCATAGAAAAGGGAGGATCCTCCGACCAGACGGGTGTCGTGTCTGGCGGGCGACTGCCCAGAGGTTAAAGTCGGGAAGCTTGTATATATGTTTATCGCGCGGTAAACACTAATTGCGCGATGCAGGATTTGTGTGACGTCAGGATGCTGTGTGACGTCAGGTCTTTGATGCTTAGTTTGCATGTAGCGATGTAGATGCCGCTACAGGCCTTCCTCGGTGACGACGCCCGTCCTTAAATATCTACTTTGTTCTTTTTTCCTTCAGTCTCTTCAACTTCACGTCGTGTATAATTTCAGGGTGTTCAATAACCCCGGTGTAATAAACCCGTATTCACGGCTATGTCCATACGAGGCGACATTTTGTCATGCGGGGCGCGCTTTTGTTGGTACAATGTATGTCATTTCTGGTTTCGGGTACATAATAGACGTGTTTGTTACGATGTGTTATTTAAATTCTGTCTACCTTTGCGGTGGTTAGGGGCTGCACAACTTTTCCGCTGAATCTGATCACTAAAGTTCGTTTTTTGATCCCGAAGACTAATTTGACAGGTGAAAATGTCAAACTATAAATTAAAAAACAAACATCAATAAAATAAAAAAACAACTTTATTTTGCTTACCAGACATGATGCCAGGAAAAAAAAACAAATATCCGTTACATCCCCGCAAAACCATAGAGCCCAAACGGTGTAGTTTTTGAAAAGTAATTATTTTTTCCAGTATCTTTCAAAATGTTTGACATTTGACAATAACGCAACATTTCGTTATCCATAGCAGCTGATTAGATAATGATAGGAACCTAATATAAATAATTAAGTCTGTAATTCTAGGTTTGCCATAACTATAGTTCACGCCTTCTGCCACATGGCAGCACTAGTCGTTCTCATGTCCTCGTTTATAATTTACGTGTTGGTTTTGTCACGCTGAATTTTAATACTGTTTTGTGTAGGTTGTTTAATGTTTTGGCCTGAAAAGTTAGTTAGTTTACACGGCGTTGTCATAGTTTCTGTTTTTCATATTTTGCTGTCTCTCTCATTCATGACTGTTAGTAGAAAAGAAAAATAAGATTTTCTGTAAGTTAAAGGGTAGTTTATTCGTGAAAGTATACTAGATTAATATTACGAATACTTTATTGAGCCATTGTTATGCTGCAACCGCATCTGCGTCTATCGCGACAAAGCAATGCGTGCCGAAGCTTCGTATGTTTAGCTCGTAAAAAGTTATCGCGCTAATGCGGTGGTCACATTAGCGGCTTCGCCACGTTTAATATGTACCGCCACCCTGGCGATAAGTGCTACGCCCGAACTATCGCGACGATAACTGATAATGGTTGGTCACACTGCGTGTTGCGTATCACTGTGTGAAGCTTCGTCACGATAGACGCAGACGCGGACGCAGAACCATAAAAAAAAAAAATATATTACTGTAACTAGAATATTTAAAATTTTGTTTATAGATTCCATGCGATCGAGCTTTTCAAGAATATCACAGAACTTCTTGAACAAATAATAGTAGTTATTGTTCACTGAATAAATTATTGTCTGGCTTGATGGGTATTCCCTTATTCTCTACCAAGTCTACAATCATTGGATCAGAAAGCTGTTAAATACTGATTGTTTACCTAATGACTAAGTTTATGCATAAAGAGAAGCGATAAAACGAGTACCGTTTTTTTCCTATCAATAGAATACGTAAGTGCGATACTGCGATACGTGAGTACAATACGTGAGGTGTTCATGCTCAAGTTCCTACGTCGTTAATTTCGAAAGATATCCAAAATAAAGCCTACACTCGGTTCAATAACCCACAAATTCAAAACGATCTATAAACAACTTTCAACCAGCCAGAACTGGAGCCAAAACATACAAACTCTACTAAAATCAGGCACGGTATATTCTTGACGCGTCCGTAGTAAGTTTAAAGCCGACATGATGGCTAACATTAGCCGCGAGAAGACATTATCGTGTTGTAAACCGGAGATTTAACGGCGTCAGGTAACATACTGGTACTATTGTACTAACCGCTGGGGATTTCACCGCGGAGGTTAGCTCGAGCAAATTGTACAATGAAGGTTTTAATCATAGGAGCGTGTGAAAATAGCGGTTGAATTACTTTTGTAGATAGTGTTTTGTTTCTGGCTAGATAGAAAAAAAAGCTGTTTGATTTTTAAATACGTTCTTTTTTTAGAATTCGAAGATTCTGTACTGCTATTGGGGCATAGAATAATAGCAACAGCGGTTCTGAAAATCATCGTGAGAAAACCTCGACTAATAATTGTCGCAAATGGCCAACACACTGTGAGCTTTGTGACCAAGCTTGGTGATCATTGATTATTCCTTATCTGCATGACAAAAGAGCTTTGCTATGCAATGGGACAGGTACAGGCCTGAAATGTTATTAGTGCGTTGACGAATGATGGATTGAAGACGAAATATGAACGTGTTCACCGCACTGGTGTATATTTTCTAAAAGTCTAATAAAATGTGCTAGAATGCAAGTCGTTTTTAAGTAAACTTTGCTCGCACCATAAGAGATAAAAAATTGTAAAAAGAAATGTCCCTTTTAGAAGTTTCATACAAACTCAAAAACACTTTATAAAAAAGATTTCAGTAAAATACCTCAATCAAATAAATCGCATCGTCCATTTCGAGGGCCTCTCTACGATTTCCTGTTATGAAGAACGTAATAAATTCTGGTCCACTTTATGCTTTGTTGTTGCTAAAGACGACTCTTAGAAAAAGATGGAAGGTTACACAAGGAAAACCTAACAAAATAATTCCATCTCAAATGTTTAATCTAATCTCTCGCGCTGTTCAAAATTGTCACTCGTAGTAGTATTTGTTAATGCGAGGTCTATGAGAAATGAGATGATAAGTGCCATAGTAAAAATATTAGTCAGGCAACACGTTTGGGTACCTACGGGGCTAAGTGCACCGATAGGTAGGTACGCCTGACGGACTTCTAGGTCTATGTCCTATTGGATACTACAGACCGTTCACTATAACTTGACCCTTGCCGTCATGTTGACACCATTGCTTGTCAAGCTTAGTTTCAATACTAATATAATTCAAATTGGCGTCTGATAAAACAGTACTACCAATCGCGTCACGGGTCAAGATAGAACGCACTGTAGAAGCAACGATTGAATGAATCTAGTCGATCAAGTCGTCGTCAAGTAGTGTCCTAAACTTTTTGAAATGATATTTGACAGTAGTAGCAAATAAAATACAGGGAATCTTGGCTAAAGCACAAGTTGGGTGTAGATTCTCTTTTGGTGTCTAGGTCATTTACTTATAGTTCTTATTTAAGATTTCACTTTAACACGTTACTGAGGGAGGAAGGTGTTGAGGCTGTAAGAAGCCTCGACATACTTTCTTGATGTTCTCTCTCAAGTATTTTCCCCTTTTAAGAGGTTTTATTTGTAAAAAAGAAAAAAACAAACTGTGTAGATATTCGTTTAAAGCGTGCTTTACAAAAAAAGGTCGTGTGGCATGGTAGAGAAATCGGTACTGTAATATACCTAGATATACAATATTTGAACAACGAAATGGAACTATGGAAAGTTTGGAGCGGTCCCATAGACAACTTTACTTAGTCCTCTATTGCCGACCGCTATTTCAGTCATTCCTTTTATATATTGAAGCAAATTTAAATGATTTCAGTCATATGATCGATAGTACTTAAGGCGATCATTAGAACTTCAGCAAATTGTAAAGACACGAATAAATAACTAATAATTTTGTCAAAGACTCATAACACCCACAATATCGCCAGTTATGTTTAAGTCCCATGTAATATCCATGGGGGCGAGCCTATTGCCATCAAGCGGGCCCAAATCCATACTCCAGGCTGCTACTGAGAAATTCCAGATGAAAAACCCAATAACACTTTGCTCTACCCGGGAATCAAACCCTTTATGTTCAGCATTAGCACTTGCCAAAGAGGCGAGGTCGGAGACAGTTGTCAATAAAATGATTATTCTTTTTTTTTTGCTAAAATAACTGCAAGTAAGTAATCTTTTTCTTTTATATTTCTATGAGCAGCCAAGATAACATTATTAATCTGTAGCCAAATATTGTTCTGTCTCGACCCATAAAACTAAGATTAATATGGATTATTCGAAGTTTCATTATTGAAACACAAATGGGCCAGCTAAGCCTATTACTTAGCGAAAATGAAATCTTTTTCTCAATAAATTCTTTAAAAAAGATGTACCTACTCTTCTAAATTAAGTTTTTAATCTAGCTTTGAGACTGAATTGTTGCAAAACAAAATTGGATTTATATTTTTAACTTTCAATACTTTTCAATCAAAATATTTTTTATGTCAAATTATCGGCATAATTTAATTGAGATTTATAGTTTTAGAAGTTCCAAAATCAATCTTTAGTAATATTTCAAATGAATGAAGTAGGTATCAGAAATAATAAGATTTTGCCATATTATGTTCACTCTCCAGCTACATGATACGCGAATTATTTATATAAATACCAAAGGTTGCGATACAAGAATAAAATAGGCACATCTTATGAAATCACAAATGTTCGTTATATAACCTAGAATTCTTTTATGAGACAATTTCTACGAACTAAGCTATTGAAGTGGGTACCTAATATGAAATATCTGATAAAATATATCGGATAGGGACAAGGGAAATACTTGGTAAAATATTATCCTCTGATCACATAAACCGCTTTCCTACAGTGTTTGAAATGTGATTCTAAAAATATTCATACTCTCGAATAACATTACCCTCCTTCTGGGGCAGTCAGGTAATTAGTAGACATCGATATTTTTCTAATCATACATTTATGTCCCAAGTTACCATTTATGTACTGTCGAAAAAGTACTTGAGGAACTTGTATTTATAAAGGTTTTAGTCAAATATCATCGCGGTGAACAAGCGTGGTTATCAATGCTTCGTTCCTTCCTATATGAAAGAGGCCTGCAGTGGAACAATTACAGGCGGGTATTATTAATCCTTTGTTATAAAGCGCCCGCTCCCCGTTCTACAAAGCGTGTATAAAAAATTCATATACTTGGTACCTAATCCATCATGGCGGATTACTTTATGAAGCAGCGCCGAATGATTGAAACTGAAAAAAAAATGTTCTATTAATCTTATATATTAGATATTTTTTTTGTTTGAATATACAGGCTTATGAGAATACAACGGTATCAAATGAATGGCATGTTTTGGTTAAATAACTTATTATATTAATATTTGGTAGGAGATTTTTATATTATGAAAAAACTAGAATTGTGTAGAGTTTATTCCCTGTTAAACAAATTAAAATGTAGTGGCCAGTTGAAAGAAGACTTACCAATACTTTTCATGCCTACGGTACACACCACTTTTTGAGGCGTTTTGACGCCGTAGTATTGACGACGTAGTATCTGGTATTAATATTCGGGTTGTGTTGACTCGGGCCGAGTTGTTACTAACCCAATATTTTTTGTTCGATATTGTAGTTTTTTTGTGGATAGATAAGTCTCCCATTTTACAGCTGACTCTTATTTCGTTAATATCATCTTTTTTTTTATATGGCCATCTCGCAGTTTACCTCTGAGGAGACGTAGCTGCTTAACCGGACTTTACTGTGGCTGCCTTAAGCTTCTACACTCAAAGCCTCTAGCGAGGGGCATAAACTATTCTAAATTAAAACTAGGTGAACGCTCGCTAAGGGCACCCGCTGTGGGGTACGGACCGCGGCTTAGGGCGTCGCTGGGGGGAGGACAGCAAGATGGGACAGGCTGGATCAATTCATAGATTATTATTAGTCGGGGAATTTAAAACTACTGGCTCAGCTTCAACGCGGGCTGGCGCATCGTCGAGCAAGGGTCGGGGGGGAGTATCGGTGTGTATGCTTCTTTCCTGTACTTCGTTCCTATTGCTCTCCTAGAGGAGGGTTATGGGGTCATCTGGGTCGGTGAGAAGTTAATATCATCATAATCATCATTCTCTTTATCCTAATTTCGGCGGGTCGGCGCAACGTGTCTTTCATGTTTCATTTCGCTATTGAATATTATATTTAAAACTGGCTTCTGCCCGTGACTTCGATCGCGTGGAAGTCGTAAGATACATTATATTATATTATATTATTTGTAATAATATACTTAAATAACAGCCACATTTCTATAAAAATCTCTCGGCCCCCGACGTTGCATTGCATCGCCCGCGCTTTTACTTCGTTTCGCGTACGGTTCTTTCTTTTTGCTCGACTCCTAAGGGTCGTAGCGTGTTGTTAAATAGCCTATAACTTTTCTTCAGGAAATGGGATATCAAATGCAAAAAGAATTTTTCAAATCCGACTGGTATATACCAACAACCACACCACCAACATCACCAACATCACCAACAACAGCAAAACCACCAACATCCCAACATTGTACACTTGGTTCGCAATAAACGTTTTTGACCTTGACTTTGACTTAGTTCCTGAGATTAGCACGTTCAAACAAAAATGGGGTGTGGCTGTGTCGTGGACACGGCCGTGTGTTTTACGAGAATACGTGTACGTTACAAATAATATTTTCTTTGAGACGAATTCTTTGATCCTTTAGCTATCGAGTGGAGTAATAAAATTTTGTAGATAATACAAATGTAGCTGCAGCATCAAACTGTATCCCCCCGGTTTTATTATCATCAGTTTTTTGAATTACAACCTTAAACTCTTTATAAAATAAGTATAGACAAAAATATGGTGTCGCGGAGTTTTTTGTAGAATTATTTAAAGCGGACTATGTATTGTTTTCAACTATATACTCGTACAACTGTCATAGGCATCACATGCAAATAATTCTGTTTTATGAAGTATTTCTCTCCGATTTGCTAGACAAAATTTGTGATAGCTCGGCTAATATGCATGATATAAATATAATTTATACCCAATCAAGAATAATGTAGCTTTATACCTTTTTTTTTTTTTTGAATTGGATTATTAGTTCCGGTGTTCATCTCTACATGATGCACTTTTGAAAATTTTCTACTGCACAGAACAAGCTACAAACAAACAAATAAATTTTATCTCTTTGTAATATTATTACGAGTATTAGTATATAAGAACCAGAACTAGGTTTTTTAGAAAATGTATATCCCGTAATTACCTCAAAATATGAAGTCAAAAATGCTACATCAACACGAAGCAATTTTGCAAGCATTATTATTTACCAGCAAAACATTTATGTATTCAGTGAATATCAACCATCTTACGTGTAGCTGTTTGTTCGCCTACTCGGCAAGGCTTGCCGTTTTAGGCCTGCCTACATATTACGTTTAAGAAACGACTGTACATTATTTAGTACTAAGCTATGCCTAGTAAGCCAAGAATGAGTTATGAGTATTAGTTTTCGGCTATACATTATTTTAGGACGTGGTATTATGACTTTGCTGTTTATACTTCATGAATGTTATATTAACCCACCTGGCTTGTTGGTATCTTGGTTGCAAGCTCTACTGCTGAGCATGAGGTCCTGGGTTCCATTCCAAGTTTGGGCAAAGTGTTATTGAGTTTTTCTGTCGGGGATTTCTCAGTAGCAGCCCGGAGTCTGGATTTGTGCCCGTTGATGGCAATAGGCTCGCCCCCTATTACATGGGACTTAAACATAACTGGCGAAATGTGGGTGTACTACTTCTGGGAAATAAGAAGTGATGTTATGTTATGAATGTAATAAATAATAAAATAATTATTGATATAAAAAAGTTTCATTTTCAATTGATGCTCTGACTCCTGAGCAAGTGGTGGGTGAGTGACTTCACCCGTTTTTGGAACATTAATAATTTATACAATAAAATTAGGCAGTGTATAGAGTGCTGCTAGCGGCATAATAGTGGCGCTGCCTCGGCCCGGCTAAAGTGCCGTAAGCATTGCATTGCCATTGACGCTGTCACTGAGTCACTGTCATTTGTTATTTTGTTTGATTGGTGGGGTTAGTTCGCTGTGAAACACCACATTCCGTAAACATTACATTCTCTTGTGCTTAAATGTCTGTGTGGTCTCAGTTCTAACCTAACCTAACCGACCTATCTGCCATTTTCATTTGCTAAGCCAAGGGGTTATGGCTACATTTAAGTTTAGCCGGCTTAAGATGAAAGAAATTAACATTAGCCTCTCCTCAAAAATAAACTCATCTTTTGATATACGTAGTTATCAAAAAAAAATACGATCAATCAATACCAAGGGCAGCGAACTAGCCTTAACAATCAAACAAAATAACAAGTGACAGTGACACTGACAATGCAATGCAATGCTTACGGCACTTTCGCCGGGCCGCGGCAGCATCACTATTATGCCACAGGCATAGCGGCACTTTATCCGACAGAGATAAAGTACCGCTAGCGTCACTCTATACACTTCGATAAAATTAAATCATGTGAATATATATAGTTCATCAATTTATTTTGTTTTTCAGCACTGCTGTTGCAAATTCGCGTAAATGTATATAGCTCAAATTATGACGATCCAATATGAAATTTTTGACATGTTTCAGTTATTGTTTCATTTCTTTCGAAAGGTAGGCAAAAAAAAAAAAAAACAATATCTTTGTTTGGTAAAAAGATCCGATATCTTACTTAACCTTTCCGTTTGGAGTGTATTTGTTTGTGACGGGACTATGGCCCAATTTTCCGCTAGTATGCATTTATTTAATGTCTGTCTAACGTACTGAAAAGGTCTTGCTTAAATGTGAACTGACCCCTATCCCTGAAAATAAAAATATTTTAGAGGTATGAGGAAAAGGGTGTAAAGTTCACTCATCCTCTATAGAAAAGGGAGGATCCTCCGACCAGACGGGTGTCGTGTCTGGCGAGAATCTGCCTAGAGGTTGAAGTTGGGAACTTGTATATATGTCCATCAGCGCTAAAATATGTTAAAACATTTTCAAACGCAGTTAGCAGTAAAATCGTTTTTAAACAAAGTCAATACTATTGATAATGTATAATCCTAAATCTGCTTGTTGCGGTCGGTTTCCAGTGTAACCGGATGTAGCTGAATACCAGTATTTTACATGGAGCGACTGCCTATCTGATCTCCACAACCCAGTTACTGGGTATTACGATACCCTTTGGTAAGACTGGTTGTCAGACTTTCGGGCTTCTGACGACCCGTAACGACTGTCAAAGATCCACGAATGACAGCCGGGACCAACGGCTTAACGTGCTTTCTGAGGCACGGAGGAGTCTCGGTATGTAAAGATGGTCCCCCATCTACGGACCAACCGGAGCTAGCCTGGCAAGCGTAGGTTAACCTGATGGATCGACCCGTGCGGCTGTAATTACTCAACCACGAGCTCTTCATAATCGGTTATCATAATCCTAACGAATATTATAAATGCGAAAGTGAGTTTATTTGTTTGTTACGCTTTCACGCTAAAACGGCTGAACATTGGAGACTTGGATGAAATGTGGCACATGGGTAGACCAAGACCTGGATTAGGACATAGGATACTTATAATCCCGATATTCCTACGGGATCGAGACTTATGCGGGTGATCCGGCGTGGCGCAGCTAGTTGATAATCAATTGATCCATTGAAGAACTTTGAAGCTCCAGACAGACAAAGGCTCCAAACTTATAGCACCGCTGTTTATGCCTCGAGGATTAAATATATAACGGAGAAGGGTACAGTCACGAGCAATAATATGTATACATTGGCACATTTTCTCAAATATCTTAACTTCCACCATTCAAAAAATATGTGTACGACATTTTTTTCTATATTACCTAACCATCAAACTGTGTCAAAACTGGGTATACATTGGTTTCATAGTAATTTAAATGAAACAAAATCAGTAAAAAGTGTACACTTCCAAAGTAAAATAATTATTGATATAAAAAGTTGTATCCGATTTCTATAACATGTATACAAAATTTATACATGTAATAGAAATTGTATACGTGGTATTGAAATTGTCATTGGATACATTAAAATGACGTTGAAAGTGTATACCTAATGTTTCCTGTTTTTGTTAAGTTTATTCATATACTATTGTATAATACAATGGTTTTTTATTGTATAATTCAGTGTTGGTGATTACACACAATCATCATCAGCCTGTATCAGTCCACTGCTAATAGTCCAAGCTATGTCCGATACTTTTGTTCTTTGCTGTATTATTTTATTTCGGATCCTATCCCTAAGAGAAACCCCAAAAATTGCTCGCTGAGCGACAACTACAATGCGATGAATAAATTATAGTTTTATGTATAAATAGTGGTTGGTTACTGCAATAAAACATGAGCTTACAGAATCAGTGTTGTAAATCATTATTAATAATGCCTGTTACATAAAATAGCGTAGTTATGCGTAGAATATATTAAATTTGGACATTGACTTGACTGAGACTATTGCAAGAATTGAGTACCTACTATTCGTATGCTTCTATGGGAGCTATTGCGTTTAGACTTGTGTGATATGCTTGCCATACGTGAACGTATTATAGAAATTGGGGTTCCATAGAAAGTATACGAAAACCTGTCATTTTTACGGGAGGGCACTGTTGTTGTGTCACAACTGCTGTCGCTGGGATCGGATGATGAATATACCAGAATAGGTATTTATACGTTTATAGATGTCGAAAACTTTCTCTAAACCAATATTTTTATTTTATTTTCGTTGCTTATAAGTATAGTTAGTTTGTATGTATCTATGTATCTATTATATAGCACTTATCTGTGTATCCATTATAGTATATTGTACTTATATAACTTTTATTTGCACCTAAGACAGCCCCATTTTATGTCCAGAGAATCACTGTCCATTCCAAGGTTGCCTGGAAGAGATCGCAGTAAGCGATAAGGCCGCCAATTGTATATTTTGTAGTGTATTACTTTTTCTTTATGTAATGTATAATCTGGTGTACAATAAAGTATATATATATATTCTTGTATAAATCATCAAAACGGACTTTCATAGAGTTATGCTAGTCTTAGTTTGTGCATTATTGATGCTGGAGTATTTAGCCAAGAGTATAAGTCATAATGAACGCTAATATAGGTACATATCTTGTAAAAGTCATATAATTTAATCATGTAAATGTTTTTGAGACTCTGTTACAAGATTTCTGCTCTTGTACTTGATAAGGCATTTGAAAATGCATTTACAAGTAAGATAGGATTGACCAAAGCTAATATATGATATTTTTAGATCCAAAGCATTAAATGCTGCGGTAGTTAAGAGCATTTTCCTAGTTGGGTAGCTACCTTTCTGTAACATAATATGTAATATCGCAAATGATTTTGTCAATTAAGTAAAATTACAACTTGGGTTCCTTTTGAACCCAAATTGTGACTCATTTCCAAGCTTAGCTGCTTGAAACTGATGCTTTGTAATTGTTTATATAATTTCGAAACTGCACTGTATACATGTTTTTGAAATTTCCTTGGGTACATAACTACGTTATTAAAAGTTAATATTATTTTTTGGTAATCTATTGTTAACGAATATTTGATAAAAATGTGTAGTTAGTTTTGACACAATTTAACGTTTTTCATAATTATTGGACACAGTTAGCATACTTACTTTTGCGATTTAAAGTCGCTACATACATTTGAAGTTTAAGGGCGTTTCCATGTTATTGCTCGTGACTGTACGTGTCTCTCTCGTTATTATTAGCCATATTTTAACTACTGTGGGCGTACTGTGGGTAGTGTTGGTTATTGCGCAATAGAAAAACCGTTTGCAGTTCAGACCAAATTATAATTTACTATCACTTAATCTCAACACAACAACATTAAGTAATTCACACGCTGTAGGTACACGACACAACTATTCGGAACGGGTGACAGTTTCTCGGGTCTTCAATACTTGACCGTACGATACGTGGATGGTCCACGAAGTCTGCTTAGCTTCGGCCGGTCCGAGGGTTATGTTGCAGACTCTGTCGAGCGCCACTAGGCATAGGCGTCCCGATTTGTCAACTCAGTAACGTATTTCCGACATACATAATAAAGTCAACGTTGAACACGTCGTCGCATGTTGTTGCCGAGACAGTGGTGGCTGAGCGTAGTATGTATTTCTCAGCTAAAAGTGTTTCAAATGAACACATGCAAAGAGAGAAATCGCCTGGTCACGACGGTCTCAGTATAGAACACCTTAAGTACGTAGGGGTTCACTTACCAAGAGTGCTTCGTATGTTGTTCAATTTATTTTTGTGCCATTCTTATTTACCTGAGCCATTAATGAGTACAATTGTAGTACCCATTGTAAAAAACAAAACGGGTGACGCGCCTGATAATGTTAACTATCGACCCATCTCACTTGCTACAATAACAGCCAAGGTGCTTGACAGTCTGTTGAATGGTAGTCTCATGAAGCACGTCAACCTGCAAGACGCCCAATTCGGTTTTAGAGCCGGTCTGTCAACAGAGAGCGCCATACTCTGTCTGAAACATACTGTCAGGTACTACACAGAGAGAAGGACGCCGGTGTACGCGTGTTTTCTCGACCTATCAAAAGCTTTTGATCTCGTAGCATATGACGTGCTATGGGAGAAGCTAGGAAGCGCGGGTGTACCGGCGGAATGCACCTCTCTTCTCAAGTACTGGTACTCAAATCAGAGAAATCAGGTGAGATGGGCCGGTAGTTTGTCGGACCACTATAAATTGGAATGTGGTGTGAGACAAGGGGGGTTAAGCTCACCACTATTGTTTAATTTGTATGTACTCGTAAATCTGCTGATTGAGCAGCTCAGCAGCACTCTGTCAGCTATTTCATTGATGACAAATGTGTTAACAATATTAGCTATGCAGACGACATGGTGCTGCTGAGCCCCTCAGGCAGTGGATTACGGAATCTTGTGTCTCAATGTGAGGCATTTGCGATGTCGCACGGGCTGAAATACAACTCCAAAAAGAGTGAACTACTTGTATTTCGAGCAAGTAAATACTATCCCGCTTATGTTCCTCCTGTCATCCTGAACGGTGCGGCCTTAAAAGTAGTGGACAGGTTTAAGTATCTAGGTCACATTGTGAAAGGTGACCTTAAGGATGACGAGGACATAGAGAGAGAGCGCAGGGCTTTGGCGGTGAGATGTAATATGCTCGCTCGCAGGTTCGCACGTTGCATCAACGAGGTGAAAATAACACTTTTTAAGGCATTCTGCCAGTCTTTCTACTCGGGTGGCCTGTGGGTGAAACATACACAGCAAACCTACAAAGCCCTGCGCACCCAGTATAACAACGCTTTTAGGATGCTGTTGGGGCTGCCGTGGCGCTGCAGCGCGTCCAGCATGTTTGCTGAAGCGCGTACGGATGGGTATCAAGCCATCATGCGCAAGAAAGCAAACTCCTTGCTGCGCCGTCTACGAAGCAGCAGCAACAGCATCCTAAATGCTATTGCTGCCCGTTTTGACTGTCCTTTCCAAAATCTGTGGATAAGGACAGCCATAGGCATAAGTTAGGTATAGATACTAACAATAGTAACATATTTTTCGGTACAATTCTGTTACTAACACACTAACATATTATGATTTATAACCAGTTATGGAGTTTTTCTCTGAAATAAATAAATAATAATAATAATAAATTCGGATTCCATAAATCTTAGAGCCCTCTCCGCATCCGAAACCTATAAGTATTTGGGTGTGTCGGAAGCGTTGGGCATCAATGTTACTGACATGAAGCAATAGTTGAAGGAGCGCTTCTTTGGCCGCCTGAAGAAAGTATTTAATAGTTTTCTATCAGGCGGAAATAAAGTGCGCGATTTCAATAGTTGGGTCATGCCGGTTTTGATGTACTCTTTCGGCATACTCAAATGGACTCAGACCGAACTCGACGCCCTGGATAGAAGGGTCCGTAAGCTGCTGACTGCATATCGAATGCCCACCACGCACGGTCATCGGTAATGAGACTGTATATCCCGCGAAAGTGTGGAGGTCGAGGTTTTTTAAACGCTAAGACCCTCCACAATCGCGAGATATGCAGTCTCAGGGAATATTTCCTAGAAGCCGACGTGGGGATGCATCGAGATGTGGTCGCGGTGGACAAGAGCCTCACCCCGCTCTCCATGCTAAAGAGAACTGGCGCAAGCCTGTAGTGCTTGACACTAACGATCGCAAGGAGGTATGGCAGAGTAAGGAGCTTCACGGACTCTTTTTCCGGGCCCTACATGGACCCGATGTAGATTTTCTAGCGTCCGTAGCCTGGCTGCATTTTGGTGGGTGACCTCTTTGGGGAAACCGAAGGTTTTGTCTGTGCAATTATGGACGAAGTTATCATGACGAACAACTACCGTAGATTTATTGTGAAAGACGGCATGGTTGACATCTGTCGGGCATGCCACCGTCCGGGAGAATCAATATGACACATTATATCCGGCTGTTCTCGTCTAGCTAACGAAGAGTACTTGCATAGACACAATCTTGTAGCCAGGATTATCCATCAGCAACTAGCTCTGAAATACAATCTTGTGGAATCGGAAGTGCCGTACTACAGGTATGTGCCCGACCCAGTTCTCGAAAATGGAAATATCACATTGTACTGGGATCGATCCATCATCACTGACAGGACTATTGTTGCCAATAAACCTGATATAGTGGTGGTAATTCGAGTAGAGCGGCGCACAATGATTGTTGACATAACGGTCCCACATGACGGGAACGAGTTTCCCGTCATGAAAGCTGAGAAAGATAAACAAATCAAGTATCTTGACTTGGCTCACGAGGTTGTCGACATGTGGGATGTGGACTCAGCGATCATTGTGCCGATAGTCGTACCAGCCAATGGCTTAGTTGCCAAGATCCTCGACCAACACCTAAGGAGGCTCTCGTTGGGCAGCTGGATCAAGGCCTTGATTCAGAAAGCGGTACTCCTGGACTCGGCTCGCATTGTCAGGAGGTTCCTCTCTCTGGAGCCCTGACCGCCGGTAGCTTGGACCCTGTTCCCGATACCGGTGGGCTACTATTTTTTATATTTTTAAATGTTTATATTTTTATATTCTAATATTTAAAAATATAATTTATAAGTATTTAAAATCAAATAAAGGACAATAATAATAATATTTATTTTTCCTCTACATTCCAGTTTTCCTCTATCTGTAAGTAGGTACTTTAGGTAAAACCGTAACCCTTGACATAAAGCGAAAAATTTGCCTCAACATTAACGAAAAAACGGATTTAAATTACTTAAAAGCTCCAAGCAGCACCCAATCTACTTAAACAAAACCCACCCAATTTAAATACGTCACTGTATGAATGCGGGGCTCAGGGAATGGAGCAGCTCCTTAACTCTGCATGCTAACAAAGAGTACAATAAAGACTTTAGTCAGATTATCTACATAAAACAAAAGACGGGGTAATAAACTAGCTCAGATTCAGTGTTGCGTCTTCGATTTTCTTTTGTTTTTACTTATACGATCTTAAAACAATGTAGCTGTGAATTACCAATGGTTGTTCTGTTGCAGTAGAAAATATTCAGAAGTGCATCATTTAATTTTGCGAACCTGGCTGTTTTTAAAAACGGAACATAGCCCCAACCCATAGTTTTGTCTTATGAATGATAGATGATCATATTTTAGTTCAGTTATGTAGTTATATACCTACTTTTACCTACTTTTAAAATATGTTTCATTTTATTCTTTTTGTATTATAAATGTTCTCTCGGAGGTGGGTGCTAATGACTGCAACACAGTTTTTTTTTAAAACTAATGTAGCTGAATAAAAAATTGTGGAACTATTTTTGTTCCAATAAATATTTGAATTTGATTTCATTAGCTTTTATTAGGTATAGGGGAGGGAGAGGGATCAAGGGTCAGGGATCACCAACTTAATTTGTCCGTATAATCAAATAACAACAACAAAAAACAAAAAGCACGGTAAATGAGACGTAGGGTGTAAATTTTGCTTAACAATGAATTTCCAAAATTGTACCAAAATTTTGTTTAAATCTCTCCTCATAAAAGTTTCTTGATATATATGTAGATGAGCTAAACTATGTTATAAAAGTGGTGGTATTATTTACTTCCTGTGCTGTACGGTATTCCCCCATCGGTGCACAATACAATTTCCTTTTTACCGCTGTTCATTTGGACTGTTGGTTTTATGGAAAATTGAACTATCACCAATGCTATTGTTTGTTATGCAAACTAGTTTTTTGAACGGATTTCACTAACCTAAACAAAATACGGTAAAAATGTTGCAAAACTGTAAACAAAGTATTTACATTTTTATTTATAACCAGCTTTTGCCCACGGTTTCGCCCACGGGGATGTCGGAAAATATCCCGCGGGAACGTACTACCGGGATTAAAATTACCCTATGTTAACATATGGGGTAATTTTAATCCCGGTAGTATCTTCCCAGGTTCCCATCCAAGTTCTAAACTATATATGTGCCAAATTTTATCCAAATTCGTTGAGCCGTTTTTGGGCCGATCCGGAACATACACCCTTAAAGCACTAGGAAGTGGTGAAGGGTGGGCGTTTTGGGGGACTGTCTTATGTAATTTTGACGTTTGAAAAGTGCTGATTCTCAGCCTAGTTTGAATAAATGACTTTTGAATTTTGTTTTTGTTTTAGACAAACGGACATAAAATCCAAAAAAAATATTTTCGGCATCAGACTCGTTCCGACACCTCGTACCTATTATTTTTTTCAATAATATGACAAATTCCTGATAGAAAAACCCAATAACACTTTGCCCAACCTGGGAATTGAACCGAGGCGTCATGCTCACTCAGCACTAGAACTTGCGACCACTAGACCGACGAGGCAGTCAAATACAATAATCAGCCTATGTAACGGTCCCACTGCTGGGACTAAAATTTCCTCTCTAAGACAGGGAGAGGGTCATAGAAACATAGTTCACCACGGGGGGGGTCATTACCTTAAAAGTGAAAGTTTGTATGTGTGCTTGTTACTCAATAACGCAAAAAATGCAGAACGGATTTGAAAGAAATTTGGCACACAGATAGTTTATAACTTGGAGTTAATCCAGGTTATAAACCTGCCAGGCCCGACAGCTCTTTATTACTTTTTAATGATTTGAATTGTTTTGTTAAAGTTTTTTTTGTATAGGATACTATTTATCCCAGTCGTATGTTCCCGTGGGATAATTTCGGACCTCCACGCGGGAGAAACCGCAGGCAAAAGCTAGTCATAAATATTCTCCACAAATAAAGGGATAACGATGACATCTGTCATATTAAGCATGACCCATCGACGCGTTATGCGCAATTACATTTGCTCATTTCCTCTTCGGTAAAGTGTGATATAATAATAAACGTTTACTTATGGTTTCCTCTAGTGTTTCCGATGTTTTGGGTGGTGTTACACAAATCACACGACATACTTCCGGGTTGAGGACAAATATCATCGTAGCCAATAAACTTTTCGTACATTCAATGGATCTGAACAAAACGCAGTGCTCTATTTCGTTGTGCCTGCGTGTACAGATAACGTGGGGTAGAAGGAAGCTCTAGGAGGACATATAGTGACTTTATTGATGATGTTCTTCAGAAAGGTCAGGTGCATAGTACTCGCAACCGACGAGTGTGTTAGACCAGATAGATAAACGAAAGAAAAGGAGTATGTAAGGATCGTAGCCAGTGTCGTTCTGTAGTTACTGCCTACCCCATGGAACATGGCCTGAGTTTATGTATGTACCTATGTATGTAAATCATTAAAAAAAAACAAAATGAAACTATATCTTTAGTAGATAGGGTGTTATAGTTCAAATTCATTCCATTATTTGTCCTTATCTTATATACAAAATTCTCGTGTCACAATGTTAGTTACCATACTCCTCCGAAACGGCTTGACCGATTTTTATGAGATTTTATATGCATATTCAGTAGGTCTGAGAATCGGCTACTATCTATTTTTCATACCCCTAAGGTAGGTAGGTAGGTAGGTAGGTGTAGGTAGGGTATGTAGGTAGTTATGTAGGTGGGTATGTAGGTATGTAAATACGTAGGTATGTAGGTAGGTAGGTTGGGTAGGTAGGTAGGGTAGGTAGGTAGGTAGGTAGGGTAGGTAGGTAAGTGGGTAAGGCAGGGTAGGTAGGGTAAGTAGGTAGGGTAGGTTTTTAGGGTAGATAGGGTAGGTAGCTAGGTAGGTGCGATGTAGATAAGTACATAGTGCTACCCGTGGGAAGCCGGGGCGGGCAGCTGGTACCTAATAAAAATCGATTAATATATTTGTTAAATGAAAGTATTGATATTAATAAAAAATGTCTTATTTACACACACGTATTTACACGAATTAAAAACTGATGGACTTAAAATAATAATAATAATATGTACAAGTATATAAGAAAGGGGTGGAGGAAGAAACAATCATAATCATAAACCGACTAAAATTGTAATTATAATAATGAAAGTATGATCATGACAAAAAATAATTTGATATATAAGAGATCTCTCCATCCACTCCATTTTGTAAGTAAGTGATAAGTTTTGTATTTAAAAATAATAAATAAACACCATGAAAGTATCCAATAACAAAACACAGATTTAAATTACAACGCTGCAAACTTTACTCACAAAATCTAACACATTTTTACGTAACATTATCTTCCCTCCGTATAAATCAGCAAGCCGTCATTATTAAGTGAGACGCAGAATGTATGTTACACAGAAGGTACTCAGAGGGCTGTAACTGGGGTAAGTGTGGACTCATTAACTCATGCCTAATGATGTGCCGCTGTCTTAACTTACCCTCTCGCTTTAGTATTCTATTAAATCACGTCTGCGCGGGTTTTGAGTGAAAAATGTGACCCTTTTTGTTTATCATTTCAATGGCGGAGGATTAATTATTATTTTATTCATTGTTGAGGCTGTTTTGGGCTGGTCTTGAATTTGCAAAATGTTAAATTGTAATTATGAGATTATTTGAAGCTTCAACAGATAATATCGTAATTTCACGAGATTTCTGAATTTTTTTGATTTACTAATTAATCAACGTTGATACTGATGTCAGAACTGTATTTGCAACGCGTACTCGCAATCTGTTTTATCTCGTTTTTGATCTGACATTTAAAACCTCTGATAAAGAATTCCATTGTACAGTAATATAAAATATATCTGAGATCCAACTGTCTGTTCATAATCTTCAACACCAAATAACTTACACTGTCTGAAAACTCAAAATATCTGACATTAACATTTTATTGCTCTGACAGTAAATACAGTTATATTTTATTTCCCACATTTCTGTCTGTGTGTCAACCGTCAAGGGACCGAGATATATGGAGTCTAGATGAGCGAGGAAGTTGCCGAGTAATGTAACGATGTGGTACGTGAGTCTGTTATTAAAGTTAGAAATATTTTTAAAGGAAATGGAATGATCGAAAGAGTTTGAGTGTGCTTTGTTAGTCATAAGCGAACTGAGGATTTTGGTTACTGTTGTTTGTGTCTTGAACTCAACCGATTGGACGTCGAAAATGTATCTGAAACATGACCGGAAAATAAATTATGATGAGGATTTTAGTCCGACGAGCCGTTCAGGAAAAGCAGATAAATAGTTGGTCCAGTTCAGAGGAAGAAGATATATGAACGACATGTTTTTCTGTTAATTTATTTAACACTAAGTTTTGATAACAAACATTACGTTGTCATACACATAAATTGTTTTTAATCTTCTGTGACTAAAAGTTTATTGACATGTTTAGATACGGTAATAAAACGGACTTCACAAAACTAGTACATAGAAGTTGTAACTATCACTACTTTACGACGATACAACGAATAAAACAGATAAAGAAACAGATAATCCAAACTAACTAAAACGTCTTCATTCCATCATTTACAACTGCAAACAAAACCATCAGTCGTATAACACTGAACTTAACATTATAATACGCGATAATACTCCGGATCACACTACGCGCACTACCCGAAATGATCCGTTTATTATACCCATTAACAACCGTATCTCTGAGAATGGAAATGACGGTAGTAGCCATCACACGTATTTATGGACCCGACTGTACCGTCGAGGCCAGTCAATGAAGATTTAATTTTGGAATTCCCTTTGTATTGAATGTCCGTTTTGATGATTTGGGACTTAAATAAAAATATGGCTGTTATTTGACTTTTATGACTGCTGCTTTTTATGTTTATTTTAAAGTTTTGACATTAATATTCTCACTCGGAGTACCGTGTCCCAGTGACTGGGATTTGGAGGTCAGATTGGCAGTCACTCCATGTAAAATACTGGTATTCGGCTGCATCCGGTTAGACTGGAAGCCGACCTCCAAATAGTTGGGAAAAGGCTAGGAAGACTACGATTAATATGAGACTGCAAAAAAAAAAAACATAAATGAATAATGCGAAAACTGTGAACATTTTAAATTGTTTCATTGTTTGTAAAGAAGGTTGGTTTTCCGCGCAACTATTGAAACAAGCAATTGGTTGTTACAATACTTCTCCTGCAAAACTTAATTACATTTTAAACTGAGTTAAATGGTGTTGACGGTGAAACAGGAATGTTCAGATTTTTTCTCCTTTATTTGTTTCCAATAACTACTTTTTATTTAATGTATATTGTTCTGACGGTATGTATAACGTTTTCTCAAACATGCTTGGAAATTCGAACATTATTTTGACAACCTTCTTCGAGATCAATCGGAATTGCTGTACTGGCCGAATACATGCGAACACCAGGCCGGCAATGTTTGTATGAAAATCCATATCTGTCATGTCTAGCGGCCAATTAAATTACCATGGAACCCTTATCTGTCGTGTTATTTAAAAATGGAACGAGCTTTTTACTTCAACACATAACAGATATATTATTTAAAATAGAGGTAACATAACAAATATTTTATTTAAATTTCGATTTGTTTACAAACAAAGCTGTTTAAAATAAAGAAGTAACTAATGAACATAATGATGCGCGTGACAAATTTATAATTAATTTACTTGTTTGAATTTCCGCGCAACCAGGCATTGATATAGTCGACAGTAATGTACTATATACAGCTGTACCTAGTGGTTTAACAACAAATAAGGTAATATAATAAGTGTAGGCGTCATGTAACTTTATGAGCATTGACATTAAGTTTCAATGAGGGTTTTCTGAAATGCCGTTCACTAGGTGGCAGCACTGAGACGTCAGTTCCGGGCACCTGTCAAAAGTGTCAAACCTCCTATATTTTCTTTAGTCGTGACTGAATGGTGAACGAATGAATGAAAGGAATGACAAACGTCATCATATATTTTATATTCATTGTCGAAATGAAAGACCTTGTCAAAGTGGCGCCAACTGATAGCGTGAATTTTCATGAAAGCCCTCATTACAAGGATTCTTCTTCTTCTTCTTTACAACAATTGAAGAACGCTCATGAAATGCAACAACTATAAGAAGAAAGAGATATTATAATATACTACCATTCAAACCTACAATTGGGGTTGCGGGTTTGTCCGAAAGGGATAACGCGGCCCCGGCACACAGGCAACGGAAGGAACACGGGTGGGTTTTAGTCAGTAAAAGTCTGACACACCCTCTCGCTCTGCCCAGAGCGGGAGAAGTCATTTGATGATTTCCCATCCTCAAAAAAAAAAAAAAAAACCTACAATGCAATAAGGATGTTTCGGGCTCGAATGACGTTGACAGACGCTGTTCTTCAACATTTGGTCAATTGTTTTGTGAATTAAAAAAAAAATGCGACGGTGTGGGTTCCGATTTAGCACATGTATGAGCACTATGTACCTACTACAAAGCAACCATTTCTGGGTACGTCTTTCATTGATTTGAATGTGCTCTGGCGACTGAGAGTATCTCATGCTCACTCAAATATCTCGCTGGTGATGGCGTATGTGTTGGATCGTTAAGTTCCCTTCAAAATAGTTGAGCTGAATGGTGCTGATCCATGCATCACGTTCGTTAACGGGCGCCGTCAGTAGGGAATGGTCATCTCTTAGCTGCCACGACTTATTTTAGTTTTTGAATTGTTTTTATCTTTTTATTACGGACGCTTTTAACGTTCACGTCTTTCTACATTATTCTCACATGAATGATGTAACCAATATTTTGATTTAAAAGACTGTCCGCGGAGTTTCTTGCCCGTTCTTCTTCTTAAGGACCTACTACGCTTTGGAATGGGCAACTGGCTTCACCTTTCTGAGCGACCAACCCCTTGATAATTAAATAGTGCTAGTAATTGGCTAATTTGAAATATATGCTTTAGGTTTGAGTTTTTTAGTATTAGCCACGCGCCAATAGATCATGGTACATCTGTAGCATGATGTACAGCACAGACTTGCCATATCATATCTGAACAAGTCACTAATCTCAATAATGAATGAGCAACAGAGTACAATCTTAAAAAACAAAGAACACGAAACAAAAGACGATAGCGAAATAAAATAGGTAGGAGGAGTATGTTTGAAAGGGTAAAACATTTGGCGTGAAGAGCCAAAGGATTTGTATCGAGTCAATCAGGCTTATGCTCCTAAATAGCCCCTAACTAACTTCTTAACGTTACTGGTCAGGTTTCTCTGACGTCATGTCTTTCGCAGAAAGTAATAAAATAAAGAAAACTTTGTTAACTCAACACTCAACGTGTTATTAGATTTTGTTGAGAAACCACGAGATAAACAGATATAAAATTTTCAAGTTAGGTATTCTTTTGTCTGAACAGGTTTGGTTAGTAAAGGAAAATTTGATGTATAGGTAATTTCAGGGAAATATAATTGTATGCCAAATTGACTGCTAACTTAAATTGCCCGTATAACACAACCAACACAACAACACAAATCACAACCGTCATTATTTGACAATTGTAGGAAATGGTTATACGTATATTATAACACAGAAAATTGGCGTAGTGTGTCAGTTTGATAAACAATTCATTACCCCGAATATACCTATTAGATCGAACCCCATCATCTTGTATTTTTTGTTGAGTTAAAGCATTATTGGAAGCAGTGGTGGGCCAGTGGTAAAGGTCGTGACTTACGAGTTGTAGGTTGTAACCCTGACAGGTGTTTAACTTTTTGTAAATTATTTCAAATCAAATCAAAATCAAAAGTCATTTATTCAAACTAGGCTGAGAATCAGCACTTTTCGAACGTCAACTACATAAGACAGTCCCCCAAAACGCCCACCCTTCACCACTTCCTAGTGCATTAGCTGGGAAGAAGAAGTGGCGCAACAAACTCCCCAGCTGCACAGCTGTCTGTTCAGTTAGAAGAACAACAAAAAAAAAGATTCTATATATATTCAAAATAATTAACATTACGCAACACAAAACATTATTTAAATTACTAGCCATATGTTAGCTAGCACACGCCAATATACCAGACAAAATCATCGAGAACAGCTACGCTCAGGCAGAGATTTAAAAAAAAAATTACGTAAACAGAAGTTAATATCTAAATAAAACCCCCCAGGCATAAAGGGCGTGCCCGCTTACATATAGTTGTAACTGGAAGTTATAAATGATAAACTAAGACCATCGAGGTAAAATAAATAAACAAACAGTTAATTACTAATAACAATAAATAATATGATCAATTGTCGAGGTCACTAGCTAACCACATATTGCAATACAACTCATAAAAATAAAACATTGTAATGAGTAGATTATGTCAACAATAAATTAAATTTAAATAACTTGACTTATAAAGTCAAATAAAATAAACAATTATATAAACTCATATAACTTGTCAGTAAGTAAGCTGGCGAAAGAACATAAACATTGTCTTGAGTTAATCACAGCGACCAACTATTCTTATCATTTAAGTAGTCGTTGATAGAATAGTATGCCTTTGAACAAAGCTTGGATTTTACTTTCGTTTTAAACGCATTAAAAGGCAAATCTACCAGAGAAGAGGGTAGCTTGTTATAAAAAGTTATACCAAGCCCAACAAATGAGTTATGAACCTTATGAAGCCGGTGAAAGGGAGCTCGTAGTTTGTCCTTATTTCTAGTGTTAACATTGTGAAAATCACTGTTTTTTGTGTATAAGTGTATATTTTGCCTAATATATAAGATATTGGCGAAGATGAATTGAGATGCCACCGTGAGGATACCAATATCTTTGAAAAAATCTCTCAAAGAAACTCTGGCACCTAGCTGGTAAATAGCTCGACAGCTTCATCAGCACAGCTCTTAAAACAGTGAAGAAAAACATCGTGAGGAAACCGGCATGTCCTAGAGCCAAAACATTCGAAGAGAGGTGCTCGTGGCTAAGTAATAACAGCCGCACGGTTCGATCCATCAGGTTAAGCTACGCTTGCCGGGGTTGGTCTGTGGATAGGTGACCATCTTAACATACCGAGACTCCTCCATGCCCCGGAAAGCACGTAAGCCGTTGGTCTCGGCTGTCATTCGTGGATCTTTGACAGTCGTTACGGGTCGTCAGAAGCCCGAAAGTCAGAGAACCTGCGTTATCAAGAAGTATCGTATTACCCAGTTACTGGGTTGAGGAGGTCAGATAGGCAATCGCTCCATGTAAAATACGGTATTCAGCTGTATCCGATTAGACTGGATGGGACCCCAAAATTGTTGGGAAAAGTCTAGGCAGATTGATTGATTGATTTCCCTCTCGAAGAGAGGAGGCCTGTATCCCAACCGTGGAAACATTATAGGCTGGATATGCTAAACGAATACTGCAATTTTTCCAAACATTTGAATTTCAAAAAGCATAATTCACCTTGAATTTCACTTTAAAACACCTTTTCCTGATAAATCCTACATCCTACAAATACCTATTATAAATGTGAAAGTCTGTATGTTTGTATAATCTACCAACCCGCACTGGGGCCGCGTGGTGGATACCGGCCCACTTACTCTCACAGAGAGGAGGCCTTTTTTTCTTTTTGAGGGTGGGAAATTATCAAATGACTTCTCCCGCTCTGAGCGGAGCGGGAGTGTGTCAGACTTTTACTGACTAAATCCCACCCGTGTTCCTTCCGTTGCCTGTGTGCCGGGGCCGCAATATCCCTTTCGGACAAACTCGCAACCCTGGCATGCATTGGCTCTTACGGACCCCGTCAGTTGGTGCTGACATCTCTTTGAGGCGCGCGTGGAACACAACGCCCGGGCCTGGTCCTTATCGGACGGCGAGCTACCCATTGCTCACCGTCCGCAAGCCCGCGATTACGGTGGCCGGAAGTCGGCTCGCGACTCCCGACGCCCGGGGCGTCTCCTGCGGTGACAAGGTGCGCGAGGGCGCGAATCTTGCCTCTCCCTCGCGCGCTCCGCCTCCGCCTCCTTCACGAGCATTACTGCTTCACTGAGAGGATGTCTGTGTCCGAGCAGTGATAACATAGGCTGAATATGCTATGCTTATGCTAAAGCTTTTTTATGAAACGCGGGTCGTGAAAGGTCATCAATACTAGAACTTTGTCCGAATGAAAAGACTGCTGCCTCACTGTGAGACAGTTACGGGTTTAATAATTTATTATATTTCAGCAGGATGTCACAGAACCTAACTACGTAAATAATTTTATTTATTCCTTATTTTCATAGTCATTAGGAATGTTTGGATAAACATGATCAAAGAACTGATTTTTTGAGACAAGACGAAAAGTTTTTTCAATATTATATTTATAGATACACGTGTAACTTCACATATTATAAATCACTAGGTATCTACTTGTATTTATTATCAAATAGATAACTAGAATTATATATTTTACATAATAGGTTTCATTTCTTTACGTAGGTAGTAAATTAGTGCTCGTGAATAATTCCAGTTGGGTACTATAACTTTTATTCGCTGTTCAAAGGAAATTCAAGGTTCATTATAATTTATAACTTGTTACGTAATATTTTATTTCTGACACGTGTAAGCAAGAGCCTGACTGTTTTTAACCGACTTCAAAAAAGTAGGAGGTGATAAAAAAAAAATGTTTCTTCATCTACAGGCTGGCAGGGACATCGACGCGAAGCCGGTTACCATGGATTCAGTACATGATTCTGAACCATTCGTCGGTTATTTTTGTTATTTTCTGAAATTTTCGTCGGTTATTTAAAAAAAAATCTGCTGTTTCATAGAAAAATGCAATACCTACGCGGTCAAAATGTATGGAGCAGCTGTTGTCACCTCCTTCTGCGAAGCAGTAATGCTCGCGAAGGAGGAGGCGGAGCGCGCGAGGGAGAGCCAACGTTCGCGCCCTCGCGCCTCTAGTCGCCACAGGAGACGCCCCGGGCGTCGGGAGTCGCGAGCCGACTTCCGGCCACCGTAGGCGCGGGCTTGCGGACGGTGAGCAATGGATAGCTCGCCGTCCGATTAGGCCCAGGCCCGGGTCGACGGCGTGTTGTGTTCCACGCGCGCCTCAAAGAGATGTCAGCACCAACTGACGGGGTCCGTAAGGACCAATGCCTGCCAGGGTTGCGAGTTTGTCCGAAAGGGATATCGCGGCCCCGGCACACGGGCAACGGAAGGAACACGGGTGGGTTTTAGTCAGTAAAAGTCTGACACACCTTCCCGCTCCGCCCAGAGCGGGAGAAGTTAGTTGATAATTTCCCACCCTCAAAAAAAAAAAAAGGGGCGTTCAGAATCATGTACTGAATCTATGGTAACGGTCAACGTCCACGGCTTCGCGTCGATGTCCCTGACACCCTGTATATTTTCGTCAATAATTATACATCGATTTTGAAAATTATTTTTATTTGGTAGAAGAAGCCTGCGAGGGGGTGCCGTATAAATTTTATTAATTTTACTTGGATAGTTTATGAATTGGCTTCGATAATACGTATTTAATCCATTTTGTGTATCTATCATGGGTAGATACCATAACTAAAAAACTTTTTACAAAAAAAAACAACCGACTTCCAAATAATACACTAAGACGTGAAAAATTACTTTAATTTTGGAAGTCGGTGTCTCAGGATCTGTATTTTAGTTTTATACCACAGACTTCCGAAATTAAAGTAATTTTTCAGTTTGTAGTGTTTTTATTTGTAAAAAAGTTTTTTTTGTATTTACTAAAAATATTTAAGCCTTCTTCCTGCTATCAAATATATGTGAAATCTATACATCTATACATCCCAGTAAATCATCAACTTCAAGACTATTCAATAATTCGCGTAAAATTTACTCAACGTAACCACGGAAGCCAGCACCACAATTACCATCATTATCTGAAGAATTATAATGGATATTCCTAATCCATTGCTTCATAGGTTTGTAAAATTCGTCTGCTCAACAACATAGGTGAAAAACGCAATGAATATTGTTGAACTGTCAAAATGTAAGTCATTGCCTTTATCGAGTTACGCAATTACTCCGCAGGTCCAAACAATTAAATAAAAGTGGCAGACTTTTGGGATACATGATTAATTCCGAAAGTCTCGCAAATTTACATTGAAACTTATCTTTTAGGTATTTGCTCAAAAGTGGTTCGAGACCTGTGTTCGAGAAGAAGTATCGAAGGCATAAACTACGTCACACCAAAAACCTGGGACCAAAACTGACACGTCATAAAAGTACACAGAGATTAAAAGAATGGAATTATAGCTATAAAGTCCTGACCTCCATAAGACTGACCCACATACATAGCTCAACTTGATGACTGTACATGGTCTCATTCAAACGAATCCGCTACAGCTTAAGCCGAGATTCTACGTCCAATACGCGAACATTACGGGCGCTTAATACTCCCAAAGTATTTGCTACTGTTTGGGCCAGTTTACTTACTGCAAGTTGTCTCATTAACTTGGATTTAGTTACTTGAAACACAATTAACTTCACTAAGAACACTGAACAGTTCTTGGTTCTCGTTTTGTGTGAATGTTCGAGACTATTATATTGTTGTACGCGAATAGTTTTTGTTTTGAGTACTGTTTTGCTAAGGTTTTTTTTTGTTGATGTTATTTAATCATGTTTATAAAATACAACAAGCAATAAAATAGCACAAGTTTACACTTTAATAAAGAGACAGACATTTTCAATAATATTACAGTAGTTCAAGTTGGACTTAATTGCTTTTCCATCAAAAGAGAAAAACAGTACCCTAATGCCGTTTCATTTTGACAGTTCAACAACATTCATTGCGTTATTTACTTTTTTGAGCAGACAAATTTTTCGAACATCTGAAGCAATGGATTAGCAATATCCTTCAAAATGATTCAGATTGTGATTTATCAATTGAGTAACACACTATCGTGTGTTACTCAATTAGGGTGCTCGACTTCGGTTCGACTCTTCAATTCGTGACAATTTTCTCGAAAAAAAAGAACTAGATGTCCAACTTTTCATAAAACTGTCCTACTTTTTCCTACAAAAATACTAGAATTCCCAATTTCCACGTACCACAAGTAGAGTAGTCTAAAGCTACTTTGCAAGAAAAATATGAATATAATTTTCTAGAAGATAGTGCCGCCCGCAATGAGGCGGGTGGGCGACCGAGTTATGACAACCGGCAACCGTGCCACAGTCAGTAAGCAAGCAACTACCCGGGTGCCTGCCTTCTGTAGACATTGCCTGAATGTAACCGCTAACGAGAGATTCACTCCTGCCTTCATTATACCCCTTTACAACGTAACAATGGTTTCCGCACTAATTACACCTGTTGTAATAAAACATCAGACATGGGGAAAACTATATAAAATTTCCATTTATTTCCTGTCTTTTTCAATAAACCATGATTTACAGCTTTTCCTTAACCCTCCCATAGAACAAGCAATCATTTTGTTTTACATCAAATACGCGGTTTTACGTGTATTGGACTTTGAAAAATTCTTTCAAGAAGGAAAATATTTCCTTTGTGTATTGAAAAAGTTTCGGTGTGATTCATTGCGTAATAATTTTTTTAAGAGAAAACTTATATTCGATCCACATTGACCAATGAGTAGCTGTATAAATATTAAGCCATCAGGTTTGTTTTGTACAAAAACTATGGGATCGCGTCAGTAGAGATTTTACATGATCTTGAAACACAGTTATTAACTATACATAAGTGCTAACTGTTTAATCCTAGCACTACAAAAAAACAGTATTTTTTTATATCCTCTTAAATATTACGTATTCATGAATTTCATTCCCTCACGTCTCCTACCTCCAACCTCGTTTTAAAACTCGCCAAAAATAAAAACACAAAATCACAAAAGATGCCGCCCGTTTCCGTGCTCTTGGGTACACCGGCCGCATTAAGAAGCATTAGTTCAGTAACAAAGGGTGGTATGACAAAGTGCCTTCTTTTCTTGGTGGGGTAACAATAGAGGTGTCGCTTGTTGTACCCCGAGTAGTCGCACGACCGAAGACGACATTGAACAACCCTAACGACTTAATGCATCGTCTCGTTATTTCTAGAAATGAAGGTATTTTAGACTGTGGGTTCCTTTTCTTGGTTCATTTTTACTGACGTCACAATGTGGTTTTATGGTTGTCGGTTGTGGTATCTGTTTTGTAAAAGTAGAAATAGAACTGGAACTGTCTGATAACATCATTTGTGTACGTAGTTTTTAATACTCGTTTATTTTCTACCTCGAGATCCTGAAATATTTTTTGTATTCTTGTATATTTTCGGAGTAATGCAGGTGTATCATAAATAATACGTATATTATATCGTTTATATTATTTCCGGGTGCAAAAGCAAACGTTCCCCTATCCGACGTCGAAAAAATCAGCTTACCCTAAGTGCTCGCTCAAAATTATTCAGATCACTACAAAAACAACTTAGGAAACCCTACTTACATAGAGAACACGATTTTTACGTTTGCATAACATTGCTTTGGCAAAAATGTTTATTTTCCGGAGTACAGGATGGACAGGGAATGCTAATCTGTTCCGGCTGTAAGGAAATGGATCGGAAGGGCCGATCCTCTGCGTGTACTTACTACCAGTTCTAAGGTACAGTTTACCCCGTCCGAATTAACACGTGAATTAAAAAAACTGCTCTTACCTAATGCTAAGAAATATGTAATGTAAGTTGTAATAGCAATTTTTAGCAATTAATCTACAAATTAACGATTTGCGGACATTTTCCTTTACTTGCGCTCTAAGACCTTGCTTCTTGCCAAAGGAGACTGTTCAAATTAGTATGGGAAGTGGTCAATGAACCTACAGCGATACGGTTTTGTTTTTTGTGTAGGGATACTTCATCTATTCCTTTGTGCAAAATGGGCGTCAAAATTTGACCCGCAGTTTTAAGAAAAATACACTTTTAGAATTTACAGGTTTTTCAAGGGACCTTATCTATTATATCTATAGCTGCAACGGTTAAGGTACCCCGACTCATCCGAATATCGGTATACTTATTAAAAAAGTGTATTTTTCTCAAAATTGCCGGATAAGATTTTGATGCCAATTTGCGAAAGGGTAAAGATGAGGTCCCCCCTTATATAAATATTATAACCATATCACTATTGGTCCATAGACCGTTTTCGCCCCGGTCAACGGGAAGTACCCTATAAGTTTTGATTTATTTACGAGTATCAAAATATGTCGCATAAATGGCCGTATTTTTTATGGCGTTGACTTAGAAGCTTTATTTTTTTTAAAGGTCCATGTGACCGGAGACCTTCGTTTTGGTTACTAATTTCAACTTGATACTTCGACGCATTTCTGATACAAAGGGCATTGTTGACAGACAAACAGACAGACGGACGGACGGACAACGATGTGATCCTATAAGGGTTTTTTCCTTTTCAGGTACGGAATTATTATTCTAGCGTGTGGCATTCGTGGGTTGCAGCTGAAAATCAGCGTCAAGTGGTACACTTTGTGTTGTCATCTGACATTATCGTGAGCTGGCACCCTTTTGGCATTATAATAATTTATTTTCTGTTTTTATAGTTTTATGGTGTATTTTTGTAAGTACTTAGTGCTACCCGTGCGAAGCCGGGCCGGGTAAAGCTAGTTTTATTATAATTTGGTGGAAACGTGTAGCATTTTCAACCAATACAAAAATGCTGACTAAAAACTGTCGTTTAGTCACACAATATAAATACAAACCTATGGACGACCGTTCAAGCGTAAAATACAAAACGGTCTGTTTTTATGCAAACTTATGAAATACAATTTTACCGTTGACGCATAACTAACAAACTTTTCAAACTGAAAACAAGCGTCGAAAATGTTTTGCTGACCGTAAACAAATACTGAAATTTTCCATACATTTAAATTTCAAAAAGCATAATTCACCTTGAATTTCAGTTTAAAACACCTTTTCCTGATAAATCCTACATCCTATAAATACCTTTTATAAATGTGAAAGTCTGTATATTTGAATGTTTCTTTGCTAATTAATCACGCCTCAAACGGCAGAATGATATTGGATGCTATTATTCTTGGATTAGACCATGGCCTCGATTAGTAATTTTTGTCCCAGTAAGACGATTCCCTTGGAAAATTTCTGACCTTTACGCGAGCGACTTTGCTGGCAAAGTTAGTGTGTAGGAGAAATAAACTCTCACTGTTTTTGTTTTCAATAACACGTAGGAATCAGACGGGTTGAACACAAAGATACTCCCACTTTCGCCTACATCGACTACATTCGCCCGAAGTTTCTGAAATCCCCTAGTTTAGGACGGCTCTGTGTCAAAAGTTCTTTCCCGTATTTTACAATTGGGTATTTCTAGAGCTGAATTTATTTTCTTTTGTTTTCATATTTTGTTGTATAATATGTACATTGTGATGAACAATTTCATTCGTCACTTCTGTTAAGAGGCTTACAATAGTTAAAGCGCGCTCACTGTCGGACTGTATAATAAAGAAAGAGAAGCGCGATGACACAACGCAGGTAATTTATTGAAAAATATGAAGTACTTATTCAATTTATAAAAATCTATTGATTGGACAAACAAAATCAAACATTATTACGGTAACTATGTAGCTTGTAGAATAATCTGACAAAAAATCAGAATGATTGCATGTATATTAATATGATTTTCAATCGATAAAAGAAATTTTTTGAGGAATCTTCGTGATTTTTTTTTCTAGCATATTATTATATCCTGAAAAATATCATATTTTTTCTGATTTTGTTTACTACTGTGGATCATATACTTTTAGGCATTATAAAACTTGTGTTTATGCACGCTTAGGTCCGGTAGCCCCCTTAAAGTTTTATAATTCCTACAGGAAGTAGGAAGTTGGTATTGGTTTGTGCAGAGGTGTACGTGCGTAATAAGTATTGTAATGATTGTTAAAATAACAGAATTCTTTTTCTACACTTAGTATCCTGAATTTCATTATTGGGTCAAACAAGGAAACGTTAATGAAAGTAGCTTTATCTCGAGCAGCAAAAACTTCGTCGCTTCTATATTCAAACTGGCATTATAATGACAGTTTGAATGTTTGTATTTAAATTGGAGCAATAAAACTAATTTGTGCGACCTCAGCGGCTAATATGTTAGTCTCAATAAATAGTTATACAAGTTCCACTATTCCTTTCAGCTGAACTCTTGGGGAGGCAAGTAGAATTATTCAGAAAGTTAGCTCGTTAAACCTAGTGAGACACGGCTAACTTTCTAAAAGTGAAACACGAGGAAACGACGACGAATATACTTGTACTTATAAGTATTGTTCGCGACTTTAAATAGATTTCGTTGTTTAATAGTTTTTGAATAAATTTATCTCTCACTTTCTTGTTACGTGTCGCCGTGCGCGGTGAAGTGGAATTACTAAGTTCTGCAAGATTCTGTTAATATAGTGTAGCAGCATAGCGAACGTCATTCACTTTGATAAAAGTAACACCTATTGTGGGCCTTAAAATATGGGCGGTACGTAGCAAGCTAGCAACTTCTAATGTGCATTTACAAAAGTGAAAAGCAGAAGTACGGCATTCTAATACCAAGCTGCCGATTTTACTTTCAAAAGATTTCCAACAATTCTTTTACACATTCAAATTTGCAAACAAAATGGATTACGAAGGCAATAGCGAAATTGATTTTTGTATTATGACAGGCCATAATCAAAGTTAAGTCGAGTGGAAAAGCCTTTTATTTAGGGAAAGAACTTTCAGGCGATTTAACAGGCCTTTCAGATACCCTTTCATTTGTAAAAGATGAATAAAAACATAAACAGTGACCTCGAAACCCAGGCCTGTTATAAAATACAGCAATTAATCTAGATGAAGTTGGCGACAATATAACAATTATTATCCTTTTTTTTAAGGTCCGTGAAAAATTGTCCGTAATATATTTTCGTCTAAAGTGGAAAAGTTACATTTGTTCATTGTAAGGATATGATATAGAGGCCTTTTGTTTCGTCGGACAATATAAAAAGAATGGTATCAGTGGGACGTGAAATAAATTAAACAGACGCCATAAAAATCCTATGTCTATATAAAACCCCTTAATTATTTCATACGAGACTGCACGTTGTTTTTTTGTTCGCAAGTTTATTGTAGACAAAATGTGTGCAGGGGAGACTGTACTTTCATAATTGCTCATATGAAATGTAGAATCAGATCCCGGTTAAAGTTTCAAGAGAGTTCCGTTTATTTTCCACTTATTGTGTGCACAGACAAACCTTAATTACGCTTACGACTTCTGGGGTCGGGCCATGTTGACTGTACGCTTTACCCCCTTTCACCCTCTTACGAGTTCGATTTTGATCTCCACAACACACAAAAGAAAGATCAAAAGGAGATTATTTACCCATATTTATTTTTAGAAGCAAAGCCTTTACGAAGCTTAAACTAACTTGAGGTCTTTCAGTTCCTTTTTAGAGCAAATTAGCAATAATAAATTATAAATAAATAGTTACCTTATAATATTTGTAGCCATTGATTTTATAGATCTTATTGTGTTCTTGAAGTGAGAATTTCGAAATAGTGCTTACACCGATTGGGTATTACAGAGACCAAAATGTGACTTTGGATTTAAGAGTGACTAAAACGAAACGTTAATTAAACTTTATTATCATAATGAAGATCAGTAGACACGTATGACGCTCAAAAACTGACCACCTGCTTACCTTTATTCTTTGCACAATACCGCCAGCGCGGTTGGTAAAAACAAAATCAGTTAAGCCAAAAAAGAGGCTACTTTAGAAGACACAGACTGAATTCCCTTCGACCAAGATAAAAGCGAAAGACTTGTATTGTCCAAAGAGCTTTTAGCTCAGAAAGTTTCGCCCGAAAAAGATTTCCGAGTTAGAGATTAGATTAGAAGTGGGACGCGGACTCCCAGACTAGTGGTGTTTGAATAAATGTATACGATACTTGGGATAAGTTGTTATTATTACTCTTCATAAATTATATACTTTGTCACGAAAACAATGTTACCAAAAATATTTCATTAACTTGATGAAACAGACGGACCTATTTCTTGCCCATTCTTCGCCATAGTAGTCTATAAACAATGTATAGTGGTACTTAATGTTGAAAGTTCAAAAGTACGAGAGTGGTCTTGCTTAAATTAAATACTAACTGGATGTAGATTATAACCAAAAACTGGGCATGGGACACGATCATGCCCCGTTTTTGGTCCTCTGGTATCTACCAAAAATTTTGTAAATATATTTATTTATTTTATTATTTATGTACACACAATAAAACACATTGGGAAACGACATAAAACTGTCATAAAATGTCTTCAACTAGCGTTTTCCCGCGGCTTCGCCCGCGGGGATGTCGGAAAGTATCCCACGGGAACGTACTCACGGGTTTCAAAGTACCCTATGTATTAATCCAGGTAAACAATGTATTAATTCCGTAATATAATACATTGTTTTCATGTAACTCTATTGGTTTACGCGGCACACGTCAGTAAAGGTCTCAGTCGTCATGATTTTTCCAAAATCTTCAACAATCATCGTCATATTTCAGCCAATTCACACAAAATCTTAATAAATTATACAGTTATAGCTTCCTCATGAACCACTCCATCCATTGTTGAAATCCGTATGAAAATCGGTTCGGTAGTTTTTGAGCTTATTGCGTTCAGACAGACAGACAGAATATGTAGAGATTTACCTACGCTTCAAATATCGCAAGTGTTAATTGTGATAATTTAGTTATAAATAAAGACTATTTCAACTATCTATCTTTTCTAGAAATTTTCGTAAATGTACATAATATCATAATATTATTCTCCCTATTCTAACAAGGTTTGAACACACCACAATCACGCCAACCGTGGTTTCAATTAGTGCTTTGATACTAGTTCGAAGTTTCTAACATAGTTTTATTCATCAAAGATTACAAAATGAGATTTACATTCACAATTATCCAATTTGTGCAGAATTTCTGAGGATAATATTATTTTCACATAGACCTGTCTAGACTAACTGGATTAGGCAGAATATTGTATTATTTATCAATGTTTAACAATATATTCCATCTAATATAATTATGGAGATACTCAAGAATGTTTGGCATGCCTTAGTCATATCTATATATTACTACAGTATAAAATCATCTTCTTTACCATACACAAACACATACCGATGCATGTAAGAAAAAAACTTTATTGCTTTATAACCTTAAGGTTGAATGTTGAATGTCAATTAGCATGATCAGTAAATAATTTTCCCACTGCTGGGACACAGGCTTCCTCCCTGTGAGATCCCAGTGGGCCGTAATCCACCACGCTTGCCCAGTGCCGGTTGGTAGATGACACATGTCTTCGAATTTTTGGTTCTAGGACATGCCGGTTTCCTCAAAATGTTTTCCTTCAACGTTTTGAGAGCATTGGTGATGAAATAATTTACTCAAAGTAAAGCGCTTGTCAGAGTTTAAACCTATGACCTACAACTCGTAAGTCGCGGCGGTTACCAGTGTGCTACCACTGCTCTGTTACTGTCACACTCTGAATGTCATTTGCACGTCAAAAAAACGACAAGTTGTATTTGTCTCTATGGCAGTTTGATTTTTGCAACCATAGTGAAGTTTCAATATACTGAGAATTCGTTATCATATTCTTTTGATGTTAGCGAAGGGCTTTGATTCACTTTGACATTTCACAGGTAACAGGACATGTTAAGGTGTGTCCAAACATTGAGCGCTATCGTACGCGGCTGCCCCGCGCGGCATGCCGCGCTGTAATTGGACGACTGCCGCGCAAACATTCGTCGGTTTAGTCCTAACTAAAGCGCAACAGAAATGTGTCCTGCAAACGCCGTGTGTTGCGGCCGCGCTCTTGCCGCTCAATGTTTGGATACACATTTACGTTAAGGCATGTACGCACGAACGAACAAAACATGGTCAACACGAACATCGAACACGGCACATTTGGTGCATACGTAAATTAGCAAAACGAACACGAACCCCATGCGAACACAGGGGTGGTTTGTGCTCAAAGAGAACACACATGCGAACTTAGTTTGTGCTCAAAGAGAATAGAAAGTTTTTTTTTGTCCATTTTGCGCGGGCCGCTCTCTTTAGTAGCCATGGATTCGAAATTGGATCGCCGCAAACATTTTTGACGAGCACAGTGTGTGTGTGTGTGAGTATTCTCCATGTTCGTCCGTACGCGTCTTTGCGTTTTCGCGATGCATGGTGACCCTTATTGTAGGTAAGAATTGTTTGAGCAGAAATTGTTATTTCAATCAAATATCTACTATTAGATATTTTATGACATAGAAATCGATACAGTAACATCTATGCATTTTTTTTTTGTCAAAGTAAGTACTGGCGATTACGATTTCAAATATGTATAAACAAAATCACGTCCATTTCAGTCCAACGAACTTGCAAAAGTTTTTACAGCCAGTTCACTGCCCCAACCTTGAAAGAATATAGTAGATAAGTTTAGGTTTTATCAAAACTGTCACGTACTTTAATTCAATATAAGCGTAGTCCACATATATAATATTAGTGTGCGGTTTACTTGGGCTACTACCATCTGTCGTCCCTCGCTTAACGAAGATTTAGAGATCTAACACGCGGTACAGAGCTGTGTAGGTTTTTACACAAAAAGCTGTAAGTCAAAAGGTTAGGATATTATTAAAACATTCTTTGGGGCTTATGGTCTCGTGCTCGTGGTGAAATTGTTTGTTAATGACGATATGACTGGCTTCAGATGTGGTGAATTAGATGAGTTTGAAATACTTCATGGCTTATATATATATTCATCATCATCATTCCAGCCGAAAGACGTCCACTTCTGGACATAGGCCTCCCCCAAATGGGGGGGTTTGCCATAATCACCACTCTTGGCGGATTGGCTATCGCAGTCTGGTGTTAAGTGCATAGAGAATGCTGCTGCCCATTCTCTAGTAAGTCCCTTAGTCGCCTTTTACGACACCCACGGGAAGAAATGGGATGGTACTATTATTTACGTCCGGCACCACACGGAATTATATTATATTACCTGCACCTAACATAGATAACATAATTAGTGGGCGTTTATAAATACACGTGCTGTGATTATTCACAGCATTATTCCTTCCCATTTCCTTTTCGAATGGTTAATGACTAACTTAGTGTCAGAGTTTTATAACCGCCATGGCCTGTGACTTGGCTTCACATGCCTTCGAGAAATATCTCTCAGGCATGCCGGTTTCCTCACGACGTTTTCCTTCACCGTTTTTGAAGCAAGTGATAATTATACAATATGCACATGAGTCCGAAAAGTCAGAGGTGCGTGCCTTGGGTTCAAACTCGAGATCTATGACTTGGCAGTCCGACGCTAAGCTACTAAATGGTTAGATACAAATTCTTCATAAATTTGAGACTTATTTTAATCGAGCAGGGTTTATAAAGAAAACCTAATTACAAAATAATGAAATTGTTAGTTTAAAAATAATATTAGTAAAGGGAATATCGTAAAAGCACGTGTTTTTCGAATATCAGTTCAAAGCGTTCCACGTTTTTACTCAAATCGTAACACAAATGTTTATATTCATTCGAAACCAATTAAATGCACACATATCTCATGATCACTGTTTATTTTCAATTATTTCATATAGTACAATTCATTTATAGCTAAATGAAGCTGGCTATAAACTAGCAGTATGTACGAGTATAGGGTTGGCAAAAACCAAGAGAAGAGTCGGAACTTCTATTCGAAAAGTTGGATTTTTTTTGTCTACAGAATGAGATAATAATTATAGCAGGACATTGAGTACTGTTTGTGTTGTGATCGACGGGGTAATTGGGTAATACACAACGGCAATGCTTTTTATTTGACAGTTCAACGACATTCATTCCGTGATTTACGTTGTCGAGCACGACGAAATTTTTCAAACGTATGAAACAATGTATAAGCAGTTTCTTTCAAAATCCGTCGGAATTTGAAAGTGTCTTACTGAACTGGGGTGTTCTTCATAATTATTCAACCCTTTATTTATAACTACGTAAGTTCCATAAAATATTTGCTGAAACGTTAGATGTTCAAGATTTATTATCCTGCAGTGGCTTTCACGATGGTATAAAACCAGAACATGGCTGATGAGTTTTCAGGTACAAAGACTTTGACTCATACTTTAATGACACAAAAAAATATTAAATTCATGCAACCCGGACACACTACCTTTTTAACCGAAAGAAGCCAAAAGCCGAACGCATCCGATTAAAGAGTAACATCCCTAAATATGGATATCACAGTATAACGCCAGGGTATAAACGTGTGTAATGTAAATTAAACTCTACAGCGGTTAATCAAAGGGGAGTTGCACATAATTTGTAGGTTGTATAATTATATCGCAATTAAGAGTTGGTAACGGTGTGACAGTGTCATATTGAATTGCGAGAGACTGACGGTTCTGTGTGATAATAATGTTATTAATTTCCAGTGTAGTTTTACTTGAACAATAATTAGAATGTTTTAATTACTTACCGTCTACAAGATGATGACTATGCTAAGCCATAATAGGAAAAGTAGATATTAAAGGAATAATGAATGTTTAGGGGTATGAGGAACAGGGTGTAAAGTTCACTCATCCCCCATAGAAAAGGGAGGATCCTCCGACCAGACGGGTGTGATGTCTGACGGGCAACTGCCCAGAGGTTGAAGTCGGGAAGCTTGTATATATGTTTATCGCGCGGTAAAGTCTAATTGCGCGATGCAGGATTTGTGTAACGTCACGATGTTGTGTGACGTCAGGTCTTTGATGCGTATTTTGCATGTAGCGATGTAGATGCCGCTACAAGTGTAAAAGACAACGGATTTTTATTTCTAATTTAATTAAAGTTAAAGTGTCATCGGGTTCTATAATCATCATCAATTGCGCCCAGTTTTAATGAACCACGAGTCCATCCTTTGACGCTTAATTAAGAGTAAAACAAACTTATGCTCATCAAATTGTATCGTAGCAGAACCTGCGTAGCACTCTCAGTCTACGCCGTAGCGGTCTGCACCGTAGCGGGCTACATCGTAGCAGTCTACGCCGTATAAACTACGGCGTAGATTTCCAGGTTTGTAAATACACCATTTTTTTTGTGATTGCCTTCTTTACTCTAGTTCAGAGTCTAGGTCCTTTACAGTTGAATAACTAAGATCGACCTAAACAGTAATACCTATAGAAGGCAATACATTCATGCCGATCGCATAAATTGTTGTTTGACCTAGTTGAACGTCTGAAGTTAAGCCGAGCCTTTAGCTACATTGTTACTAGGATGCTTGGGTACGCAAATCTTCACTTTGAAGACGGTGTAGCGGTGCGCTTATCAAAAAGCTGCGGATAGCGGTACGAGGCAAGGCGAGGCGAGATGAGGCGAGGCAAGGCAAGGCAAGGCTGGTGTTTGGCTCAGCGTTCTCTTTGTCGCTAGCTAAAGATAAGCTGCAAAGTTGATACAATTTCTATACAAACGATGTCAATGTAGTTTGTAGTTCTGCATACTTTGTTGTTATATTTTATGTTCGAGAGTTCTGAGTTGGGGAGTTTGTGAACGTATTGTTGGAGTGTATGTTGTACCATTGCAAATTTGCTGTCTGGACTTTGATAAGTGGTACAGAACAATATTTTATCGATAGTTATTAGTTTGTTGTTCATAAAGCTTTTTGCCGTAAATTATTGTAAAAAAAACATAAATTTGAAAGCACCTACGAAATTGTACATAATGCCTCGTAATTTCGTCGTAAATCCGCACTTTATATCAGAGAAAAGTAACGTTAATGCTTGTAAAAAATGTTACAGCTTAACATCTTCACGGGGTCTATAAATTCCATTTTGTATGTAAGTACCTCTTCGTTTATGACCGCCTGGTCACTGACTTTAAGAATCTTCGATAAATCGTGGTTTAGGGTGTTGCTTTCTTAATGCTTGGTTTAATAGGTAGGTGCAAATGATTTGACAACTTTTGTAATATTTATCATTATTAAGAGCGTTTATGCTGAAAGCTGGCAACGTCGCAAATAGATGTCAAATATTTCGCTGTTTTGATTAATTTGGCAATAGTACTGTATGGAAATATGAAATGTGGCTAACTAGCGCACTAGAATATTAACAATGAATTGCAATTATAACCCTGAATTTGATGTTGTAACCGTTTTAGGTGTAAAAAAGGCATTTGGAAAGTTTACAAATACTTTTTTTATATCTAAAACTAAATATTCGGTGTTACGATATTAATGATTGCATTTCATAATCAATATTTTAGTTCGCTAGTTAGCCACATTTCATATTTCCATTCAGTAATATTGCCAAATATTACTCAAAATAGGTAAATATTTGACAGCTATTGCGACGTTGACCACTTTTAGGATAAACGCTCTTAAACATTTTTACCCTATCCCAATTTATTTTGGATTGTTGCTGCATGTCTCCTTCCATACTTCTCAATTACTCCCCATCTCAGTAGCCACTCCTTTCTAACCATATAATTTTTCACGCAATCCTATGATCCATTTAGCAGTAAGATGGTTATTAGCCGTGACATAGTTATATCCCTAGCGATATAGCTATATACTGTAATATAGTTAAATGAAAGCGGTTCATAACTATCTTACTAGGAATATAACCACGATTACTATTAGAGCACTCCAACCATATAGGTTAGATTAGAACTGTGATCAACTACGCGCGAGCCGAACGAGCGCTACGTCTAAATTGGTCGTAGTAACAAAATTAGGGCACTCTGAAATTTATAAACTGCTTTCATGTAATATTAGGGGTTATCAAGGCTATAACTATCTTACTGCGATATATACAAATATTAAGAGAAAAACAATCTACTTAATTACAACATTCTCGTATAGCTTTTATTTTCTTGTAACTTTGCAAGGCTGATTACTCTGAAGGTAAACACGTTAAACTAAGTGAAAAAAACTATTTTTTCTCCAAGATCTTGTTTAAACTTGATGTCATAAACAGTTCATACTGACACTTGTGTTTTCACTTTCATTTACTTAATGTTGTTTTCTTATAAGCTTATTTCTCTTGTGAATAATGTGCAAACAGTTTTTAAGTGTTTGAAGATTTTTTTCAAGAAGTTTTTAAATACTTGTTCTTTCATCATCATTATCTGCCTGGCTTTTTTCCAACTATGTTGGGGTCGGCTTCCAGTCTTACCAGATGCAGCTGAATTCCAGTATTTTACATGGAGCGACTGCCTATCTGAACTCCACAACCCAGTAACCAAGTAACACGATACCCAGTAAGATTTGTGTTTTTTAACTTATAGAAATAATGTCAGTCCTTTCAGCAAGAAACTCCGCCCAGTTTAATATAACTCGTTGGTAAAATGTTCTCCCCAAATAATCTATTTTTCACTGTCCCAAGTTGATATTCAGCTTGAATGTTAATATGAGTGTTATTAATGATCTCTGAATGCATTGTTCTTTAATATTTAACGTGACTGATATTAAGTGATGCATTATGAAAATAAACTGAATCCACGGACGGGAAATATTACGAGTTTCAGAGCGGATCGAAACTTTTAGCAGAGGCTGAACACTGTTTGTTGCAGTACCGACTATGCAAAACTTACACGTGAAAGAAATTTTTTTTAAAAATATTATGTAATAAACACAATACGGTATCGACCCTGAAATTTTAAATTGGTAAATACTCTCAAGGACTCCATGAGACAGGCCCGACCTAGTATGGAGTCCATAAGTAAAAATATTAAAATTATGTTTCCTTTATGACAATAATATCAGGAATAGTTTATTTGTATTACTTTTAAGGAAATGTAAAGATTCTTTATTTGGTCAATAAACGATTTTATATTTTTATATTTTATTTTATAAAGAATGCCACAGTAGCTATGTATCATTCTGTGAATAATTCATTTGAATGTTAAGGTATGCAAGTTCAATTATAAACTACAATAACATTCAATTAGTGACAGAGGGGAAAGTATGCCTAACGAATATTGTTGTCATGTTTTTACTTTTTTTTTAACAGACAATAATCACATTGTAAGCACACTAATATCACTAAAAGTGATATTAGTAAAGGAGTGTGGTTAAAATGTCATGTATAGCAGAAGTTTTAATACACTATCTAGTGAACATGATTTGGATATATTCAATATCAGTATTTCTCAGCTTAAGCATTTGTTGGTGAAAAGCTTCTTTACGGAAAAGTAATTGTTAGCAAAATATGATTCTGACTTTGTAATTTGTCGTGTTGGTACTATTCCAAATTTATGTTTATTAGGTATTTTGTACTAACCTTTTTTTCGTATTTATTTTTAGTGTTAATCAGTGGAATTTTGTGAATGGTATTTAATGTTATATTGTTTAAGAACACTGTAAGTTTTTGAATAGAATAAAATAAATAAATCAAATAAAAACAATTCCCAAATTCCTCTAACTGCAAACCCATGTCCTCACGTAACGTATTCTATAAATGGGCTCATTTGTACCAGTCTACCGGATCCGGCCCTTATTTAATCACCATTACGACTTCCCGTGTTGACGGGTATTAGTCCTGGCCACTCCTGGATTGTGTGTGTGGTCACAGGAGTCGAGGTAACGAAGATTAACAGCCACCGTACGCGACCCATTCTTTGGAGCAGTAATAAAGGGTCATGGGAGGAAATATGAAGATCATGTTTTTCTTGGTAGATTAATTACTGATTGTTTTAAAGAACTAATAACTGTCGGAATAAATATGTGAAGTACCTTAAGCTTTAAGCCTTTAGTTACTGATAAACTAAAACTAATTACAGAACTTCGGTGGCTTTGTCAATCAGCGCATTCTTGCACGCATGGATCTCCGCCAGGCTCCTCCATTTGTCACGGTCCCATGTGTCTCTAGCCCACAGGGTCCACAGCTGTCTCCACTATGTCGTGGTTCCAGTGTTTACGTTCTCTTCCTCTACATCTTTTCGATCCATCTCTAATTTCTGATCTCGTCATTGCCAACATTTTGAATGAAAATGACAGTTCAGAAATGTGTCATAACCCTGCCATTAAGGAAAATTATAGGAAAGGATTTTTTTTTTAAATTGTTTATCATGCCCGCCCGTGAAAACTGTGAGTGAATAATAACCCATTATAATTTGAATTGATAAAAGATTTGATTGCAAATGGGATAAACTTTTTGTTATTGAAGTTCATAACACCAATATTCATATTTGAAGTAGCTAAAATACAAGTTTGACTTCGTGGAATTATTACTATGAGTGTGCAATACATATCGATCTCCAAAACTAAAGTGCATGATGCATAACCATGCTATCTATGTACAAGAAACTGTAACCAACCATTCGTACAACTAAAGCAGCATGTGGGTGCGTGCACTCCCTAACAAAAGTTGACTATGACATAGGCTTTATGGTTACCGAAACACACGCCTAAGTTAATCTAACTTAGTTATGAAGTTAAGTTGGCACTTACTTGGCGGCTGGGCATTATTTCTCTAGTGACTATAATGGATGAATTTGAACTGCCAGCTTCATAAAATAATAGAATAAATACTCTATTTTTTTTTAATTATTTTATGAATCTGGCAGTTACGCATGTTATCCCGAAGGATTAGGCAGAGGTGTTTTTATAATATAGTGAACACACACATTTCGCTAGTTATATTTATGTCTCATGTATGTAATAGGCGGCGAGCCTATTGCCATCAACCGGCCACAATTCTACAATATCAAACTAAAATTGTAAAGAATACGACAGTGTCACAATAATTAGCAAGAGTACCGCGAATCGATAATATTATTGTATCTAATTTAACAAAATGTAGTGTACCTAGTGTTAATAGTTTGTAAATAATTTATTACTACCACTTGTTAATAATAATAAATACTTTAAAAAAAAAAAAAAAAAAAAAAAAAAACAAAATGTAGTATAGTACATAAATTAAAATAAACTATCATTTTGTTTTTATAGCGATCGCTATTGTTTTAATGAAAAATTGTTTCTGTATATCTCTAGTGTCCTTTTCTATACTTAACTAGGGCTACTTATTAGCAAAATTGTCCATAATTAAACTTGAACTTAAAAATCACGACCTTTTAAACTATATTTTTTACAAACCACACCGCGGGCTCCTACTGAGAAATTCGTGATAGAAGAAGCTAAAACACTTTGCTCGACCTAGGAATCGAACCTGCAACTTTATACTCAGCAGTAGCGCTTGCGACCGCTAGATCAACCTAGCAAAGACGAGCGTATGAAAAGGAATTAGAAGGAAACATTGATAAAAAGCGCGCTATATCAATGCGTACCTATTCAATTCCCCAAAAAAATATGATTAATATCGATTATTCTTGCGGTTACGAAATAAATTCCCGATCTTAGCCCAAAAATATGAAACAATGTAACCACAGAGAAATCACATAAGAAAGCTGTTATTACCCCAGACGAGTTTGTCTCAGCGACAGACACTACAATATTAGATTTGTCTCCAATTCGAAGCGCGTTACATCGACAGACAACACAATAATAATAAATTGTTGTATGAAGGAATGACGCCACGGAATTCAAGTACAAACGGCCTTCAATGTCTGAATGTCAAAGGAGTAATAAAGCCACTGAATCAGCATTTTTATTTTCCTTTTTTTTTGTTTGAAATATTTTCATCTGAATTTATATTAAGCTCACAATTTTAAAAAGTGAGTGGCTAATTTTGGCTCTGCCTTAATCAAGTTTACAGGTAGCAGTTGCAGAATGTAATTATAACTGAAGGTTTTCTTTTGTCAAATAAAGTGTTTTAGAATTGTGAGTATTCGAAACCTTTGATGGTATCTTTTATTACATGCTTAGCCTTCTATCTTTCATAAAAGAAAAAGTTCGGAGTCTTAAGTGTTATTGGGCTTTTCCATCTGGAATTTCTTAGTAACAGCCCGGATTATGGCATTTGTGCCCGATGGTGGCAATAGGCTCGTCCCCGATTACATGGGACTTAAACATAACTGGCGAAATGTGGGTGTACTATAGGTACACTTCTGCCTAACCCTTCGGGGACATAACGCGTGATGTTATGTTCCGTGTCTTAAGTACAAAACGATGAACGGGCGTTCGTTGTGGTAGGTGGATGTATTAATATCTCGCTAAAGTTTTGGAGGTCACTGAACTTATCTGTTCATACGTTATCATCATTCGGCCATTTGCTGTGCGCCATATTGTGCCCCTTTTATTACCTAAGTTGGCTCCTTTACCGCGCACATGATTTGTGTGAGTTTACCATATAATACCATAATTTGTATATATCGTGGCCCATTTAGTTCGAAGCGTATTCGGCGTGTTTTCGTCTAGACCATAAATATACCGCAGAACTGAATTTATTGAGGAAGTGGAATTATATCTGTGATTTATAAATACGATCTTTATGTGTGAGGTGGTTTGGTCAGGAGCTTTTAAAGAATTAAAGATTTTGAGAGCTCGAGGTTTGAGATAACTTTATTCTCATAAGAATACAATAATTCAATTACATGAAATTATTAAAACTAAAACATAAGTCAATATTGTTGGGCGTTTTACAAAATGTAGACATTTGTACAATAATTATTTTGTGGGTAGATAAAAAAAACAACTGTCAATGATCGCTCGATACAACTTCGTTTATAGTTGTCTCAAATGATTTACTATTCATAACCGCACGTTTCATAATATTTTGTTGGTAATTCCCTCATTATTATTTATAGCTTTCCTTAAGTTTTCTTATCTCCTTGGAAAGATACGCCTACTGCCAGAAGCTCTCACAAACTATCCAGCCAAATAACTCCAAACAAAATGGATATTCATACCAAAATTTTCTTAGACTCTTACCACATCCATTGACCTGATTTAGACTTATAGCCACTTACCATATTGAAGCAGATGGACCATATAAACGTATGAGCTCCGAGCAAGGCGCTGATCTGTTGAATTTAACAAATGGTGGCCATATTTCCACGCTGCCGCCAATTTACGAAGATGGCGCCCTATACAGCTGTTTAGATAAAAGAGGAGCAACGAATGCGTCCACATCCCGAGGGTTTGTCTTGTTACTTACTCATGAACTGGTTTTGCTTGTCTTTTTAAGGTCCTTGAAAACTTCATTGTGGTTTGGAACGATATTGAGGTTTTTATTTTTCTTTTCCTGTGCTGGCTATTATAAATCTTTAGCAAATATTTCATCATATTGGTCTTAGGTGCTTAAACCTACGGGGCCATTGACCATTGACACGAAAATAAAAAGGTGCTAATTAAACTCTATCATTAACTCTAAAGTCGCGTATAATCGTCAGGTCATGTTCGGCCTTCTGATATTTCGCACTTCACAAACATTTTTTTTAAATTCTTTTAAATACAATACGAAAATTATTTGCAAAACTTATAACAACTAGGTCGTCAAGGTATGTTAAAATTGCTCCCTTGAACAACTTCTTTCAAAGAACTACCTTCGTCGTGTCCTTCACGAATGCCCATGATGGAATAAAACCTCTTTTGTGAATTTGACTCGTAAGAAAAAGAAGTTTTATTCTAATTTATCGTAGAACTAGATAGTTATAGCGAGTGGTGCTCGCGTCATGTGACTTTTGTCATTGACATAAGGTTTAAATTGCAATGATGGAAACGCGCTGGAAATGCAACAACTATAACTAGTATAACAGGGGTGATAACCGATATCTGATTTTATTTCAGTCCACGTCAGACTTCAGGCGCAGCTGGTCTGATTTGATCTTGGCATTTAATTAAATTTTTCTTTTCTAACAGAGTTATTGCGGTTAGACATAATATCTTGGAAGAGGATTTCTATTAATTTCGGAGATTGAATTAGTTGAAATATCGGGTAATTTGGCGGGGAGTAGGATCTGTAGACAAGTATACTTAAATGTCGAGTTTATCAGATTTATATAAAATTGGTAGAGTAAAAGATGTCCTGAAATAACTATTGGATCTAGATTCGAATTAGTCTACCATGTTTGAGCAAAGTGTCATAATAATAATTAGTTTTTTTTTTAAGTCAACCTAAGTAGTGACAATATAACATACTTGCCTATACACGCTACTTGCTTAAAAATCCCGGTTGTCTGTACTCCACGTCCATGCCAAGGCAATTTTACTCTTCAGCAAAAAACTTGAAAATATATTCAGTCAAATCGCGTTAAAAACTTTGCCAGCTTGTACTCACTGAGTAGGTGTAGTACAAAGCTTTTGATGCAATTTTAACATGAACACGCTTTAGCAAATTATTTATACTGGCGTAACCCAGTTTGTGTCTAGTTTGTTTAAAAAACTTTAGCCTACTCGCTCTGTAATGAAAATAAGCAAATTGGTTTTGTGTGAAAATTTTCTTTTAAGGACACGGTACACACTATGCCTCGCAATTTGAATGAATTCATACTAATTGATAACTCCTGAACTACTTCAAGATTTTTTTTAAACTTTTATTTTTTTAAATTTTTAGTTATAAAACCGTCTGAATTTTTAACAACTATCAAAATATAATATGTGTAGGAAACTACTGGAGAAGATTGTTTTAGTCTAAACTATTCACTAGGGGAAAATATTCCGCGACACATTTCTCCTGAGACAAAAACACCCGAAGTCGGCTGATGTCACCAGATCATCACCAGAGATCGTCATTGAGTTTATATCATGTCACTTTTTTTTTGTATCACGTGCTCATCTGTTGCATGAACAAAACAAACTTTATTCTTTCTTTCTTTTCTTTTTTATCGCACCATAATACAATGACTACTCTGTATCTGCATCAAGTTAAATCTCAATTAAGTAAAAGATTGACACGTCAGTCTCCAGTGTGTCGTGACCATTATTCATCGTTAGTTACCTACATTCATTTCCTCAGGGACGTATGCTAATATTGTCATGATTAATTAATCTAGTTAACCTTGCACTGAATTGAATATTTATTGTTTGGAAACCTTTTAGAAGTTAGGAAATAGTTGTTTCTTTACACAATGAACTGTGTACTGTATTCTAATATAATTTTTAAACGATTGCATTTAAAATTCGTTTTAAATATATAAAATTGTTTACATTTTAAAATATTTTCGTAAAAAAAAGAAAAAAAAAAAACATTTTATTTAACTATATACATATAAATTATATTTTTAAATATTACAATAAAATAATATAAAAACATTTAAAAATATAAAAAATAGTAGCCCAATCGGGAACGGGGTCCAAGCTACCAGCGGTCAGGGCTCCAGAGAGAGGAACCTCCTGACAATGCGAGCCGTGTCCAAGAGTACCGCTCTTGGACGATATATATTTTTTATTATTATGTCGTTTATTCATTTGGATTCTTATTATTTTACATTTTTAAATATTTCTTAAAAAAAAAATGAGGTCCGCAGGTGTCGGTCCAAGCTACCGGTGGTTAGGGCTGCAGAGACATTAACCTCCTCACAATGCGAGCCGTATCGAGGAGTACTGCTTTCTGAATCAGGCCCTTGGTTGCACCGCCTAACGAGAGCCTCGAGAGATTTTGATCTAGGCTTTCGGCCATCAGGCCATTGGCCGTTACGACAATCGGTACAATGATAGCCGAGGTCATATTGCACATGTCAACAAGCTCGTGTGCTAAGTGGAGATATTTTATTTGTGTCACTTTCTCAGCTTTCACGAGGTTCTCGTCATATGGAATAGTAACATCAACTATCATCACGCGGCGCTCTGATCGATCTGTCACCACTATATCAGGCTTATTGCCTACAATAGTTCTATCAGTAATGATAGCCCGATCCCAGTACAATGTGACATGGTTATTTCCGAGAACTGGGTCGGATACTCTTGTTATTATTTAATTAAATTATTTGTTTCCATGGGGGTAGGCAGAAACTACAGAATGCCACCTGCAATCGCTACATACTCCTTTTGCTTCAATTACTTTCATACATTTGGTCATACACGTACGCCGGTTACGAGTATTATGCACCTTAAGGGGCAAGCGCTAAGGTAGCCCGCGAAATTCAAATTTTCTTTAGTTTTTTACATTTTACAGGTCACTGTGAGGTTTTATGATAATTAAAATATGATTCGCGACCGTAAACAATATGGCTTTACATAATTATAATCATTACAATCAGCAATACAACTCCATAAGTAAGCACAATCGCCAAATGTTATGATTTCATGAAATAGTCATTCAATGCGATTATATGAACTTAGAGAGTTGTTTTGATCATTTTTATGATTATAATTCTATAAATAAACATTTGATACGGCCGCAAATCATATTTAGATCAACATATAACATGATACTGACCTGCAAATTGCAAAAAACGTAAGAATATTTTAATTTCGCGGGCTACCTTGACGCTTTCGCCTTAAAGAACATCACCAATATGGTTCTATATGTAATTCTTAGGCATCCCCTGGTGTTTTCACTCACATCTGCCTTGTAAATATAATAATTTAGATTACGTATTCTCGTAATATACACAACATTAACAGAAAATACGGTCCAAATTCTAACGTTACACTCATAGCCGAAGTTTCACTAATTATACGAGTATACCAACTAAAAGGGTTTCTTAGCTTCGGCCCGTAAATAATTACAAGTTAGTGTTAGGTACATTCTTAAGGCAGGCTTTGCCGCAGCCAATACGCACTGGAATTCGGTTCAGTCTGATCTTAATTAAATATTAGCCAGCTTGAGTTTGACGTCTTGGAAACGCCCTACATTAAAGGCATGTCTTGGTATCTTAAGATAATTATTTGGCAATTAAGGTTTCACATTTCCACAGGATTAGTGGTGAATTTGGTGAAATATTTATACATATTTTGGTGGAATATTCTGATAATAAATAGCATACCAAAAGAGTCCCACAAAACATGACGTTCATGTTCGTGTTTCAAAAAAATATATCGACATGACATAGATCGTTTAAAGTTAGTTGGCATTCTTGCATTTCCACAAAGAAAAAAAATCGCAAGACTGAGTTTTTATGGACCAGTATTTATAACAATAAACAACATGATTTGTAAACGGGATATGATCACAATTCTGTGACATTTTCGGAAACAATGAACCATTAAAATCAACTCGTTCCGTAATATTAATTACCCTCCTTTTGGGTCTCTCCGCAGTCATGTAAAAAAAACTAATCGAAATCCGGTACTACTAAGTCTACAAATAAAACCCTTTTTTCATTCTTATAAATGTAGTGGGTATAATGAAATGTGTCCTCAAGATATCATCGGGTACCGTCTCAAAAGTTTAATAAAGCTTCTTTGTATTTAAATCCCCCATTTAACTTTGTCTCGACATAAGTCCTAGGATTAATGGCAAGACATTGTCAGTACTAGTAATACTCTTGGCGTTTTTTAATCACTCTTAGTTTGCATTTGCCGTTAATAAAAATAATACTAGCAATTCTTCTTAATCAGGGACTATGTTTTATTATCTAGCTTACTTAGCTAGTTAGCGTGATTTTATTCAGAGATAATGAGTACTCATGTATTCATAATTGTTTAAGTGGAGCCCAATAAGTACCTATGACTTGATAACGAAAAAAAAAGAAAACAGCGCTTACAATGTTTCTTTTCGCAACTTTTGTTTTGATTTTTAGGGTTCCGTACCTAAAAAGGAAAGAGGGAACCCTTATAGGATCACTTCGTTGTCCGTCTGTCTGTCAGTATCTCAAGACAAGACAAGAGAGAGAAAAAGTTCTCAAGAACGCGTGGAATACTTCTAGTGTTTCTAGAGCTTCTAATTTTCTAGAGCTAAAAATGACTAAATCGTACGTCTAATAGTCCCTTGGAGCTCTAGAAAAAAATCAAGCTTCTAAGTCTTGGCAATAAAAAATACGGCCATTTATGCGACATATTTTGATACTCGCAAATAAATCAATACCTGCAGGGTACTTCCCGCAGATCTAGAATCATGAAATTTGGCAGGAAGCAAGGTCTTATATTATAGCACATGTAAAGGAAAAAGTTAAAAAATCGTAAATTTTTAGTTTTATCACACTTTTTAGGATTCCGTACCACAAAAGGAGAAAACGGACCCCTTATAGGATTACTCGTGTGTCTGTCTGGCTGGCTGTCCGTCTGTCACAGCCAATTTGCTCCGAATCTACTGGACCAATTTAGTTGAAATTTGGTAGACATATGAATTTTTGTGACCCAAACACGGACGTTTGTACCGTACAGTGTAACATAAATAAATGAATTTTGAATATGAAGGTCAGTTTTCGGAGGCTAATAGAAAAAAAAATATTAGGAACTGTAATATGTGTCATAATTATCAAATGAAAGGGCTTGTTGCGAGAACTAAAAAAAAAATTAAGATATTTAAGAAAATTGATGAAAATATACCATTCGCCCCTTATTTCCGAAACTACTGAGCCTAACATTTTGAAAAAAATACAGAGAATGGTTCTTTACTCATAGATTACAGGAAAATCTATAAGAAGTCTACGGTCTTAAAATAATATTGTAAATCTGTCAATATTGTGCGTAGAAAGGCAACATGTTTTTTAACTACAATGATAAGTTTGTTTTTGCATAAATTCATCCCAACTATACGGAACCCTTCATTGTGTGTAATCCGACACGCACCTGGCCGGTTTTTTTTTTTGTGGATTAAATAAGTTCCCTGCGTCTTCTAGTAGCTACCCCAAAAATGACCAATAGAGTATTTTAAATGGCCAGCAGCATCCAACTGTAACTTGACAAGGGTTGCCTAGATCAGACGGAAGTCGTTTCCAGAAATTAGTTACGTCAGCAATTCTATGTTACAGTCAACTTAAGATATCTTTTGCTTCAGGAAAATAACAAAAAATAATCTTTAGAATGCTTTGTTATCTCTCTATCTTTAGCATGTTTCATGGAAAAATAGCGTTGCCATTCAACTGAATAATAAATAAAAACATTAAAAAAGTAAAGGAATCTCTCAGAATATTCTCAGAAGGCTATTATTAGAAGCTAAATGGCTAAAGTTTCATCTTCGCTAATGATTCATTATTAATTAAAACTTAAAACAATACGAGCAGTTTCCCTAAACTTTTGCAGCACAAATTAAAATTTTACACAAGAAATTAATGAGCAACTAATTTGATTACGTTCGAAACTCGGTTTCTTAAAGGGTGTGTAAACACATTCTGACATGTTAATTTCTGTTTCTGCTATATAAAGTTTAAGCGTAATTTTAACATATTTGGCTCGGGGCATTTAATCTCATATTCATAAAACTTCTTGCTTACGTATATATACTTATTTATTATTTCTGGGCATTCTTGGAAAATATTTGATGAACCAAACTGGATACTTTGTGAACAAAATTACCGAGATTTCGTGTTGTTATTTTTGAGCTATCATTGTAGATAACATGCTTTGATATTGTTAGGGCCCTTAAAAAAATATTGCTGTTTATTCTTTTCAAAAGTATATAAATAGTAAGTTTGTTGTTAAATTGATTCGTCAGGCTACGTTTCATCCGGGTGTCACCACTGTGTGGATCGCCCGGAGGACACGGTGGAGCATACGGTGGAGGTCTGCCCGGCTTGGGCGGAGCACCGCCGTGTCCTCACGGAGGCGATCTGTCGCGTCCGGCCCTGGTTCAGGCCATGGTTCGGAGCGAGAGTGCATGGGAGGCCGTCACCTCCTTCTGCGAAGCAGTTATGTTCGCGAAGGAGGAGGCGGAGCGCGCGAGGGAGATGCAAGCTGCACGCCCTCGCGGCCCTAGTCGCCGCAGGAGATGCCCCGGGCGTCGGGAGTCGAGAGCCGACTTCCGGCCACCGTAGGCGCGGGCTTGCGGACGGTGAGCAATGGGCAGCTCGCCGTCCGATAAGGACCAGGCCCGTGTCGACGGCGCGTTGTGTTCCACGCGCGCCTCAAAGAGATGTCAGCACCAACCGACGGGGTCGAAAGACCAATGCCTGCTGGGGTTGCGGGTTTGTCCGAAAGGGATAACGCGGCCCCGGCACACAGGCAACGGAAGGAACACGGGTGGGTTTTAGTCAGTAAAAGTCTGACACACCCTCTCGCTCTGCCCAGAGCGGGAGAAGTCATTTGATGATTTCCCATCCTCAAAAAGGGCTACGTTTCATGGGCAGTTATTTCTTTCAGAATGCTTTACCCCACGTGCTATTTAAACGCGATCGTCGATCGAATACACGATCGCTCGAACTTTTTATTCGGTGAACCTGAACGCGTGGTCGCGCCGTCAGAGGGCGCTTTACGGATTTCCGAACAAAAAGTAACATACGCACGCGACCGATTGCGTATTCGTGGGACGATTGCTTTTAAATCGGTGTCTCTTGCCTGAGATTACCAAAAGGTCCCTTTATAAATAAAATATTTATCTTAAATAATTATTTACGTTAATTTCATAATGTTCCTCTCATCTATCTTAAAAGTTATATAAAACAAAGTGCGTTCATTAAACATCCCGTTTTAATTTGTAAACAATACCTGTGGCAGTATTCATTGTAATTATGATTTTAATTATGATCATACTATGAAACCCTTACGACTTCAGGTGAATTTAATAAAGCACCATTGTTCTACGATATGATAAACTCCGTATAAGACCATGGAGAATGAGGAAATGGAATAATACATTTTGCATTAAAACAGCAACGCCGCTTAGCCTAGGATCCTCAATTTTGATCGATAGATAGTTACTTTACAGAGTTCATAATTACAATCTGAGCGTAATCACTATAATAATAAACAAAAACATTTATTTGTCGTAAAAAAATACATTAAAATATGACAGACACTAAAAGTCATAATCTTACAATTTATGTACTTATTACAAAGATCTGATTCTATCTCAACTTAACTTAGGCCTAGGCCTGTATTTTGGGGGTCAGCTATGTAGGTACGAAAGTTTAATTCGTCTGACTCACAGTTTATTGTCAAACATCTGAACTTCTAAAGAAATCTGGATTCCCAAACAGACAAAAAGCTGGCGGCAACTCGCTAATAAGGTGACATGTTGCGTTGCGATTTAATAAAACCTTATAATTATAATGAAAGGCTTTCCTTTGACGCCATTCTTACTAGCGTACTGTCGGCGTACTGGCGTAATGTCGTGTGGCCTAGGCCTACCGACGTTTTTGGAATCTGCCACACTTGAATTTATCCTTTAGAATTCCGTATACTTATAGAAACATTAAATATGTATAGAATTAAATACGACAGATCAAATCAACATCAATTCGAATCAAATGTTCAAAGCATCGGTATTAGCCCTCCATACATAATATTCCATGATTTTGTTGTATAAGTATATTTTGTCGTCTCCGTCGGAAATGGGTATTACGAAAATACAGACCCGCCGTTTCGGGCACGTTGTAGGATTAAGTTTTTGCTCCGTCGTAGTTAATGAATTAATGGTGAAACAATGGATTTATCTTTTGAGTTGGTATATCTTTTTGTGTTAATGTACATTTTCACGTAAAGACCATTTCATTTTTACCGAAACTTATGAATTTGCTTGAATATTTCACGGATTATATGAATATATTTTTATCTGGGCACGGAAGTCTTTTATCGTCAAAACACCTTTGTACAAGATTTCCAGAAGAAACGCCTTTGTGGAAGCCCATGAATGTAAAAAAGATCTAAAGATGTAACGATAACCTCAGATCTTGTCAGGGGACAAACAAGCGGAAAACAACAAAAAAATCGCTACATATCAAGTTACAATGTAAGGAAAACTCCTTCCGAGTTTTCGTATTAACACGAGAAGTGTCCGTATCCAACTGTTACCCGAAACTTCGTATTTTGTTCTCCGATTTCCGAAATTGAAATCCATTTAAGTCATGGGCGTTCGTTCGTCGTATGGCAGTTGTTTGGATCAGTTAGACTTTTTCTTTTAGGTAATATTTCCGAGTGGCAATTTTGGCAATACCCATATGTTTTATGGGAGCTGGTATAATCCAATATTGGTGCCGAATACAAATGTGTCTGTCTTTTTTATAGGTGTGGAATATGGATGTTTGTTATTCCATGAATGAAGTAATACGACTACCTGAGGTTTATTGTAACTACGTGTGCTTCTGTGGTCTGCTTTTTTTGAAGACGTACCGAGGTATACCTACCTATCCTCCAAATGCACAACAGAAGCCTATTCCTCAGCGACCGTATCTTTCACTTTCACAATTAACATCTTGAGACTAAAAAAAGATAACTATATTTACAATTTCTATCAAATTAAAATTACGAAAAAAATAATCAAATGGTTCGAAATCCGTTTTCTCTCCGTCTAACATCTTGAGACTAAAAAATAACTGTAGTATACACTTTCTATCAAAATTACAATTACCAAAAAACAAACCAAAAGTATCGAAATCCGTTTTCTCTCCGTACATACCAAATTCAACTTGAATCTCATTCCGATTGAATTTATCCAGGATAATTCTTATTCCCACATCTCTTAGCACTTAACAGTAGTTGTAGAAAAACCAAGCTGGATTTTAGCTACCTAAGGGAAAGGAAATTGATTATTGTTAGATATTACTTTCTCCTTGCTTTTAGGAAAAATACGTGTTGACAAATATATGAATATCTGAACGATGTGTAATGTAAATTCTGTTAATTATCTATACAAAAAATAATTAAAGTTATTTTGTTTGTTGTTTGTAATTGCTAATCTCAAGAATTACTGATCCGATTACAAGAAATTCCGTTAGACTGGAAGTCGACCCCTACATACTCGTAGTTGGGAAAAGGCTAGGCAGATTGAGTTAAGTATCTCATATTCGTTTCGTTCTAAATGAAATCGAAGTTTTTACCGACCACATTTCTCCACAAGATAACCACTTTTTTCCTGACCCACATAAAGTGAACGTAGGTACATTTAATAACTCCGGCAAGTTAAATGATTATGTTAAAGTACGGAAATGATAAGTTAGATTGAAAAAGTACTGCAGAGAGCCGGCGGCGGCGTCCGTCGCTTCCGCACATGGTGTAATGACATTTGAAAATAAATTAATTTTATCAAAAAATTGCGGACGATGTTCAGGACGCTAATACAAACAATCTAAACGATTAAAATAACCATGTTTGCAGCAAGAAAAAAGATTTTAAATTACTTTTACAAAATTCTAAAACATGAAGTTTCCGTCTATTCCATAAACAAATTCCACACAAAATTTATACAGCGCTCCTAAAAAGGATAAACTTTAACCGAATTTTAGTTTTAAAATAAAATAAACTAAAATTTTAGACGGCATCTGTTCTGAATTTTAAGCACACGACCACACATCCTCGAAGTTTGTTTAGAACTAACTCGGCGCAGTAAAAACGGGCAAGATAAAATATTACCACAAGCGAATGTTTTATGCGTTTTACGGGAAGTGCATGGTTTGTTTCTTTCAATATTTACACAGCTGACCACTGTGCAGTTCGACGCGGAATCTCGTAACGTGTAACGTATGGACCTTTTTGGTTGCATATATTGGATTAGCCTTGTTTGCTGCTGTTCGCAGGTTTAATGCTGGGCTTTGTGGTTTAAGACTTCTTTGTTTGTATTCGAGACTTAGTGCAGCACTGAACAAACCTATGTATGGGTTGATATAAATAATCTAAGCATTTCGGGATGATGGTTTTTTACACGTTATCTTTTTGAACCTTTATTTTCTAGCGAGTCCCTTTGAGTTTGTGTAGTGTAAAAACTTAAAAAGTGTAGAAATAATAGTGACGTTGGCATTTTGTGCATATGTTATACATATGCATAAAATGTTTATATTATTACTAGCTGTGCCTCACGGTTTTACCCGCATTAGTCTCGATCCCGAGGGAATATCAAGATAATTCTTGTCAATTGTACTAGTCATGCTTAAATCAACTTAGTTTAGTTAATTGACTCAGGCGTGACTTTGCGGAAATCCATTATAAAATACAATAGACGATGTATATTTCATCGTAGTAACATAATCGACTTTACTCTGCTCTCGACGCTTGACGTGTCATCACGTCGGGTCCGGGTTCGCAACAAATCAATCGTCATCCTGAGGATGCCTCGTTGAGAGGTGAAACACGTGTCCATTTCTTACAGGGTTCTTTATAACTCTTTAAGAACAGTTAAGCGGATTAGGTTACTAAATATACGTCGTCCATTGTATTTTTTTCAATTATATTACTACTCGTATTAGTAAACTAAATTGATTGACTAGTACAATTGAAAAATTAATAATAATAAATATTAATAAAAAAAAAATATGCGTAAACTGAACCTTAGTTTATGCTCATGATTAAAGTGGAAATGACATCAATTGCTAATAATTAAATATTATCAATTGAAATGTAAGTGTGCTAGCTGTGATAATGTGCCATTTGTTAACCCAATCTATATGTTTGGTCATTGATGTTCGAATTATCGGAAAATTTATGCTGCAATTTGCGGTGTCCGGTTATTTTGATGATAATTATTCATTGATTTTAAAATACTAAATATAATAATGTGGTTTTGTGGTTACGAGAGTTTACGGCTTTCCACAACTATAACAGCGGTCAATTGCACCTAATCCGACCTAATTTAGAAATGCAAAAGTGAGTTAGTTTGTTACGCTTTCACGCTAGAACGGCTGAACGAATTTGGATGAAATTTAGCAAATGAGTAGACCATGACCTGGATTAGGACATAGAATACTTTTTATCCCGATATACCTACGGGATCGAGACTAAGGCGGGTGAAACCTTGGGAGGCTGCTAGTATATGTTACAAAAGTTAAACCTAGACCAATGACATTAAAATATTTTCTGGGAAATGTGTTGTCTCCTCTAATATTTCCTGATAGCTAAAAACTACTTTTTGATCATAAACAATAGCAGACGATGAACGGCAATCTACTTCCTAAGCATTGTTTTCTCATTTCCGCACGGCATTTTATTGTATCTAGCGAGGCAGCAGACAGTTGAGAGCTATTACTGTATAGCCCTAGCTGGCACTGATTATGTATGCAATCTGAAGTAATACTGAGTAGGTATTTTTAATGAAATACTGTACTAAACTGTAGGTGTACTATGTGTACACCTCTGCCCAGGTGAAACTCCTCCAATGAGAAATTATTTCTTTTAATTCCCTTAAGAACTATACCCAATATTTTTTGATATTCGGATAGCTCATGACCTAAAGAGGTGCCATAAATAAAGAATATGCATAAAAAAAAACCGGACGAATAAAAAGTCGGATTATGCACAATGAAGGGTAGGGTTCCGTAGTTGGGATGAATTTATCCCGAGAACAAACTTAACATTGTAGTTATAAAACATGTTCTCCCATACATTGTAACTGCAAATTTAAATTTGTACGCACAAAATTGAGAGATTTATCATGTTATTTTAAAACCATAGAGTTCTTATAGGGTTTCCTGTATTCGAGTAAAGAACCGTACTGTGGATTTTTTTTCAAAATTTTTGGCTCAGTAGTTTCGGAGATGGGGCAATGGTATTGACCATTTCATCTATTTTCATATATCCTTAAAAGTATTTATTTATTTAATTTATTTATTTTATTATTTATGTACACACAGTAAAATACATACAGATACGACATAATTATAATTTGAGTACAAAGGTACTGCTTATTTCTTAAGAAATTTCTTCCAGCAGACCTGCGAAAGGAGAAATGAGAAAGAAATGTAGACAATAGTGTGTGAGAACAAAAAGAGAAAAATATGAATATGCGAAGTCTTATACTAAAACATATCAAATATACCTACACGTATAACGTAATAAATTAACATATACTTAAATAAATACATAAAGCTTAAATAAATAAACATACATATTATAGGTATATAAATACTCACAGTAGAGAGGAAAGATAATGCTCTTTTACTCGATATTTAAATTGTGAAACAGTTTTTAAATCACGAATGCTAGGCGGAAGTGAGTTCCACAGTCTTACTGCGTGCACAGAGAAGGAATAAGAATAGTAGCTTGTCTTATGAGGATGAGATTTAAGGAGGGATCTAAGGTGTGATCTACACGGAGCGTCGCTAGGGCGAGCGTAAGAAAAACGCTCACGCAGGTAGGAAGGATAAGACGGGTTGTGTAAGATGTTGAAAACGAGACATAAAATCCGAGTGTTCCTGCGAAGGCGGATTGGGAGCCACTTGAGTTCCTTGCGAAGGTGAGAAACATGGTCATACTTTCGTAGACCGAAAACAAAGCGAATGCACAAGTTTTGCAAGCGCTCAAGCTTATTTAATAGCTCCTCGGTAGCATCCAGGTAGCAGGCGTCGGCATAATCTATAATCGGCTGAATAAGTGTTTGTGCCAAAGAAATTTTAGTCTTCAAGGGCAGAAGACTTTGAAGGCTTTTCAATGAATGAAAGGAGAAATGTACCTTTCGACTGACCTCATTGACCTGAGCACGCCATGAAAGATTGGAGTCAAAAATTACACCCAGATCTTTGGCGGTTTCGTTGTAGTCAATGCGAACACCATCGAGATACAAAGGCATCAGAGATGCAACATCAGCCGCATTGCGAACGAATCTGCTGCCTATGATCATGGCCTGGGATTTAGTTGGATTGATTTGCAAACCAAATGACTTAGCCCAAACGCTGATACAAGCCAGGTCATGATTCATAGCAGCAATTGCAGAACCCGCGTCAGCTACAGTAAAATGTCGGTAGAGCTGCAAGTCATCTGCGTAGAGATGAAAACTAGAGGAGATTACTCTGGTAACAAAGTTAATAAATATTGAAAAAAGAAGAGGAGAGAGAACGCTACCCTGAGGAACACCCTCAGTGAGGCTACACCAATCAGAGAAGGACTCCTCCAGGCGAACACACTGAGAGCGTCCCCGAAGATAAGAACTGAACCAAGCTAAAGCGGAAGAAGAGAAATTGATAGCTTTAAGGATAAATAAAATTATAATATAATTATAATAAATATAATTTATTTTAAAATTATTAAAAAAGTATTTGAGATCCTCGCTGAAAATTAAAAGGAATGAAAGGGCTTCCTTTCATTTGATATGTCACACGGTAAAGTTTGCAAAACCTTTATTTTTAATTTTCTTTTTTGCCCCCTAAAAGTGATATATACGTATATATATATAGTATATAGGTTTAAATTATGTATTCTCATAAAATACAAAAAAGCCACTTACATGAGAACAGACAAGAAACATTAAGTAAACTTATTTTAGGTAACCGTCACCAAAGTATATATATAGTATTATATAAAATTGTTCGATACATAATCAACAGTTCAATTCTCAACCATCAAAGTACATTGGAGGACGCTAGTCAAGGCAGTTTTCAATTATGTGTTTGGATAGCCGAGACTTAAAACTGCTGAGAGAGCTAACACTTTTTATATATGTGGATAGATTATTAAACAGCTGTGCTCCTTCATATGTAATACTCTTTCTACCGTAATTAGTGCGTTTTCTTGGCAAAACAAGTAGACTTGGTCGACGAAGACTGCGTTTAGTAATTTGAGATTTTTTTGTAAAGGATATGTCAGTGTGTACGGTTTTGTTTTTAACTTTTCTAATCAGAACACAAGTATTATATGTGTAGAGTTGCTTGATATCCATTAGTTTAGTTTCTTTAAAAAATTTACAAGTTAGTGTTTTTTTTTTTTTTTTTATTCAATATTTTTAATATACAATCTTAAATATAATATACATCTAACACTAAAATATATAAATTATGTACAAGTATACAGAGGAAATAAAAATAGATTAGTTGGTGTTAGGTATGGATAGCGAAACAATATCTTTATGACCTTATTTTTTACTCTTTGTAATTCTTGCAACTCCGTTTTTCCGGCACTTCCTCAAATTTCTATGAGAAATATGAGATGCGACTTAATAAGAATATTCAAAATTCATTTATTTACGTTAAATGTCCGTGTTTGGATCACAAAAAACAAATATGTAACTTAATCGGTCTATTAGATTCGGAGCAAATTAGCAATCACAGACGGACAGACAGACAAACAGCCGGCCAGCCAGCCAGACACATGACTGATCCTATAAGGGTTCTATTTTTTCGATGTACGGAACCCTAAAAATTAGCAAAGACTAAATTTCGACTAAAGTTAAATTTCGCGGGTATTCTGGTGTTTAATCCACTGCAAGGCAAAGGCCTCTTCTCGTACAGAGAAGAAATGAACATAGATCACCACGCTTGTTCAAGGCAGATTGGCGATTTGAATATTCATGTGAATTTGTAATTTACACATTTAAAATTAATGGCTAAAAGTGCTAAACCAAAACAACTCATTCCAGTTCATTAAACGAAGACTAAACTCCGAAGCTGTTTCATCTCAATTTACTATAATAACGGGCATTAAGGTTTGACGACAAGCGTCCATCAATAACCCCCCCCCCCCTACCCTTCTTACCCCACCTGGCAATATAAATGAGAAAAAGATTAATGTGAACTGTTGGTACCAATAAATCATGAGATCTTGTACCCCTTACCTTATAAACGGTGCTTAGTAAGGGCTCAATGTACAGGGTGTTTCTCTGACGAGGGATTTATTGAAAGGGATCCAGTTGGATCGAGATAAAACAATCAGGTAGAAAGCTATCCTTAGATAAGTAAGACACGCCTGTAATTATGAAAGTATTTTTTTTTGCTGCTGTAACAGCAAAAAAAATACTCTCACTTTCTTCCTTCTTTCTTTTTACTTTTCTTTCTTTTTTTTTTACTTCAACACTGTAGTTTTGAAGTTTTCATAAATAGACAATTCATGATATTTGTCATGAAACAATGGCTGGGGATAGACTGAATGCGGAAGAAGGAGAACCGGGTATTTTGGCGCAACATATCAAAACCCTACGTACACCAGTGAACAGTAGTTGAGTTGGCTTCATTTGCAAACAATGATCCAAATTGTCTACTACTGAAATATAATCTTCATACAAAGTCTCAGCCTGTATACCTACGTAATAAATGATGATTTTGCGAGAGTCCATAATTTTGGGCCAGGACAATATTTTTTGTTCTACGTAGGTACAATCTATTCACGGTCGTGAAAGGCTATAAAGTGGGTAAGGGGTCTTAGTATTACTTAAGGGAGGATTTAGAACTAGGTTTAGAGACAGGCATAAGTTCCAGTTCAGGGTTTTCTAAAGTACGACTACAAGGACGGAGTGTCTTTAGGAGCTAAAGAATTTCATTTCCTAAAGTTTAGATGTTCTGTTAGAAATGGCTGTGATTTAGATGTCTAGATCCAACTACAATGATTATGTGCAAAAGTAACACTATCGGTAAGTTTTAGGTTTTGGTAGCTAGTGCTTCAATTTGGTATTTATAGTATGTGGCGGCATCTAGATGCAATCTGAATTACACTGACGTTACGAAAAATCCTGCATCGCGCAACCGCGCGACTAGCATATATACAATGCCCTGACATCAATCGTTGGGCATTTACCCACCAGACACAACACCCGTCTGGTCGCGGGACCCTCCCTTTTCTATAGAGGATGAGTGAACTTAACACCCTGTTCCTCTATAAAGACTTGTGCAGATTAGCGCGACTTGTCGCGCGACGCGACACCGGTTATTGTTATACTGTGAAGTTTTCTTAGAAATTGTATTGTTCGTGTCGCGTCGCGCGACAGATCGCGCTGGTCTGCACAAGCCTTAAGTCAGTCCCAAAGCAGGACAAAAAAAGAGACAAGGATATACAAACGGCAACGTTTTACCAACATTCAAAAACAAGTGTCAAAGCAAAACCAAAAACTCTTTTCAGCTTTAATGTGGTTTAACCAACAAACGAGTAAATGAAGATACTCTCAACCATTTCCTTGTAACACTCAGAACATTAACTTTAACTGTTCAGCGACCGAGAGGAAGTTATGAAAGTGCCAGATAGTAATTAAGAGCAAATAATTTCTACGTGACGTAACTCAAAGACTGGTGTTGCCATTTACAGCAATTAACGTTAGTTTGCGACTTGTTCTAAATCGATAAGCGACTCTAATATTGTGACTGCCTGTTGCGATGAGAACTTCCGTCTAACTGCTGTTAGGCAAAGAGTTTTAACGTTTATTGCTACATTAATATTTTTTTTAAATACAATAGACGACGTATATTTACTAACCTGATCTGCATAACTGTTCTTAAAAAGTCATAAAGAACCCTTTAAGAAATCGACACGTTCGCAACAAGTCAATCGTCATCCTGAGGCTGCCTCGTTGAGAGGTGAAACACGTGTCGATTTCTTAAAGGGTTCTTTATGACTATTTAAGAACAGTTAAGCGGATTAGGTTACTAAATATACGTCGTCTATTGTATCTTAGCATGGATTTCCGCAAAGTCACGCCTGAGTCAATGAACTACATTTATAGCCTGAAATTAGGGTTTATCGTGAATATGGAGAACCATATTGCCATCGTTTTTATTCGAAAAACCAAATATTAAAAGCTAAAACAGTAGTTTTCTTGTAAGTTCACGATCCCAATTCAAAGGTACACAGTAGTCATTCCACCTTCCCATGCGGTCTAGGCTAAACACTCCAGAGGTGATAAAATTGCATTACGAATGCCGAAAACCAACAGTGCAGGACGGCAAAAGCTACACCTCAAAATAATGCTATGCTACTGCACCGCATAAATCCCGCTACACACTGCACTACTGTGATACCTATCACTGTACACCGCAGGGCACAGCAGGTTTGTTTATTTGTTGAACCAAGAACAACGTAGAACCAAGAATATTTCGGTTCCATACTGCTTTGAAAACAGTGTGTTCTATGCCTTACTGACAGCAAAATACTGTACACAAACTGCAGCTTACATCACTTATATATTTAGCAGTGATAGCCTAGTGGTGTGACCGTCGGACTGCCAAGTCATAGGTCTCGAGTTCGAACCCAAGGCACGCACCTCTGACTTTTCGGATTTATGTGCGTATTTTATAATTATCACTTGCTTCAAAAACGGAGAAGGAAAACACCGTGAGGAAACCGGCATGCCTAAGAGATATTTCTTGACGGCATGTGAACTGTGAACCCAAGTCAGAGGCCCATGGTGGGCTTTAAAACTCTGACACCAGGTTAGTTACTAACCACACGAAAAGAAGATCACTTAAATACAGGCTGTCCCAAAATGTTTTGCACAAAAAACTACAAATGTTATTTTGTTGATCATTTATTCAACGTAACAAACAGCTTAAGCATTTTTTTTTTAATAACATTGTCAAGATGTGCCCCGTGTCGTCATTGGCACTTCTGCTATCGACTACGCAAACTTTGGAAAACTCGCTGTCATATGCTGCGGGTAATCGCGGCCATCTCGTCGTGGATGTTTTGTTAATTGGGGTATTGTCGTCGATTTATTGTGATAGGCTCGATATCTCAAGTATCCCCACAGGAAAAAATTCGAAGGCCAGGAGAATACAATTTGTTCGGAAAGATTTCTTTGACTACTGGTAAAGTCATGTTTGACGAATGGCATATTGCTCCATATTGTTGCATCCAGGTCCTACTGTTGTATCCTTCAAATTCATGTAACTGTGGCGGTGAAAACTCTCACAACATTTTCACGTATTCCGCTGTATTCACTGTTATGTTATTTCTGTTTTTTTTTTTTTTCAACTAGACGAATGTTCTCATCGTTTATTCTTGAACGTAGCCTGTTTTCTTCATATTCGTTGTGGAACCAGTTTTCCCAAACTTCTTAACCTAGCTAAGCTAAAACAGCTTTGTGATTAAATTGGACATTCACTTACACGGAGTAATCCGTATTCAATTCTAAACAGGCGTCGTACAGTAACGTAGGAATCATTGTTTTAGTAAAATTGTTTAACACCAAAAACACGCAGTTGTGTTGTTCCGTGAAGCGCTACATTGTGACTAAAATTGCATGGAGCGATCCATATTTTCCCGCGTGGTCTTCCGTCAAATGGTTTTGGAGATATTCTGTGTCGCTATTCGGTCCTTCCGTCTTCGGTATATCCTGTATATCTACCTGTAGTAAGAGTATATCAGTCTACCTACAATATCGTGATACAGTAGCAGTGAAAACACACGAATAGTAATCCACCATCACGCGACCATTGATATAATAATAAGCTTGTCGTGTCCCGTTTTAATTACTCATACTCGTAAGTGAAAAAAAAAACAACATGAAGTGACGCTGTTATAGCACCTTACATTTAAAAATAAAATAGGGTTAGTAAAAAAAAAAATACATAATAATTATAATTAAAAAGTTACGAAGTCAAAACAGCATATTGAATATTTAAAAAAAAAAAAACTACTGCGAGTTGTGAGAATGAGCCTGATGTCAAGAATATGGTTTTAGATTATTTTTCCTTTTTTTTTCTGGATGTATGTTCTGGATTGGCTCAATGGATTTGGATTAACTGATGGCGGCGCAAGTGGGTGTACCGCCCACACATTTTTGCCCACCATCCTTTGGCACACAGATAGATTATAACCTGGATTAACACATACGGTAATTTTAATCCCGGTAGGTCGTTCCCGTGGGATATTTTTCGACATTCGCGTGGGCGAAGCCGCGGGCAAAAATAGTAAACAATATTTTATAAGCTTGTGTGAATATACTTTGTTATAATGTATTAGTTATATAAAAAAAAAAATGTTCCTTTCTGTTCTTGTACATAATATATTTATAAGTTAGTTTTATACGCATAGTTTAGATAGTATTAGATTGTATATAAGATTTACGTAAATAAATACCTTTGGTGAAGACTAAATATAATTAAATAATATACGTAATTTAAATCATCATACTGTTACCTAGTGAAATAAAATATTATATTCCAGAGGAAGCTCAAAAAATGCTTGCAGCATTATTTACATAAAGCCCAGAGGTGTATCCAAGACCGGGTTTGCGGGTACAAGCACAATTTTTCATTTTGCTCCGGCGTCAGGACAAAGAGGAATTTTAATGCAATTTAGTAGTCGCATTGTACCCTAGAGTTGTTGGCATTTTTACAGCACACGGCTTACGAAAGGTGTCACGAGGAAAATGGACCTAAAAAAATAATTACTCACCCGTGCCAGTGATATTATAACTAAGGCTTGAATTTTTAAAAGGGTTAAGAGAGCAGGCGTATGAGGGGGATTTTTTTTTTCCCGCTCATGAAAAATTTGTATCGAAAGGTTGAGTGAAGTGCGGCCGGTTTAAATATAAAATGGTAGCTGTACTTCAGAAAATGTACTTACACTTACATGCGTATTATAAATTAGGTTCAGAATAATTTTATTCAATGTCAGTCAAAAATTATCTAATCTAAAAATGGCAGCTTTCTATCGAAGGAAGTCGGGAAATGCCATAAATAAAAATAACATGGAATCCGCATCTAACTTTTGTTTATTTTGTCTGATTATTAAGTAGCATCCACCCCTGCCTCAAACGGTTTTTACACTATCCGGAATAAATTCTTTAAATGATGTTGAAACACGCAGCAAAATTCGTTGTGTAGTTTAGAAGAACAACGCAGCAACACAGACAGACATGAAAAGCGACTTTGTTTTATACCATGCAGTTATAGATTTGTTTTTCAGTGTTGATAATTGTCATGTTCTTTTGTTGCAGTTGTCAGCAACGTTGCTGGTGTTCCTCCACCTATCGATGCACGTGGTCGACGAAGGCCATGCTGTGAATCCCAGTGAGTATTAATACATAAGTAGGTACGGTAGGCCTCATGTCAGTGGTAAAAAACAAGTATTAGCTGGCCACCTATTCTATTGAAACTCCGTAGGCCTAGGCCAGCTCAGAATCAGTGTTACCACTGACGTGCGGCTTATTATACAGGGTGTAGCAGAAAGGTGTGGTCAAATTTAAGGGTGTGGTATAAGCCATCAAACTGAACAACTTTCAACGTAATCGCGAAAAAAAATAAGCTTCCTCATACATTTGGTTCGAGTAGGTATTAACGTTTTGTTTCGGACAGTTGATATTTTTTTCGTGATTACGTTAATATGTTGCTTGTTCAGCTCGATGGTCTGTACCACACCCTAAAATTTGACCAAACCTTGCTGGTTCAACTTGTATAAAATATTGGTGTATTTTTACTACAAAGCCCGTTTTACGTAGGTGGGTAAATTTCTTAATATTATTCCCATTATTCACTCTTTACAATTAGGTTTTAACACAAGGTGCTAACATGTGGTGTAGTGTTTAGTATAATGTAAATCTACTCTTAGTAATCATCTAGTAAGTTATTCATAAAATTCAAAAGTCATTTTTCAAACTATGCTATGCTGGGAATCAGCACTTTTCGAACGTCAAAATTACATAAGACAGTCCCCCAAAACGCCCACCCTTCACCACTTTCTAGTGCGTTAGCTGAGAAGAAGAAGTGGCGCAACAAACTCCCCAGCGGTATAGCTGTCTGTTCAGTTAGAATAAAATATGATTCTATACAAAAGTATGCAAAATAAATTACATTACGCAACACAAAACATAATTTAAATTATTAGCCATATTAGCTAGCACACGCCAATATACCAACCAAAATCATCGAGAACTATACTCAGGCAGAAATAAAAACTAAACGTAAACAGAACTTAATAACGAAATAAAAGAGTTATATGAGTTTAATGTTTAATTTTGAATGATCATATTACTTAAGATAAAGTAAAATTAATTATTACTAGCTGCGCCCCGCGGTTTCATTCGCATAAGTTTCGATCCCGTAAGAATATCGGAATAAAAGGTATTTTATGTCCTTCTCTAGGTCATGATCTATCCATGTGCCAAATTTCATCCAATCCGTTCAGCCGTTTTAGCGTGAAAGCGTAATAAACAAACAAATTCGCTTTCGCATTTATAATATTAGTTTTCAAAATCAAAAATAAGCTCATGAAACTATCAACTCAACGCATAGTTGGTTTAAATAAAAACTCCACCACAACATTGGCCTCACAAAACACAATGAAAATAGCTGAATTACCTTCCGTTTAATCCAATTATCCGGTCTTTGTAAGCCATTAAATAGGGAAGTTAGGAAACTCTTTCCCTCCCCTGCATTTTATCGTCTGATTAATTTCATTGCGGTTAGTGCGAACAGTAACTTTGCGAGAAAACTTGACAACGGACACTTGTTTTTAATGATCTTCTCGTACTTGGACATGCTTCATTAACTTTTTATACCGGGGTTTTGCATAAAAATGTCGGGAGTACTGTAGCTCTTTAGAATAGTGGCTGTGCATCTCGACTTTTGATATGCAGCAGGACGATGACTACTGGGTAGTTTGGGAGACATCTAAGTTCATTATGCTTTACTTTATTTGCTTTTTGTTTTCCTTTTCTTTAGTCTCGTTAAGTTATAAAAGCAACTCAAGGTCAAACTCCTCAAAGCATTTATTTCAATTAAACCATTTACATGCACTTTTGAATTGTCAAGGAGTCGGTCAGTCAGAAATATAAAGCTAGTTGCACATTTCAAAGCGTTGTAGGTACCTATGGAGAAGAACGGGCAAGAAACTCCTAGGACAATCTTTAAAAAAATAACATTATTCATGTTGAAATTATACATGTGAGAACAATGTAGAAAGACGTGCAGGTTAAAAGCGTCCGTAATAAAAAGATAAAAAGTACAATTCTAAAATTAAAATAAGTCATGGTAGCTAAGATATGACCAGTCCCAACTGTTGGCACCCGTTGACGAATATGACGTATGGATCAGCACCATTCAGTTTAACCATTTTGAAGGGAGCTAAATGATCCAACACACGTGCTACCATCAGCGAGACATCTTCGTACAAGCTTAAAAAGGAAGAAGACAGATGCACTTGCTCTTTTTATCTAGCTGTTTGTTAACAATTCACTATGTCATTGACTTACTTTTATAAAACAGCTATTACATTTAAACAGAGAACAACGCCAAAATGAATTTACATTTAGCTGGCCATGAATTAAAATAAGGTTTATGTAAAGTTTAGGGATTATTTTTATAATAATCAGTCTTTCTTTCAGTTCTGTCGAACTATGAAGTAAATTGAATTCATGTGTAACTTTCGCATCTTACTTATTCCCATTTCACCCCTCATTCCGCCATTTTATTGCTCCTAACCCATCTTGATACGTAGTTTCTCTATACATTCTATACCCTGGTCTCTAAATCGGGTTGCTTTTGTTGTTTGATACTTAAATCCGGGCTGAACCGTGCATTTGACACAGAAACCCGGACTCGCCACGAGCGCAACGCAATCATCCAGCTTAACTTCCCCGGGTAATTTTACAAGTACAAGTTTAAGCGTAAATAACGAGAAAACGAATAACTAGTAAAGAGTTTTTAACAGTTGTTTGGGAGGAGTAAGCCAATGGTTAACTGGTCGTGTCTTAGCTATTCATATTTTAAGTTTGATAAAAGTCATCCTTTTATAAATCGCGGAAGCAAGTTGTGAGAAGCGATCGAGGTTATCGGGAACAAAATATGGAATAGTTGTATAATAATAAAGTAAGTAGGTATTATTTCTTTTAATTTCTGCCTACGCAGGCATTGTGCCTTTGTTCCGGACCTCGGTAAACCACATAATGACACTCATTTCTTTGGTAATCAGAAAGGTCTAAGCAGTCTATTATTTGAATGTAGGCAGCATTTTAATTGAGCTTCGTGATTAAGATCGTATCTATCTTATAAGAAACTGATGGATAACTGCGTTTTCTTGGGAATAAAAGCCTCATTGTTAGGATAAAAGCTAGAATAACCAATATTATTTAATATGTACTGAAGGTAATATCGGTTTAGGAGACGATTCTGTTTTGGTAGTAATATATAGTAGTATTGTATTTATTCATTTTATTTTTGTTATTTTTCTCTGCTGCCCCGGTTGACGTCCTAACGTCAACGCCGGCTGTCGCTGAAAACCAGCGCTGGCGCTCTGTCTCGCATAGGGTCGCAGCTTTATGCTGAGCGATGGCCGTTTTGCGTGGATGTGACGCATGTTTTCCCCCAAACTGTTTATTTTCGTGTTTTGTTCTTACCTTGCGTCATGTGTACCGCAAATAAACGTATTTTCTTTCTTTCTTTCTTTCTTTCTAGTAGGTACAGTATAACTATTTTCTTAATTTCCCTCGTCAAACTTCGTGTTTCGTCAGTCGTCGGATTTCTATCAGTTACCCTTTGCACTTAGTGCTTGTACGTATTGACTCCTACCACTGCGCCCGCATTGCCGTCATTTGCCAATTTACCAAGTGCAAAAGGCAACTGATAGAAATCCGATGACTGACGAAACACGAACTTTGCCAAGGGACATTAAGAAAATAGTTATACTGTACGTAGGTACCCAAATTTGCCTAATTTAGGTCACTCTAGATTCTCACTTAAACCTATCTTCCGTAACATAAATACATACATGTAGGTAAGATTGAGAGGCAACCACAAAGTACCTAAATACAAACTGGATGTAGGTACAACCGTGCGAATTACATTCACACGGTTACATTACACACTTAGAACAACAGTAGATTGTAAATTCAGCTAAAATCCCAGAATAGCCTAACTTAAGTACTCGGGATTATAATAATAGACATCTTTATGCCTATCCTGTACCCATTTTGAGGTCGTCCCAAAGGCTTAGCAACCATGTTCTTTTGTTTGCAGTAAAATATATAAGGTTATAAGCAGGAAATAACCGGAATTATATCTCCTGTGGGTTTTGTAAAGGCAACTAAGATAATTATGTCAAAGTCAAAGTCAAACAATTTATTTCAATTAGGCACATAAAAGGCACTTATGAACGTCAAGTTTACAAAAAATAGAATTGATTCTAGTCGCCCCTTCCAAAAGGTAGTTTTCGTATGGAGAAGAATGGGCAAGAAACTCCACCGTTACTCTTTTAAAATGTTTTTACAATATTTTGTATACTTTAATAATATAATTATATGTGAAGACGATGCATCTAGAATAAGATTAATATACCGCGATAGGTAAAAAAGAATGAAAAATAAAGCAATTACAGATAAATTAAGTATGTGATAGATACATGGTGCTCACATATTTACAAACATTGTAAAATTATACGATATTCCTAATATTTTAACAAGTAATACTAATAAGTCAGTGTGTGAGTTCAAGAAATCACAGAATGTAAAATAAGTGTTATAAAAAATAACAAATACATAAGTAAATAAGCAACCAGTTTGATTTTGTCTAGACTCTAAATTGTCCTATGGAGCAGGACCAGCATGTTTCCAAGCATTCTTATCTTGGATATAATCCTCTAATTTGTAATATGCTTGTTTACAGAGTGTACTTTTAATATGAGTTTTAAATTTTCTTTCATTTAATTTTAATATATCACAAGGTATTTTATTGTAACATTTAACACAGTACCCCATAAAAGATGTATGTACTTTAGATAATCTGAAAAATGGTTGATCTATTTTATCTTTATTTCTAGTATTAAAATGATGTCTAACACTTATTTTATTAAAGATATGTAGATTTTTTCTTACATACATAATATTTTCATAAATTAATTGGCAAGGTACCGTCATAATATTAATCTTTTTAAATAGTTCCCTGAGAGATTCGCGACGATGTAGATTATAAATGGCTCTGACAGCTCTCTTTTGTAAAATAAAGATGGATTCAATGTCAGCAGCCCGACCCCACAGTAAAATGCCATACGACATAATACTGTGGAAGTAGCTAAAATAGACTAAACGCGCGGTTTCTACATCTGTTAACTGTCGTATCTTTCTAACAGCATAAGCGGCCGAGCTTAGCCGCCCCGCAAGAATTATTATATGAGGTCCCCATTGTAATTTCTCGTCTAGCGTGATTCCTAGGAAAACGGTTTGATTAATAAATTCTAGTTTTTCTCCATTCAATATGATGTCACATTCGCTACTTATAACATTAGGTAATTTAAATCTAATGCATTTGGTTTTTTTTTTATTTAGTACCAAATTATTTACCGTAAACCAATCTTGGACTTGAAGAATAGAGCTGTTAACGTCGTCAAGATTTTGTGACCGTCGGTTTATTTTATTTATCTGGTGTTACGTTTATGTATCTGGTGATGACTATTGATATGAGTAGGATTAGAAATATGATAAATGGTAAATACAAAATACAGTGAATAAGTATGACTTTTGATATACTCAATCGTTTATTGCATTCCGCAATGTGTACTCAGTATGCTTAGCATGACCACAATAAAAACGGGTTTTGTCGACGGAAGAATAGAAAAATGACAGATAAACAATCACAATCTGTGATTTTGTCTATTCTTCCATCGACAAAACCCGTAGAAAACCCGTTTCTATGGTTGTCATGCTACGCGTGCTGGTGGTGAGTTACAATTTTATGGGATCATTATGAACCCTGTTGGGCACAGGAAAATAGAATATTTAAAAAGTTTACTTCACTGTTATCATTCTTCTTTCTGAATAAAATCGAATGTTATTACATTAGCGATGGCTACCGCGTACCGGAAGACGTAACTTTGGAAGGGCTCCCACAAGGTGGACCAATTACCTTGTGAAGGCTGCAGGAATCTGCTGGATGCGGGAAGCACAGAACCGGACGAGGTGGCGGTGCTTGGTGGAGGTCTATGTCCAACAGTGGACGTCTTTCGGCTGAAATAATAATGATGACGACGATATTAGGGTTTTACTCATAAACAGAAGAGGAGGGCTGCGTAGAACTTACTTTATGTCGTTTATGAAAATCACCATTGTCCATATCCATCAGTATCAAGTTCGGATGAAATAAGCCCTAAGCCTAAACATCGAGTCATTATTTCAGATGAGCTGATAAGTAGATATGTGGCATTCACATCGAATAAGTACCTAACTAAAACGTTGGTTGTAACTGGAAAAGACAGTTGCTACAGAGGAAAACTCGTGTTCTCTAAAACTGCGGTGGCCGCTACACACCTTCCGCAATTCACCGTCGAGTGACGTCACTGAAACGTTACTTATGAAAGTACATAATGTTGGTGTGTTTTTCTAGAGAGCGTTTTTTGGCACCGTAAAGTCAATCCCCGCAATGATGGCCGTCACTGCGACCATTATATAGCGGCTACCGCTCTTCAAGGAAACCGTAGCTTTATAGGTAAAATGTGCTGATTATTTATTTATTTATTTATATATACTTTATTGTACACCAGAAAATACATAGTAAATCATACATTTAATACTACAAAACATACAATGGGCGGCCTTATCGCTTTCTGTGATTAGTTTCGAATCACAATGCAGTCTCATAGAATAATTGCCTTCCAAGTTATTTTCTAGTAAATATTTTCCATTCACCATGTTATGTTCGGATTCATAATAACATGTGTAGTTGTAGTCGACGTGATGACAGTAGTGAAAGCCGACGATTAGTTCACTCACCCTACGTGCGTGCCATTGCAATGTGGAAAAACGGTCAATATACACGAGTGGAGGATGAAGCTAGCAGCTACCCTAATAGCTTCAGTGTTGTTGTTATTTTTTGCAATAGGTAAATAGCACTGTGGAATTTCAAATCGTTCCTATTTTTATTTTAAAAGTTTTATTTGAATTCCAACGCTTAGGTTGGTAGTAGAATTGGTAGTATTTCTTTGAAATCTCATGCACTTCTTGCTGAGAAGCTTTAACTTGTGTCTAAAGTGGTTCTTTTTTTGTGTTTACAAAAAAACTTGCTTTATCCACTTTCCAAATTCAATTATTTATTTATTATAATTCAATCATTTATTAAACACAATATGTAAAAAAAAACCCTGTCAGATCCGAAAGGGGCACATTGGTACAGCAATAACATTCCTAAAAGTAATAAAAAATCTTATTAATATTGAAAAAAAAAAAATGCTATTTAAAAATTCACATTTTTTGTATCAAAATTACCTCAAATTCATAACAAAATAGTACATTTTCAACAGGGGTCATACGATATGACTTGTAGACAGCAGCTAAACGAGACAGCTGCCCGCCCGATAACCCGGTAAAATTCCCTATTGAAAAAAATTGGGACCAATCTTTATTTTTTACTGGAAATTACCACATAAATATACTCTCAGTACGATATCTAGCAACACCCTAACGGATCGAACTGGGTTTTTTTTTTATTACTTAATATTATTTTCGAACTTATGAGCATCAAGTCTTTAACATATTACAAGCATTTACATCGTCGTTGTGAAAAGCCTCATTTCACTCTTGCTTGGCTGCAATCTAGTAATGAATTAGCTTCCGTTTAGCTTCGCTAATTACCAAATAATGTACCAGCTGGATAGTACTGAAAATGTTCACGCAAAGTGTGCAGTAATAGCTAATACTGCGCAAATCATTACAGATGCTGTTAGGTAATTTTCGGTTGATACGATTAACGCGCATTTACAAAAGTACCTACACAGCGTTAGCTCTTTTGTAGGTTTTAAAGTAAACGTAAAGTTAGTACAATTTGTGTGTACTTAGCTTATTTTCATGGAATATTATGCAATGTCACGACCCTAACCGATCCTACCCGAGCGGTGATGGTAGTTCAACATTGTATTTTTAAAACGATAGCATTTGCATTAATAGCCTATAATGTTCCCATTAGTAATGCTGGGACACCGGCCTCTTCCTTCTGTGAGAGGGAACAGGCCGTAATCCACCACGCAGACCCAGTGCTGGTGGTTGCTGGATGTTACGTCATACGTATTCGCATGATTGGTTCTAGGACATATATCAGCTTTCGGCACGAACTTTTCCTTCACCGTTTTTGAGAAAAGTGATGCTGAATTTTAACAATAATAGTGCTGAAATTGGAGAGCGACACAATTACGTGACATTCCTCAAGCTTATTAATAATGTAAGTAAATAAAGAGCGAATCCAGTAAAAGATAACAGACTAAGTGCTTTTGTCTGTCGGCTTTCTGACATGTGAACAAATATATACCTACGGAGTTTCCTTATTGGAGCGGGAAAATTCTCGTTTGTGACAATCACCACCACTTCTGGCAAGTGATTTCGTTTTGATAATAATTTCCTTCTGTCCTATTAGTAGCATGATATCTTAATCTGAGTGTTTGCTAATGTCCATTGGTTTATTTCCTATTCATTTTGTAAAAATATTATTAAGTACAAAAATCATGATTCTTACGTGCAAGCTTCAAGACGCCAGTATGGACAATTTTGCTTATAAGTTACCTTAGTTGTGTATAAAAAAATATACCTTAGGCACTTATTCAAGGACACAAGATATATACCTGTTCAACGTGCTTTTCACCACTGCTTGTACAATCTTTCTCGTTTAGTATGTAACTAACCTTATGGGTTTTTCTTTGTACAATAAACTTTTTTTTTATTCATAAACTAACCTTAATTTTTTTTTAAAGCGATCACTGTAAAAACAAAAAAGTATACGTAATTTATTTTAAGTTTGCAAAATACATACATTTTTTTTTAAATCCATAACGGGATGCTCTTGGCCTGCATCACATCTGATGGTAACTGATGATCAGGCTTCACCCGGAATCTCAACAACAGAGGAACTGAATATCTTACCTCTAACTGCCGAAACACCACAATGCTGTTAACATTGTTTTTATGGCGACAGACTTAGATAAAATGGTGGTTGCCAGCCAAGCGGACTTAGAACAAGCCCTACCAATCAAACCAAGCAGAAAACTACTATATTGCATTTTGTTAACTAAGAACATACTATTATCGTTTTCGTGGCACTCTTCTATTTAGCCGGTTTTTATGACACTGTTGTAACATTTCACAATTTTAGTTTGATATTGTAGTTTAATAGCGTACCAGCAATACACAACGTTTATAATATAAAGCTAATAGCATAATAGACAGAGCAGGCATTATTTTATTAGCAATACAATTTTGTGTTATGTTACTAATAATAAAATAAAAATATAATAGTAAATAATACCTCTATGTTATGCCATAACGTTTTTTGCCTGCCATAGGTACAAAAAAATATATGAAAATTACGTAGTAACAAATTGAAACTCGATATATGTGTTTGTAGTTGTACTGTTTTGTAAAAAAAATGTTTGCGTTCTATATAAAATTAAATGCTTCAAACCATAAAAATACCTCTAAGTTGTGCCATAACGTTTTATGTCTGTCATAGGTACAAATAAATGAAAATAGTAACAATTAGCACTAGATAAATGTATTTTGTAAAAAAATATGTTTTGCACCACTTGTAAATATTTCTATTTGAAGTAAAGTTACACAGTGCAGTTGTTGAGGAGCGTTCAGTACAATTTTAGGTAGTTAAGCTTGTATTCCCCGAAGGATTGAAAAAAAGAGGTGAAACAAATTTTTGATTAGACAGAGGTGTAAAGTACCTGCCATAGGAATGGGATTCAACATTCTTACCGCAAAAATCGGCAAATGTAAAACGGATAATAAAAAAAGTAAAAAAAATTATATATAAATGCGAAAGTGAGTTTGTTTGTTACGCTTTCACGCTATAACGGCTGAACAGATTGGATGAAATTTGGCACATGGATAGACCATGACCTGGGTTAGGCCATAGAATACTTTTTATTCCGATATTTCCACACGCAGCTAGTTATATTAAAAAATGCGAAAGAGAGTTTTTTTGTTACGCATTCACGCTAAAACGTCTGAACGGATTTGTATGAAATTTGGCACATGGGTAGACCATGACCTTAAGAAGGACACGGGATCACAGACGAAGTGGCGGGCAACAGCAAGTGTATATTATAATGTATAAATGTGTAATGTATAAATATAGCTATTCCGTGAACAATACACAATGTAGGTGTAGATTTAAAGTTAATATAACCAAATATCTTCGAACAATATAACTAAACAACCGTTTTCACTTCCTCATCAAGAATTAAACACAATAGTTGGGATTACGATAAATCGCTATTCAGTATACAGGCGACAAGAAATTTGACACTATCCTAGCTACATCAACTGTTAACTGTTATTGTGAATTAATCAGAGCTTAGACACTGGTGCAATCAATCCGTATTATAACTCAGTAAGCATTAAGACTGTGGAACTTGGGGTATTAATAAGGTAAGCTATACCTATCTATTTGCATAGTAGAAATTGTACCAGCCCAGAGTTTCGTTTTGTATCCGGTTAAGGTGACTACATGACGTAAACGAGCCAAAACGCAAGTTTTATAATGCCTAAAAGTATATGTTCCACTGCAGTGAAGAAAAAAAAAAATATTCTTCAGGATATATGCTAGTAAAATAGTGTATTGAAAACATAATACAAATAATTTGATACGATAGAAAAAAAACACGAAAATCAATATTTCAGATTTCCGATAAAACTATTAGTGCATAAAATTCAAAACATAATATTCTTTTGTGGTCTTCTTATTCTTCATTTTGTATGGGTAGTGACTAACCTGGTGTCAGAGTTTAAAGGCGGCCATGGGCCTCTGACTGGGCTTCACATGCCGTCGAGAAATATCTCTCAGGCATTTCGGTGTCCTCAAGGCTTGTGCAGACCAGCGCGACTTGTCGCGCGACGCGACACGAATAATACAATTTCTAAGAAAACTTCACAGTATAACAATAACTGGTGTCGCGTCGCGCGACAAGTCGCGCTGGTCTGCACAAGCCTTCACGATGATTTTGTAGTAATAATGTTGAGATATCACATCAGTGCTCTAAAGCTTGTATTATTCATACTTTAAGTTTAACCCCACATTTCCATAGAGATTAATCTTAAACACATATCTGTTTGACTAGCATACACTTGAACGATTTTACCACCAAAACACACAAGTTAATGGATAAATTCGATAAACCTTTATCGATACGCACCGCCACTACTCTATGTTTGCTTTCTCGATGGCAGTGCGGGTCCCGTAAACATAGTGTGGGGCGACCCTTGTTCTCATATACACGATAAGTGCTCACACAAAACTGTACTCTATATGATTACCAGTTAAAGTTCATAATTGTAGGTAACAAAGCGATAATTCGACGAGCATTGGTTATTGCAATGCCACGTATAGAGTAAAGAAACCCTTTGCAACGTCGCATTTGGTATGCGGTTCGAGGACTACGTTTTGTGGATTGTCATGTCGGCATGACCGCGTGTGAGTTATGGTCTGGGAAATTAGAGGCTGTAGCAGTAAGGCCTGCATGCAAATTAGCGTCCAATATATGGCTTCGTGTCATATTGTGTGGAGCTGTGCTCGATGTGAAAATAGTGAGCGAAGTAGGCGATTGAGTGTTTGATTTTCAGGGTTTTCATAATCTTTTAAGTTACAAAATCCGAGTTTATTTTTAAGGCATATTACTACGTACCTAGCTACATATTACGGTTGTTGTAAACGTATAAAATAACTATTATTTTTCTTTGTGAGATCTTTCTTTGTGAAAATACATATTTTAGTAAAGGAATTTTACTGAAATATTTTCATCTCATAAAGAAAGGTAGTTGCTGTTTGTATAGCTTTAGCAACAAGACTTTTTTCTCGAAAGCAGGTCCCGAGTATATCTTATTTCCCAAAATAAGTAGAATTTTCTGTGAAATAAGATGACATTTTAACAGTAACAGACATTTCAACTTAGTTTCTGGGTGTAAAAAAACCACTAAACAAAATAAGATTTTAAACAAATAACTATACAGTACATTTTTGTAAAATAATAAAGTAGGTCGCCCAATATCCAACCCCAAATTTAATGGGAACCAGCATAATTGTACTCGTTGCGTCGAAATAGGTCGTGCGCATTTTTTGTGGGTGAAAAACAAAAGTTTTATTGGAGTGGAGCATTCAACACAGGAGAGCCGTTTCAGCTTTTGAGCAGGTTAATGTTCATCACAGTTAACAAAGGAACCGGGTGAAAATTCGCTGCACTTTGTACATACAACCGGGAATTTTTTGCAACTCGACCGCAGCTTAGGATATTTTTTGTGAAGCCTTTCTGCGAATCTGTGAACTGGCTGGTAATTATTGGCTTTGTTTAATCAAGTGGGGTTGGTAGTCATTTTTAAAAAGGGAACGTGACCGTTGCCTTTATTAACTTTTAGTTCGAACAAAGGAAGGTCCTCTTGATGTCCTACTTCTGTCATTTCGAAACTAGTCGTTTGTATTCGATTCGTAACTAATATTACCCGTTTTGCACAACTGGTCGGCGGTTTTTGTGAATCCATTGTGAACTTTCGAGTCTGCGAACTGACCGGTATTGCTCGATAGTTATGGCTTTTATTGGTTGCGTTCTAAGCGAGGCAAATGGATTGTCTGCAGTGTTGTGGTCGCCATTTTTTAAATGGAAATGTGAACTATTTCAACGCACATTCTCTTGATAAAGTGTAGGAATGTGTGTTATTGGAAAAGTGTGCATGCTATATATATATATATAATATATAAAAAAATGATTTCGATGATCCTAGTGTAACATTTTGTTAGACCATTTCTACTTTGAAGCCGTTATGGTGACTAATGTGATTTATGAGATATTACAGTAGTGATATGCAATGATGGGCTTTTAATTTAGGTCCAACACCAACAAAAAAATAATTTATCTTTTTAACCGAGGGGTTAAATGCGTTAATAATGGGTTAATATTATTTTCACCTACATTCAAATCACAGATCCAACAAATACATCACAAAGTCAAACAAATGAAAGCATCATTATATAATATTTAGAGGAGAAAAATAAGCAATAAAGTGTGGGGCACATTCGACCCGTTATGGGCGTATGATGAGCGGCCATCGCTGAATAATGTATGAAGGGCCGGAACCACCCGACGTCAGATAACCTCGTGGCCAATAAACAGGGCCCTAGTAAAAGTTAGACGAGAAGAATGGATATTTATTTATCATAACTGTTTTATTTTTCGGCGGAATAAGGAAAAGTTGCTCGACAATTAGTTGAATAAATTATTCAGTGTGTTCTTAGAGTGGTTTCGATGTACGCGTCTCATCATAACTGGTGCGCTTGCACTGGCGAAACATTCACAATAAAACATGTAGAAATCTCTATTTTCTGTTCCATACAATTATAAGGAAAACACTATTTTCTTGTTAATACTTTTAATCCACACAACTGTACTATTTCACAATCCAAAGACGACTCACTCTGCACTACACTTTTCCATTTTGGATGACTTTTGCCTCACCCAGAAATAACGATATTATCGTAACCGTTATTTCTGAGTGTTGCCAAAGTAAAAAAATACATTGACTTGCCATAAGGAAAATACATTTAAAACATTGCTTTAATAATAATTTGTTTGAAAGTGTTGCCACACAGGATATTAAGATTCGATACTAAAGTGATACATTTTTTAAATTAAATCAAATAAATCACGACACAATGTTTGACAGGAACTAGAGATGATCAACATGTTTTGTTGTGAATGTTTTGTCAGTACAAACGCACAGTTAGATTCATCTCATTCATAACTTATAATTATTGTGTGTTTGATTACGAATGATTGCAAGCGTCTGTCTATACAGCGTGCGTCAGAAGTGTATGATTTTATTTAAGGGGTGGTATAGACCATCAAACTGAACCACTTTCTCCATGGAACCAACATAATTTTACAAAACTTCAAAACCTACTTGATCTAACTGTATGGGACAGATGATTATTGACCTAGAGAGTTAGTGAAAATTGATATTTAGTGCCGAGAATTCGGAAATTTTCATACATAAAATTTGGGTTTTCTCGAATTCCATGAATTTTCGCGTAGGCTTTATAGGGTGCTGAATTCTTGCAAATGGGTCACAGTATCACGTCCTGCAAGGAATACGTCAGATTACAAGTCACCCTGTTTAAAAATTTGGGTTGAGTAGGTATTGAAGGTTTGTATGGGACAGTTGATACTTTTTTCGCGATAGCGGTGATGGTTCCATGGAGAAAATTGTTCAGTTTGATAGATTTTACCCTTAAATTCATTGTAATATTTTGCCCATAGCGACTGTTGCGACTGCGAGCGAGTGTAATATGAATTAACTCGAACAGCTCCGTCGAGTCAATAATGATAAAATGTATTTTTTTTTATATGTGTCGGCTTGCCCAACCACACATTTCTGATACACGTACAAAAACACGAAAAGCTATATCTCTAACTCCCTAACATCACCACACTGGCTAGTTCTCCGCTTTCTGAATCCAGCTTCCAAAAATCAATCTGTCTAGCCTTTTCCCAATTAGGTTGGGGTCGGCTTCCAGTTTAACCGGATGCAGCTGAATACCAGTATTTTACATGGAGCGACTGCCTATCTCACCTCCACAGCCCAGTAACTAGGTAATACGATACCCCTTGGTAAGACTTTCGGGCTTCTGACGACTCGTAACGACTGTCAAAGATCCACGAATGACAGCCGGGACCAACGGCTTTACATGCTTTCCGAGGAATCCAGCTTATAAATAGAATGCATGTTATAAGCAGCCATAAACTACTATAGAATGCATGTAATAAGAATGTGATTAAAAAATACACTGAAAATATGTAAGTGATACAGGCGCTACAAAATGTTTCAGTAGGTAATTTTTTCTCTTAAGGGAGCTACTACCGTGTGTAGTGGCAATAATGCCCAACGCAGCGATATTACTCAAAGTTCTATGAAAAAGTAAGTTTAAAAGTACTGCATTTTACTCAATTCCGGTTTATTGTATCCCATGAAAGTGTAAACAAACCATGTTCAGGTTAAATTCTTACGAAATCATTCATTAAAGGTTACAAGTTCATCCAACTTTATATCTCACAACTTTTTCCAATAATTACTCTTGTTCGAATAACATTATTAAATTGTAATTATAAAATTGAGAATAAAATTAACATCAATTGTCAAAGGCTTATTGGTTTTTCGCCCGAAATTACTAGCCCGAAACTGGCGAATCGACATTTTTAAACAATTTAAGTTAATTTATTTGTAGACGAATCGACAACTCTAGAAATCGATTTGCCTTTAAATAAATAATCTTTGAGCGAATCGCCTCATGAAAAAATAATATTATTTAAAAGTGTATTTATTCAAAAGTGTGTGAATCACCAATAAGGCCATGATAAACGACTCTAAGGTTATTTAAAAACAACTACTACACTATATCTATATTACTATAATATATGTATAATATATATATATATATATATATATATATATATATATATATATATCACTATAAATTGGCATCCACTAGTATGATTTCTGGCTCATTATTTACATTTTAAAGAGGTTTTTTATTCTGAGTTCTAGCGACAAACAAAAATGAATTTTAAATCTAAAATGTACTGGAAAATCTGTTTCATTATGTCATTGTGTCTTCATAATAGGTCAGTAAGTTTATAGCATGCTCTAAAGATAAAATTGTAATTAGTCCACTGCTTCAGTTAGCTGACCCATTTCAAGGAGAAAATAATAAAAATCTTTTCAGCATACTCAGGAAAAATTATGATCTCAGAGAGTGTCGTTAAGTTTTAAAATTTTTAACGCGTGAAAATGACAAAGAATGTCACACCACACTATTAGTTTTGTGCACACGACTCGAGTAAAAAGGCTGTGACAAATTAGTTTATTTTGAAATAATATAGGGTGGGCTTTTGAACAGCGATCACTATACGTGAGCTGGTTCATAAAGATAAGAAGATTTTTGTTATTAGAAATTCGGCTAGCTTTTCATGCGTAGATAGAAAACGTATTTTTTTACATTACATTTTTTTTCGATATAATGTAACTTCCCTTTTATATCCAACGAAACTTCAGTCGGGGAAAATTTTATTTATCAAATTGACACTGATAAGCTACCGTGTTATAGCCATCCCTTTAATACAACTGAAAAAAAAGGGACAATGGTGTTCTCAAAATACATATAGTGGACAATTTAAGTTGGAAGTCAATTTGCTACACAGTTATACCTAATAATTATGATTTCTCTGATATATTATCCCTGAATTAGAACGGATCTATCATTTAAACGCAATAGTCATACATTATTGCGTAAATTGACACGAATTTACGCTTTATATTGCACTATTACACTACGAAAAGTAATGGTCATATTGGAATAACTTAAGTATGTATTTGTGTATAGAAAAACTAAAACATTTTGTTACCATGTCATATGTATGTACCGACAATAAACGTAAGACAATGCATCTGCCAAATTGATGATTCTCATGCAGTTTCTATATCAGTTACTGCACATCAAATCACACGGCAATAACTCGCAGTTAGAATGCAGGTTGTCTATCTTGACCGTTGTTATTTTCCAGTTAGTACACAACATTAACTACAATGCCTCCTCTCTTGTTACTGGCGGGATAAGTTAGCTTTCGTCCGACCTATACAATGTTATAGTCTCAAGTCTCAAGGCGAAACTAACCGAATTATGATTTTATACTGAAGACCATGTCTAAACGAATAGTGTTAATGATTTGTAAAACGTATTAAAGCATTTTTTTATAACTTAATCTGTGAATATTTTAGATTATGTCTAACGTGGATTAAAAAAACATAGAATCACGCAAAAACTATCAAGCATATTTTTCTGAAACCTTCACCATTTTAAAGATAATTTAATTATTTATCCTTTAGTATACGTGTTTTTATTAAAATACCTTTTGATTTATGTATAATAAATTAATAATGCGTCTAATTTGGTACAGCGCTTCTAGATGGGCGAGTCCTAATATTAGGTGGATGTACGACGCATTGCGTGAGCTCAGCAGAAAACACGCAAGCTAACCACTCAAGGCCACTGGCATATTTACACATTCACATAATATGTCGAACTTGTTCAAACTTAAACTCAAACTCAAAGCATTTATTTCAATTAAACCATTTACAGGCACTTTTGAATTGTCAAATAGTCGCGTCAGTTAGTCAGAAAGTTGAAGCTAGTTGCCCATTCCAAAACGTAGATCTTATGGAGAAGAACGGGCAAGAAACTCCAAGGACACTCTTTTAAATATAGAAAATTACAAAGTCCTGGGTACATTATTCTTGTTGCTTCTATATGTGAGAACAATGTAAAAAAAAAAACAAAACAATTTAAAATATAAGATTAAAAATAAGCCATGGCAGATAAGAGATGACCAGTCACAACTGACGGCGCCCGTTCACGAACATGACGCGTGGATCAGCACCATTCAGCTCAACCATTTTGTAGGGAACCGAATGATCGAACACACTCGCCACCATCAGCGAGACATTTAAGTGAGCATGACATACTCTCAGCTACCATGATTTTTCAAGCCAACATACATATGAATAAATTTAAAAAACAAAAAAAAATACAAACGGCTCCATGGTGCTCACATTTACAAAAATTGAAAAAAATGCTTCTAAATTATACAAAACTAATTTGCTTTTGTTAACCACATTCCGGTTCACACCAACAAACACACCATCAAGTAGTCCTTACTATAGTGTCTTTTGATAGCACCCTAATTAAAGGCTACGCGAACCGTTAAACCTCCAAGTAAACTGCAACCAGTGATAACGTAAATATACAACTTTGTCCATAAATTATCATGCTCATTTCCCTCGCAGGATGAACAGGGACACTCAATCAAGTGCTAGTGATCGTGGTAAGCGCTTAGACCTCAATGTATCAGCGTCCGTGGAGTCTTTAGTTAACGAGATAGGTGGCTGAGTCTTCCCCTCTTAGGGAATTACATCCGCTTAGTTTAGTGGGACGGGGTACCACGGATTTCGTTGATATTTTTTATAACTTTAAATGATAATTTGATGGTGTTTTGTTTGGATGGATGTACCATCAAAGGTGTTCATATCTAACCAGTTTGAAAACAAAATCCCGTGAACACGATGACCACATTTGTTACCGGCCCGGTTTTAAAGCCTTTGAGCGCAGCAAGCAAGAATAGTCCTTACGGTGGTTAGTTATGACCTTGTTTGATGGTACATCGGTGCTCATCCTGGAACCTATTAAATATAACTGACATTATCATCATCTACCTAGCCTTTTCTCAACTATGTTGGCGTCAGCTTCCAGTCTAATCGGATGCAGCTGAATACCAGTATTTTACTTGGGGTGACTGCCTATCTGACCTCCACAACCCAATAACTGGGTAATACGATATATAATATGGTAAGACTGGTTGTCAGACTTATTTGTCAAAAAAAATACAAAATGGACACATTTTTATATCGGTTGATGTTTAATAAAGCACTAAAACAGTAGACTAAATAAATAAATAATACCAGCCTGTTACTGTCTAACCCCGGCAAGCGTAGCTTAACTTGATGGATCGAAACGTGCGTCACCCACTGCAGGACAAAGGCCTCTTGCCATGTAGAGAAGGCTCGAGCATTGATCATCACGCTTGCTCAAGACGGGTTGGCGATTTCAGACTTAAGGCTTGTGCAGACCAGCGCGACTTGTCGCGCGACGCGACACGAACAATACAATTTCTAAGAAAACTTCACAGTATAACAATAACCGGTGTCGCGTCGCGCGACAAGTCGCGCTGGTCTGCAAAAGCCTTTATATTAACTATAAGTCCAGGTTTCCCGATGTCTGTAATGTCCAAGATAAACTCAGAAAGTACATATGAATTGAAAAAGTCACATTGGTACTTGCCCGGATTTGAACCCACAACCTCGTGCATGAGAGGCGAGCAAAAACAATGAAAAAACATGTAAAATTGTCGAATTGACGGATGGTCGCCTGTCACCTGTCGGTTTTATTAAAAAAGCCTGTGCTCACGTGCAATTTGTATTCAATTTTATAGATTCGACTGAGCTGATTGTCTCTTGGAAAAATTAGTGTAGGAAACATAATGTTGTTGCTTGTGAGTAAAAATTCACTGTAACTTCGAATATATATTACAAGGATTTCCTTATTTCAGACGACTCTGGCAAATCGAATCAACCAAAAGAAAAACGGATTCATTTTGTTTTCTTAGTAAAAAGAAACCAACAAGATTAAACGACCTTTAATTGCAAAAAATATCGTGGACAAAATTCTTTTCTCAGTCTCTAACGGGCTTAACAATTCTGCAAAGGGCTTATCTGCATCAAGATTATAATTACTTGGTCCCTTAAACCGCCAGCTAGAAGTCTTAGGCGACACGGTTTTGTAAGCTCAACAATTAATCAGGCCACAAGGAAGTACTGGTATTGTTATGCGCTCAATTTATTATCGCTTTAAAGTATCTCAAGAGTAATTCAACTTCCCTTTGTTAGAAATTACAAAAGGGTTATACAATTTTTCCTCTTGGCTTAGCACTTTTTGTATTTATTTTTTCATAATTTTTGTTTCATTGACGGTGTACCTAATTCCGCCATTAGAAATAACTTTGGAAAACAAAAGCTGGAGTGTTTTGTTATGACATGAATTTCTTTCTTTACTCTTACATTATGCAAACGGGTTAAATTTCTATATTGCAAATGAAGAATAAGTAGTCAGTTTTAAACCTGAAATCATAAAATAAATCAAAATGAAGTGATAAGTTGGTAAGTTGATTCACAGCAAAGAGCATCATTTACAAACTCAAATCGAAATTAACCCTCCATCATCATAAATGTGAACATTACCCATTCATCGGAATCCAATCTGTAAATAAAAATCCCATCGAAACAATAATCAAAGGCAAGAAGGCAACCCTAAAAACACATTCAAACAAAATAAAATTATCTAAATCCGTTTTTAAACGGCACTAAAATCAAGCAAGGGGTGTGAATAGCCTGCATAATTAGAAATCTGGGCTATATTCCTGGTATTATTAACTCGCTAACGGTACTGAGCTGAAGGCGTAGCGATAACCATTAAGCTAAAAGCCTGCGGTACTTCGCCTAATGTGTCTTCAATTTAGAATAAAGTAATCTTTATCACATCGTTAGAATGTATTTTATGCTTCAAGTTCTTGAGGACCTCCGTGCGGTCTTTTAAGAGCTATCATGGATGACTAGACAACACCATCAGGTTGTCTAGTGTTATGCTTTGATTACACCCTGTACCCGCCTAGTTTTCTATGTTATGGTCACGATAAATGCTCTTAACACTGTTCAATTTTTTCTAGATTTAGAACGGTTTTGGTGAGAAACAGATCTTACAATACATTGATGTTGACAATCTTTGTTTTTGTATCTGATTTTCCGTTCTGTGATCGGGAAATCATTCTCTGATAATCCATACCCTCGATTTCATTGTTTTCTTTTATTTCATTATTTGGAGTCTTGCTCTGAAAATGACTCTGATGCCGTATTAAGACGTTTTAATATCATAATGATTCCTGTGCGAGAGAGAGACGGAGCATGACCTATAGCGTCATTCCTTTTTCGTACTGGAATCATGATGGCATGAAATACGGCCACTGATATAAACAAAAAATAATCTCGAAATCCCCATAAACAGTCAATTTCCTATTCGTATAACGTTTTAACGCATCATCTCCGAAAATCTTAGTTAAAATCTCGATTGCTATCAAACTGCCGTTTTCACCGGAGCACAGTTACGCACAGTTTGGCACAAACGTGATCAAAATATTTGTGCAACAATCGGAACAATGTTAACTGACTCCAATTTCCTCAATCTGAATCGAATAGTTAATTGGATTACCAGTTTCAAGGCGAATCCTGATGAATTCCGTTATTGGAGAATTGTTATTCATTGTGCCATGGCCAGTTATATGGATTAATCAAACTTATAATTTATTTCTGCTTGGCCTTCTGTATTTTGTTATTATTATTCGATACTTATTTAAGCTTTTGATAATAATATTAAGTCCTTTTCAGCTTTACGTCTATAAGTTCGATATCATTTTGTGGGTAGGAAAGATGATAGCGGCCATTTTGGAAGACCGACGCCATTCAAAATCAATTATACTTTCGATTCTATTGTTATTTGTGATCATTTCTTACCATATTTTCGATATTTTTTGGGCAAATAAGGCTAAGGGGAAGACCAAAGGAACGATGGATGGACTGTGTGAAAGATAATATGGCTAGTAAGAGGGTGATTGCCGAGATGATGAATAATAGAGTAGAATGGAAGAACAAGACATGTTCAAACAACCACAAATAAATTTGTATAAGGGCCGGAGAATAATGATAATAATGATGATTAAGGCAAAGCAATGGAATTTATAAAAAAAACACTAACGAGCCTTACAGAAGTCGCATAAGATGTGTAACAGCTGACATCTCACCTTGGTAATAAGCAACACCAAAGATTTTTAGATCGTTTTAGAAGGTTTTTAGACCAAAGTGACATGTGGTCACATGAAATGGGTTTATGGTTTTATAATTTTACCAACATAACATTAGAAAATAATTCGCACCGTAATACCAACATCCTAATAGGTAGCCTAATAGGTTTTTTAGGCATAAAAAATACACAATGACCATTTTCCGACTTATTTGTATTGAAGCGATATTTATTTAGCCCTCGTTGTTTCCTCTCTTCGTGAGGGTTACTATTCATACAAATTTACCTATACATGTTATCTACATAAGTAACACACTGCTGGCCGGGAGATTAAATAAGATTGTTGAATAATAGCTTAATAAGCACTTTCATGGTCCAGTACCTACATCATTGGTTTAGTTTAATACAATAGGCGCATCTCTTGTGTTCGTTTCGATGTTCAAACTAGAAAGAGACGTAAAAGATCCTTAAAATAAATATTTAACAGTTTTCAATAATCTTTTATTCTTCTTTTTGTGTGGTTAGTGACTAACCTGGTGACAGGTTTTTAAAGCCGGTCAGACATGCCGGTTTCCTCACGATGTTTTCCTTCACCGTTTTTTAAGCAAGTGATAATTATTATTTTTTACACTACGCACATGAATACGAAAAGTTGGAGGATCGTGCCTTGGGTTCGAACTCGAGACCGAGATCACACCACTAGGCTATCACTGCTATAATAGGTTTCATTGATAAGCTTGTTTAAAAATGTCACCATGATAGTCATCATTACTAGCGCTTATATTCAGAAATAAGATATTAATTTTCGCTGAATCATTTACGCATGACATAATTATCTTATCCACACTCCCACCACAGATTCCTTTTCCTTGACTACAATACCTACATAATTATGAGTATGTACTTCTTTCTTTTCTAGCCTAGTAAAAACATTATTACCCCACACAACAAGCACACCAGCATAACGTCGTCAAAATCTGGGGGTAATTCTAAAACTTGATATCTGACAAGTTCAATCTGACACGTGTCGAGGACCACAGCTCATTTATCATTGACGCCCCTCACCATGATATTCATCATGGCCGTTATCACTAAGCGCTTATATTTAGAAATCCGTATTCCGATTTCCGACTTAGTGCGCATATACACGAGTTGCACTCGTCAACGGCAGGGGCAACTACAGCCGTCGACCCTCGTCGATGGCAGCCGCCGACGCGCCGGCAGCAGGGCTGCAGATGCTTCTGCCATAAAAAAAACCGTTTTTTTTTACGAATTAGGTACTGTATCTAATGCACAATCCCACCGCATATTCCTTCTTCCTTGACAGCTACATAATTATGTACTTCTGTCTTTTCTGGCCCGACTTCCAGATTCATATTATCATCAGTAAAAAACATTATTACCCCACATAACAAGTCTCCCATCATTACGCCGTCAAAATCTGGTGGAGGGTATTTCGAAAACTTGATGCCTGACAAGTCTGACACGCGTCGAGGACAACAGGTCATTTATCATTGAAGCCCCTCACTGTCCAGTCGTGTTTATCACTAAATGACATTCATGTCGTACAGCGAATAAAATTGATGTTTTATTGTAGTGGCATTGTCGAGACTTTATTTACATCCGATTTTTTCATACGTGGTTTTTTATTTAGGTTATATTATACCTGTTGAGTTTTTGTGGTTGATTACATCTGGGTTTGTTCGAGATTACCCCACTTATCACGTACCTACAATTTAAAGATAAATGATACGGATACATTAATGAAGGGCCAGTATGAGAAAATCTTGCTTGTATACAACGCTGAGCAAAGTCGATGGATAATCGCGATAGATATACCACAGACCACAGAGAAAAATAATAGTGGCAAACTGTTATGCGTGGCAAATAACTATCACATATTTGTTAATCAATATCTTGATCTTTGACCTGCTGATAATAAAATTGGGAAGCAACCTCTCGAAGGATTTCATGATTAAGGAAATACCTTTGCGACGGAGTTTGAAATTAGTCGGGTAATTCCGAATCAAGTTGGAATAACACAATTTTTTGAATAAGCGAACTTTACTTCCTTTACGAAAAAAGACAGTTATGACTTCCACAAACGCTATAATTTTTATATATTTCCTGTTATTTATAACCAAGGGTATCTATGCAGGAAATTATTTAATGTTACAAGTTTTTTCTGAAGTTATGTTCTGCAAACTTTGGTACTTAGCTTGTTGAAAAGTTACGATACTCACTCAAAGAGAAAAAGTTTATTTTAGGTGTTTCGAATACCGACAAAGAATGTCTTCGAAATTAAATGACTGCTGGAACGGGAAACTAAATACTTCTAAGTTGACAGTTCAGGACAGACGTGACAGATAGACGTCACTTAAAACTCATTAGTTCTTTATTTAGCAGCCATTATCGACTTTTTGGTCAAATACTAAGTGAAGACCGGCCAAGTGCGTGTCGCACACGGTAGTTGGGATGAATTTATCTCAAGAACAAACTTAACATTGTAGTAAAAAAACATGTTCTCCCATACGGGAGATCATGTTTTTCAAACTGCAAATTTAAGTTGGTTGATTATTACTCGTTAACCTGTACAGCCTACTTAGCTCTGATAGTTTTCCTTTTAATTTCGTTATATATACTTCTATGGACTTTTCACCAATACAAGTACAACCATTTAGCTGACAGGGGGAGACACTTGACTCAAATAAAAAATTTCAGTTAAAAGCTTAATATTTCGCAAACGGTTCCCTGAATCCAAAAATAGTTTTCACAAACTCACATTTTTTTTTGAACGACCTTTCTAATAATAAATAATAATAACATGGGGTAGATGAGAAAATAAAAAACATCCCCACTGTACGTGTAAGGGTTAAAAAAATAATAACATGGGGTAGATGAGAAAATAAAAAACATCCCCACTGTACGTGTAAGGGTTAAAAAAAAAAATAACATGGGGTAGATGAGAAAATAAAAAACATCCCCACTGTACGTGTAAGGGTTAAAAAAAAAATAACATGGGGTAGATGAGAAAATAAAAAACATCCCCACTGTACGTGTAAGGGTTAAAAAAAATAATAACATGGGGTAGATGAGAAAATAAAAAACATCCCCACTGTACGTGTAAGGGTTAAAAAAAATAATAACATGGGGTAGATGAGAAAATAAAAAACATCCCCACTGTACGTGCAAGGGTTAAAAAAAAAACTTGATTTTATTTTACCACTTTGTGATGATTAATATGTATACATATGCCAAATTAAAGCTTTCTAGTACTAAACGTCTCTGATCTAAGCCATGGACAGACAGACGGACATGGCGAACCTCTATAAGGGTTCCTTGTTTACTACAAAACCCTAAAAATGGTTGAAAGTCACAAAACTGTCCAAATAATGACCTAGTTAAATTGTGTATGTAGCTGCACTGCTGCTGTTGAATGAAAACAATTTTATGGTATATCCTGTAACTTATAATGAGTTTTGTAGGTGTGTGGTGTGCGGATTTAAAAAGCGTGCAATTTCCACTCCTAAAGTTATTAAGGGTTTATTCAATTCCAATCCAACAAAACAAGGAGAAGGCTAAGGGTATCCACAAGGATTTCCCCTCAAATGAACCATGGTACTATTATTTACATATGCCAGCGTTTTCCGGAAAATTTCCTCTAATAATATTACCAAAAGTCCTCTAACTTACGCTCAATATACTGTCACATCCACATCCTTATATCACTAATTATATCCCGCTCAACTTAAGTACTGCATTGATATATAATAACGCCCTTGTGTAAGTCGCGACCCCTACATTTTACGCCCCACTGGCTCAAGGGATGTAATACCGACCCCTTAAGTTTCTAATTGGGTTCATTGCCTCTAAACATTACTAGTTTTTACATACAGTAACCCTGGAAATCGTAGTATTTTATGTTGATGGCGCCTGGCGTTTTATTATTTTCAGTACAAGCAGTCATGAAGTTTTGTGGTAGATATTTAGTTGGAAGAAAGGAAAATTTTAATTGATATAATGACTGACACATTTTTATTTTTCAAAACAACATAACATCACGACTGCCTTCCCCGATGGGATAGGCAGAGTGCACCAATTTTTTATCTTATTAAAAATGAAACTGTTACATTGGCAGACTTTTTTTTTAAATTTCTCCCACATTGATATTTTCTAGGAAGCCTTTTATCACTGGCAAGTTGTTAATTGTTTATACTTTATTTTTCACAACAATCTGAAAACAGCTATCTGCCCTTCGCAAGAGCGTTTTTACGAGTACCTGAAAGTATTTCTGAGAAACAACTTTAACAACATAGGAATTTCAAACTTAAGTAGAGACTTTTTCATATCAACGTAAACCATCATAATGCTACAAATATAATCACCAGAAAACAAATTTTTACATGGAATGCTTTTTATCTTTAACAGGAATCATTTCGTTAAGTGGATCAACTCTGGCAGTAATTTACAAAGATTCATCTTGATTCTTAAGTTCTGAGTTATTCCTTATTGAAGTAAGAAATAACTTTATCAACAACTCAGAAGAAAGTTCTTCTTAATAAAACTTGGAGACATTTTCATATCTATTAATAGATACAATTGTAGCAAAAACAAAAGTTTGCGCACAATTTTGGCATTAAACAAGATTCTTAACGGATAATTGGGAAAATTATTATCTTATTTTGACCAACAACTATAGCGTACCAGATTAAAACCTAAGATACAATCAGTTCGGATCTAAATCCATTCGTGCCTAACAACAACACAGAGAGCATTTACTTTTATCTCAGTTTTATTGCTCTTAAAGACATGAAGTACCTAATTAAAAAAGTTGGGCCCATAATCCAACTCTTCACGTTTTGAAATTGTTACAAGCGGTTTTTTTCAGCGGTTTTCTGCCATCCCCGGGGAAATCGGCGAATTCAATTGCCACAGTAATTCGTTACTGGAAAACGTAATTAGGTTTAACGAGTTCACAAGGATTGCTGCTGTAATCAACAATAAAATAAAGGGAGGTGTAATTAAAATCATTGCTAAAGACCTAAAGTGTGTCAGCCATTTTCGGATTTTCTTCAACTGCTTGGTAAAGCGTTCTATTTTTCTACTTAAAATTAATCTTCGTTTCTTTTGTATTATCTTAGGAAACCAGAGGAAAAACAATGACTGTTTTGTTTTAGATGGAGCTTAAATTTAAGCTGTGCCGGCAGGTACAACATCAAAGTGCTTTTAGGTACCCACAAATTTTTATTTTCACTTAAAAAAATCCCAAACCGAGTTGTGTAAACTCGACGGGATCTTCTTCTTCTTTTCGTGTGGTTAGTGACTAACCTGGTGTCAGAGTTTTAAAGCCGCTCATGGGCATTTGACTTGGCTTCACATGTCGTCGAGAAATTTCTCCCAGACATGCCGGTTTCCTCACGATGTTTTCCTTTACCGTTTTAGAAGCAAGTAATAATTATACAATACGCACATGTATCCGAAAAGACGGATTGTGTGGGCCTTGGGTTTGAACTCGAGACCTATGACTTGGCAGTCCAACGGTCACACCCACTAAGTTATCACTACTCGATGAACTCGACGGGATGACTAGCATTCTAGCAACTGTAAAATACGTAGTGTTAATGTACGATATTCTCTTTAAAAGAGTTAAGAGGAAAACGTAGGTTCAAGGATTTGATTTTCGTGGTATTGAAACTGATCATAAGTTTCATTCGTAGTTGGCGTAATTTCAAAGAAATCTTGGGTGCTCCTAATCTATCTTTTCAGTTCAAATCACCTACTTCCGAGTAAAGGCATCCTGTTTCACGCTATATGTAGAACTATTTCGATCTTGATCCAGTCTCATCTGTTTGAGTCTAACGATTCTCACAACAAAAACAGATAATACACGTTTTGGAAAATATACTTATAACCAACAACGAAGTACATTACTAGCATATTATAAACAAGATTTGTTTGGTAAGGAGCTTGTATCAGACGCTTATAAAAGTTATCATACTTATAAAGATTGTGTGCCTATAATTGTAGGACTCATTATATTTCTCTAATGCTATTACAAATACAATAATTATAAGAGTTAAAAACATTCTGTAAGTTGATTATACGATTGTTATAAAAACAAAATGCTCCTAGAAGTGTGCTCAAATCTAGGGTTGTAGCAAGCTATAAGTGTTTTTTAACTGTTAAAAACATGGTCTTGTAGATAGTTTTAACCACATATTTTGCTTATTGGTATGTTTATTTCGGTTTGTATGTAAGTGTTGTACTCTCTTCTTGGGTCAACGTTCATGGGCAGAAGCTGACCTGCCAGCCTATGTTTGTTATTTATTAAAGCTTGTGCAGACCAGCGCGACTTGTCGCGCGACGCGACACGAACAATACAATTTCAAAGTCTGCACAAGCCTTTACAGTTTACGCAATGCACAATTCTAATTTCCTAAGGGGGTTCCCGAATATCTTCCAGTAACCGCTCAGCATGAACCAGTAACGGATTGTGCCAGTATTTCCTAGAAAAAAATGGAAGTTTGAAAAGATGTTCGTCGAATCGTAAACGGAATTGTCAATTTCAAAAGATGTTCGTCAAATCGTAAACGGAATTGTAAATTTCAAAAGATGTTCGTCAAATCGTAAACGGAATTGTCAATTTCAAAAGATGTTCGTCAAATCGTAAACGGAATTGTCAATTTCAAAAGAAGGAATCAAATTTGCATAATCAGCCCACAAAATTACCACTGCTAGGATACAGGAACGAAAATCAATTTCCTTTGTATTATATAATTTCAGAGCACAGGTTTGAGTACTATGTATACGTATTAAAGAGCTAACATTTACCGGATAGTACGTCTTTTATTGACTTGAATGTGCTCTGGCGGCTGTGAGTATGTCATGCTCACTCAGATGTCTCGCTAATGGTGGCGCGTGTGTTGGATCATTTAGCTCCCTTCAAAATGGTTGAGCTGAATGGTGCTAATCCATGCGTCACGTTCGTGAACGGGCGCCGTCAGTTGGGACTGGTCAACTCTTAGCTGCCTTGGCTCATTAAAATTTTTGAATTGTCCTTTGTCTTATCTTTTTATTACGGACGCTTCTAACGTGCATGTCTTTCTTTCTTAATTTTCTTAATTTCAACAAGAATGATTTAACCAATATTTTGTAACAATATATTTTAAAGAGTGTCCGTGGAGTTTCTTGCCCGTTCTTCTCCATAGGTACCTACTACGCTTTGGAATGGGCTTCATATTTCTGACTGACCGATTCCTTGACAATTTAAAAGTGCCTGTAAATGGCTTAAATTAAATAAATGCTTTGAGTTTGAGTTTGGCAGGGCTCCTGTCTGTGAGAGCGAGTGGTCCGTAATTCTCCACGAGGGCAAAAAAAAAAGAATCATATGAAAATAGAATCTTCATGTCTTCTTGTAAAGTATAATCATTAAATCAGTATTCTATACAAAATTGCTACCACGAAGTCCGGTACGAACCTAATAAAAATAGCATTACCCAAACCAAATTCAGAGTCAAAAAAGTTTTTAAAAACAAACACGAAGTCGTAAATACTTTATCTAAAACAAAGCGTACAAAATCCTAAAACCAAACAATTTGTAATACTTGGCCGCAAAATTAACCGTGTGGCCGCCGCATTCTTTTAATTCCGGCCGCAGAACATTCTCGACAAAATAAAAAAAATGGCCGAAATACTTCGTGAAAACAACGACACAGAAATCCTGGGTCTACAGGTAATAAGTGAAAGTGCCTCGGCACCGCCAAATTAAATATGAATGCCGTCGTAACAGTACTCGTTCGTTGTTGAAATATAATCCCGTACCTACATTTTTCAGTTCATGTTGTTTTTATTGTAGTTTTTACGAGCGACACGACAGTGATAGTGACGCAGTCGCAGGGTTAAATGTATAAATATTGCATTATGATGTATTGGTTTGTTGGTATTTTCTGGTGTTTGTTGACAGTTATTCCTGTATTATTGTGTAAGCTCGGAAAATATCTTAATGACCTCGTTAGAAAAAATATCAAGGACGCAGCATTCAAATAAGTATTCTGTATTTTATACTGAATGTGACAATATTCCTGTATGGAAATAAGAAATATGACTAACTAGTGAACAAGAATATTAATAATGAATTGCAATAATTATGACACTGAATTTGTTGTTGTAACCGTTTTAGGTGTAAAAGAGGCATTTGGAAAGTTTCATTAATATTTTAGTTAGTTAGCCATATTTCTTATTTCCATAAAGTAATATTGTCACTTTCAGTATAAAAGCTCTTAAGTAGAATTGCAAAAACGGATGTTTTCTCCGTAAAAAGCCAAGAGCCCTGGGTACATCACCGTTATAAGAATCATTGTGTTCTTCGAATTATTTTAAATAAAGTCTCTTGACGTGAAGATGAAAAAGAATTCCATTAAATTTTTAACCGTTATAAAATAAGCAGAAAGAATCGATCTTCATCTCTTCGATCTGTAATCTCCCCAGGTTCCTTCACTTCCATATTTCATTCACATAACTTTCATTCACTTAAACTCGATTCGAAGCGCTCATTTTTCATAGCTGTGACTGGTACTTGCAATTCATGCTTTGAACGTGCAATAAGCACTGAAACCTCTACCTATAGAACCAGCTCTGAAGTAGATTATCGTGTTTTGCGCTAAAAGGCTGCTGGTCTTCCTAAGTAATTTTGAAATATTTCAAAATTAAATTTTCAATTGCTGATAGAATTGTGCTCGACTACTGGAAATACGTAGTCTATTTTAGTCAGGTTAATCACTATTACTTGGGAATTTAAAATAATTCTAACTGTAAACCTGTGGCGGCATTTGCATCGCCACATGCAAACTATGCATCAAAGACCTGACATCACACAACATCCTGACGTCACACAAATCCTGTATCGCGCAATTAGAGTTTACCGCGCGATGGACATATATACAAACTCTCGATTTCAACCTCTGGGCAGTTGCCCGCCAGACACGACACCCGTCTGGTCGGAGGATCCTCCCTTTTTGATGGTGGATGAGTGAACTTTACACCCTGTTCCTCTTACCACTAAAAACCTACACGTCTGCCTATCTTTCGGACTATTTTATAGTACGTATTTTTCTGTTTTTTCTTCTTATTTGCTAACACTTAACACGATTCTTGGATAAGGACCCCTTTTAATTATTAACTTTATTATTTTTTGTTATAGCAGCAATGAAAATACATAATCTGTGAAAATTTCAATTGTTTATCTATTTCGGTTCATGACATACAGCCCGCTGACTGACAGACGGATGAATGGATGGACATCACAGGCTTAGTAATAGGGTTCCGGTTGGCACCCTTCGGGTACGGAACCCTAAAAATGAACGTAAAGCGCGATGAGATGTCAGTAACTCAGTATGGAAAAAAAATACATTTTGCGTCGACCCGAATGAGCTTTTTTTTTTTTTAGTTTTAAAAACGTTGCCCCCACACTAAGAATTTCTTCTTGTATCGTGGGTGCGTTTACAAACATAGAAACTCACATACACTAACACCCAGACCCGGAACAACTACTTGCAGATCATACAAATATTTGTTCCGTGCGGGGATCGAACCCGCGACACGTTGCGCAGCAGTCGATCGCTCAGCCACTGCGCCAACCGTGACGTCAAGTTAGAATAAGGTTACGAGGATAATGATTGAGCTTTATTTTGAGATAGTTAATCACACTGCTCTCGATGCTTGACGTGTCCACACTTTGGGTCCGGGTTCGCAACAAGTCAATTGCCATCCTGAGGATGCCTCGTTGAGAGGTGAACACGTGTCGATTTCTTACAGAATTCTTTATGACTCTTTAAGAACAGTTACACAGATTAGTTTATTTTGCTAAATACACATCGTCTATTGTACTTTATTTTGAGTTCATAAAGAAAGAAAAAGTATTTATTGGGAATCGTGCAGGAGATAACAAATTAAACTAAACACACACAAAATAAAAAACAAAGTAAAATGAAAATAAAAACAGTCCTGTACGAGACCAAACGGCACCTATCTCAGCATCATGAGTTCTTCTGGCGATGTGTGGCGATCAAAACAATCACACAGTACCTAATCAAGCAAGTGAAAAATAAAGTTTTTGGAGGCATGAGGGTGTCAAGTTCACTCATCCTCTTTAGAAAAGGGAGGACCCTGCGACCAGACAGGTGTTGTGTCTGGAGGGCAACTGCCCAGCGATTGATGTCGGATATTCATATATTATATGTCGTTCGCGCGGTAAACTCTAATTACGCGATGCAGGATTTGTGTGACGTCAGGTCTTTGATGCGTAGTTCGCATATGGCAATGTAGATGCCGCCACAAGTTAATAATGTATTGTACTTCCATGACTGTTTCTATATTTTCCAATTTCATCCCTCTCATTACTTAGAATTTGAAGACAGTAACCAAAACATAGGCAGTATTAAATAACCTCTGAATATACAGTTCTGGGTCATTACCTACAAAACACAATTATACGCCTTCCCATTATTGTGTGTGGAGCCGACTAACCACGTTTTGTGTTTCATCTGATATAGAATACCTAACTGCACATATATAGGTATACAGACATACTACAATGCTATGTTGTTTTAGTACCTATGTGTTTTGCATGCAGAGCTCGTTGGCTAAGTAATAAAAGCCACACGATTCGATCCATCAGGTTAAGCTACGCTTGCCAGGGTTGGTCTGTGGATGGGTGACCATCTTGACATATCGAGACTCCTCCGTGCCTCGGAAAGCACGTTAAGCCGTTGGTCCCGGCCTTCATTCCTGGATCTTTGAAATTCGTTACGGGTCGTCAGAAGCCCGAAAGTCTGACAACCAGTTTTACCAAGGGGTATCGTATTACCCAGTTATTGGGTTCTGGAGGTCAGATAGGCAGTCACTCCATGTATAATACAGTATTCAGCTGCATCTGGTTAGACTGGAATCCGACCCCAACATAGTTCGAAAAACGCTTGCTTGTGGTACTTTCTAAAACCAAGAGTCCTATGAAAAAAGTAAAATTATTTTTGCTAGTGACTGAGGTTAAATTTTGAATGTATGAAAATAGTAAAAAAAAAAACAGTTTTAATGAAAAGGAAGTTAACTTTTTCTGGGTTCTAAACAGATTTTTTAAAATGTTGTACTCGCATCTTCGGCCAACGTTCATGGCCAGAAGCTATCACCTGGTTATTTATAACACAATACTCCAAATTTCCCAAGGGGTTCGGGAATGTCCGTCAGCAATCGCTCAGCATGTACCAGTAATGGATTCTGACGTGGTTCACAGTATTTCGAAGAAAATACGGAATTTTCAAAGGATAAACGCTCGATCATAAATGTATTATATTGTTAATTTCAAAAGAAGGAAAGTCAAAATAAATGTCGCAAGGGTAATAACGCAATATTGTCTTTGGTCCGTGGCCTTGACATCAACCAATGGACAACATTGTCAATTTTTTATTGGTTGATTGCGAGGCTTTTGGCTACTTTTGTATGTGTGTAGGTATTTTATGTCTTTTTGTCTTTAAATGTGCGTTTTGTTTGTGCAGAATAACCATTTTTTCTTTCTTTTTAATTTATGTAATAAGTATATAGAAAATCGTTTATTTATAAAAAGAAATGTATATATTAAGTAACTTAATAATTAAAATAGAGCACAGTTGCTTATTTGCCTGAACTAGGTTGAACCTGTGCTTCAGGCTAAGATGTGCATAAATACTTCATGTAATAAATTAACAATGAGTTATAAAATTTATTAAACTAAATTTAAATTAGGTAACTAAAAGTAAAATAGCATGTTAGCGGTTCTATTTGCGGACAAAAATAGGTATCTAGGTACTAACAAAATAAAATATACCTAATATTTTTTTATGATAATTTCTAACTTCTTTACATAATAACATAACATCACGCCTGAATACCCCGAAGGGTTAAGCAGAGGAGCACCTATATTACACCTATATTGAGCCAGTGATGTTTAAGTCCCATGTAACAAGGGCCGAGCCTATTGCCATCATTGGATTGGCTTTAAATTTGAACAGATTGGCTTAAGATTGAACAAAATTATTGTTTCAAAAAAATAGAATAGAAATAATTTATTTTCTTTATAATGTAGGTTTACAGGTGAGATGTAACTGAGACTATGAGACTCCCTCATAGTCTTAGTTATATCTTATCTGTCATTCTGTATTTATCCGTGGGGGCTTGTAATTAGCAATTTAGTTAAATATTATTGTTGCTATAATGTTATTAGTCTGTAAGCCTTCCAAAAACAAATAAAATAAAAATATCAACCGGGCACAAATCCAAACTCCGGGCAGATACTGAGAAATTCCAGATGAAAAACCCTATAACACTTCGCCCGACCCGGGAATCGAACCCAGGACCACGTGCTCAGCAGTGGCGTTTGCGATTACTACACCAACGAGGCAGTCTGGATTCTTACTCGGTATTAATTCGTCATTCAAACGAGATACCTTAATTTCTTTTCATAAAACATAATAGCTAAACTCATCGCTATACGAGTAGCTAAATTATTCATTCATTGTTTTCCCTTAAAACAAATGAATGCAAAATGTTGCTACCCCTCTCACAAACAACATAAATTATGCAGACCGTGTCCATTACATACTTTATCTCAGAGACATGTATGCAGATATACACAGACTAGATAGGTGCTTAGTGTGACCTGATAAATCGAATAAGGGACACAAGAAACTGAACTGGTATGACGGACAAAATTTGCTGCTTTACACCGTAAAGTATGATTAGTTGGCCTAATAAATCACTTGTAGCCTAGCTATAAACTTAGTTTTTACTACTATAGCCAGTAATTTAATGCATTTTAAGCAATATATTTTTAATAGTTACCTAAGCCAACTTTTTTACAAGGTTCCTGGATCGTTAGCTAATTACTGATAAGCTATGTTATAATACAATCTAACTGTAGATTCCGTTCTGTTTATATACTCTGCAAACTGTCTGGAACACCAGTAATTTTCAGTAACACGTGGGTTCTAAAATTATCTCTCCACAGCTGCGCTCAAAGGCTCATATCTAGCAAAACATATTTCGGTGTCCGTCCAACCTGATGAATGGGCAAATGGTCCCTAATTGAATATTAAATGCGGCTGCCTACGAGCCGCATGACAGCCGGGCTAAGGTCGCAAATAAGTTCACCGTCACCCTACGCTCGGATTACTACCAGCCTACCCGAAAATCATTTGTTTTCTAGGGATACGTAGCAAATGCTTCGGATTTTGCGCGTAAAGCCTTAAATTCCCTGATCAGTCGACAATGTGTAAGACGATGTTCTCCGCAAAACGTTTTCGATACAATTAAGTATCTATTGTTGTATGGTATTTTTTTCTATCGATACTTATTTTTGGGTTTTTTTAAACCCACGGATTTTGAGAATGAATAGATTACCATCTATACTCAGAGGAGTTATCAGTTTTATCTATATCTTACTTGGTAATTATGCCATCATTCTCTTAACACAAATTTACTGACTAAGCATGGTCAGCAAATTTTCTCTTATAAACGACAATTGCTTCTTATTTATCATCTTTCACCCACATTTTTCAACTAAGATACGGGCCACAGGGACATACAGCAAAACCAATATTGACGTTACCGAATACTTGATATACGGAACTACTTTTGTTTACCTTGTCCCTGCCAAACGTGCTCTATATTTATGTCTTATGAAAACCTCCTTATGTACAGGTGTTGGTCGCCTTTATGAAAAATAATATGGCGTCGTATATTTTCAGTATTAAGTTATAATATGGATAGTGTCCCGGTTCTTTTACGAGTTCAGTGTCATGACGGTATTTGGTTTCAGATTATCTGCTTTGAAATTGGTCGTAAACATTTTAATGGAACACTAGGAGTGTAAGTTTGAGACCTCAAACTTAATGTGAAACTTAATGTGTAATGTACTTTATGTGACCACATTTGTTACCTTCATCATCATTTCAGCCGAATGACGTCCACTGCTAGACATAGGCCTCTCCCAAGCATCGCCACTTCATCTGGTTCTGTGCTTCCCGCATCCAGCGGATTCCTGCGGCCTGCACAAGGTTATCAGTCCACCTTGTGGCAGGGCTTCCAACGCTACGTCTTCCGGTACGCAGTCGCCACTCCTTTCGGCCCCATCGGCCATCTGTTCTGCGAGCAATGTGCCCCGCCCACTGCCACTTGAGTTTGGAAATTCTTCGGGCTTTGTCGGTTCCCTTCGTGTCTCAATAATAAATTACATATCGATGTTTCATAATTTTGGTACCGTACTAGCCAAAGTACGTAACATCAAAATTCCTAACTTGGTGGAATTGGAGATCAGTAGGTAAAACTCGCTTAATGACTTCGGTAATCTAATATTTTGTTTTAAAACCACGGAGTGGATTTATAATTTTATTATGAATAAAATTATCTTTTCCGCATGATTACCCGAGAAAAATACCTACATAATTCTTTTTACGTTTATTTTGATACAATTCCATAAAATCAAAGTAGATAGATAGATAGATAGAATATTCTTTATTATGCACACCATACAAATTACAGAAATAAATTTAGAAATTTTACATAGGGTGACACAATGGGCGGTCTTATCGCTAAAAGCGATCTTTTACAGACATACTTTGGATGGATTAAAGGGAGAAGGAGAGATAATACTACGTATAGTATTACGTGAGGTAACGGGCTTGCGATAGGAGTTGGCTGGTAGCAATCGTCACGTAAGGAAAAAGCGTTATGCCGCACCTGCGACTTTATTCCTCTCTCTGTGTGTGCGTGCGTGTATCGCGTAAGGAACTTCATTCGTGACGCGGTCCCTCGAACCGCACACGTTTTCTTTATTCCTTTGAGCTGCACCAATTTATAATGTTATTCCTTTTCTATTATTGTGCGTAGAGGCTTCGACAAAGAGCGATCCGAACTTACGTCAAACATGCTTTCGAAGCACAGCAATCCCAAAGGTGACTGAAGAGGGATAACGAAGCAAATTGTCGACCTAAATATGCCATACCGGTGACAGACAGCAGTTTCATGGCAAAGCTCTAGATTTACCAATGTACTAGGTAACAAAATGGAAATTATATAATTAGTTACGAATGATGTTTACAAGCCCCGATTATTCTTAATTACTTGTAGGCACAACACATTCTCAAAATGAGCAATGTCATTTATAACTTGATAAAGTTATCTCACACTTCATATTTTTGTGCCAATCAGAACCACTTTGAATAAAGATAAATTACTTTACAATATATATTATGCTATCAGAGTTGCCAAGCACTTTTAGGTTCTTGATAACTCCGTGTTATTGAACTTTACTCCAACACTGACCGTCAAATGATTAAACTTATAGTTCAATCAGTAGGCTGTGCATTTATCTGGTGTTTTTTTTTTTTTTTTCATTATTTGCAATATATCACAAGGTATTTTGCATTTAACACAGTACCCCATATAAGATGGATGTACTTATATATGTACGATAATCTGAAAAATGGTTAATCTATTTTATCTTTATTTCTAGTATAAAAATGATGTATAACACTTATTTTATTAAAAAGATGCACATCAAACCTGAGAACTGAGCGTTACGCTTTAAAGTTTCAAATTGATATTGGACAGCAATATATAATATTATTGAATCGCTAACTTCTAAATCAAAGTTCCGAACATTTTCTCTTCGAAAGTCAACCGTCCACTGCTACGTGGGATATGCTCGGAGAGGTTTGCCACGTTAGCTGCGCAAGTGCGCAGTTCATTTGTTTGACCGCTAAGCATCCGTGCTTAAATGGCCGTGGGTAGACGATCCCACCCACATTTTCATACTAAGCGAAGTTGAGTATGTTGCTTAGCCGTGAGCTACTGTGGAGCGGAGCCATAAGATATATCGAAGTCAAGTTGTCAGATTCATCGTGTTCAAGTTCTAATCTCGAAGTCCGAGAGCAGAATCACGAGCTCCGTTTATGACCAAAGTTCTGGTGTTTGGGCCCCACAGACAATGCGACCTTAAGGACACAATAACTGTGCCCTCGACGATTAAAACAAGCCTCTCGTGTTATGTTAATTGTTTACGTGACAGCCTTAAGAATGTAGTAAAATTTAATACTAAACGTTTAGCTGACGTGGTAATTACTGCTCTGAGTGATTTGTGTTAATGGAGCGGTAATGTATTGCTGTTAATGTTGAATGAATATGCATTAAAGTTAATTGTATGTAAGTTTATAGCTATGAAGGTGCTTAATTTGATATCCAAAACAGATTCAACATCGTGATAGCGAAGAGTTCGAAACTAGTTGAACAAAACCCGAAATGAAGACGCGAGTGACCTATAATTGAAATTAAATAAAAATTTAAAATTTAAAAAAAATTAAATGACCTAGAATTTTATTAATCAACCGTGAAAGCATTTTCTTTAAACTAGTCAGTTTAAAGAAAATGCATGCGCGTGGCTAAGTAATAACAGCTGCACGGGTTAATCCATCAGATTAAGCTATACTTGCCGGGGTTGGTCCGTGGATGGATGACCATCTATACAAACATAGACTCCTCCGTGCCTCGGTAAGCACGTTAAGCAGTTGGTCCCGGCTGTCATTCGTGGATCTTTGGCAATCGTTACCGGACGTCGGTAACCCGAAAGTCTAACAACCAGTCTTACCAAAGGCGATCGTATTACCCATAGTTACAGGGTTGTGGAGGTCAGATAAGCAGTCGCTCCATGTAAAATACAGGTATTCAGCCGCATCCGGTTAGACTGGAAGCCGACCCCAACTTATTGGGAAAAGTCTAGGCAGATTGATCTCCAGCCTTGTATGTATCTACCAACAACTCCAATAACAAAGTATTGCGATCTGTATGTGCTAGCAAGACTTTTTGGTAAAGACAACCCTTCTCTAGTAAGAAACATTCGTCTACGTATGGGCTGATGTTGTAATGACGTCATGTATAGCAAATTGGCTTCCCTGCTACGGATCGCAGGTCCCATGGCCGCATAGAACAAATATTTGTATGGCCTATACCTAGTTAGTCAGGTCTTGGGAATCTTGGTTGTTTGTGCATGTAAGATTGCCTGTAAGTAAAATGCATCTAAGATTCAAGATAAACTTCCTTTTTTTGAAAGTCGGTAAAAAAATATGACGGCGCAACAAATGGAGCCGTCTTCTTTTGTAAAGTTACTGGAATCACCGAAGCGGTCAGCTAAGAGAGACACTTGCTGATTACTGACTCACTGACTGTCTTCTGATCAAGAAAAATTATGACGGCGCAACAAATGGAGCCATCTTATTTTGTTACGAATGTACTGGAATCACCGAAAAGTCGGCTAAGAGTGACACTGGCTGTTTATTGTCACCCTACTGACTAAGAGATTAGCGTGATAACAGCTCACCTAATAGGGATGTTGACTGGGGAATAAAAAGAATCCATTTAGTCCGTCAGTCAGATAATAAAAAATATTTTTTTTGCTTTACCGGCCAGTGACGTCATGCCACATTTTAACGCATTGCCTACTCAATGTATTGCCGTAATCTTTTGACTACGTAAAAAAGAAAAAAATACGTGTCCAATATTTTTTAATAATCTACATGAGGACAATTTTTTTTTCTGTATTGGATAAAGGTCGCGTTAACTCTGTAACTGTTTCTTTAAAGTTATGTTGTAAATGTTTTTCATTTCATTTACCAACGTCATTATGCAAAATGTTGATAACATATTATAAAATATAAAACAACTGTACATACCTTTGTATTGGATACTACTGGATAGGTATAATAAAACAAATCTGCAAGATAGAGACACTGTATTTATCACACTCATTACAAGATTTTAATAAGGTCGGACGCAATTACGTTCAAACGCCGCAACAATATCATTGAACACATAATCCTCTGGAACTACAGGGGCATCGAAGAACGGATCCGTTGGGGTTGCCGAACCTCCCGAAAGACCGTCGGAAGATGGGTAGACATGGAAAGCAGCTGGGTATACATAGTTCTGTTCAACCTGCATTGCCCCTGACGGGCCCCACGTCATCCTTTGTATCTGTCCATGCCAACGCACCACAACCGAAGGATACGCATCACCACCTTGCAGAGTCCGGAACTTGCACTCAAAACTTAAAGGAGCCCGTTCTTTCACGTCAGTTCTCTCTGGTACAACAATAGTCTCCGTCTCACCCGGCGCTACCCTCCCCGCACATAACTTAAATGTGAATAATAAAAACAAAGGAAATAAATATTTCATCTTGTCAGTCCGAAACCACACCGGAGAATGAAGCAAATTTAATGTAGACTGTTTCATTTCACCACGCGTAAACATCATTAGATAAGGAGGGTAAGAGTCAAGTTAATGTGTTTGTGTAAGATAGAACTATCGCTTTATATCTCTGTCAAATGTCGAGTTTAATGTTTTTTGTTCATGATAGTAAAACTGGTGACATGATAACTTGCAGTGTTTTTTTTGTAGTTTAGGTAAACAGAAATGGGCAATGCTCGTTTTATGAGACTCACACAATTTCTTTTGTCAGGACAGACAATCTTGAGTTCACTGAACTTTATATTCAAGCAAACAGTGCTTGAATATTTAACAGAAATGTATCATTAATAAACTCTGTATGAATTATAATTGACACGAGTTTTAAATGACGATGACTGAATTGACTATTTGCGCTGTGTCCATCTTTTTTTTTGTGTGAATAGTTACTAACCTGCAGTCTAATTACGCAACACATTTTATTTCTGTTTAAAATTTTGAATCGAAAGCAAGTCCAATTTTAAACGGATGCCATTGTTCGAATTACGGTTAACATTTTTTATCAATGGGGGAATGGGATGTTCTAATCAATTGGCTATAATTTGTTTGGATGATGTGTTTTGTTACACCATATAGGAATGATTAATTTCCAAATTATTGTCCTATATATTTTTTTTTTTTACTACAACTGATGCTCTACTAGTACTTATAAACGAAAATGTACAATGATTGCCGAAAAAATTAAAAACAATTTTTAAAACACTTTTACCATATTTGCAATACGTAACAAAACGTTTTTCTTTTCATGTTTTTGATATCTGTGGCCAATGACAAAATCGTAGAAAAGCAGTGTTGTCAACTTAGTGGGATTTCCACTAAACCTGGGGGTTTGGACACCCCTATTGGCAGAGAAATTTTGCTTTCAGTGGCCGGTGGTTCTGTCTAGTGGTTAGTTTAATTCTATTTGTAGAAAACAATACAATCAATTACTAAAACTTTGACTCGAGAAAATATTAAAATAACACGATACTGGCATGTTTTATTGTTTGTTTAAAACCTGTGTCAGTGATTTTTCGATTTATTTCTTTCAAATGCCGAAACCACTGCGGACTCGAACGCTGATTTAGAAAGACTGACACAGCATGACGAATATATTGAAGCCACACAGACAAACAACGTCATTTCAAAAAACATATCCCACGGGAACATACGGGAAAAAAAAATCTGCCGTTAAGCCATTTGAAAACAAATATCTTCACTAAATTTATTTCAATAATTATACTGTGGTTGCCATTTGTCATGCCACCAACACAATAGAAGTTAAAATCGGTTGAACGGACCGTACAAAAAGTTTATTTAATACGTTCCGGGACACTTGACTATTTGCAAATGTAATGATATGACACTTCAAAATCCCATACATTTTGTCATACCGTCTACAGCCGTACTACCTTATTACATATATTTTTAATTTTTTGATATGACAAATACGGCCACAGACGTTGACGCCTATGGCTCAGTCTACGCCTGTCGGCGGTGTGCATGTGTTGTTTTGGTGCATAAGCACTGCGTATGTGTGTGTTGAAAAATGACTCGAAAAGAGTTTGCCGTGACACCCACGAACAAATGAAGTCGCGTGATGTGACACTAGATCATGTGCTTCTTAGGAATACTATGGGCAAGCAACGGCTATCGACGGTTTGCCAAATTACATGAAATAAAGTTCACCGCCCTTAGCCGTACTGTCACGTAACGATATACCGACATAACGTCAAGAGGCGGTCTGTCCCGGAAAGTGTTAAATGTCTAATCTTATTTTATTAATCGAGTATAGTTTTTACGCTAACGGTTAAATATTTTGAAATCGCTTTCAAAATCCGTTTTTAGAAATCGATTTTAGGAGTGGCTCCGGCTAGCAGTTTCGATCGTCTTTAGTACTATTATTCGGTTGTACGTGCATCATTCAAAACTATTCAAACATAAACAAATACGTACTTACGCAAAGCTACTATTGCCATGGTTTTGTGAAATTGGTTTGTCTAGTTCGGATAATCGATACGATTCGATTTCTGACTGAAATCTGATTTTAAATTCGTTTTGATGTATCTGACGCATTTCTATAGCGGACTCAGGGAAAAAAATTGGCAGCACTGAGTAAAAGTTGAATCACCTCTTGAACGATCAGCCGACTCATTGTGACGTGTTCAGAGTTGTAGCGGCTTGGGCTACACAGGGTAGGCTGCGCAGGCCGCTAACAGTTAGGTAGGTAGATAAGTAGTAGAAGAATAAAACAGCAAGCTAGGTTAATACATATACTTAGGTAGAAAGTAGTTACACGACTAGGTCGTAGGTAAGGTCCTACAAACTGAGTCTTGAGCACTCGCACACTTAGAATAGGAAGGGTACCATCCTTGGTAGCACGTGGCAGACGTGGAGGCCTGTCAGCACAGGCTTAGTGGTAGGCCGGACGGCCTTCCTAAGACCGACAGGTAGTGTGCGTCGGTAGCACGCGGTTGCCTGTCAGCACAGGCTCGCGCAGGTAGCTTGCGGCGGTAGGGCCCAGGTATCTTGCGGCGGTAGGCCGCAGGTAGCTTGCGGCGGTAGGCCGCAGGTAGCTTGCGGCAGTAGGCCGCAGGTAGGGCAGGCCATTGCTAGCGTGCGTAGGCAGTGCAGGATTGAGTAAGGGGTCCTGCACTCAGCCCGTACGTAGAACCCTGGAAGGCGCGTTAGAGAGCGCATGTTAGATGCGGTGCGAGTAGCGGCAGGCCGCATGCGATGTGCCAGCTTCTTCCCCCATTTAGCGACCAAGGAACGGTATGGGGAGTAGGGTAGCTCATCACAGCACATCGCAGCGGTTCACAGGCAGAGAGAGAGAGAATAGCGTGGCACATAAGCGGATGCTAAACTTAGGTTAAGTATGTGAACACGTGAGCATAAACACAAAGTAAACGTGACCATTGCAGATGACTGACTTATCACTAAGAATAACACAGTGAGGCACTACACCATCTCGATATAGTAGCAATACATACATATTACAATCTCCTGTGCGCTGGATGGATCGTAGCCGCGTGTCCGACATTGACACACGTAATTAGATACTTTATAGGTTATAAAATCAATATAGATTATCCAGCGCAGAGGATCAGGTATAATTACCAAGCTAATGTGGAACTCACCCTAGGTCGGGGCACAAAGAGTTCTGAGCGTCAGGGAACAACTATTGTCAGCCTTGCAAGCGGAAACCAAAAAACAGAGCGTCTCCGGATGGCTAGTGTTGTTCCCCGTTTTTAGTGATGTGACTAGGAACTTACTAATTGTGATTTTAGTATCACTCGACTACTTGCAGCTGAGAATGCTCACAACGCTACAGAGTCGAATTTAATGCAAAATATTGCCTGTCTAAAGTATGCCTTTGCTGCTCTAACTTTATCAGTTTGTAGGGAAAAGAACAGGAAACGCATAACATCACATGTTAAACATCGGAAATAATCTGCGCTGGAATGATCATTCTTTGAAGTCTGTGGAGAATACGCTATCAAACATGGCGATGTCTTTGTTTACATTTTAGTCATGTTGATTTCGGTAATGTTTTTGTTATGCATTGTTTTGCCTTGAATGTTTTATATTTTTCAACATATAAAATTATATTTACTGTTCTCTTACAGAAAAATGGGCCTATGCTAAGCAGTTTCGGAACATTTTTCTTGTGGCTTGTGGAAGTCGGAAAAACTTTGGAAAATTCTCTCTTTCAAGACACTGCGTTCTCTGTTTTCATTTTCTACTGGCTGTACTAAGACTTACTTAGGCTGTTTTGCTCAATAGCGAAAAGTACCTAAGTCGATATTATCACTACAAGTAAGTAAGCCAATATAAATAGGAATAACGTGTGTAAAAGAGTACCTTTGTATCTCATTACATTATTGTATGTAGCTGTAGGTACATTATTGGTCAATCTACCTATAGAGAATCATTCCTTTGTTGCGTAGACACAAGCATCTTAAGTGAGGTTATCTATTTATTGTGGTTAAAATAATTATTAAGTATAGTTACTATGTCCGTCAACCTCAAAGTCTAACTGAAATTGTTAATTGATATTTATGTACATAAGTAGATGCTGAAATAAACAATTATAATCACTAGCCAAATAGCAACTTACTACAAAACATATTTATAATATTTTCACAGACAGTGCTAGTGCTGAAAATACAAGAAGGGAACGCTACCCAACATCAATCTTGTTGTTCAAACATGGATTGAATAACCAATCTTCTGTATTAATCATTGAAGGTAAGCTTTTTGACACATAGTTAAGAATCAAGCGTAGCAAGTCACATAATTATAAAATTATGAATATATTTCCTTGGCTGAACATAATACATAGACACAACATATATTTTGTGTATACCTAACTAATGTTTAATATTATAATTCAGTATTATAAAATATCTGGAGACTGAAATATCAGCCCTAAATAAAGATGAAATTATACAACCATGGCTTTTGTCCAGCCATGGGCTAGTGAAAACCTAGTTGATATGCCTACTTTACTTTGCCACATAATGTTTAAGTACTTTATTTGAGCAGAAAATAATTAGTTTTTGTTTTAATAGAGTTCCTGGGGCGTTTCACCCATGAAGACATGAAGGCAGTATGAAGGATGTCGCCCATGCTGCGTTGCCCCGTTGCTCTGCTACTTCAGTTTTCAAGCTTCTCTAGAACTAAAGTAGAAACTGAACATTGTTAATGAAAGATAACCTTTTATTTTTTTACCGGTTCAGTCTTGTACAACAGCGATATAAATGTGGGTTCCTATTTTGTTAATTGATAACAGTGTAAACTTTAATAAAGTGTTTTTATTTTGAACTTGTACTTGTAATTTTTATTTGTATATAGGTTTCTATATAGGTGCAAATAAAAATAACTTGTAAGTAATGAAATATTTAAGAATTGAATACTATGCTTTTTATAAACACAGCCAATTGATTATTATAATGATACTATTTATAGGTAGCTATTTGCCTAAATTTACTGTCATTCATTAGGTAACAGTAGATAGAGAGAAATAAATTATGGTAAACAAAAACGACTTTTATTATATCTTTAATAGCATTTATTCACATTATTATGAAATATTTGTACATGGGGCAAAAAAAATTGGAACAAATATACTGTAAGGATTAGTGGAATTTGTGATCCAATGTCTTTCTGTGGACATCATCATGGATTATGTATGTACTGCTTGATAATTCTTGCTGTAAGTGCATGAGAGAGTTTAAATTTTTCCTGAATAATGTAGTTGAGCCTGACACCTGAAATAAGATAAAAAAAAGAATTTAAGTAAATCCTTTATAATCCTTTCATTACATCCATCCACAAAGTCTAATAGGCCTCTCCCTTCAACACTTTAATGCACAATCTATCTACTTTAAAGAACAGCAATATTCTGCTATAAACAACAATTACGAGCCTACTATTGACTTTGTTTAAATGTAATAATTAATTAACTTAATATGGTAAGTATACATTTGATGGTGCATTTCGTGTTTACCAACAAAGAATATGATTGTGTGTAACATTGTTGCTGTGCTAAACACACATTCAATGTCCAACACTAAGAAAGAAAATAATATTGATATTAAGTAGGTTACCTTATTGAATGAATATGTTCATCAATGTCCTCCTTACAGAATCCATTGACATAAAATGCTTCAAACTAGGTGTATTTTATTATTTGTTCTTCCTCTATTATATATGCTTTTCCAATGAAGTACAAGCTCGACTGGGTTGATAAGCTTGTGGCTTATAAGTTTGATACGATACGAGGTACGAATTCAGGCTTGTGCAGACCAGCGCGACTTGTCGTGCGACGCAACACGAACAATACAATTTCTAAAAAAACTTCACAGTATAACAATAACCGGTGTCGCGTCGCCCGACAAGTCGCGCTGGTCTGCACAAGCCTTTAGTCTCCTTGAAATGCCACCAAAATACCTACCTCGTTTCTGAAATAGCATATCATAAATCTTTAGTTTAGGTTGTAAGCAATTGTAACAGAAGAAAACTTTCACAATTATTATTAAAAATCGACCTCGCTGCTTCGATATTTTACAGACCACTAATATTGATTTATCATTGAGGTTTTACACAAAAACACATTCACAATTTATGAAGACGACGATTACTTACATAATTTTGTAATAATTAAGGAGAATATACGACTAAATCCCAAAAATATTGCAAAGAAAATCGAATGCAACCAGTAAGGTGCCTTCTCTATAAAATGATACCTCGTTAGCAATTTCTCGTTGTTTGAAACAAATTTTCAGCTGTCAAAATCGTTACGTAATTCGAATTATAGCCTTTTTAGACGAATAACGTTCACTCTTTAGCGTATGAAACAGAGTGTAGTTGATATCACAGATTTTAGAGTTACGTAATTCGAAAGTTGTAAATTTAAAGCAATTCTATTCAAAACGAAAGAAATTTGACTCAATTGTAAATCGAAAATGTGTTGCGTAATAAGATAGCTGGCGTCAAAGTTTTTATACCACCCATGGGCCTCCGAGTGCCCTCAACGGCATGTGAAGCCTGTGTGATCACAAACCGTCGAGAAATATCTCAGGCATGCCGGTTTCCTCACGATGTTTTCCTTTACTGTTTATGAAGCGGGTGATAAATATACAATACGCACATAAATCCGAAAAGTCAGAGGTGTGTGCCTTGGGTTCGAACTCGACACCTAGTATGTGGCAGTCTATCTATCTATCGCTGCTACAGTGTCCATGTAAATAATGTTTTCACACACGAACTTTTCTTCATAACCTACTTTATTACATGATTGTCTCACTGCAGGGTAAAGACCTCACTTCTCTATATCTACAGCCAGGCACCAGTCTTTATTAAAGAATTCCTGTTCATTCCGCCATCTTGGAGTGAATCTACTGCGGTGTTGCTTGCCACTAAGAGGTATCCATTGGGCTGTGAGTTTGGCCTACTAAAACATGATAATAAATCATCTAAAATTTAGAGGTAAAAAATGTATTTAACAGCGAAGGATACCTTTACCAGATGTGGTCATCGTATTAGTGGTTCAGCAGCTTCAATATAAACAGGATTGTGCCAGAATATATATTGAGTTCGTCGTGGACGTGATACGACAGTGGCTCCACTGATATAATCTGTCTTCAGAAGACAGTCAGTGAGTCAGTAATCAGCCAGTGTCTCTCTTAGCTAACCTCTTCGGTGATTCCAGTAACTTTACAAAAGAAGACGGCTCCATTTGCTGCGCCGTCATATATTTTTACCGACTTCAAAAATAGGAAGTTTTTCTTGAATCTTGGATGCATTTTACCTACAGGCAATCTTTCATGCAAAAACAACCAAGACTCCCAATACCTGACGAACTAGGTATAGGCCATACAAATATTTGTTCTATGCGGCCATGGGACCTGTGATCCGTAGCAGGGAAGCCAATGTGCTAGAAATGACGTCATTACAACATCAGCCCATACGTAGACGAATGCTTCTTGCTAGAGAAGTGTTGTCATAACCAAAAAGTCTTGCTAGCACATACAGATCGCAATACTTTGTTATTGTAGTTGTAGGTAGATACATACAAGGCTGGAGATCAATCTGCTCAGCCTTTTCCCAGCTAAGTTGGGGTCGGCTCCCAGTATAACCGGATGCAGCTGAATACCAGTACTTTACATGAAGCGGCTGCCTATCTGACCTCCACAACCCAGTAACTATGGGTAATACGATACCCCTTGGTAAGACAGACTTTTGGGCTTCTGACGACGGGAAACGAATTTCAAAGATCCACGAATGACAGCCGGGACCAACGGCTTAACGTGCTTTCCGTGGCACGGAGGAGTCTCGGTATGTAAAGATGGTCACCCATCCACGGACTAACCCCGGCAAGCATAGACTAACCTGATGGATTAACCCGTGCGGCTGTTATTACTTAGCCACGAGCTCCAGATACAAGGCAGGAGATCTTCAATTTAAAGCATTTTCTTTAAACTAGTCACTTTCACGGTTCACTATTAAACAAACAAACTCATTTTCGCATTTATAATATTAGTTAAAATTAGGATAGTTATGATGGCGCAATCACACTTAATGATTCACCCGAAACCGGTTCCCTATGAGCGTCATATATTTTATTTATTATACTTACTGCATATTTTTAGTGTTCCGTAGTAAACAAGGAACCCTTATAGTTTCGCCATGTCCGTCTGTCTGTCTGTCCGTCTGTCTGTCTGTCTGTCAGTCCGTCTATCTGTCCGCGGCTTAGCTCAGAGACGGTTAGTACTAGAAAGCTGTAATTTGGCAAATGTATACATATTAATCATGCCGACAAAGTGGTAAAATAAAATCAAGAAAAAAGAATAAAACATTTTTTTAGGGTGCCTCCCCTACACGTAAAGTGGGGATGTTTTTTTTTCCTCATCTATCCCATGTTGTGGGGTATCGTTAGAAAGGTCTTTCAAAAATATTGTGAGTTTGTCACAACCATTTTTGGATTCAGAGATCCGTTTGCGAAATATTAAGCTTTTAACTGATTTTTTTTGTTAGAGTCAAGTGTCCCCCCGCCCCCCCCTTCTACCTAAATGGTTGTACTTGGACTTGTGAAAAAATTCACAGCAGTAGTATATATAACGAAATTAATAGGAAAACTATGAGAGCTAAGGAGGCTGTACAGGTTAACGAGAAATAATCAACCAACTTAAATTTGCACTTTGAAAAACATGATCTCCCATACATTCCGTATGGGCGAACACGTTTTTCAACTCCAATGTTAAGTTTGTTCTTGGGATAAATTCATTCCAACTACGGAAACCTTCATTGTACGTGGTCCGACACGCACTTGGCCGGTTTTTTTAAACCTATCATAACTGACTCGTACCACTTTTGAATACAAAAATCTCAAGGTTCTATGAAATAGAAAAGAGTCAGTAACATTTTTTTTACATAACTTACTAAAGTTTCTGAATTTCAGTTCCACTTAAACATATTTCCGTTTTAGTTAGTAAATCTGAATTGACTTACATATTCAAAGCACGAAACGTTTTAACAATCTCAAAAGCCTTAATTATTTCGGTTCTCACGTTTTCTTCAAAATGTCGTTTCAGTGATTAATGTAGCAGTATGTGTAGGCGATTAATAATAAGCCCGACGAAGTTCACTCCAAACTGAATTTGTGTATGGAAACTAAGTAAATATAGAGATTTCGGGCAGCGTATTCCCAAAGTGGTTGTATAGGAAGATTAGTCTGATAACAGCTCACCTAATTGTATTCAACAAAAGTCGCATTAATTCTGTAATCGTTTGTCATTTCATTTATCTTCGTCATTATGCAAAATGTTGATAGCAAATTATCAACATAAAACAACAATTACAATTTAAAAAAAAACTGCACCTATGTAATGTATAATAAAACAAATCAGCAAGATACAGACACTGTATTTATCACAATCATATCACAAGAATTTCATAAGGTCGGACGCAATTACGTTCAAACGCCAAAGTAATATCATTGAGCACGTAATCCTCTGGAACAACAGGGACATGAAAGAACGGGTCTGTTGGGGCTGCAGAACCTCCTGAAAGACCGTCGGAACATGGGTAGACACGGAAAGCAGTTGGGTATACATAGTTCTGTTCAACCTTCACTACCCCTGACGGGCCCCACGTGATCCTTTGAAGCTGTCCACGCCAACGCACCACAACAGAAGGAAACGCATCAGCAGGTTGCAGACTCCGAAACTTGCACTCGAATTTTAAAGGAGCTCGTTCTTTCACGTCAGTTCTCTCCGATACAACGATATCTCCGTCTCACCCTGCGCTACCCTCCCCGCACATAACTCAAATGTGAATAATAAAAACAGAGGAAATAAATATTTCATCTTGTCAGTCCGAAACGACACCGGGGAATGAAGCAAATTTAATGTAGACTGTTCCATTTCACCACGCGTAAACATCATTAGATAAGGAGGGTAAGAGTCAAGTTAATATGTTTGTGTAAGATAGAACTATCGCTATAGATCTCTGTCAAATGTCGAGTTTAATGTTTTTTGTTCACGATAGTAAAACTGGTGACATGTTAACTTGCAGTGTTTTTCAGTTTAGGTAAACAGAAAAGAGCAATGCTCTTTTTATGACTTCTGACCTCTAAGCAATTTAGTTACTGAGTTGAATCCACTTTTTTCCTCTTTATTTTTGTAGGGTTTTCGTTAAAGTAACATTGACCTGTCTATGAATAAAAAGTAGATTGATTATACAGCCATCATGATTGAGAAAGCAATAGTTTTATATCATGTCATGAATTACGATACGATTTTTGATGCGCAGACTTCCCATTCCGAATTTAAATGTACAATTAAAGTTTTATGAACCAGCGAACAGAATCTCCATCTATACTCGGGAGATTAACGCAGTGAGCCTGCCCCAATAGCGAGCGATATCCAAGGAAAGTTTAGATCGTGACTTACTGTACTTCGCTCCATAAAGCATCGCGGTTCCGTGGTTAAGTTTAGCTAGCATACGAGAGATCAAAAGGAAGCCCCGAATGTTCGGGAAATAGTTTCAATTAGCTAGTTTGTGGTCGGGGTAAAACGTAAGATTACGTACTTACCGAATCTTATGGCTCAGCCTAAAAGTTTGCTTGTTTTAAGGGTACCTTCCGTCCGAATGAAAAACGGAACCCCTTATAGGATCACTCATGTGTCTGTATGTCCGTCTATCACATCCAATTTGCTCCGAATCTAATGGACCGATTTAGTTGAAATTTGGTACACATGGCCCAAACATGGACGTGTAACGTAAATAAATGAATTTTGATTATGGGGTCACTTCTGAGATATTAGAAAATTTAAAAAAAAGTTTTGCGAACTGTACCAAATGACATATCAAATAAAAGGGCTTAGTGTGAGGGTCTCACACATATGTTTTTTTTATAATTTTAAAGTAAATAGTTTTATAGTTACTTAAGATAATAAATAAAAATTTACCTTATCTCCGAAATATCTCACTCAAAAATAAAATACAGACAATAATTCAATACATAAACATCACAGAAAACCTATAAAATGTCTATGGTTTTAAAATAACATGGCAAATCTCTCAATAGTGTGCGTACAAGCTTACATTTGCAGTTGGAATGTATGGAGAACATTGTTTTTCCACTTCAATGTTAAGTTTGTTCTGGAGAATTCATCCCAACTACGGAACCCTTAATTGTGCGTGATCCGTCACGCACTTGGCCGGTTTTTTGTCAGTCGTCATTATAGTGTTATTTCTACTTGCCTAAAGAAAAAACATCAATAAACAATAAGTGATTCTTCCGCCCGAGACTCTTAGGGCATTTTGACTTTCACCGCGCTCGATAAATGGTTGACGTTTGAACAGACAGAAGGGGTTCATAAGGAATTTCCTTATACTTTACAGCCATAGTTGTGAAGATGTAATAGCGAATTAGTTTTCTGAGAAAAAAACGTGGACCGCTAAATAATAGTCCTCATCTAAGAAAGCATACGTATTTATTGTACTACAATACAAATTCTTCAATAAAATAAGCGGGAGGAGTCAATACGTACAAGCACCAAGCGCAAAGAGCAACTGATAGAAATCCGACGACTGACGAAACACGAAGTTTGCCGAGAGACAATAAGAAAATAGTTCTACTGTACATAGCTTGATTGAAGTACAATATCGTGTAATCTTTACTGTATTACGACTTCTCTAGGTCGAGCCTTAGCATTTTGCTCGTTATCGACCAAACAAATCTAGAATTCCTAATGTTACTGACTCGAAAAGCCTGTTACGAGTTATATTGTCTTGAACACCGGGGCAATGTGGATAACTTTGTTGCGAGAATGATTGTGTTAACGCTACCACAGAAAATATAATGTACAGAAGGTACGGCTTTATGCATTCTATGAGCGAAAACGCACGCACACATAAACACGCTTCACTTATAGCGAGTGCAAGCGCACTTGCGACTGACATTTGTTTGAGCTCGCCGTACGTCATAATTGGACCACCTTGAAAGCATACCCTTTCAAACAAAAAAAGAATTTTCAAAATCGGTCCACAATTGACGAAGAAATCGATGGACATACATTAAAAAAAAGCTTTAGAGTTATTCAAACAGTAATGGCAAGAGCAGTGGTGGCCTGTGGTACCAGCCGCGACTTACGGGTTCGAACCCTGAGAGGTGCTTTACTTTGTATAAATAATTTCATCACCACTGCTCTCAAAACGGTGAAGGAAAACATTGTGAGGAAATTGGCATGTCCTAGAACCAAAAATTCGAAGATATATGACATCTACCAACCAGCACTGGGCCCGCGTGGTAGATTGCAAGCCTCTCCCTCGCAAAGAGAGGAGGCATATGTCCCAGTAGTGAGAACTGATTATGCTATGAATGGAGCCGACCTTCTGTACCAATTTATTTTGTGACAATACCGTCGCGTGTCACGCAGTTACGTGAACGTGATATAATTGTAGACAACTGAGAAATGTCGCTAGGAGGGTCTAATGCCGTCAACTTAATTTTGTCTGTTACTTTGAAAATGTAACGTTATATAACTTTATAGAAAAGTGTCGCTTAATATTACTGAGTTTTTTTTTCAGGTTACATACTTAGCTCGGTATGCTGTGTTAGGTTGGTACTGATGATAAATTAAGATGATGTGGTATTAAGGCGGTCCGGTAAAGTCCCCGCGGCCGAATCGGTGCCAGCGCACCACAATCGTCAAGCCCCTGCAACAAGCCTCACGCATGGTATTCTGTTGCAAAACCTTCGTGGAAACAGAAATCATCACTAACGTTTGGTTGTTTTGTAATGAAATTACAAATTGGTTTTATAGCCTAGATCAATTCCAAATGACCTGTGAGTATTTGTGGCTCTGCCTTCCAAATGTGGTGCGTCATCTCAAAGTCAACAGTTGTCGAAAGTCAGGAACATTACTGCCCAGTCAAGTATGGTGGAAGGCCTTCGCCATTTCCCTATCGCCAACTGCTAGTGACAATAATCTGCCAAGGTACGGATTAGGATATGGACACGTAATACACGAGAATATAACATTAGTTATAAAACACGGCACTAAATAAGTGTTGAGTTACAAGGAGTTTAATTATATTACCAGCCTAGGATAATTATCATAATGAAATACTCACTCAGTCGCACCAACAAACACACACATACTCGTACTTCATTAAATACTACATTAGTCTAATCTGGGCTCAACCCAACTATATTTAACTTAATAAATAATACTCGCTATCTTGCGACAAATGCTCCTAAAATGGACATGGTCTCTGGCATTCACCAAGTCTGCTAATATCTAGCTTAATATTACGTCCACACCCTACCGTGGTCTCAAACTAACTTCCCTAACTCAACCACCTTGGACTCTCGCGTCCGTAGTCTTTCGTGATCCAGAACCAACTGCCTCTTTGTCTAACAATATCCCTGGCCTAAATCCCTTAAAAATACTACGTTGACCGTTGGGCCGTATTTTTCCCACCGTTTCGCAGAATAGGTTTATGGCTGTTTTTGTGCACAACTTCTTAATTTTTTTAAAAGGGTCCGTTTGAATTGCCTGAGTCCGACTAAATCTTTACCAGATGCTCGATGCAATCTCAGGGATGGTCAATCTTTTGAGAACGACGACGAGTTATAATGTATATACATTTTATTATAAAACATACAAATATTTTAGCACACAACATATTAAAGTATTCTAGCTAGGTGCTAGCTAGAATAATAAAATAATAAATCCAATAATATAATCATTATCCTATAACTACAGTTATAGGATAATAGATAGTTACATCAATGGGAACGTCGGCTTTGCATGCCTTTTGAATGGTTCATAAGTTATTCTTTTAAGTTTTAAGCATGTTTCTAGTTTTCTATTTGTTTGTTGGTTTCTTTACCTTACATTATATTCAGTAAGCACAACCTTGTTCGCACTAACATTGAGAGCCGCATGTTGATTACATAGCACCGATTCCGACAGTTTCGCAGAATAGACTTATGGCTGTTTTTACAAATCCTCAATTGTTTTAAAAGCTGTTTGAATTGCCTGAGCCCGACTAAATCATTACCAGATGCTTAACCTGGTATTGTGACTTGAGATTAGAAATTGGATATTTTTCTAGTTTCTTTAGAATTTGTAAAGTTATTGCATCCGACCTTTTTTCGGTACGTGTCAGTAGTTTGTTTCCCATAAAATAGAGAATTTATGTTTTTCTAAGTTGTCCGAACCATTTGTCGGTTTTAAAGTCAATATAATATTTTGTTATTAAATTAGAGTAAGTGACACACAGTCACACCCCGCTGGCACCGAAAAAGCGACACTTGACACGCATAGTGTCGCCTTTTTGGTGCCAGCGGGGCTCGACCGTTGTGGCGCGTGGAGCGCTGGCACCGGTTCGGTGCCGCTAGGACTTTACCGGCGAATTGGTAATAAACAACGAACCGTACCTACCTACGGTACCTAGACTATGGAAAAATCCGTTGACCAAGCTAATCTGCCCTCATAATGAAGTCTATAAAATATTTTATTTCAAATAAACCTTATCTCAATTTACGCAAACTGTATTAGTCTACACGTACAGATTTGTTATTATAAAAACAGTCATAAAACCTGTAAGTGGACAACATAAAGGCGGTCATCCGACTGGTCTGGTCAAGTCGACAATAAACATAAAGAAACCATCACGTCTCCAATCCGAATACGATAGGACAATAATATCCGAACCAAATCCACAGGGACTAAGAATCCAGAAAGCAAATAATATTTTATCTTATTTTCTCAACATTTGCTCTCTTTATACGTCATTCATTTATCGGAAAACTTTTCTAGATAACGTTTAGGTTGTATGGATCGGATTTTCTCTTGTTTGTCCCGATGTCCTTGGTATTTAATTGGAACAACGTTCGATCTTGATTAAACACTCAAGTTTCTTTGCTCTCAGTAGTATAATTAAAGCCAAAGTAGCTAAGTAGGTCCTTCAAATTAGAACCCACTTCGTCACTCTTGAAAATTGTTTTATACTTTGCAGACTGAAATGTTTCAGTTTTATCAAAGTTAGTGTTAATTAGTTTTTAATTAATATTCTTAATTAATGTGATGGTTATTGGATTTTATCAGCATTCGTTAGAATTGGATTGGATTGCCTATTTAGTAAATAATTATGATATTCATATAACCAATATTTAACTTACTAAAATATCGAACTATGCTATAATTATTATTCAATTTGAAATGCTGAGTATAATCCAATAAATTATTTAAATAGTACGTAATAGGATTAATTATTACTAACCACGCGTGTTATTTACTTTCATGATTGTATTTCTATTCACTCTTCATAAATATCGGTACTGATTTAACAAAATAATAAACCTGATATGACAAAATCCTTACTACTAAAACCAACAAAAACATGATTACCATTGGATTTAGTTTTTGATTTCACGAATTTTACAAAATTAAAAAGGAACTAAATATTTTATTTCACATAAACCCACATGGGGCACCCATGAAACGTTAGAAGCTAAGTGCACAGTTCCAATTGGTCGTTTCCTATGGAGAAGAGCCAGCAAAAAACGCCACGGTTACTCTTTTAAAAATAATTGGCTTTTACAATATTTTCAAATAACAGTGGTAATAGATAGGTAAGGGAGTAGTGTAGGTGTTTCAACAAGTACCAGGTACTTAACAAAACTTCAGGTCATTTATTTTATCGTTCTTGCTGATCAAACTAATATAAATACAAAAGAAGGTAGGTAGGTAGGAATTAAAGACTTTAGATATCGAAGATTTATAAGTATAGTAATAAATCATTAAGTTTTTGATATCAGGATACGCGGCGTAATTGCGTAACATACATAAAATGAAAATTGATCACAATTCCTTTTATTTTGACAGTTCAGCCACTTTGATTCCGATAATTACGTTGCTGAGGAGAAAAAGCTTGGGTTGTAATTCAAAATATGTTACGACGCCGATTTGACTACCAATTTTAAGAAAGGAGGTTACGTTGTGGATTGTTTCGGAAACACCGACCACCAATCTTCATCATGAAAACATTCTTCATTACACAACAGCAGCTTCAAAGCAACTATCTCCTTTATACGCAGCCACACACCAAATACCAGCCACAATTTTATCAATATCGATCCCTACAGCAAACAGCTTATAATCAAGATGCACAACAGACAAAAACATATTAACTACATTCCCAATTCCACAGCAACTTAGGGTATCTTACTGTTCCTCACTTTGTGTTCCTTAGGGTGGGCGTACATAGACTACTGAAATTGCTCAATTCTGGGGCAAGTTTGCCAAATATGATGTCACCACATGTCGCAATTTTCGCTAGAGATCTATCACAGATAATTGAGAGATACGGAGAAGCATAATAAACGAGGCAATACATTCAATAGCAATACAGAATATACACAGGAGTTGGAGGTAATCTATCCAAAACAAACTTCATTGCTTCATTATTAATACTCCGAAATAAATGAGACAATACATTCATTAGAAACACGGAATAGTTACATAAATAGAGCAAAAAGAAAAGAGAGTACTTATGTCATGCGTCATGTTCGTCAACGGCGTCAGTAGGGACTGGTCATCTCTTAGCTGCCACGACTTATTTTAATTTTTTAATTGTTTTGGTTTTAAATCTTTTTATTACGAACCTTTTTAATGTGCACGTCTTTCTACATCTTTCTCACATGTATAATTTCAGCATTTTTTTTTATTTTTTTATGATGTTGTTACTAATATTTTGATTTAAAAGAGTGTCCGAGGAGTTTCTTACCCGTTCTTCTCCATAGGAACCTACTAAGCTTTGGAATGGGTATCTAGCTTCATCTTTCTGACTGACAATTCAAAAGTGCCTGTCATTAGTTTATTTGAAATCAATGCTTTTTGTTTGAGTTTGTTGAATTTTTTAGTTCGGTAATTAAGTAGATTGCTATACTTAATGTTCCACTACCACCGGAAAATGTTGCCGGGCAATAATTGCAGGCAAAAATTGACCGTATGAGCGCAGCTTAAGGCAGGTAAAGTACGAGTAAATGTTCGCTTGCGCACCGCAATCAGACTGAGATAGGGTTATTGTTTGAGACAGCCAAAACACTACGGTGTACAGAACTAGAGACCTAAGAATGCTTAGGTGTAATTAAGGTGCAGGATATCTGCACACATGTTTTGCACAACGTACAAAGACTTTGGGTTAAACCAGTGAGCTTTTGTTAACAAATTCATGAGACAGAGAAAATGTTAGACAGAATTTGGTTGTTTCCTTAACTGTCTGGCATTTTTATACTTTATTTTTCTTCGTTGGTATCGGTACCAGTGTCTGATATCTAAACTACAAAAAAAAAAAATACTACATAGTACCCTCATTCTTAGGTAAGTAGTAAATACTATTGAAAGTTTGGCATCATGATGGTGTTTAATTTTGACAGCTACTAATCAATTGCTTAGCGACCTCTTAGTGGTAAATAGCGTTTTTGAATAAGAATTTTGCTAATCTATTGCTTAGCAATTGATTAAAATTCAAGATGCGTTTATAAATAAGACTGTAAGTATTTTAAGGACAAAAAGAAAGACTTGACCGTAAAGCATGGTTACTATAAGATCAACCTAAAGATATTCTGTTAAACCTCGTCATTTTCAACCATGAGCCCGTCAAGCCCCATGCCTTCCTTTGTTACGGTGCAATTTAGGTCATACCAGTCCAGTTGTCTTGTCGATACACTAATTGCACTTGATAAAGCACTCGCAATAATTCATTACTTGCTTATGACGTCATCCACGGCTGCTCCGTAGTGACCTATTAACCATCAGGGACCGACAATAAATCAAGATGACAATATAACGTAACACAAAATAGGAAAACGCTAACTCCATACATTTATCTCACTAAAACCAGCCAGCAAGAAATTGCCGCAATTCGGTAGATGGATGGAAATTCTTAATTGAACCAGTTAACTAATTGAACTAATTATGACGAGACATTCGGATAAATAATGGATAAGGCTACTTCAATCTTCCAGAGGCCAGATCCCAACTCTATTATAGAATTGTAGCAGACTGGTTTAGGTAATTATGCCTTATGATAATGAGGAAATTTGGGTCTGTTCTGTTGCATTTGAAGAAAATATTATGTTTGAACATAATGTCTTAGGCGTCCTCGACAAATACCTCACTAGCAAATTTATAACTTGAGAGTCTTAATGAAAGATTTAATTACTCAAAGCTCAAGGGTAGAGGCAGCCCTGGCAACGCTCACAAAACTTCCTATCTCTTTTTTATTTATTTTTTATTTTCTTTAATCAACAATACATTTCCGGATACTCCATATACAACACGGAAGAGTGCCTGCGAGTGAGAAGTGCGATAAAGATGATTAATATCCGCTGTCATTAGTCCGCAGTGGCTCGAGTAGATTACTCACTCATCGACTGAATCCGGAACAAATCATTTCTCTTAGTTGATATATATACAATATGAATTAATTGATAATCTCAATCTACGTTCGATCAATGCTGGACAGACCGCATATCATCGTAAGATACACTTAAATGGAAGGTCTTAATGTCATGAAAGTCGGATAATGGTAGGTAACAAATTTACAATCACCAACTGACCCACGTTACATGTACAGGCACTTCTTCGCTTTCCTACTTAATGAAAAATAAAACCTAACTCAACATTTATTTACTAGTTTAGTTATAACCAAAGTCAACTACGATATTTGGAACTACGTACGCATTAAGTACGCACAAAACTAGTCGACCAATTATTGAAGTTAGTATATTTGGGTGCCCCAACTAATCAACCAGTCAATCATTCACATGATTTCCTTCAATTATTCTATAAAATTATCTTCTTGAAACAATAACATTGCAAAGGTCAATTATTTAGAAATTCCAAATTAGCGAAAGGTCAATGCGTTTTCACAAGAAGTCCCTGTATTTTGTTCAGGGTAATGTAATATTGCGCCAAACGTGCGGCAGAAAGGAAATTGTTTCACCTTTTGACGTAGCGGAGTGAAGCTTTATAAGATACGGATTTGCAGGTCAAGGTCATGTTTTATTATTTAGAGGTTAAAGCTGTAAATTCGTAAGGCGTCACGTGTATTGATTGAGCGTTCACGGCACGAAATGTACCAAGTACTTACCCTAATGATGGTAACCCTAGATATTCTATTGTTCATACATTTGTATTTTTAAGAAGGGTGCGATAATCGTAAATGTTTGTGTTTAAAAAAAAATGCCGGTTCAAGTAGGTCAATCAGATGACATTTTTGAATAATTGTTCACTATTAGACGCTTGGCAGGTCTAGAGAAAGATAAAAATTACTAGTACTATGAACTTATTTACAAAATCATGATACCTAGATTCCTCTTAGTTTAAACCTAAACCTACTCCTCACATTACCTAACCACGCTAAACATGATCAAAGCTACATCCACTATTAATTTCTAACCAAATTATTACGACCACTATCTTCCGAGCATGAGCAACTTCGTCCGGGCGGACAGTCCGGTGTCCGGCCAAGCGGTGCCAATTTCCGGACACTCGCACACCAATGATTGCGGACACTCCGATTCGAATCACATAGAAATAGATCACTAGCTGTAATAGCTAAGTCGGTGCATTCTATATCTAGAGAATTTTGTTGAGCTGCAATTTTTATTCGGAAAGATTTTGCTGCCAATTCTGTAGCTAATAAAATGTATGTCTAGCTGGTAATGTTACGCTTCCATTGCGTGGTTATGTTGCGACGGTATTGCCGTAATGGTTATAAATGTCAAGCGAATTGGTGATCACTGTTTGTTATTATTTGCAGACAAGCTATTGTTATCTTCATCGCTATAACTGCATCCATAAGTAAAACTCCACCGTGTACTCTTTCATTTGACATCAAATATGGTAATTGATTTTAGGAATAATAATATACCAAACTGATCAATTTTAGAATATCGTTCCTTTTGTAAGTAAGTAATACTTTATACTTAAACTAAAGAAATCATGAAAGAAATCAGAAAACTTTACCAATAGGTCCCAATTGAAAAAACTTTCATGTTCTTTAATGAATAAGTTATTAGTTGAAAAAGAAGTAGTTTTGCGTTAGGTATAGTTTACTTTGTGTTCTGTCTTTTGGTCTCTCGGGTATAAGGTTACTAAGGTCAGTATCTTAGTTCTCAAACGTAAAGGTCATTTGGTTTAGTGACGAGGGATATGAAGATTTTAGGATTGCTTACCAGCAGATCGCTATGCTCTATGTGCCGTTTGTGGATCAAAGTGAAAGTCAAATCGTTTATTTCAAATAGGCACATAAAAAGCACTTATGAATGTCAAAAATTCCACCATCTACCTAGCCTTTTCCCAACTACGTTTGGGTCGGCTTCCAGTCTAACCGGATGCAGCTGAATACCAGTATTTTACATGGAGCAACTGCCTATCTGACGTCCGCAACCCAGTTACGCGGTAATACGATACCCCTTGGTAAGACTGGTTGTCAGACTTTCGGGCTTCTGACTACTCGTAACGACTGTCAAAGATCCACGAATTACAGCCGGGACCAACGGCTTAACGTGCTTTCCGAGGCACGGAGGGGTCTTGGTATGTAAAGATGATCACCCATTCTCAGACGAACCGCGCCAAGCATAGCTTAATCTGGACAATCGACCCGTGCGGCTATGATTACTTAGCCACAAGCCCCTCCCAATATGATTGAGAACTCAATCGATACAGTGCTTAGAAAACACAACCAAACGTTTAATTTTCAACATTATGCTATCACTACTGTCTTGACAGCAACTGTTCGTTAAATTAATACTCTTATGCAGAATATCATCAATCAGCCAAACTAACGTCAAAGGCGGCTTTGTTCATTGAATTTCAAACAACATTACTATTACCAATAATGACTGAACTTCGTCTGGCCTACGCACAATAATATCCCATCAATTCTAAAACGCTCTGTAATCAAGAAAGGAAACATTCAAACTAAATTGGAATAGTTGACTGGAGCTGTTCGAGGGGTTAGTAATTTACTAACTGGAGGACTTAACCATGTTAATGAAAATTGCTTTCGATAAGATCTGATGCCTGAGTTATTGAATATGAGGTCTGTGATGAGGACGGAAGATAGGAAGTTGAAGGGATAAATTAGGGGAACCTTTTATGAGAGGTATTAAATTTTATGGGCACTTGTGTGGAGATCGAGGTATTGTGTACTGTTTAACGGGTTTGGGAGTCAGTGAATTTACATGTTTAAATTTTTTGAACAATTTATGAATACGTGATCACAATTTCAACACCGTCCTATTTATTTGGCTTCACTAAGCCAAATAAATAGGACGCTGTTCTTAAAATTGTGATCTCTTTGTGTGAGAACAAAGCAAGGAAAAAGAAAAAAAAAATACAGCACGTGTCGAAGTAAAATAATTAAAGTTGTACGGTTTCCCTTCGTCCCTAATAATTTGAACGATACATATAATTATTTATAAATAGTCAACAAAAAATTACGACATTCTATGAAAACCCATACGTAGGTAGAAAATAGAAAATAGTTTATTGTCCAGGTAATACAATAAGCAGGTTAAAACACCAAGTTGAGACGACATGATTAGCTTAAAATATTACCTACAGTTATGTTACAAAATATTATTTGCCAGTGAGAGAGAGCAGTGGTAGCCTAGTTGTGTGACTGTCAGGCTGCCAAGTTGTAGGTCTCGAGTTCAAACCCAAGGCACCTTTGAATTTTCGAATTCATGTGCGTATTGTATATTTATCACTTGCTTCAAAAACGGTGAAGAAAAACATCGTGACGAAATCATGCCTGAGAGATATTTCTCGACGGCATGTGAACCAACGTCAGAAGCCCATGAGCGGCTTTAAAACTCTGACACCAGGTTAGTCACTAACCACACCAAAAGAAGAAGAAGATTTTGCCAGTGAACCCCAAACTAGAGAGTTAAGGCTTGTGCAGACCAGCGCCACTTGTCGCGCGACGCGACACGAACAATACAATTTCTAAGAAAACTTCACAGTATAACAGTAACCGGTGTCGCGTCGCGCGACAAGTCGCGCTGGTCTGCACAAGCCTTTAGTCAATATCTTGGGGCTCGGGGTCATTGTAGGTTGTTAATAAAATGAGGACAAAGTACTAATTTGATAGTTTATTTTATTTTTATATTTGTAGGTAATAGAGAAGAATGAAAGAAGAAGACATGTCGCGCTGACATCTAATAAATTGGAATAAGTGCAGAAGAATGATGATATTAATGGAATTAAGTAGGTTACTATTTTTTATTTGTTTTCCCTTTCATATAATCGATAAGGCCGCCCATTGTATGTTTTGAAGTTTTGAATTTATTTTTTTGCTATGTATTTTCTGGTGTACAATAAAGTATATATAAATAAATAAATAAAATAATGCATCTAATCAATTATGAAACGACGTCCAACGAAAAATAAAATAACAATACTAACGCTACAAAATCTTTTCGCAAGTGTTGGTCTAGATTCTAAAGCATACATAAACTGCGAGGATTTAAAGCAATCCACTTCACGCTTGTAGGTACCTCACGCACTATAAAGCTAATAAAACCAACAAAAGCTTCGTTTCTAAGAGGAAAGTTTCTCGACCGTTGAGAGGCGGGAATTACTATACCTACCTACCTATATATATCGCACGCATTCACCGTGTTAGCGATGCACACATAAATGCAGCTCAGTTTTGTCTGACATAAACAGAAAAGTAGAAGGAAAGGAGTATGTAAGGATCGTAGCATGTGGCGTTCTGTAGTTTCTACCTACCCTATGACAAAAGGCGTGATCTGCCAAATTTATCCTATAGAAGAAAATAGAAGAAGAATAACAGTGAGTAAGGGAAGAATAACAGTGAGTAAGAGAAGAATAATAGTTTCAATAATTACTTATATTGATACTGAAAAAGCAAGTGCAATGAATGCCAATGACATTCATTGTTCTTGCATTTCTTTTTATGACTCTGTTTTGATTTTATAAAAAATTCTCGGCATCCATGTCAAATTTTATTTATTTTTGAGTCCAGTATTTTTTATTTACCTATGTGAATTAGCCTTTTTCTGATTCCCTTGTTTTTCCCCTCTGTAAACATTCAACTTCAACTCATCATTAGTGGTTTTTGTAGAAGAAACTCTATAATTTCGCCTATCTCTGTTTTGAGACTGTTTGTTGCGAGTGATACATGCCTTAGTTTTCATAGCGCCATCAATATATCTAAAGACAGTCTTGACTCAGATCTGTGCACAGCCTAAGGAGACTTTCTCACATACAAAAGGTGAACTTAGTTTCTTACATAATTACCTTTGCAGTCTCAGGAGTAATCGAATGTGGGCGAATAATTTACTACTTACCTTTGTAAATTAGTGCCACGATATACTACGGAAAATTTGCGGCTTAGGATCTATTTGGTACCTGGGGTGTGGTTTCAAGGGAAACAAGGGGATCTTAATTAATAACATGGCACCTACGAGTCTTACAAATATCTAATCAGGGTCTTAAGATTTTCCCAAGTTGAATTCTACCATTTTCCGAAACGTAGCTCGCTTAGCTTAGTAACTAGTCTATATACTCCTCGTTTTTTTATCCAAGAGAAAAGGCAATGGTTTTCGTTAATCACCATTACATGGTCACGTTTTAGGGTCATGTATTTTTAACAAACTTTATGACACAGTTTAATTTGAAGACAAAAAAATACTTACAAGGTCGTTTGACATTTTCTTTAACACAAATGTCCCTTTCGTCCTATAAATGTCATTAGTATAGTATTTAACTACAAAAACCAATTATTTTAACAATTTTGAAATCTATGTACCTAATACATTTTTAAGAAGTTATTGCTTTAGTCACCGCTTACGCCTTGTGTCAAGAAAACCAGGGAAATAATATTACTAAACTAGTTTCATAATTTATTTACCACAAATGACCCTGTCGTCATATAAATGGTTGGCAACTGCCCAGAGGTTGAAGTCGGGAAGCTTGTTTATATATTTATCGCGCGGTAAACTCTAATTGCGCGATGCAGGATTTGTGTGATGTCAGGATGTTGTGTGACGTCAGGTCTTTGATGCGTAGTTTGCATGTAGCGATGTAGATGCCACTACACACCCTTGTTTGGTATAACAACGTTTTGTCGAAAATCGCTTCGGCTAATTTTAGTTACAGTAAAGTCATTTCGTTTAATTATTCATTTGACCGAATAATTAATTGTTAGATTTTTATTTAGCATATTTATTTCTTTGAAATAATGCCATTTGACCAAATTTACAAATGCACTAATTTTATTTAAACTAATGTTTCACTAGACTAATAATGATTTAGTCGAAAGATCGTATCGAATATTCAGTTCATTAATAATTCGTTTCCTTTCATTGTCTATAAACTAACATTGTTCCACGCCACGCCGCGCGCCGTACGTCTAACGCCATCTAGTAGATGTAAGTGGAACATTATTGAGATTTACTGGGAACATATTTGAACGTCGAAGATTAAAATACCTACGGGTAAAATGTTAATGTTCAAAACATCGAAAACTTAAATATCGAATGACCATGTAACCGAAAATTAAAATAACGTAAATTTATAATTTCGAATTGTTAGATAACCTACGTCCAATATATCTAAAATCTAATTATCTACAAAAGTGACATCGAAATACCTAATTATCGAAAGTACAGAGTATCGAATGTCCGGCTCGCGAGCTGAGGAACAGGTGGTTTGAAGGCCCGCCGCCGCGGCTGAGGCTGGCCGGCGAAGCCGGTCAGCAAGCCGAAGCTGCGGTGGTGAGCGTTAAAACCATCTGCAACGATAAGCTCGCGTGGGGCCGCCCAAACCCCGCAGCGCCGGAGCCGTGACAGAAATATAATTTGTTCGATATTTTAACGAGTAGTGATTTTTACCGTAAATATAATGAACTTAGATGTATTAAATGTTGATATTTGAACTTAGGTATAATGACTATCGACATTTTTAATCAGTCGATATTTTAATCAGTCGGCATTTTAATCTTAGACACTTATTATTATTTTTTATTATTTACAATGTTTTCTTTTCTGCATTACATTACACCAATTGAATATTCGATAAAATACATGTTATACCACCTGAACACTACATCAAATGAACATTATACCTTTTGATCAATAGCGCAAATGTTTTTATCGCAAAAGAAAGAAAGTTTATTTGGGACACGCACAGGAAATACAAACAGTAAGTAATAATAAAAAATAAAAATAATAAATTAAAATACAAACAGAAAAGTAAAGACCTGTGCGAGGCCAAAAAGGCCGCAAATAAATATTCGATGAAATGAAAATTATGTTAATCGATATTATACAAATTGATTATTTTCTTAAACGTTGTTCGAATTAGTAACATTAAATCAAAAGTTGTTATACCAAATAAGGGTGAAACCATATAAATATCATTAGTATTTTTAGCTACAAAAACCATTTATTTTAACCATTTCAAAATCGTTTAGTTAAACAACACGCGGCGGGCAAGCGAGGGATCCGATTAATTCACAACTAAAATTCCCCTCGGTCCGTTTAAAACGTTATTCGTTAAAATAATCCTATTTAGCTTCCAGTGTAACATTTAAAGGCTTGTGCAGACCAGCGTGACTTGTCGCGCGACGCGACATCGGTTATTGTCATACTGTGAAGTTTTCTTAGAAATTGTATTGTTCGTGTCGCGCTGGTCTGCACAAGCCTTAACGCTGCGGTGATTATTTTTCAGTAAAGTCAATCTTTAACAAGATATATAAATGTATATTTTAATGTTATATTCATCTGTGATGAAAACTTAAATATTTGCAATATTTATGTAGTCTAAAACTTAAAGATTAACTTAAATAAAAATAATAACTATATAAACTAAATTACTAAAAAAAAACACTAAAACGTCTATCTGACACCGATGACAACTGTGACGGGAGCGACGTAGTCGCGCTGGTGGGCTCGGGCGCCGCGCCTCCGATACATTCCGACGCAGCTCTGGCAACCGATGCCGGGTTGTGATCTACATTGCCACATGCGAACTACGCATCAAAGACCTGACGTCACACAACATCCTGACGTCACATGAATCCTGCATCGCGCAATTAGTTTACCGCGCAAAGGAAATATATACAAGCTCCCGACTTCAATCTCTGGTTAGATGCCCGCCAGACACGACACTCGTCTGGTCGGAGGATTCTCCCTTTTCTATGGAAGATGAATGAACTTTACACCCTGTTCCACATACCGCTAAAGGGCGACAACTAGTCGCGTCCTCAACGTCGCGAAGATTTGTCCTTTACGAAGACCTACTAAGTAGGGTCTTATTTCGGCAATCAATGTTCAACATGTTCGTCTTGTTTGATTAAGAACTATTAGAACTCTTGAAAAAGTAGTTTATTATACTCCACACGGCGCGTATCATATGCCAACGTTCAATAATGTACAGTATCAGCCTGTAGGTAGGTCGTGCCAAACTGTTTTTATGTGCGTCAAACAGTACGCGAATTTATCCTATCCTGATTTTATTAGTTCAATTCTAATGTATTTATAGTCACTGCAGCAGATAATTCATCAAGAGAACATCAAAAATGTATAATATTGTTATTATTGTTTTTCACAAGTGACATTGTTGACTTGAAGACGAGATACAATATATATTTTTAATAATTTTAAGTTTATGGAAATACAAATGAGTTATTAAGTCTAATTCATTAGACACCACAAAAATAAAGTGTACCAAAGTCATAGTGATCCTAAAAAATATGATATCATCATTCCAGAACGTAATTCCGTCCTACAGCAGGGACAAGGCCTCTTCTCATGTGAAGAAATGATCATTGATCACAATGTTTGTGCTTTGCCTGGTTAGAAATGGGAATATAAAATGCAGTTCAATCACGATATGACCCAATAGTAATACCTACACAATTGAGGTTCAAGTTTACATTTAACCTCAATTACCTACCAATAATTTCTTGCTATACTCAACCATCATTTATTTGTTACAGGTTGCACGTGTATCCGTTACACGTCGACGTACGGCAAGGAGCGCGGCACGTTCAGCAGCCCCGACTACCCGCGCCCTTACCCGCCGCGGATCGACTGCCTCCTCTACACCTTTGTCGCAGCGCCCCACGAGATCGTCGAGCTCGTCTTCACTGACTTCGACATTCACAAGGAGAATCTTGAGTGAGTTGACTCTTTTGAATTTAGATTACCTGCTGACGTTTTCTTCTTTTTCTTTATTTTAATAAATGACAGAGGAAATTGTTCAAAGTTTCCATCGTCTTTTGTTTCGTTTCAATTTGCAGCGAACGGTTAAATTTTTCACAAGATCTTTTGGCTTACAAAGATACGAAGGTTTAACAGCTATTTAAAGCATTTTAATTTAAAATTGAATTTGACTTTTTATGAGACTCCTCTTTAACTGTGACTTAATGAATAGCTTCTTTACTAAAACATTCTAGTTTAAATATAACCTTAAAGTGCGTCATTACCTTCAATAAATTGTAATTAAGCATGAAATAATTGATGGATGAGATCGAAACTATGTCTGAGATCTTTATGGTTTAACACAAGACATCTTAATTAAGATCAGTTTAAACTTATTCCAAACGTTTAGCATAACTTTAATACCTGATAATATTAATCCAAATAATAACTTTTCTACCTTCATTAAATCTTGTAACTCAACGAGAAAGTTAAATAAAGTTAATGATGAAAATAAATTCTTGACACTTACGAAAGATAACATTAACAATAGTTTATTCCAAGACCCAAATATGGATGTAAGTATGGCGAAGTGTAACAAAATACTTAAAATTTACTTAGTCCCTAAAGTCTACAAAGTTTAATTCTACAATCGAAACTTACTAAATACTGTTGGAAATCGGTACTTCACGGAACTCGAATTTGCTCTTAGAATCGTTGATTTCATGTTGTAATAATTTAGTAGTGTTATTTATATAAGGAAAAAGTTAAGTTAAATGATGAGCAAATAAAGATTGTTGAAGGGAAAGGGAAGTGGTTGTAAGAAACGATCTTCGAAATTCCACGATTTTCTTGCTCTCTTGACCCAGCAAGAGAATTTAATCTTTGCCGTATTTTATTTACATATTCTACCTAAAGGAATGTGCACATTTTCAAAATAACCATAAATATAATAAAAAAAACTTTATTTCTCACACCATGCTAAATGCTGATATGAATATTTAATTCATTTGTGTTCTCTTCATTTGACTTCAATTTTGGTTGGTTTTCTCAATCCTGCAAGTTTTCTGCAAAACTTCACGTAGTCAATCATAGTTGAACCGTCACCTTGCACAATCATTGGTGCTTCGTCTAATGCATAATCTGCTTCTTTCGCGGTGAACTTGTCTCCGAAGGTCATAAGGTCATGTCTGATCCTGGGAACAAAGTTATTAGAATTAACACACATACAACATAACACCACGCCTGTTTTCCCTGAAGGGTTCGGCAGAGGTCTACCTACAGAACACCCACATTTTGCCAGTTACTAATGTTCAAGTCCCATGTAATAGGGGGCGAGCTTTTTGCCATCAACCGGGCACAAATCTAGACTCCGGGCTACTAAATTTGAGACAAAAAAAGTATTTATTTTTAATACATCTACGGCTTTACATCCATCGATGTTTTTCATAGTTAGCTTTTTATTAAGACACAGATATATGCCAGCAACCTTGAGTGGTAAGCTTGCATGTTCTGTACTGAGCTCATGCAACGCAGCGTACGTCCAGCCAGTAATAGGACTCGCCCATCTATGAGCGCTGTCTCAAATTAGACGCATTATTAATTTATTATACATAAAACAAAAGGTATTTTAATAAAACATGTATACTAAAAGTTCAATAAGTAAATTATCTTTAAAATGGTGAAGGTTTCAGAAAAATAAGCTCGATAGATTTTGTGTGAGTCTTAGTTTTTCATCCGCGTTAGATATAACTTAACAAATTAATTTCACTTTGTAATATAAACATAATCTAAAATATTCATATATTAAGTTATTAAGAAAATACTTTTTTATATACATATATTTTTTCCAAATCATTACACTACTCGTTTAGACGTGATCTTCATTATAAAATCATTAAAAGTCGGTTATCGTCGCCTTAAGATATCAATGTTTTTTACCATTGGTATTTTATCAATTCTATATCAATAGGTAAACAATATTAAAAAACAGGTAGATACAAATAAAATCAATTGAACGTGAGATCCTTTTATTTATAAAATTGACAAAGAAGATAACAAAGACAGATTTGAATAAGAGAAGCCGAATGTAAAATATTTTCGCTTGAGAAAAACAATTCTGCGAAGACGGACGAAGTATTACTAACAGTATATAAATGAGATAAAACAATGTGTGTTTTCTTTATAAACAGTCGTGTTTATCATCCTAAATTGATAAAAGGGAAAGTTTTACTCGTTTGTTTTTCTCGCGAACAGCTTATCCAATTGGCATTGCCATTTGTTGTCATCTCTATTATTGATAAAATCTGGGGTTCGATAAAAACATTTATTTTTTCATAGCGACATTTGATAAATTGTTTGTTTATCTAAGAAAATATCGTATTAAACCGTTTAAAGAAACTTTTACTATAAACACATAACAAACGACATCACGCCGATAATCCTCGAAGGGCTAGGTAGAGGTGTACCTATAGTAACACTGAAATTTCGCCAGTTATGTTTAAGTCCCATGTAATGTAGGGGGCTAGCCTATACCGCCTAGCCTTACAATATAGTCAATTAATATAGACTGGATTTAAATTTAAAAAAAGCCTGCAAATACCTTTTACATTACGTGAGACCTTATGAGCGTGCATTCTGAAAGTCGGCGTCGCAAATAGATGTCAAATATTTCGCTGTTTTGATTAATTTGGCAATATATATTACTGTATGGTAATGTGAAATATGCCTAACTAGTGAACTAAAATATTGATTATGAAATGCAATAATTAATATCGTAACACAGAATATTTAGTTTCAAATGTAGAAAAAGTATTTGGAAACTTTCCAAATGCCTTTTTTACACCTGAAACGGTTTCAAGATTAAATTCAGTGTTATAATTGCAATTCATTATTAATATTCTAGTTCACTAGTAAGTCGTATTTCATATTTCCATACAGTAATATTGCCAAATTAATCAAAACAGGTAAATAAATATTTAACATCTATTTGCGACTATGCTAGCTTTTACAATGAACGTTCTTAAATAAGAAAGCGAACTTTAAGCTTTTTCAAGAGCTTTACGTGTCGCTCTTAGAAACATGGGTACAGTTTAGTTGAACTTTTACTCTAAGAATGTGTGAGACCATAGCAACCGAATAAAATATTACTCCACGCTTAGACGTGACTGAGCAATAAACCTTTTTCCAAGTCTCGAAGGTCGCGAGAACGACGCCGTGGGAACCAGCTAGTATGTAATAAATTTTATTTTAGCGTTTCACATTATCTCTTACAGTTCGGAATAAAAGAAAAGCGTAGTGTATCGGAAACTTACTATCGCCTGAAAGTTGGGATAGGGAAAGGCTGTTTTGTTCAGCTACACACCTGTCTTAGACCATTATACTTCGTCATAATAATAATGGCTACTACTGTCATAAGATTTATTACGAATTTTATGTTTATTATCCAACTAAGGTTACTATTATACCTACCTATAATATTTTTTACATCTTTCTCATGTTCTACCTATAAAATTATATCAGACTACGCATAAACAGAAATTATGGCTTTATTCTATCTACGTTTTATAGCAGAATTGCTATAAAAATAACGTATATACTTAATTTAAAAACTTTTAACACGATGCTTCAAGTTTTTAGTTGATCAATTGGATAAAGTTTGAACATCTACATTTCGCATAATTATACCAAAACATTTTTAATAAAATTAAACTTTGTACAATTTCCATTAGCAATTAATTTATTTCGTGTTTAACTATGTAGGCATTTATTAGAAAACTTTTCTGAAGTCTCAAAGAATATAAACTAATTTTACGAATATTTTATCTTTGAGAAATAGTTCGTACTTTCCATAAATTTTGAACCACTGCTACAAAAAATAAAAAAATTACCACTACCCCTCGAAAAAGGGGAAATTTTATTCATCGATATCAGTGAATAAAACTCTCTTTTAGTCGCTGAGTGAATAAAAACATTTTAAATTTGGAACAACCACGAAATATGCGAATCATGTACATACTGGCTGGCTAAATGGAGCTATTAAATTACATTTTTTTTAAACCCGCAAATTTTTGTTAGGTTCTTTTCTATCTGATAACGTGGTTGTTTTATGTCATTGGAAAATTTATTAACATAATTATAATAAAATGAGTTCCTCCAGTGACGAAAATTATAGATTTACAGCAGTTATACACAGCAATTATAGATACTACTATTTATTTTCTCGCAGTCAACGGTAAAAAGTAGAGTACACAGATCGTGAAAAAAAAAGAACATCTCGGTCCTTGTATCCCTCGCTCCGCTCAGGAATCTTATCTAGACTCCCTCGCTACGCTCAGGATTCAACTCTAGGATCCTTCGCTGCTCTCGGGATCCAACTTATTCCATCGAATAAAATTGTTTTTTTTTTCACTTGTTGTTTAATCTACTATTGTTTTCTAATTAAATAGAATTATTATTAGTGCTATTCACAAAAAATTATGGCTACATTCATTTCGTCTCGTTCTTTAGCATAGTCGAATACAAAATGTAAGAACACATAATTTTACTTTACGATCTTCTGTACGACTTACAAATGTTTTCTTATACGTTTTCTCGTCAAAATTCGCCCTTAGAATTACACAAAAGCATATCCGAGGGTTGTCGTAAAACACAGATTGCACTGGGAATTTTAATAAACCTCCATGATGTTCCTGCATAAGTACGTACACTTTTGAATAAAGTTACGCATAAAATTATTTATTAAATAAAAAATTTAAAGCTGTGATATCATTTGTTTTGAATTAAGTATAAGAAAATAAAGTTGTGATCCTTATTGAAGGACTAACTATAACGTAATAATATATTATTATCTATCGCTTACATCTCGATTCGGAGCTTTAAAAAATCTTTTTAAGTCAACTATTTCTAACAGTCCTTCCAGGACTCAGGACCTTTCCGAGCAATCGGATTAAAATCTCAGATTACAATTTTATCATAACAGACAATTCCTGGAACACAAACCCAAATCCAATCAGAATAATTAGGTACAACTCTAAAATATCATTAAAACATTACCAAAGTTACCCTAGTATTCGGAAACAAAACGTCATTAGGTTTCGAAAATTGCCCAAAGACCGCTCTAAATCAAACTCTGACAGGTACCCGAGAAATACATCATGCGGATATCAGAAAATGTAATTTAAATCTTGATTCGCAATATTTACCGGTCCCTTGAGTAATGTAAAATTTAAACGGTACCTTTATATGGCTTTTAAGATATAATTGTATAATTCATTTGGGTTTAATAAAAATTAATAATTATTTCGATGCTGATAGGAGTGTTGTGTTCTTCTGGGATTAATTATATTAAGGACAGTATCAGTTTTGTACAAAATACAATATTATGCTTGTATTCCCGGAAGGGTTTGGCAGAGGTATACCTACATATAGTACACCCACATTTCGCAAGTTATGTTTAAGTACCATGTAATAGCGGGCGAGCCTATTAACATCAACGAGGAACAAATCCAGACTCCAGGCTACTACTGAGAAACTCCAGATGGAAAATCCCAATAACACTTCTTAATAAGTTTTATATACATAATGTCAAGCTATTCTGAGAATTAAAATCGTATATTTGTTTTTACGGCAACCGTTTCAGTCGGCTGTTAGGAAAATCTTGCACATTTATGGGCAGTTCTAATTTCATTTAAAATTAGAACTGCCTTTAATGTGGGTTTAATGTTTTTTTTTTTTAAATAAAGAACGCAGCTTGGATTTCGTTTTCGATTTTGCATCAATTGAATCGCGCAATGGATGCGATGATAGTACACTGCACTGATATAGGTGTCACCATGTAATGGGATAAAGTCATCCCATAAAGTACGTGTACATGTTTTAAAGATTTTTTCAGGGCACCAAATGTTTCTATAAACATCCTCCAATAAAACTTTATTTTATAATTTTTCGTTATCCTAAACTATCCTTCTACAAAACTTTGGAGGTTAATGAACTGAAGCAACCAATTGTTTTTCCACGGAGGTACCTATTTCTATTCGTTTTCGAAGGTCGATACTATCGTGCACAAAGTTGTTTCAACAAGATGGAGTTTCTTTCGTAAGTGATCGGTCAGTCTTGTTTTTGATGTTTTTCCCCAAAGCTACTAAGCCCCCGATACGGTTTTGCCTTATTTACGTAATCCTATGTATACGGAAAGAAACGTCAATTTGTTTTCGTAAACAACCATTCAAAAAAGTTTTTGATAAAAACATGGAAAACTATATTTAATAATTGCCTTTCAGTTAGATCAAATGTACCTACATACAACCAAATTGAAAAACAATATGTTTGTAGTTAGAAAATTGTTCGTTGAAATCTAGTTCAGTTGTTTTGATAACAAAGAAAAACATATGTAATGTAATTCAATCTCGCAAAGTTTATAATTTGCGTTTGCAGGTATACTGAAAAAATCACAACTAAATACATCAAGTTTCGTTTATTTATGTATAAGTGTAATACATTTATACATACTGATATGAAAATAGGTATAATAATTCTATAGTATATCTAATATTAAGTCTTTTTTAGGTAATGTTAACCCACAATCCACATATAAATAAAGTAAGGATTTCTTTAAAAAAATCCTAGAACTGTAGGCCCTTTCTCGTAATTCCATTTCCATATATTATCCGTCTAATTCTACGAAGCTCATCAGTGTGGTGGTTATTTAAGTTCTTCACACAAGTTCATATATTCTGTACACTTGAAGTTTCAAGTCGAAGTTTATTAGCGTCCTCAATACACTGCGGATTACACAAGTTAGCGCATTCTCTTAGTTTGCTAACTTTAGTTATGAGATGATTTAAATTCATTATCGGCTGGCCCATATAAATATTACGGACGAACTATAAATTAAGATTTATGAGTGTTATAAAATTGAAGTAAAAACGCTTTGATGTGACATTAAAAATAACGTTAGAGTAATAAACGAATTATTGGAAGTCGCAATTAATAATTGAGAACTAAAATTACGAAACAATCTGGTAGAGGATTATATTTTTAAACATTGAGCCCAGATATATTTTAATCGTTAAGAGCCTCATGTCATCCACCGGCTGGTCATAAGCCTGTCTAGTTGTGCGCCATTTAATTTGGATTCTTGGCTATTTTCATCCAGCCCCGCCCAACCTCGTCCTAAACTACGTTTGCCGATTCGCTGTCTGACTCATGAACTCAACTCAACTCAAACTAAAAGGATTTATTTCAACTAAACCATTTACAGGCACTTTTGAATTGCCAAGGAGTCGGTCACTCAGAAATATGAAGCTAGTTGCCCATTCCAAAGCGTAGTAGGTACCTATGGAGATGAACGGGCAAGAAACTCCACGGACACTCTTTTAAATAAAAATAATTGTTACAAAATATTGGTTAAGTTCATCAATCTTCTTGAAATTATACATGAGAGAACAATGTAGAAAGACGTGTACGTTAGAAGCGGCCGAAATAAAAAGATAAAACAAAGAACAATTCAAAATTTTAAATAAGCCATGGCAGCTAAGAGTTGACCAGTCCCAACTGACGGCGCCCGTTCACGAACATGACGCATGGATCAGCAGCATTAAGCTCAACCATTTTGAAGGGAGGTAAATGATCCAACACACACGCCACCATCAGCGAGACATCTGAGTGAGCATGACATACGTTATTTTCGTTGGGTAAAGGTTTTTTGTCATGGGATGATACATACTTGTCTTCAGAAATTAATCCACTATTGTTCTTGTCCCAACGCGACAAAGCTGATAGAAGAGTTTCTTCCGAATCCAACTCCAGAGTCCTATATCCAAGGAGATTGACGAAACCATCGAAATCTAATGGGTTGGGCGCCTGAAAAGTAAAATAAAAACAATATTATACGCACACATCTCATAATACACACATAGCTTTCAAATTGTAAATGGATTCGAATTTTGAAATTTTTGAAAAATAAACATTTATGCCCGCTTTCATCTTCACTAAATGTCACTTAAATGAATCCCTAAATAAAAGTGCACTGTTCGATTTTCAACGCTGGGCTATGCGCTGAGAGTTGAGAATTCAACAGTGCACTTTTATTTAGGGATTCATTTATGTGTCACTGAGTGAAGGTAAAAACGGGCATTAGTGTTTTATCACTATAACATTATAGTTCGGCCAGCGATGTGAAATGCATACCAAGCTAAGTATGGAAAAATTTGCGAAAATGTTCTGTATAAATTAAACTTTAGGCTTGAATTAATTTATTTTAAAATGCTCGCTCTCGTTTTTATCCCGTCTGTAAAAGCGGAAACATTCGTGAAGGCACTAATTAGTGTATCGATAGGTACTAAATGAATGCGATTTACCTTCAACAGATAGGTACGTGTCGGGATTAAAGATCGCAATACTACTAATTGCTGGATCATTTCAACATAATGCTAAAAAGGTCCTCTTTTGGAGCGCTTGTGACGTTGTAGTTGCTCATAACTTTGATATTTTCGTTATACAAACAATAACTACATCAGAAAACCAAAGGTAGACTAAAACCACAGAACCTAACGTGTTACGATGTCAGATCGCGTAGCACGTTCGGTAAACAAAAAGTGGACTAGACGTACCATCGAAGAAGTTCATATCTATGCACCGTAAGGACTATTTCTGCTTGCAGTGCTCGGCCGCCATAGAACCGGGGCGGTAACAGATGTGGCCATGGCGTTCACGGGATTTTGTTTTCAAATTGCTTAGATATGAAATCTTCGATGGTACATGAGGAGTATGTTCTCCATATAAACTCGATATAAACCGTGCAGTTTTAGTTCTAATATTTTGAATGGGAAACAAAACAATGAAATTATATTTTTATCAGTTGTTAATCTAGTACCGCAGAAGCCTTAAATAATAAAATTTTCCTAAATTGAACTAGTACCAATACGGTCCAAGATTATTGAGAAAACAGGCCCAGAAAATTAAAATGACTGTCTATGTCTAGATTCTTTAACACGATTGTGGACTAACATTTGTAAAACGAACAGGGAATCTGTACATCCTAATGTTAATAAGCCTTTATCGGACCGGACCCCAGTTAAAATAAATTGGATAACCTTATCTGATGAATAAAAACAAGAGAGTATTTTAATCTGAAAAAATAAAACACCCTGAACAGATCGTAAGAGAAAAGTAAAAAAAAAAGTAACAAGACATATTGGATTCTGATCCCCTTGTTTAGTGAGTGGAATGAAATAATGAATTCAAAGTGAGAGGTAAACATTGCTCTTGTGTAAATTCCAGTGAATTTAAAAGATTCCCGATATTTTGTACATAATTGAATGAAACATAATCAGGGAATATTTAACTGATCCACAAAAAACTTATTGACATTCTACAGGCCAGTCATTTAAAACATCGTAGGTTGCATACAATTGCACTGTACTCATTTTTTCGGATGTTGTTAAGATATATATCAATACTGTAAAACCAAATTTGCAGCTTTGAAAGACCTGTGGTAACGGTGTGGTGCTCGAAAAACTTCAAAATTTTCGGAACTTCTTGCTGATATCTATCCCAACAACATCCCAAAAATCAGTACAGTGATATTTTTGCAACCTAGTGTGATTTTTGTGTCTACAGTGACTGGCCTACTAATGATGGCCTTTTCTCGCAGTTGATCATAGTAACGAAGCTATGGCACCCCGATCAAATGGATTAGGTTTGGTTGGAACTGTGACCAACCGCGCGCGAGCCGAGCGAGCGTAGTCAGCGTAGCCGCGGCAGCGGCCGGCCATGCGCTACATCCAAGTTGGACGCTGTGATTGGTTACTTGGCTATTTAGTATTTTTAGGACCTTAAAATAAGAGTTATTAGAGGTTTCCAAAAAGAGGTGCAATCATTATACATTAGTGCTCAATAATATTTTTAGAAAAGCTAAATGGGAATTATTTGAGGTTTGAATAAATACCGGCTGAAATTTTTTACCGTCTCGAGAATAATATGGTGTGTTGTGTAAGTGGAACAGAAGCTATACCCGGGAATATTTCACGCGGGCGGGCGGGGATGCGCGAGCGGCTTGTGCGCCTGCGAAAGGATATCAAAGAGGCCGACGGCAAGTGCGGCGACTACCTATCGGCCGCTAAGGAAAGCTACGAATTCATTGATAAATTCCGCGTGAAATTTAATTCGATGTTGAGTTGTTCGATGAATTTCGATATTTTTATAGTTTAAAAAAAAACTGTGCCATAGGCTTCTACTCCGTTCACCTATATTTTTCGAGACGGTAAAAAAATCATGCGGTATATACCAATATAATCATTATTAGGTAGGTCATTTTAATACTTTTCCTCCCTAAATGGAACACCGTTGCCGATCCTAAAAGTCATAGAAATAGCTCAAAAAATTCGGATAAGTTCTTCCTACACCACTCTCGTACCTATCCCATCGTTTCTTTCACATACATTTATGTGGATAACGATGTTATTTACAAATTAAAATATAAATTTAATTTCAATCTTCCAGCAAGAAAAATGGGGAAGAGAATAAATAAGTCTCTTAATCTTAGGGATACAGGAAAAATATCCGCCGAAAAATTTGCAGACACTGTCCTAGACAAGGGAATTTAAATTTGATCCGTTGGAGCCCGTTGAAGCCACAGAGCACGGAATCGCACCGGCAGCGTCTAGAATCGGCAGTACTAACGTGGCACTGAAAGTGCGTTGAGAGCACCATTGTTCTGTCGTCCGTCAAGATCGATCAAGCCGTTACAGAGAAACAACAATTTATAAAAATTATGTTTTGTTATAAGTACCGTTTAAACTTTCAGAAGCATTTAGTAAAAAACTGTTATTTTGACATTACAAACATACACTTCAATTTTTTCTTTAGTAGATGTGTATAGAAGATGCGACTGAGGTGACACGCTTGGTTTGTACGGAAATTGTTGACAATGCCGCCTCTACCAGCGCCCGCCGAGGCGTCTCCGTGCTCTGTGGGTACCTAAAGCAGTGAGGGCAAATCCCTGTGACCTCGTCAGCGTTGTGGATTGACACGAGCTTAAGTCTCTTTCGTCAGGACTCGGAAACTTCCTTAACAATACTTAAGCGGAATTAAAAGAAAAGCAAAGTTTCTTATCTCTTTTGAGACCGCCTTTACTGAGTAGAGTCTGTTGTTTTATTCTCATTGGATGAATTATTTTGGTGTTTGTGTCTTGAGGTTGTTGTTTTGGTAAATTGTGTTATTGTTGTTTGAGTGTAATTTGTTAGTATTTTCTGCTTGTTGTTGCGAGAACGTATGATGTGGAATACCAATTGATTTCTATTATCACGGAAAAATATTTATTCATCCTCTAGTTAGGCCCGAAATCTTGTATAAAACGCACACTATGCTGCCAAGCTTATTATAAAGGCCGTCACAGACGTAGATATAATATATATTAATATACATACTTTGTTTTTACTTTTTTTGCATATTTTTTGGTGCGTACTAGAAATATATATTATAGCTCCGTCTGAGGTCACTCGAAGTTTACTATGGAAAATATATCGTAATATTTCTTGCTATAATATAAATTATAGCTACGTCTGTGGTGGGTATGGGGGATTATATCGCTGACAAAAATGCTTGGCGCTGGTCCAACTCCACAAGGGCGCATAAATTAATTGATTAGCATCGAAAATGTAACTTTCATTGAACAAATATTGTTTAGAACCTTAACCATTTTCATAATGAATTGAAATGCCTATGTGACCAACTTCGAAATCAAAATTCCACTAACTTTACACATGAAGGCACTATAAACTTTCATCTTACTCCAGTTCGGTCCATCTGGCTACGTACAATTTTCAACCAGAGTTTGGTCACCTGGCTTAGTTATACCTCTACACACAAGCCTGGCCAACAATTGTCTACTGACACAGATGCCAGCTGGCTAATTGGCTATGCGCTTACAATTTATGGCTAGTTTGTGCATATCCGAACTACTGTTAGCTACTTATGAGCACAGATGTTGATATTACTTACTACAGTATGAAGCATAATAGTAACTTCCAGCTATAGTAGCTACGTAGATGGGTTCTGGTGGCTGTACGTGGTTTCAGGGCTGGTGTAAAATTGTTGTCAGTTTTGCTATTTTTTTAAGTGAAAAATGCATATAGCTCCTCTGAAAACGTCACGAGAAATTCCTCGAGAATATTAGGATTTTTATCGTTATATATTTATGAAGATTTCTGGTGTCCTTGGCATTTTTTAATATTCATAAACAACTATAATTACCTCAGAAAGCATGTTGCGAATGGCATTTTCGTCAATCTTGTCACCAAGGCTGACTAGGGTAGCGCGAAGATCGCTAAAGTCGATATTGCCATCTCCATCCATATCAAATAGCAAGAACGCCTGGAATAATTAAACATAGACATGTAAGTCAGGGTCTGAGTGAAATTGAAGAAACACATGGTGTACCAGATGACTGGACAATTAAGTGATTTCTTATAGTAGTGGGAGAAAACGTATTTAATTACTACGTAAAACCAACATATTAGTCTTAAACGTAGGGGTTCTTTTGTACGTAAGGTAACTAGAGATTTTATCCAGAAATAAAAATAAAAATAATCTAAGATTCAAAATACAAATATGTAGGGAAGTATGTATTACCTAGACCTGATAAAATCAGTTTTCAGTATAAAAATATCATGCAGTAGGCAAAAATTCTCGGAATTGCATGCAATAAACGGGAATCCTACCTCTTTCAGTTCAAAAATTTTATTATCGTCAAGTTCGGACGCAACATTGGCTGGTATACAGAGAGCTTCTCTTGCTCTAGACGCTGAACGGGATCTCGGCTGCGGTGGGACAGTTAAGTCGTTTCCATTCTCCGATATAATAGAGCTGTGAGAAAACAAAATGTAATCTCAAATAAAGTTTGTTGTGTCCAGTCGATTCGGAACAATAAAAGTAGCACTGCGGTCAGAAATTGGTTTGAAGTTGGAATCATTTTTAATGGAATTCGATGCCTCATGATTTTTTGATACACAATAGTGAACCGAACGTTTATCTATATATACAGGATGGACAACTGATTTCTTTTAATTTCAACGCAGGGGTGTTCAGAATCATGTACCTACTGAATCCATGGTAATAGTTTTCGCGTCGATGTCAATGTCCACCTTGTATAAAAGGAAAGCGTGACTGACTGATCTATCAACGCACAGCTCAAACCACTGAACGGATTGGACTGAACGGCACACAGATAGTTATTATGACGTAGGCATCCACTAAGAAATGGTTTTTGGAAATTTGACCTTTAAGGGGGTGAAACGTATGTTTTACTTTTCTCGTACTCAAACCTCAGTTCGTCCGATAGAGATTTTTCAGTCTCATTTCCTACGAAATCGTAGGAAATGAGATTGAAAAAGAAGTATGTATGTGTGAAGTACCCATACATTTCGTAGGAAATGAGACTGCGATGAATGAGAACACAATTTACCTTTGTGTGATGAAATTACTTTTTAATGAGGTGCCTAATATTATTTTAATGAACGCAATATTCCACTATACAACAGTCGAATTATTCCAATACTTCACTGGGCTGCATAGGGAACGAATGTAGCAGATAATTGCAGATTTAACCGTTTAAATGATTATCATTCCGCTATACTTTTACGGAACTAAGCACTCAATCATGAAATATTATAAAAGAACAGATATTTTAATGAACAAAGCAAATAGTTTAGCGTTTTGACGACTGCTTTGCAAACTTGAGTTCGATTCCCAACAATAGATATATTTTGTGCTTCTTTTTTTTTCATTTTGTTATAATATTTTATAATAGTTCGTAGAACGTGCACAGAATAACATGAAGTTTAGGCCTCTTCTGTCATCTTTGGTTATAATCAAAATAAATATCTATGGTTGGGTGACTGTTAATGAGAAATTCCGTGTGTTTACAATATGCTTTTATATTATTTTAGTTATAGCCGTTCATCAGGAATAATCTGTAAGAATATATCAGTCAGTGCATGTAGGATATGCAGGAACGCAGGCGTTCATTAATTCACTAAAAACGAAAACCTTCGCAAGTAATGCAATATTGCTACTGAAGACAGTATGAGCAAAATAAGTCACATTTTGCAGCACAAATGTGACTGTTATTTTAAATATATTTATGTTACTTTAGTATATTGCGGTGTCTTACGACTTCCACGCGAACGAATTCGCGGGCAAAAGCTAGTAAATAAATAAAATATGAACATTAATTTATTTATGAACATATTCATATAATATAAATATTATATATTTAAATATATAATATTTTCTCGCAAAATAGTGCAGTTCAAAAGTATTAACAAAAAGTTCAATATTTTACGGGTATAATATTCAACCTAGCGCCTTTTCAATCACTTCTAAATAAAGACACTTTACAGCGCCGAAATAGCTTTTTGTTAAACCCTGCGCGTAGCGGAAATTAAAAATTACAAAAATGAGATTTTTATGGAGGCACTCTGTGTACAAAAGAAGTTAATAAAATGATAAAAAAACCTATCTAGTATATCCCAAATCTTTAAACAAAAATTGAATGATAAAATATTTTTTTTTTACAAAGATATTTTGCTGACACCCTGATTTCCGGCGTTGTTATTCTAATTGAAAACATCGAAAAACTCATGACAAAATTAAATAAGATGCTTGAAGAGCTCAGTGGTTGAACATTGAAATAATGTTCATGTTTAATTTGACTTCCCGGAACCTTACATTTGTGTATGTAAAATTTAACATTAATTTGCAGCATATTTCTTCTATTTAGGGTAGATTTATCACGTATCGACATTTGCCACATTGCATAAATTACGTACTACTTATGCCACAATTATCGGTCCAGCATTGTCAATAATAAAATCAACTTCAACGATTATTCAGTTTTGTGCATAACTGAATAAAATCGGCGCCGCTATCAACATCAGAAAGTTCAACTGTAGGAAAGAAAAATTACTTAGCATATTAAACACTTACTCTCCAGTAGAAAGCGATTGTAGAAGATTCTCTTTAAATTTCTTTATTTCTTCCTTAGCATCGTCCGGCTTGCTACGGCGTCGCTCCCCTTTTGATCCCCTCTGCGAAAGTACAATACACTTTGTAAAGCCGTAATTTTAATAGGAAAAACACTTCATCCTATTACAGCATATTAAAAGTTGCTCCTTTTATGAATAGACCACCAGATTCAAACGAAATAAAATTTATGAAACAAATAAATGAACGGTTCAACTGTTTTCAATTGAAAGTGAAATATTAATTCACTGTTTGAAGTGACCGGAGAAGATAACACTGGTGACTTTCCAAACTCAAAAGTCACGGCACTTTGAGAAGAGAAATTACTTACTTGTCAAAACTTTGTTCACAGTTTAATTAACAAAGGCCTCAAACCTTGTGTTCACTTTATTTATATTACATTTAAAACGTATTATATTATAGCAGACAGTGAGATTACTTTGAATTACTTACTCTTTTCGCGGCGCCGTTCGTATCTTGGTCCGCCATGTTTTAAAAGTCACCTAAAGTATTTTTCTCCGCTTGCTATGCGTGTTTCCACGACCGTACTGACTAAAGCAAGAATTGTAACTAGGTACACGTCAGGAATATTAAATTTACATTGCATTTTCCGTCAGCCGAGATGATTATTTATTTCGGACGGATGCACGCAGATTTCGAGATTAGCCGTGATGTTTGCCTCAACTAATTAATCTTTGGGGCGAAACTGCTTTAAGATTTCCAGGTCAACAAATTGTTTGTGCAACGTTAACATGTTTCCACTTGTTCGGGACTGAGAAGGGTTGCTGTTTGTGTTTATTTTGTGCAAATATGGCCGCTGAATATTTCATAAACACCATTAGCGCGAGGCTTGCAATTTAACGAATATGGATTTACCCGATTTACTGTTATAATTCGTTGTTTCATTTCTCTATGGATTACTAGCTCGCCTTAATTTACGTTATTAACAGCAATATTGTTATTAGCAAATACCGTATTCCACTCTGCATTAATATTAAATTTTGTAGTGTCTTGGGTTAATCTAATCTCATCTAATCTTGAATGGATACACATGTTGGCAGGAGATCAAAAATGAATAACGACTAAAAACTCTGCGATATGACCAGGATAGTCAATTAAATAATATTTTACGATCCAAAAGGAACCGTAATGATGTCAAAAATAAATAAAATATGTGTCAACATATGTGTAAACAAATTAAACAGAAAAGTAATAAACTTAGAGATTTAAACTTCACGGTAAATAACTTATTCAGAATTACTAGATTCAAAGGAAACATGACTTACCTACGTGACACAAAATATTATGTATGATATTTTTATTGCAATGATCCGTAAAAAGTATTTAACGAAAATACAAAAATATACTTCAAACATTTTTTTAAATGAAATATTACTATTAAGCTTCCTGAAATATGCAGCTTGACGTCACGGGAAAATAATAATGACGTAGGTAACTATGTAAATAGATACATGAATGACGTGAAAAAAAGGGAGGCTTATGTCGAGCGACTACTGAGATATGTTAAATTGATATATTTATTATGACAATATTTCAGTATTTTCTTACAACTTCATTAAACAAAAATAGATTAAGAATAGTTTCAGTTCATAAAATTTAATATAACTGATAATGAATCCAGTAATAAAACAAATAAAAACTTTGATGAACTTTATATATATACCAGCCTGTTACTGTCCCACTGCTGGGCAAAGGCCTCTTCTCAAACAGAGAAGGCACGAGCATTGATCACCACGCTTGCTCAAGACGGGTTGGCGATTTCAGACTTATATTAACTATAAAGTCCAGGTTTCCTCATGATGTTTTCCTTCACCGATGTCAGTAATGTCCAAGATAAACTCAGAAAGTACATATGAATTGAAAAATTCACATTGGTACTTGCCCGGATTTGAACCCACAACCTCGTGCATGAGAGGCGAGGCCTTAACCACTGGGCCATCACGACAATAACAAAACCTTGAACCCCCCCCCCTGCTCCTCCTCTCTCCTTGAACTTTGTTTGCTTATAATATAGTACATGTTCAATTCCTAAATATTTTTATACTGATAAATATTAAAGGCAAATACTCGTATAGTAGATATGTAATGATCGTAGCAGCTGGCGTTCTATAGTTTCTATCTACCCTCATCAGAAGAACGCGTGAATTTATGTATGTGTGTATATAAATATAAAAGGTTTAACACAAAAAATAAAAATAAAAAATTGTTATGTGTTTTCTGGTGTAGAATAAAGTATATTTATATAAATAAAAACTTAAATATTATTTAGTAAAACTAGGTGTCGTAAATACAAAAAGTTTCCATAAAAGTAAATGGTTTGAGCGAAATGTGACTACTTATGATCCCGTGACATTTTCCGCCTTGAATGCTGACGGATAAGATTTCTCAACGTTTACGATTTGTTTATTGTTTATGTCAATATAACCAAATATTACGTTTTATGAGAATGCTGTTCTCATAAAAGCTAATCTAACATAATAAGAAAAAGAATGTACTCAATTTTATTTAATCATAGCTTTTGTGTTCCTTACCTTCTTTCTTTAGATATTGCATGAACAAACCTATTCATTTATGAGGCTGTGGTGTTATTAATACGAGTACTTTGACAAAATCTACTTATCATACAGAGAAGGAACGAGCTTTGATAACTAAAATGGCTGACTTCTTATCGATGATTTCAGACTTGCATATTATTATGCAAGTCTGAAGTCAGCTAAGAATATTTTTCTTTGCAGTATAATATTTTCAAATGACTAGGTTATAATAACATACATAGAGGGTTATTGGTTATAGTCGGTAATCCGTTAAGCGGATGTAGGCAAGGTCATTTGCAACAAAATGACCCCTGATGACCCCTATGCCAATGTCAATCATTTTCTAGTAATTTGACATTTTATATTTTAAAATGTATGAAATAAAAATGTCAAATGTCAATTGTTTCGGAAATCGTTGACATTTATATAGGAGTCAAAGGGGTCATTTGGTTGTAAATGACCTCTCCTACATCCCCTTAATGGATTGCCGACATGTAACCAATAACTCGTATATCAGGGGTTCCAAAACTTTAATTTAAACAATTTAGTATTTTGTCTCGGCGTCCTTTCTAGTCGAAATAGGGTAGAAAGGCACAAAAAAAGAATTCACGATATGAAGCTGAGTTTTATATTTATATTGACACAAGAATACATTCATTATTTAAGAAAAATAGGAAATAAAATACAATGGCTACTTAGTCAATATGAGGCGTGAGCTTGGTGATATCCACACATATTTACAAAGCGTGAGATAAAGCTTGACACCGCTGCTCTGATTTCTTGCTCCTCATTAATCTTTGAGCGATATTTGCTCTTTATTACAGCTACAGCGGAAAATCCGAAATCTCATAAATAAGATGTTGCAAAGGGAATGAGATTTCTTAGAGGTTTTATTTTGTACCCGCGAATACCTTTTTAGGACGGGAAATTATCAAATAACTTCTCCCACTCTGGGCGAAGCGGGGCGGAGCGGGTGTCAGACTCTTACTGACTAATACCCACCCGTGTTCCTTTAGTTGCCTGTACGTTGCCAGGGGCCACAGTATCCCTTTCCAACTTTCATCATGAGGATTGACATCTCTTTGAGGCGCGCGTGGAACACAACGCGCAGTTGACCCGGGCCTGGTCCTTATCGGACAGCAAGCTACCCATTGCTCACCGTCCACAAGCCTGCGCCTACGGTGGCTGGGAATCGGCCTGTGATTCCCAACGCCCAGGGCGTCTCCTGCAGTGGCAAGGGGCGTGATGGCGCGAAATTTACCTCTCCCTCCCGCGTTCCGCCTCCTCCTTCGCGAGTATCGCCATCTGCTACGATCCTTACATACTCCTTTTGCTGAGTTAACGGTTGTAAATCATGACATCATACACGCATGCCGGTTACGAGAACTACGGACTTGACGTTTTTAAAAACCTCAGTCTCAAAAAAATCAATCTGCCTAGCCTTTTCCCAACTATATTTGGGTCGGCTTCCAGTGTAACCGGATGCAGCTGAATACCAGTATTTTACATGGAGCGACTGCCTATCTTGGTTAGACTGGTTATCAGACTTTTGGGCTTCTGACGACCAGTAACGACTGTCAAAGATCCATGAATGACAGCCGGGACCAACTGTTTAACGTACTTTCCGAGGCACGGAGGAGTATCGGTATGTTAAGATGGTTACCCATCTACGGACCAACCCCAGAAAGTGTAGTTTAACCTGATGGATCTACCTGTGAGGCTGTTATTACGTAGCCATGAGCTCCACCAGTACCTATATAGGTCTATCATAGTCAATAAGGTATCTATAATTATGGATATAAAATTCAATAAAGATTGTCAAATAAGTGTAGTTCCAGTAACCAATTACCATCGCCTCCTACTTCCTTCGTCTGATCAGCTAAATAAACGCGATCATGTAAATACGAGTCTCAAGTAAATCAACAGCGGCGAGGTAATCCGCACCACGAACAGGTGTAAGTGGGTTTTTAATCAACTACAAATGCAACGGTTTAGGAGAGTCCAAATGAGATTCGTCTAGGGCTGTCGCAATTTCGGTTTTGGAATATTTACTTCAGAATTATACACTATTTTCTCAACGGACGATTGTAGATGACCAGATGTATAAACGTAGCCGCAGCAAATAAATATTTAAGGATTGTAGGCAGACGGCATTCTATTGTTTCTGCCTACTCTAATGTGATTTTGGAAGACATTTGAAATTTAAAATATCTATCTCGTAGTTGTACTTGGTCACAGAATAGTACAGAAGGCGCACTCCACATCCACAAGTACGCGGCGGGCTCGTCTTGTCGGGCCAATTCAGTGAGCATAACGTAGTCAGAAGATATAAAAGTTACGCGATAGAAAGAAAGGCAACTTCTAGGTGAATATAGCTGTAGGAAGTAAGTGCTGTGCGAGCTGAATTGCACTTTATTGCGTCGTTGCAAGAGTCGCTTTTTATTCAAATGATTTTGTGGAGTGAACCATCCGTACATCTGTGACGTGATTTAAATAAAATTCAATCAACACTTCGCTTGAACCACAAATCGCTAAATACGTTTACCGCTAAACGTATTTAAAACATCGCTCTGTTTCTGTCAATCGTTTGAAAATGACAGAGACAGAATGATGCTTTAACCTCCTGGATTCCAGAAAAAAAATTTTTGGATATTATTTGAAGCTTAGGTTTTTTGGTCTAAAAGGGGTCTGTACACGTCCAAAAAAATGAAAAAAAAAATATTGTTGTTTATATATTGATTTTACTTATGTCATATATATATGACAATGGTTCTGTATATGAAACTAGTACTGATACTTATGTCATATGTATATGACACTGGAATTCAACTCCAAATAAAAGTCAAAGTATATTATTAAATCAATATGCATTTATTATTATTATCACCTCTAGTCAGTCTTTATAATCATTTTTATTAACTAACATAATTATAATTTTGGTTTATAAAATAACTTTTGGACATAATACTTTCACCAACTTGACAAAACGTAATTAAAAAGGAACTGAAATCATTACTAACCATGCTCACAAGAAATAATAACTTTGAAAATATCATCTTCTCATCATAATTATCACAAAATATAATGATATACTTCTCAAATATAATCAACTCCTTACAAACCAAGACAATACTCATCTATTTTTTATGAAATCTAAGATGGCAATTTCTTTTCGGTGTGCTACATAAAAATATATTGCATTTAGTGCAAAACGCCGTTGTAGTCTTAGAGCATTTTGGATTGCGGCATCTTTTTTGAGTGTCACTGTAATCAACCAGATGTTCAGCCTTGTGATGTCTTACGACTTCCGATGGTATAGGAGTTATTGGCACTTTCCTTTTTTTGTGCTTAGGTTGCAATTCTTCATTCTCGTCAAGACTTTCTGAATCAGATAATAAAGAATTTTTCTCTATGAGACTGGTACCTAGATCCAGTTTGAAAGTGCGTAACTGTGGTATTTTATATTTGTTGACTCCTTTTTCAGCTTCTCTTTCTTTGTACAAAAACCACGCGTTACTGACTGCCAAATCGACCATGTGAGATATAAATCTTACTGTCCATTTTCTGGTGCGTGATCTGGAGGGACATACAGACAGCATGCGATCAGCCATGTCAACTCCGCCCATGTATTGATTGTATGATTTGACTACTTCTGGCCTTGACACAAATTCGTAGATTTTATTTTTCTTAGACCATCTACGACACTGATCTTGATTTTCACTCGAATGAATTGTAGATAGGAGAATAACTGGTTTATTATCTAGCCAACGAACTATGTTCAGTACTTTGTCACTTCTGCATTTTGTTTCACAATAACCTCTGGGCTTCTTTGCAAAAGCTTTTTCGTCAGAGAGTTGGCAATTTTTGGGAATCCTATTTTTTTGTATGGTGCCTGTTGCGTGAAAACCTTTTTGTAATAATATGTCAGCCAATTTCACCGTAGTGAAGTACCTATCAAAGTAGATGTGGTGACCTCTCACAAGCGTTTTACACAGACTGAGAATAGAAGCCTCACCAAGAGTATATCCTTCTGCAACCAACTCGGGACAAGTAGTGTCTCCTTGGTATGGAAGCATGTCTAAGACAATGCCTTGTGGAGTTGACAATACAAAAATTTTCAGGCCAACAGGGTTGGGTTTTCCTGGACAATATTGCAGTATCCCACACTGACCGCTGAACGGAACTATCATCTCATCAATGCTCAACTCAATAGGTTTTTCTTGTGCGTGACACCCTCGCAAGACAGACTGAAAAAGTGGATTTACCTTCCATATCTTAGTTTTTAGTTTTTCCTCGTCTGATACCTCAGTATCAAAAACTACTTTTAGACTATTTCTTATATTAAAATATCTGTTTCGTGTCATAGCCTTTTTTATAACCTGAATCCCGTATTTCTGAGACCAAAATAATGCTATTTTTGGTAAATTAATAGCACTCATAACCATCTGGATACCAAAAAAGATTTTCAGTTCTTTGACTGTTAGACCCAAGGTACAGCCTTTTCTCAGTATATTGGTTCTATTTGTAGCAGTTGTCATTTTTTCCAATATATCATCATTGACATACTGTTTGAAATAATCTTCAGGTGTCCATGACTCAGTCTCAACTTTTTTGTAACTGGGTTGGTAACATGGGATTTCTAAGGGTTCAAACTGGCCATTCCATGCGTCGGATATAACCGTAGCTGCTGCTTGACGTGAATGTCCACGGGTACCTCTAGTTCCCCCCCTTCGACCAGTTGGGCGGGTGCGGTTTCGGCCTCGGCTCCTTCTTCTCTCTACTACAGAAGATTGCAGAGATACTTCTGATTGCGAATCTACTTCCTCATCTGAAGAGCTGGAAGATGAAGTACTGGATGCTTCGTCTTCTTCAGGTCTTGGTGTAAAAGCCGTATCCTCATTTTCATCAGCATCAGAGAGATCTATGTCTGATTCTTCGAGTCGTGATAAAAGTTCGTCATCGCGTAAGACTGTAAAAAAAAACTCTTTGAGAACCAATGTAATATATTTATGACATAAACAATAACTCAATTTTCATACTGAGAACCATTGTAATACCAGTATGACATTAAAAAGTTTCGGATCACAATGCCCAGAATACTTGACCATTTGAAGAAATATTCTGTTTATTAGTTACGTGGGTATGTTATTAGTACAAAACAAGTATAGTTTTTCTGACAAATAAAGTGATTCAACAATAATTTTCGGATAACTTACCGCGTGCATCTGAGCGACGTGCCATCTTCCGCGAGCCGTTTCAAAGAGAGAGTATTTTGACGTGTCTGTCAAACTCAAAATGACGTTTGGTGCAGTGTTGCTAGTTTACTAAGGTTACACAACTACCATAAATCGATTAGTTCCGAACACAAATCACAGATGACTTTAGAAAGAATTTTTAATTCTTTATGTAATATAGGTATGACGCTGGCATCCAGGAGGTTAAATATGTTTATTATAATCAAAACGAATCATTTTCTTACCAATGGCAACTTTTTTATTGGTAAACTGAGCATATAAATCGATTCGTAAGCTAATATTACCTGTGTTAGCTACTTCCATATGGGAGGGTCTACTATGCAAAGCTATGTGGTCTTTGGTTTATTATTGATAAAGATACAAGGGGCTTAATATTTAACCTATAACGGTCCGTATATTATAGGAATCGGCCATGAGTGAATTGCGGTACAAACGAGCCTTGGATGAGAAAGTGTGTGGGAACATAAAAAGAAAAATACGGAGAATTTAGAATTTAAATTTTAACAGTCAACGTGTAAGTCGATAAGAACAAAGAAATGACCTTTGGACTCGCTTCACACATTAACTACTTATTTTAAACCGAAGTGACAAATGGTCAGCAATTTCAATCCAATTGGCAAGGTCCGCTTGGTCTAGTGGTCGTACTGCCGGCTATGTAAACTCTGTACTCGTTTGATCGTGAGTTCAAACCGCAGCAACGACAGGTCTTTTTCCAGTTTGCTTTATTATTTGGAACAATGAGTTTTTTCGAAAATATCACGCTACGAAGAAATCGAACCAAGTCACTATCAGAGACTACAATCGAAGAATCTAGTACGAATAACTCTACGCTAGATGGCAGCACAAGTAGTCTTCCAAACATATCAAACTACGATGAATGTGACGAAGTTCAAGATTTAAAATGTAAAATAGAAACACTGAATCTTGAGCTATCAGCAGCACATGAGGAGATAAACCAGTTATCAATTGAGAATAATGATATAAAATCTACAATAAATGACGTCACTAAAAAATATGAGCTCTTAAAAAAAAGCCACAAAAAATTTAACAAGTGACATAAGAGTAGGTTCACCAACCCCAAAATACACAAAACTATCAACTCCAAAAAAGAAGTCAACGCCACAACTAAAACAGAAAGGGGCCGTCGAAGATATGCTACAAGTTATGAAAGACAATCAACAAACTGTGGCTCCCGAATCACTGACTGAATCAGCTTTAGATATATCTAAAAATATGCAAAGTGCAAACACTCGGGAACCTCAAGAAACTCATGTCACAAATAGCGTCATTTCGGAAGTTCAATCTATGATTCCGATGAACTTCCAATCAAACACTTTATTAGAAACCCGTAGATGCAAAAAACTATGTATGATTTCTAGCAATAATGTTAATCAAATATTAGATATAGGTGAAAATACGTTCATAGGGTATGAATTATGTCATTACATCATGCCAAATGCAGGTATAAAACAATTGTTTGCAGATTTGGATAAAAAACTTATAAACTTTACTCATGAAGATTTCTGTGTCATTTTCATAGGTGAAAGGGACTTCGAAGTATCTAATAACTATAGACTTTTAATAGACTACATTAAAGATGAGCTTAAAAATTTAATTGATACCAATATTGTTATATGTTCACCAAATTTTAAACTAAGTGATAATTTTGCAATTTTTAATAAACGTATTGAAATGTTTAATCATTGCATGTATTTGGATGTGGAATTGTGTGAGTGCGCATATCTTTTTGATTCCAATTTCTGTCTAAGATACACAAACGAAATGTTCTGGAAATATAGCGCAAGGGTAAATAATAAAGGAGTTGCCATCATTCTTAAAAACTTAATGCTTTTTATGAGTTATCTGGACTCACAATCAGAAGTTTCGTATAATTTGGTTTCTCATCAGTGCTTTGATAATATTGTTGTCAAAGGTAGTTCTAACCAATCAGCCAACAACTATAATAAATTGCATGCGGATCAGGCAACACAAACCGAAAGCACTCACAATGAAACTGAGAATGGTCTTTTTCGTTTATAATTATAATCATGTATTTATCTTAAATCAAAATATTAACGGATTGATAGGAAAGTCAGACTTATTATGTATACACCTAAACGAACTCTTGCGTAAAGGGAAAATAGTAGATGTGGTGTGTATTACGGAACACAACATGATAGAAAATGATGATTTACAATTGTATATACCGAACTATAAACTTTCAACATACTCGTCAAGAAGCACCAGGAAAGGTGGTACGTGTATACTTATTAAACATGGACACGAGTTTAGGGTTATAGATATTAAAGATTTTTGCGTTCCTGGAATTATGGAGTGTTGTGCCATTGAATTGGTAACTCACAAATTGATTATCATTTGCATTTATAGACCCCCAAAATCTAATAGAGGTGCTATATCGATTTTCTTCGAAAAACTTGAACATATATTAAACCGTTGTGGACGTAACTTAGGAAGAAAAGTATTGCTGTGTGGTGATTTCAACATCGATATCTTGAAAAATACCAGAGTATCTATTGTTTTTCTACATCTGCTACTAAATTACAATCTGAAACCAAGTATAAAAAAACCTACACGTATATCGACTGGAACATGTATTGACAACATTATCCATAATGTCAAGGGTGGTATTGGTGAAGTTTTAGAATTGGCCTTATCTGATCACACAGCTCAACTCTTTAAGTGCCCTGTACAAAGGTCCTGTTCGATTGATCACTGGTACGTACTAAGTCGAGATTATAGCTCTGAGAACAGGTCTAAGTTTATTGAAGCCATTAGTAGTCTTGATTTTGTTGAAGTATACAATAGTACCGACCCAGAACTAGCTTTTGATTCATTTCATGACTTATTTAAACTATTCTACGATTTGTGTTTCCCGACTGTGAGAAAAAAAATCTCTACGCGTAAATCCCCGAGATGGATTTCTAAAGGTATCAGAAGATGTAGTAAACGAAAAAGAGAAATGTTATGGCAATATAGGCGATCGTGTAATATTGAAAATAAACAGTTACTTAAGCAATATTCAAAACGATTAAAAAAAGTGATCCACTTGACACAAATATCTCAAAACAATCATATAATGAATAGTGCTGAGAATAAAACTAAAGCAACGTGGAAAATAATTAATAGATGTCAATCAAATTTCCCCTCTGAATCTGTAAAAAACATACTCAATGGTGATAAACTAATAAGTGACCCTAAACAAATAGCTACGACATTCAATGATTACTTTATAGACTTAATTCATCCTGAAAATAATTATAATACTAGTAATGCTATATCTTGCGTAAATTATTATCCCAAATCTCTATTTATGACACCGACAAATTCGTTGGAAATATTTAATATTATCAATGCATTAAAGAATACAAATAGCGTGGGTTATGATGGAATAACTACTAAGATTTTAAAATCTGTGTCGCATATCATTGCGCCAGTTTTGAGTCATATTATTAATCTGTGCATAGAACATGGCCACTTTCCAAATTTGTTAAAAATGACTATAATTAAACCACTGCATAAGAAAGGTGATAAATCTGCTATTTCAAATTACCGTCCAATAGCTCTGATACCGGTAATGTCCAAAATTATTGAAAAAATTATTTATAAATCTATAAACTCATTCTTTGAAGTAAACAATATACTGGCTAAAGAACAATATGGTTTTCGGAAAAACAGAAACATTAATAAAGCTGTCTATGAATTATTTACAGAAATAATTAGTAATGTTGACAAAAAAAATCCAATTACAGCTGTATTTATGGACATGTCGAAAGCATTCCATCATGTAAATCACGAAATATTACTGGGTAAGTTAGAACGATACGGCGTCAGGGGAAACATATTAAATCTAGTCAAAACATATCTCACTGGACGTACACAAGCCACTGTTTTAAATAGAATATGTTCTAAATCCAAAACAGAAGTTACTCATATGTCACCAATTAGAGATACAACATGTGGTGTACCCCAAGGAACTGTCCTTGGGCCCTTGTTGTTTCTCATATATATTAACGATTTGCCAAAATGCACTGAGCACCAAACTGTGTTGTTTGCCGATGACAGTACACTTATTGTTCCATGTAATAATATAGAAACTTATGAAGATGACATAAACAACTCCATCCTTTGCATCATTAATTGGTTACTTATAAATAAACTAAAAATAAACATAGATAAGACAAAGCTTATGACATTTTACCAAAGAACAAGAAAACTTAACTTAAACATAGCTTTTGCAGATCAAATAATAGCTGAAACAAGCAGTGCTAGATTTCTGGGACTTCACTTGGATACTCATTTAGACTGGAAATGTCATGTTGAAACAGTTTGTAAAAAGCTTAACCAGTATTCATATGCGCTCTACAATCTAGCAAAAATAGTAAATGAGTCCGTTGTTCTAATTTCTTACAAAGCCTATGTATCATCTACATTACGTTTTGGAATAATATATTGGGGAAATTCCACCGACAAAGAAATTGCGTTTAGGGCCCAAAAAAAATGTGTGCGTGCTGTATTTAAACGGAAACCAACTGAAAGCTGTATTCCATATTTCAAAAAATTTAAACTCTTAACATTGCCCTGTATGTACATTTTTGAGACAGCAGTATTTGTCAAATCCAACTTCCATCTGTTCGAAACATTGAGATCTAAACGACGCAATAGAGAGATATGCGCTAAGCCACATAGCACTGCTCTTTATACAAAAAGTTTTTTGGGAATGGCACCTAGGATCTATAATAAGATCCCTGGACGAATTAAAGAAATAAACAACATAAACGATTTTAAAAAGGCTTTACTGAAAATATTATATGAGAAAACATATTATACGGTGAACGAATACCTAACTGACACATTATAATTACCTTGTTTTATTATTTTATTATTATGATTTATTATTTACTGATTTGACAATTTTTACTAGAATCTATTATTATTATATTTTATTGGAATGTTTTTATTGTATTGAAAATTTGAATTAGAATTGTTTAATAATGTGTGATAATTGTTTGATAATTTATTATAATCAGCATGTTTGTACCAGTATAGTATTTGTACGCCGATGACGGCTAGACATAGCGTTCTTAAATAATAACAACATCTGTACCTAACCTACCTATGTCCAACAAATAAAAATTATTATTATTATTATTATTAAATTTTAAATGTAGGTTTTTCTTAGCAAATACAGCATTATAAACCGTGAAAATAAAATCTGATGTATATTTTTATAAGATCTATTAGGTAGTATATGCGTTGGTTTTAAAATACATTTTATTTTTGTACATTTTTTGTTCACAGATATTCATAAAAAATTTAAAAGGTTGGAAACTACGTACAGCGACAATACCCCCTGAAAACACTATTTTACTTCGTTTTACAGTCTTTTATAACACGGTTTTACATCTATGCCGTTGACCGTCCGCGTCCGCGTAATTTAAGCACAAACGTAGTGCTAGGGACCCTCCGGGTCACTACCAATATGTATGGCGGCATGGCGTATGAGTTCTATGAAAAGTGGATGGAGTCGAAAGTGTTAATAGAAGACCTACCTACTACGTACTAACCATAATAGTTAGGCAGAAATTAATTTAAAGATGGGTCATCATCTACCTTGACTTTTCCCAACAAAAGTGGGGTCGGCTTAGTTTCAAGTCTAACCAGATGCAGCTGAATACCAGTATGTTACATGGAGCGATGGTTATCTGACCTCCACAACGCAATAACACAGTACCTTGGTAAGACTGGTTGTCACATTTTCAGGCTTCAGACTATCCGTAACAACTGTCAAAGATCTACGAACAGTGAAAGCTGGGACCAACGGTTTAACGCACTTTTTGAGGAGTCTCGATATGAAAGGTATGGTCACCCATCCACGGACTGACCTCGGCAAGCGTAGCTTAACCTTGATCGATCGAACAGTGCGGCTGTTACTTTGCACTAATTTAGAAAAAAAAAAACTATTAACAAAATTTACTTTCTTCTCATAGCGGCAGCCCTGAGTGTGAAGGTGATCCGGAACGGAGGTAAGGCATTGGGATTGCACTTAAGTTTCTTTAGCATTCGAACAGCGCAATTTATTTTTGTAGGACGGTTGAGGGTTCTCGATATTTGCTTCCATTGGTATCGAGATGGATGATGATTATTCTTTTAGTATTTAATTTAATTTCATGGTCTATTTCTGTCGTGAGTTAATCAGGTAATTGATTACATCCTAATTAATAATATTATAAATGCGATAGCGAGTTTGTTTGTTTGTAACGCTTTCACGCTAAAACGGCTAAACGGATTTCAATGAAATTTGGCACATGGGTAGACCATGACCTGGATTAGGACATAGGATACTTTTGATCCCGATATTCCCACGGGATAGAGACTCATGCGGTAGCAACCGCGGGGCGCTGCTAGTTAGCAATATGTTGTACTTTAATATTGGAAAAAAATATGGTGTCACGTTTTAACGACACACGTATGACGGAGAAATCAAACATCTAGAAAAAGAAAAGAAAGAAAAATAATTTTATTCGTCACAGAAACACGTGCATAAAAAAATAATAAAAACTCGAGTAGGTAACAAAACAATAACAATACGTATACAATAACGAGTACAAAACAGAAATAGTAGGCAGCTGCTGGCACGTCATGACTGTGACAAGAGGGCTTCCACTCAGCATGATGCTGTGCTATGCTAGACCCACAGCACAGCGCTGATTTTCAGTGGTCACCCGAAAAAAACGTACGGAAACCAAGTCAGGTTTAGAATTATACATAAATATAAAATAAAACAAATAGTACATAGAATATTATGCAACAACCAACAGTATGAATAAAATTACTAAATAACATATATCAATTATCCGCAGGCATCACCACTGTACCCACGTAAAACACCACTAACAATACAGTGTTTCGTCTCGCTCCCACCATCACCTTCGCGCTCACAGTAATAAAGTACAGTTTGCAATTTGCACTTCCCGATCGCGTCTATGAGCGCGATGACGTACTGTGAGTCATAGCTGGGTGCGCGGCTAGGCTCATGCGCCGTCGCGGCGCGGCGGTGGCGGAGCGCGGCCAGACAGCGGCGGCGCACGAGTCCGTTAAGATACTTGGCGCGTCATGCGTGACTATGTACCCACAATGTGTTACTACCGCCAAACGACATACAAACAGTAGGTAACTGGCTTGCGCTTGCGTCTTAGTCGACGCTTGATCAAACGTGACGTGTTTAGTGTATACTACTACCTAATACCTACGTATAAGTTCATATACATCGTTATCGGCATGAGGGAGGATGACGAGACGCATCCGACGCGATACGACTAAGACCACTACCGACCGAGACGACTCGATATCGCCGCCTCGAGCCGCTGGGACGATGATACACCTTGACCATAGATGATAAACCTTACGTGAGTGTTTATTTATAAAATATTTGTTGTTCATATTTTTGTTTTTCTAATAGGTGTTTTTTCAGATGTAACTTAAAATTTTGTTTTGTTTTCAGGGATCTTATGGGAGGTGGCAAATCATTCCAGCAGCGAGAAGCGGCGTACTTGAAACATCCTCTGAAGGCTGTGGTCCTATGTCGAGGCATCGAAATCGGGTTGGACGTGGAACGAGCAGAGTAGCTGTAGTGCTCGTGCCTCCAGCTAATTTTTTTAAACAGGTATTCCGGTTTGTGTGTTTTTATGACACCGAACATTAAAACGGCCAAATGTAGTTTCCGTCGTGCAACCATTTTTAATATACTGTGTTCATTTAAATACGGTGTGATATGATGCCTCCGGGGTATGCCAAAGCAATAACGAGCGCACGCGTTCTGTACACGCTGTATTAGACGTTCTGTACGGGAAAGGAGACACGGCCCGTATACAGTGTCACAATAATTAAGTTTAGATAGTACTAGGCTATCCACCAATCTCTTCCTCACTACAATACTAAGGAAGTCCCTCACCCTGTACAGAACCTTTAATCTATAAAAACAGTTTTTTACTACGCCATTAATGTGCTCTTCAAAACGAAGTTCTGGATCGGTGATGAGACCCAGGTTACGTGCGACTTCTACTCTTTGTATACTTTCCCCCATGATTTTAACATCTGGTTTCGTTGATAGAATTGATTTAATTTGGTTTCTGCTCCCCATTACCATAAACTTAGTTTTTTGAGGGTTTAGTACTAGTGAGTTTCCAATAGACCACGAAGCAATTCTATCAAGTTCCTCATTTAGGGTACGTACAGCGGATGCTGTGTTATTGGCGGTAAACGAGACATACAACTGGGTATCATCCGCGTACACATGATATTTGCAGTTCTTAATGCACGTAGTTATGTCGGCACTGTACAGTATATAGAGAAGCGGGCCGAGCAGCGATCCCTGAGGAACGCCCCTTGTTATTAATTGTGGGGTGGAAGATACCGTGGAACCGTCTTTCATGCGCATCTCCACTCGCTGCGTTCTGCCCGTTAGGTAACTTTCAAACCAACCTGTTGTCTGGTTATCAAATCCGTAATACGCCAGTTTGGACAACAATAAAGAAAGATTAATTGAATCGAAGGCCCGCGAATAGTCGAGCAGCACCAGAATAGATCCCTCCCCACGGTCCCGGGCTTCAAGGATATTACCCAACACGTCTGCCAAGGCAGTTGTGGTTCCGCGACCCTTTCTGAAACCCGACTGCAGTTCAGGCAACATAGCATTCACTTCGAGAAAATCGGAAACTTGCAGATACACCACTCTTTCCAACACCTTGGACAAGCATGGCAGTATGCTTATGGGACGAAGATCTTTGTAGCTTTGCGGGTTATTATTTTTTGGAATTGGCCGCACAATTGCATTACGCCACAAGTCAGGAAATATATTAGATGTAATGGATCTATTCACTATCTCCGTTATTGCAGTCAATGTTTGCGGGAGTGTGAGACTTAACATTTCCATCGATATACCATCAATCCCTTGCGCATTTGTTGATATGTTTTTTAAAATATTTAAAACTGTTTTCGGGTCTGTTGGCGTCATTGTGAAACTTGCGGTCCCGTACCGATTTGATTCAAAGAAGGTCTGTTGGCAAGTGTTCGCAGTAGGGTCGCCCGGCACATCTAGGAAGGCTGAATTGATCCCGTCTGGGTCGTTAAATTGCTCTAGAAGCACATCGTCGTCCTTACAGACTGGAAGCACATGCCTTTTTATATTGTGCCATAGTGATTTTGAGTCGCAGATGTTGTCATTTATATACTTCGTAAAAAACGCTTTTTTTTCATTTAATAAACCAACTATTGCTTGGTGCTTAAGGTCTATGTAGTAGTGTTTGTGTGCTTCCAGTTTAGTTTGACGATATCGATAACGGGCATTGTTTCTCAACTTAAACATTAATTTAATAATATCTGTTATCCAAGGTGTTGGTTGAGTTTTTAAAGTTCTAGTTTTTATAGGTGCGTGGGCATCGAAAAGCCTAATTACATGTGAATTGAAGGAATTTACCATGTCATTTACATCATGTAGGTCGCAGATTGAGTCCCACGGGATTGCTTCCAGATCTCTCCGGAAATCATCAGCCGATATGTCTCGAAACGGGCGATATGTCACCTTTTTACGCAACGGTTTCTCTTTCTTAAAAACTATTTCACATGATACGAACGAGTGATGACCCAGTTCCGCAATATGGTCCACAACAACGTCCCGATACCGTGCATCCGTACATATCACATCGATCAGAGTAGCACTGTCTCCTACGAAATGCGTTGGCATGAGAACAATTTGATCCATGTTGCAGTAGTTTAGGAATTCCGTGAGCTTTTTTGTCTTCATCTCGTTTTCTGAGAACCATTGTGTTTATAGAAAGATATTTTCTGGAGTCAATCGATAGATAGATATATTGTTTATTTGGTGCACACAAGACATGGCATAAAATACCTACAAAAACACGATGAAATAATAACTAAATATTAATATCAATTGTGATATCGGTAGATATTCATCAGGTTTTGTGCACATTGAGCGTGAATAGAAAAAAGTGGCTAAGTACGAGTCGGACTCACTATTCCGAGACTCAATATTTAACACTACATATTTGTTTTGAATAATTTAGTTTTTTTTTTTACGTTTCTTGTATGGGTAGTGGGGACCTCTCTAATTTTTTTACTTTGTTCTATTTTTGTTATTTGTTGTTATAGCGGCCATGGTTCTAAAGATACAGCCCTGTGACAGACGGATGGACGAACGAACGGACGGACAGACAGTCAGCGGAGCCGTAGTAATAGGGTTCCGTTGGCACCCTTTGAGTACGGAACCCTAAAAAGAGATTTTATAACAATATTTTTATGTTTAAAGTGTAGTTCATGTGGGTATAAAATAACCAAAATAAGACAAGAAACTGAGCGTCTAAGTACTCAAAGAGTTTAGATGGCTACTTAAATATTCTACTTGAACACCAAAGACGTCTGATACTAATAGATCTTATACTTCAGATCGCAAACACAAGACACTGAACGAAGCACAATAGAAGTTTTATTGATAAAACGCATATTATATGGGTGTTTAGTGTCCCTCAAAGTGTTAATAGAAAAAGAATCTATTATTAACATTAGGTATAGTGGTCGCAAGCGCTATTAGCTGTAGCGCTTGCGACCACTATGCATTAGGTCCTGCAGGGTTCGATTCTCAAACTGGTTTTCCCACCAGGAATTTTTCAGTAGAGTGCGGGCTGCACTCTGGAATTGTGCCCGGTTGATGGCAATAGCCTCGCCCCCTATTACATGGTACTTAAACATAACTGGCAAAATGTGGGTGTCCTATAAGTACCCTTCTGCCTAACCCTTCGGGGATTAAAGGCAAGATGTTATCTTTATGTTGTATGTCAAAGTAAGTCAGTATAGTATATACTATTATAAGACGAACATTTGTTCTAGTAACTATAATATGGATGTTGACAGGGGAAAAAAATAAATTAGTCCTTCAGTTAGATAGTAAAAAACTATTAGATAATATTTTTTTGCTTTATCATATTAATAAACAATGATTTAGATAAAACGCATTAAAGTTGGGGAGTGGGGGCTCGCTACTCACAAGTCGATATAAAATTTACCGGAGATTGACGTCATGCTACATTTGAACTCAATGTATCGCCGTAATCGTTTGATTGCGAAAAAAAAGAAAAAAATATGTGTCCAATATTTTTTAATCATCTATTTGACGGATATTTTTTTTTAATTAACATCCCTATTAGATACTACGTGTATGTTGTATTTATAACATATTTCTTCCCTCCAATCAAATTCTCCCTTTGCTTCAAACAAGAGACGAATCACTTAATCTCATTGAAAACATTTTAAGTAAAGTAAATGCTTTTAGTTAGACGTGTTAAGGCCTCACATTTCAGAAACAATAAGCAATACTAAGTGGTATTGACGCTATGTAATCTCTTATGTACTTTACGGATTGTTTTGTACTACATGGAAAGAATCTGGTTGTAAGTACTTATCTAAGTGGATGGCAAGCAAAGACCTGTGTGTAAATATTTCTTTCTCGTACCTATTGATATAATCTTATCACATTCTACTACATTTATAAGACAGGTCAAACTCAAACTCAAAGCATTTATTTCAAATAAACCAATTATAGGCACTGTTGAATTGTCAAGGGGTCGGTCAGTCAGAAAGATGAAGCTAGATGCCCATTCCAAAGCGTAGTAGGTACCTATGGAGAAGAACGGGCAAGAAAATCCACTCCAGAACGGACACTCTTCATAGGTCATAGGTGTGTTCATACTAATAAAGGATCAAATTCTGCGAAGTATAGTTAATTGTGTTTAGGGTATACCCTGACGATGTACTAATTTTCCCACTTTTAATCATTAGGTTTAGTATTTCGTATTTTCAAACTTTTGAATATCGAAAAATCTTCACAAAAGTGTCAGCTTCAAATTTAGTATGCGAAGTCATTGGGTTCCTTGATTTAGGGATACATACAAAATTATGACCACGTTTGGCTAATTTTCTGAATTGATGAAATTTTGTCATATCTGCCAAAAGGCTCCACCAATCCGTGTAACTATGCGTGTATATTCACTATCAGGACATGTAACACTATTGCAGAGAATAATTAACTTTCATTCGCCCTGACTATCCTTTACAAAATTGCCCAAATCTGAGTTTTAAAAGTCATCAGATTTAGGGAAAGCCCACAATTTCTTCGTCAGATTTAAGTCATTATGAGCCGCACGATTATGTGAAAATCAACAGCTCTGAAGATCACTTTAGTTTTGGCCCTATTTCAAAATCTGAAAGTGGAATCCTGACCACGGGCTTCCTATCTGAAACTTTAATAAATATATTTTCGGTGTCCTCTCCTCATACTGCACCTACTCAGCTATTAACTTTTTGCCCTGAATATGCTTGCTCAAAAACTCTCTGGGCTCCCCTAACATTAGTGATATTGTTACCCCCGTAACTGACCCTGAAGCCTATCTGTATGACGTAATCACTCAATCGCATTCTACGTCACAAGTCGCATGGGTAACTTTTTGCAGAGATTGGCTACACAGCATAATTTGTCACCTCTTTTCTCAAAAATCTTTACCAAAACGAGTCCTTTCTAACCCAAAAGCTAAACTTCATATAAAAGACAACAACAGCTGTTGAGCAAACAATAACAAATATTCAGCAACTGGACGTCTATTTAGCTTAGTAACTAAGTCGTCATACAATTTGCGAGGTGGCTCTGAGCTGCTTATCTGACCTAAGCATTACCATATGTTACAGTTCTAACTTGTTGTTTCCCAAACACTGGAATATGAGAACACTTGGTGTAATATAGAGCAAACATGTGGAGAAAACTTGTCTTTTTACGATTCCATACCTCAAAAGGAAAGAACGGAACCCTTATAGGATCACTCGTGTGTCTGTCTGTCTGTCCGTCTGTCACAGCCAATTTAATCCGAATCTAATGAACCGTTTAAGTAGAAATTTAGTACATATATGTATTTCTGTTACCCAAACACGGACATGTAACGTAAATAAATGAATTTTGAATATGGGGGTCTCTTTTAGGGGGCAAATAAGAAAAAAAAAAGTTTTTCATACTGTACCATGTGACATATCAAATGTTTGATGGGAAGATCTCAAGTATATTTTTTTATAATTCTAAAATAAATACTTTTGAAGATATTTTACTAAATAGATGAATATGACCATCTTGACCCCCCTTATCTCCGAAACTGCAGCCTAAAATTAAAAAAAAATTACTGAGAATGATTCTTTACTCATAGATTACAGGAAAGCCTATAACAAGTCTATGGTCTTAGAATAACATGCTCAATATTAACATCTCTCAATATTGTACGTACAAACTTACATTTTCAGTTGGAATACATGTTGGAGAACATGTTTTTCAACTACAGTGTTAACTTTGTTTTTGGGATAAATTCATCCCAACACGCACTTGGCCGGTTTTTGTTGTGTACTTTGTCGCTAGGCAGCCTAGACTAGGCAAATAATGAAGTTTTATCCACGATCTTACACGGTTTGTTTGGTTTTCTATCGTTTTGAATGTCGCATCCCTCTAACAAAATGTATAGGAACGACGTGGCGCGAAACATACACACAACGCTCGCACTGCACCTTCTCCTCCCCTGCGCCACGCCTCTTGTGTATGTTCCGCGCCATGTCGTTCCTATACATTTCGTATGAAATAAGAAACGGCCGGCGCAACGCCCGCGCCACACCGTCACCACGCCCGCGCCATACCCGCACTCGTCGCCACTTGTATATATCCTACGCCTTTGGTTGACACATCTGCACAACAGGGGCGACATAACATGACATCACGCTTGTCATACTCCTAAAAAGGTAGGGAAAGGTGTGGAGCCCGCGCTACCCCGTCTCCACGCCCGTGCCACTCGCCATTTGTGTACGTCCCGCGCCTAAAACGAAGGCAACAGCTTAATAAAATATTCTCACAATTCATGCAAGGGCAAGGTGTGGGTATCGGTAACAAAGGTGACCACGTATTTCACCTGATCGTTGGAGGGACACCCTTCTACCCCATTGGGCAGACAATTTTGCATCAAATATTCAACACATCCGTAAAAGGAACGTACACAGTATCTCATGTAAAAGGCACCGAAGCGGTTTTGTAAATAAGTGAAAAACGTTTTATGAAAACACAATCTACTTTTAGGGGAGCAACTTGTGTTTGTTTTCTGAAAACGTAACATTGACGTCACATACTCCAGATGGCTTAGAAGAACGTGTTGACATAAACTTACAAGGATTGTTTTATATAAAAGCTTCAACAATGTTATATAAACTAATTCGATTTGATTTTGTAAATTCGTATATAACTGCCAAATAGAATGCAAAAACCGGCCAAGTGCGTGTCGGACCACGCACAATGAAGGGTTCCGTAGTTGGGATGAATTTATCCCAAGAACAATCTTAACATTGTAGTTGAAATACGTGTTCTCCCATACGGAATGTATGGGACATCATGTTTTTCAAACTGCAAATTTAAGTTGGTTGATTATTTCTCGATAACCTGTACAGCCTACTTAGCTCTCATAGTTTTCCTTTTAATTTCGTTATATATACTACTGCTGTGATTTTTTTCACAAGTCCAAGTACAACCATTTAGCTAGAAGGGGGGGGGTGGGATACTTGACTCTAACAAAAAAAATCAGTTAAAAGCTTAATATTTCGCAAACGGATCCCTGAATCCAAAAATGGTTGTGACAAACTCGCAATATTTTTGAAAGACCTTTCTAAAGATACCCCACAACATGGGGTAGATGAGAAGAAAAAAAAAATCCCCACTTTACGTGTAGGGGAGGTACCCTAAAAAATATTTTTCTTGATTTTATTTTACGACTTTGTTGGCATGATAAATATGAATACGATGCCAAATTATAGCTTTCTAGTACTAACCGTCTCTGAACTAAGTCGTGGACAGACAGACAGACAGACAGACGGACAGACAGACAGACAGACGGACAGACAGACAGACAGACGGACATGGCGAAACTATAAGGGTTCCTTGTTTACTACGGAACCCTAAAAAGTAAGTTTTATTAAAATTGTTGTTCCAATAAACGAATTGAAACCGTGCACAAAAAGTCTGCAAATAAAAGAGCAGCGTCGATTGGTGGTTTGATTACACAGCAAGCGCCGACTGGAATCACCGACAGTTAAATACAATTACAAACACTAACAGACGTTGTAAACTGCAGAGATGTATGACACAGACGAAATTGTCCCATTTGCACTTTAGTACCGCTTAAACTTTTGTTAAAGTACACGCTCGCTCCAAACTAAATGTGTTTTCCAATATTCGTTCGTGGTGTTCGGAAAGGCGCTGCCGTGTCATTTGCCGTAATTGTACTAGTAACAGGCGCTTGGAGGCCTAACATTTCGCTTGCAACTGCCACCCGTTTATGTCAGACCCACAACATCGGTACAAATATTTTCCAACCCAAACTCATTTGCTTTAACACCAACAATAGTACGGAGATCTTCTAACGCTGGTGCAATGACATTCCGTTTCGGGACGGAACCGTTTCCCTACTCATTATCGTTAACAAAAGGATTGTACCCAATTTACATTTCATCGCAATATTATCCTGGCTATTATATCGTTCATCGTTGATTTTCGTGGATTTCATATATGCTAAATCATGTGCCATTTGATTATCATCTAAATCACTAATACTAATAGAGTGCAATTCAATAATCTCGTTTCATATTGCATGCGTGCGTGTATGCCAGAAATAGTATATTAGTAAAGGGTACCGCTACTGCTACTCGTAAGACAAACATCCATCCGTATAAAAATCAATGTTTTATTCTACCTCATGCAATATCTGCGGGCTTATACGTATTGGCAGCGAAGATGTATTACATTTCTCCAATTATGCGGAAGGTCGTTCAGTGACAAGAAAGAAATCAATCGCACAATCATATTTCGACGTCTCCGTAATGTTGAATAAGAAATACTATATTTCATTCTCATCTGACCGGAATACGGCAACCCGTCTTCGCTATTTCATAAAGCACTTCTTACTTGACAAGACTATTATATTTCAATGTGAAGTGAAAACATTTCATTTTGCCTTTGTCGTTATTGATTTATTTTGTCGTAACATTCAGATTTTCGCATGAATCATTCAGCGAGTTGTTATTGTGAGCGTCCGTCTCTACTGTTATGGGTAATACCTGCACCTTTTTGTATTTTTTAGAAATACCTTTGGGTTAGCTACTGTTTGTTTAGTTAGGTTTATTTGTTTAATCGACAAAAGACTTCCTCTCCGGTATTTTGCCGGCCCTATCTACTGCAGTTCCGGGAGATATATCACGGCATTTAACGCCAACGTTCCCCCGTGTGTCCTCCATGAACGCGCACACAGCTATATGCGGTACTAGAGCAGGCTGCATAAAGCTTACCTGCGCCTTTGCACCCGGTGTAAAATATTTGACGCTGCGAGCTCCAAATTTCATAAAATAAAATAGAAAAATGTTCTGGTGCTTGAGAGTCAAATTGTTTTGTTACCAAATGCGGAAACGGCTTTGATGTGTTCAGAGATTAAGTTTGATGGAAAAGTTTCGATTTGCATTGTGTGTGATATTTTATATTACTAGCTATGGCCCACTAAATCTTCTACGATCCAGGATGAAAAGTAGTACATGTCCTTACCCAGGTCATCGTCTATATATGTGCCAAATTTCATCCAAATCCGTTCATCCGTTTTAGAATGAAAGTGTAACAAACAAACAAACTCACTTTCGAATTTATAATATTAGTTAGGATTGTCAGAATTAAAGCGTCCAAAAACAAATACAAAATGAATGCGAATTAAATTTATGAAAACTATACCCAATTTATGACCAATATACGAAAAATTAAACGCCATAATTTTTATCAAACTTTTTTTTGAGGGTGGGAAACTATAAAATAACTTCTCCCGCTCTGGCCGGAGCGGGAGGGGGGCGTGTCAGACTTTTACTGCCTAATCAAACTGACCCTGTATCTCATAGTTTTGGTGTAGGCATAAACCATTAATTTTAACACTTCTAACCATAATTTTAACTTCCCTCCTATTCAGCTGCACAGTTTACAACTAACAAAAGGTTTTAATGTTGACTGTCCGTAGTCAGTTAGTCAGCCTCTGGGGCGCAATTTTTCCTGACCCGCCAACACGAGCCTGCGATTACTTGACTTTAGTAATCCCTATACACGAATTTAATCTTTTTACTTTCCACTCTAACCCTGTTCACAGTTCATTAATTTAACTACTTCTACAGCACATTGTTTCGTTCTACTCAACAACACACAGTCATCATCTGCCCAGCCTTTTTCCAACTATTTAGGGGCGGCTTCCAGTCTAACCGTATGCAGCTGAACTACACACAGAACTCACTTTAATTAGTTACTTTGATCCGTAAATTCTATGTAGAAAAATTTACTGTGATAGCTTACATATAAATTCCCTCCGCTCCATGGTCTATCGTAGCTGAGCTAAGAGAAATAATATAAAAAATGCGCCCCGGCAGCGCCATTTTTCTTTAGCCTGGCGCTTATTTAGCTTTAATATGTTCCTTTCTTGCTGAACCTGAAAGTTTATGAGGCTTCGTGTTTGATTCTTAAGCAGAATCGTGATGAAAACTTTTGAGATAGCGTTGCAGTGTATATTTTCGTGTATTTTTTGCGTACATTTTGTCACTGCTTTCGAGGCACGTGCCTGTAGCTATCATTTTCTCTTTTTGAGTTGAAACACCTGATTTATACATTAGCTTATGAAAGTTAATGTAATATTTTAATTAGCTTTCTTGTTGTTCTGCCTTTGCATATATTATTTTTAGACACGTGTGCTGAATAAACTCAATTCCCACGCAGAAGAGTTCTTCTTTGCACTACAAATATTTTCTAAACCCATCCAACTAAGCTGAATGTGCTTGTCTTAGCCATTCTTCCAACGTAATAGCTCAACTGGGTCACATTATGTGCACTTCTTATCTCCGAACAAACGACCCGATCCCAAATGGCCTCACTAAAGTAAGTCAAAAAATTAATCCAACTTTACGTAGTCAATATGACGCACAAATTCCTCACATTGAGCAACAATAGAGGGCTCATTAATATTGTGACGATGCCCCGTCCGTCTCATCTGACCTCGTTAATCAAAACTAATGACAGAGATAAAAATATTTCCAACGTTTGTTGGAGCTGGGAAATTACTCGTAATAGTTTTTCTGATAATGTTGATAGCTGAATTAGGTACTTGTATAAGTGTATGTGATGGTTTGAATCGATTTACGTAGGTAATTACCTAAGACTTGGCGAATACGTAAACATTAGATCGTACTGCCTGATAGATGCAAAGTTGCGTCGAAGTTGAAATGACTATTTATACTACCGTTCGCTATCGACTAAATCTTATCTGTTACATAACAGCAGTGATAGCCTAGTGGTGTGACTGTCGTACTGCCAAGTCATAGGTCTCGAGTTCGAACCCAAGGCACCTCTGAGTTTTCGTATGCGATTCATGTGCGTATTGTATAATTATCACTTGCTTCAAAAACGCTCAAAACAAAATACAGTGAGGAAACCGGCATGCCTGAGAGATATTTCCCGACGGCAAGTGAATCCAAGTCAGAGTCCCATGGGCGGCTTTAAAACTCTGACACCAGGTTAGTCACTAACCACACGAAAAAGAAAGAAAGAAACCTATTACATAGCATCATTTTATAAGAAGATATACCTAACCAAATGATATACTTCGTCCGAAGACATCCTTCTTCAGTCTACACAAACTACATAGCCTGTATGTAGTGTTGTCTTATATAAAGTCAGTAGTTAGCTAGAGCCAACTAATTAGAGACTTTGAAAGCTAACGAGCCAGCGATCTTAGCTACTTTTTTTTATCGTTGAAATGAAAATAGTATCCCCACTTTGACATTTTACTTTGTGCTATTTTAAAAGCGGAATAAGGCTGTGCTTAGAGTGTAGACTTTCTTTTAAATTAATTTTACTCTGTGATACAATGATGGTACGCAGATTAGCACCAAAACAATGTCGTAGTCAAAGTTGTTAAAAATCTGCTTCTTCTTTTCGCGTGGTTAGTGACTATCCTGGTATAAGAGTTTTAATGCCGCCCATGGGCCTCTGACTTGGCTTCATATATCGTCGAGAAATATCTCTTACGCATGCCGGTTTCCTCACGATGTTTTCCTCCGCCGTTTTTGAAGCAAGTGATAATTATACAATACGCACATGAATCAGAAAATTCAGAGATACGTGCCTTTGGTTCAAACTCGAGACCTATGACTTGGCAGTCTGACGGTCACACCACTAGGCTATCACTACTTTTAAAAAAAACTGCTGAAAAGATGGTTTTAACACGAGGCAGACAAAACTGTTAACTTAACTCTGGTATCCGTAAGCACCTACTATGTAAGTGCTCCCGTTGACGGATTTATATAAATTGTTGGCCATAAATCTAACTGTACAGCCAGATTATTACAATATTTGGCTTCAATCTACCCTCGGGAACCCTTGCGCTCAGAGGAAGGACGTGATAAAGGTTTGACACCCTCCTTTACGCTTTTTTTTGCAAGAATCTCGCAAAAAACTTTCGTAGTAAAAAATATAGGTTTTTTTCGTTAATCGAAAGAAAAAAGACATTACAAATGTCTCAATCTGCGAATTAATAACTTTTATGGAATGAGCACATTTTCAGGATGGATAATCTTCTCATCATTCTCAATCAGAAAGGTATGTAGAAAATAAATCAAACGAATATTATGTTTTTATAGAAAGTATTTTCAAGACAATAATCACAATATTAATAATTACAATGGCGAAGATAAAAGTACTTAGCAAAAGATATTACATTTCTAATCAGCTATATATTATATCTAGTCTGATAAATTTCTAAGAGAATGGTATTAGAATTTCACTTATGGCTGACAATAAAGCCTTTAATAACTTTCTTAATATACATTAATTTCTGTTTTCAATAGGCTTTAACGGATCTTCTCAAGTTTACAGTGATATACGTATACTATACCTATCTAGCATAATCAGGCTATAATGTTCCCACTGCTGGGACTCAGGCCACCTCGAGAGTGGGAGGTAATCCACCATGCAGGCCCAGTGCGGGTTGGTAGATGTCACATGTCTTCGAATTTTGATTCTAGGACATGCCGGTTTCCTCACGATGTTTTCTTTCACCGTTTTGAGAGCAGTGTAATGAAATAATTTACACAAAGTAAAGCGCCTGTCAGGGTTCGAACTTACGACCTCCAAGCTCGTAAGTCGCCGCCGCTGCCACTTGGCCACCACTGCTTTATACCTATCCTATAGGTACAAAATTTCTAAGCTCAGACTATAAGAATAATAATAATAATAGGCGGTGTATCAAGGTCCTGATTCAAAAGGCAGTACTCCTCGATATGGCTCGGATTGTGTGGAGGTTCCTGTCTCTGCAGCCCTTCACCACCTAGCTTGGACCCTGCTCCCGATACTGGCAGACCTCTATTTTTTATAATTTTAAATGTTTTTTCATGATTTTTATAAAAACATTTAGAAATGTATTTAATAAGTACAAAAATGAATAGACAACATAATAATATGTATTCAAGTGTATTTAATCAGGTTTCATTGACTACAATTAGGTTCAACCGGAACCCCTCTTCACAAATACACACATCGCTATGTAGGTATCCAGGTACAGGCTTTACAGCTAATTCAATATTTAGGTAAATAAAGTAAACTGAAAAAAATGCACGTGAGTAAACCTGTAAGACCTACTTTTATACACTACCTACGTACTCAACAATGAGATTTACCATTAGATTACTTGCTTTCACAATCAGAAAAATCGAATGCAATTTCCTTCTAACATATCTAATATTATCTACCAACCAACCAGTATCTTGTTTAAAACTACAAAGCAAAAGGAACCTCTTTGTAATTTACGTAAACAGATGTTACATACTTACGGATATTAAATCCGTTCGGATGTCGGCCCAGTTGAACGTAGTCCAACTAATATTTTATGCTTTTATATCTGTTTTGACTTTGCTATGCGGTGACTTGATTAAAATTCTTTGTTCAAATTGTTTAATACGAGTACCAGCTGATCCAACATACGACGTCCTGTCCAAATTTCAATAATTCATACAAAAATCCCAAAGAAAAAAGGACGTTCAGTTTTTCCCGTATTTGAAATCTTTCCAGGAAACTTTTCTTAAGTAGCTTTCCATAAAAGCCAGTTTAGCCATTCTCAAGTGGGTCAGTGACAGTGAGTCAACTGAACCCAAATAATAATACCAGATCGTCGTCGAAACACCTAAACAGCGGTGTGTACCGTCGTATGGTTACCAACGAACAGCGTTTCATTTTAATTATATGGATTTCGATAGTCGAAAATTTCCACTATATTTTTTAGTTTCTGCTGGGTTGATTAAAGTAAAACTACATTATGAAAAATCCAAAAAAATACGGTGTTGATACAAGTTCTATTTGTACTAGTTTTCTAAAGTTTGGCCCTGTATTCGACAAAAAGGAATCATGTAAATATTATGTAACAAAACCATCCCCGAAGGACCAATACATACTTGTCATTTACCAAATATATATACGTAGACTCTCAGTAGGCTTTCTTCTCATATGACATGAAAAATTGCTTCTACGTTTTTCTGCTAATAGCCTAGACTGTCTTTTTTTGTTCAAAACCATCTGTCTGTTCTGTTTTAGCATAACCTACGTGCGTGCGTTACGAGGCGACAAAATACACAGTCGGCCAAATAAATTGTGGCAGCATCTTACAAAGTAAATGTAGGATTAAATCGAGCAACCCTTTTTTATGCCGATACTTTTCTAGGTAAACTGTAGTAAAGAAGGTAAAATGGTTATTGCCTTTCGGGTCGGAAGGTTCCGAAGGATGATACGACCTGTCGATTCATTTGTGGTATTGCAATGTTTTTACCCCAAATTCGCAAATTGCAGTATTTCAAGTGGCGCTTCTAAGGTGTACGTCTTCACTCAGTGAAACTTCACTAAAATTATCGCATACAATTTACAGAAACATAAAGTCTTCCCACCCAAGATCTATGTGAAAAATAAACAATGCACACACGAGGAAAGTAATTGCTACCTGCTTGACTTACGTTGCGAGAAATATCAAGTGAAAATTGAGTTCATTTTTTCCGTCTGTGTTTATTAGTCCCATGGGATACACATCGCGAAATATTACCTGTTTTAATACATACATAACTGTATTTACGTAAACAACGTAGATGTTTTCTGGGTAAATATTGAACAGGAGGCTTCTGGCCCATAACTGTGTCAGGTTAAGCTCCATTTGTCACGGCCCTGTATTGGATGGATGACCGTTATTAAACATTTGGACGTGTCAAGGCCTTCAAAATCACGATAAGCTGTTGGTCCTAGTTGTCACACAAACATTAAGCCATTGGCAATCGTTGCGGTCAGAAAATCCGTCTAAAATATGGATGTCACCGTATTGGTAGCGCCTGGATGGGATGCCTTCACATCTGGCGTTTGTCAAATGTTTATTTAGCGTAGAAGCTGCACGATTGCGACGCTAACGCCACGACAAAGCGACGTATTTTCGATACAATACATCTACACGACGCAAGCGAAACTTAAGCATTATGATAGTCATAGTAAGATTTCAATGATTTGAAAGCATTTTGTTCAAATTAGGTTTTGTGATCCTATTTGCGCATTTGTAGCCACTACTCATTGGAGCTGATGGCGGCTTTCACAATACTCGTTATTTTGGTCCTCCCCAGCCGTAATAAACTGCAGTGTACTGTTTATTAAAGACAAACATTTGCAATTTTTATCGTAGTTTCTAGAACGAAATGAAGCCTAGACAAAGACTAGATACTGGTGTTTTAGAATAGCATTTTGAAGAACAAAATTATTAGGTAGGAACAGTATGTTAAGAGTTACTTAGAAGACTGTAAAACGGATGTTGTTACAGTTTTTACCATCATTAAAGAACGGTTCACTAAGTCGGTTTTCGTGTATTAGTTTTATGTGTGCAAAGCCGCTAGCGAGCCGCTAGTGTACCATAAAATGTATCATGTCATCACTCAGTAAAAGCATTTTCATTTTTCGTGTACTGTACATGGAAAGGTAATGTTGGCAGGACCAAAATATGTATATATTTACCTGAACTTACTTGAAAAATGGTGTCTGTTATTATCAATCAATCTGTCTAGCCTTTTCCCAACTATATTGGGGTCGGCTTCCAGTCTAACCGGATGCAGCTGAATACCAGTATTTGACATGGAGCTGCTGCCTATCTGACCTCCACAACCCAGTAACTGGGTAATACGATACCCCTTGGTAAAACTGATTGTCAAACTTTCAGGCTTCCGACCCGTAACGACTGTCAAAGATCCGCAAATGACAGCCGGGACCAACGGCTTAACGTGCTTTCCGAGGCACGGAGGAGTCTCGGTATGTTAACATGGTCAGCCATCCACAGACCAACCCTGGCAATTGTAGCTCAACCTGATGGATCGACACATGCAGTTGTAAAAAAATAGGAGGAGCTCGTGGTTAAGTAACCTTAGCTACGAGCTCCTCCTATTTTTTTAATATCATTTCTATGAATGATATTATATCTAGCCTAGACAGATTGATTGTTCCAAGAAATAATAATGGACTACCCGTTCTCACATAGGTAAGTCTCTCGGTAATAAGTCAAAGTGCTGTCGTGAATGATACTTACAATTCGTTGACGGATTGTCCTGTAGAAAGAAAGTTAAGAAAGAAAGAAAACACATTTATTAGCACATACTAAAAGGTTGTTGAGACTGTCTCATTTTTTGATCCCGGAAAACTATCAGTAGTTTTATTATTAACCGAGATTACAACGAGAAAGGAGTGTTGGTGTTGACTTTTAAGAAGTTTGTATGACACAGTTTTACTTTACTATCCGGAGACAGGAATGTTAAATGAGAACAGGAATTGTCTTCAAACAAAGCGTTCCTTGCAAGAAATGCTTTTGGTATGGTCTTTTATGAACTCATGCTGTATAATACAGTACATAATATGATTTCAATTCAGTCCACAAATGTTACAAAACCAATACATACAAACAACTTCAAGTCTCCTTCCCATGAAGAAACTACAGAACTCCACCTGCCCGATCCGTACATGCACATTTCGCTTCGTATACGTTCATACATGTGGTCATACACGCACGCCGGTTGCAATTACTAGGCACCTGACCTTTCCGAAGAACATCACCAATAAGGACACTATATGTCCTTCTAGGGCGACCCCTATCGTCGTTTCCAGTCACTTGTGCGTTGTAAATACATTTACACAACACCAATACTCCAAATAAAAATAAAAGTACACAGATCTCGTGCACTACACGACCTTCGAGTTACTTTGAAAATGAACTCAGAAAAATTAAAAACGCATTACATTTATATTATATTATTTCTCAAAAATAAACAGCTTAAAAAGTCTAGACAGAAAAAGAGATACGCTTGACATTATGTCTAAAGTACCAAATACTATTTTCTCAAACATGCTTGGAAATTCGAACATTATTTTGACAACCTTCTCCGAGATCAATTGAAATTACTGTACTGGTCAAGAATAAGCGAGTAGGCGGCCGGCAATGTTACTATGAAAATCCGTAACTGTCGTGTTATTTAAAAATGGAACTTACTTTTTTACTTCGACCTATGGCAACCAAGGAGGTAACTTCTCAAAGATTGTATTGGTTTTGGTCGGCACGGGTACATTAATAGTACGTGACCGGTTAAATTTCGATTTGTTTTTGAAATAGAGCTGTTTAAAGTAAAGAAGAAACAAATACGATATTGCGCGAGATATTGGCGCGTGTAAAATTATCTTTGTTCGTCATTGACTTAGTTTGAATTTCTACGCAGTGTTTGAGAAAAGTACTATACGGACGTTTCGCCTCTCACCACGCGTCTCGCAATCTACGTTGCCGCGCGAGTCTCACGCAAAAGGGTACAAAACTGAAGCACTTCCTGATATCTCAGCCTCGCGATGTTTATTTCAATAGTTGCGTAATTTAATTATTTAGACGAGTTTTGCGATTTATATAGATATCTATTTTAGTTTTATAATTATCTAAGTTTTTGTAAAAAAACAACAATTTTTTATTATTTTTTTGTAACATTAAAGATTTAAACCTTAATTATTTTTTATAACTTCTAGAGCATCAAATTCTTTGTATTTTGGCACCCATTTCATTGACGTACAAACATAATCGCAGATAGACACTTTCGCTGAAAATGGGGTCCCTACCGTAGCGATCGAAAAAATATTTTTAATGTTAAAGTTAGTTAGTTTTTAATGTTGTTTTCGAACCTCACTTTTCCACTAATTAAAACTCCACATCTATTTAATTAGGTATACTTTATATCCTTTAATTAACCCTCTTTTGCGACGCAAACATTTCCTAGCCTACACTCAAGGGATATTTTTATATTTTAGTTTATGCTCCATCACGAGACGCCATTACCCCATATTACGTCCTGCTGCGTTAAATCAAGTAATCACTGAGAGACTGCTTGACTTTTTCATGTATACGGGATTTATCGTGCTAAGGCATGCCGCTCGTAAGTAGGAAAGTTGATATGGCCATAGTTTTATAGACTAGCGTTTAATATTTAAGGGGAATGGATGTTGTGTCGTCACTTTTATGGGCTGCTTATAAAACTAATATACACACAATATTATGAACAATAAGTTAACTATACTATATATAACATATTAAACTTTAAAACAAGTGTCAAAATAGAATGTTATTAGATATAGTTTATAAATACAACATTTAAATATAGAACGTTTATGTTCGCTAAAACAAAATAGACGAAAGATGCAGGTCCCAATTATTTTACAGACTTGCGTTTATCCAAAAAAAAACGTGTGCAGTTGGGGACCCCCGTCAGGAACGAAGTTCCTTCTCACGGATTCGGATGATTTAAAACAAAAACATAATTTTTGCAGCCGCCACCTTGGATTTACATTTGACCTCACTATCGGCTTTAACACCCTCGAAAACTATGAAAACGACATCCTTAACGAATTATTTGAAAATTTTCGCAGCCGCCATCTTGAATTTTCATTTTGACTTCGGTATTAGCATTAGCGCCCTCAAAAGCCATAAAAACGATACCCTAGATATTTTTTTTTGTTATCGCAGCCGCCATCTTGGATTTTCATTTTGACCTTGAGAAATTGTGATTTAAAAGAAGACAGTCGCAAGTATAAATGATTTTCCGCGAGAATATTTCTGCCAGTTTACGCCTACAGCATGCCGCGTTAAAAACTTCGTTCCAAAATTATTTCTAGAATTTCACAGCCCTCAAGCGATCCGTCAACGTTAATACTTTCTAGCTCTGCTCATTCTTCGTCGCTGTCGGTAGTGTCCCAACTTTACAAAGCTCACGTGGGGACACCGGCGTGACGGTTGACTGATTCTTGTTGAGAACTGCGACATTCCCGACTGTGTACGGGAATATGAATTTGAACAAATATTTCGTGTATTTACTCCCGAGGTGGCTCCTTTGGGACAAAGTAAATGTAGTAAAGAGGTAGGTACATGAAAGTATTCGTTGTAGTCCTTATGAAAATGTTTGTGTGATTTAGGACGCTTTCGGATAGAATGTTATTGGATGTTTTGCTTTGAGGTTGAATATGAGAATAACAATGAGAATAAAAGATTTCTACTAGATTTTCAGCGCGAATAAAGATAATTGGAAATTGTCAAAGTACTACCTACTGAACTGAGACTATTTTCATTTAATTCGCTGCGTTTGAGAGATTATCATGTAGATAGGTAAGTAGGTAAATATAACCTTAATTATTACGGTTAAGGTCGGGTTATTATCAAGGTTAGATTTTAAAACAGCAATTAAAATTATTTCTAAACATAAATCAAAACAATATCAAAACATTTTATAATAAAAAAAACAATGTTTTCGCCATTTACCACCGACCGCAGAATAACTACAAATCCCTGCAACAATTTCCTCTGTAACAAAAACAGGGCTATAGTATTTTCATGGCAACAATAACATTCAGATTATGTAAATCACAGAGCGAGTGACTGCTAATATCCGGTGAATAAATAATGTTCCAGCGGTTCCCACAAATCCTTTTCTCCTAACGGAATGGCGTAATTTTAGGAGATGGGGCGAAAGAGTCTGTGAAATATTGATTCGACATATCCATTGTTTATCGTTTGGGACTTGATTGATATTTATAATGCGACGAGTTTAATGTTTGTTTATCGAAGAATTGATGCCTATAATAAAAATTACGATCACATTTTTTGGCCGAATTTGTCATCTGTTTTTTGTATGACAGCTTTTATTTCGTAAAAAATGTTTATGATGACAGAATATTGTTCCAACATGGATAGCAACGATTATTTCCGCTGTTATTTATATTCGGAAATTGATTTTAATATGAGTAGAGCGAATCTCGGCAAACGTAAGGTAGGACGCTCAGGCTAGGTGGAGTGGCGATCTTCACAGGGTGGCTGGTAGCTGCTGGATGAGAGTTGCCGAGAATCGAGCTGGATGGCGTGCAATTGGAGAGGCCTATGTCCAGCTACTCGACTGCTATATTCTGATGATGATGATATGTATATATATACGTTTAGAAATATTAGGTTCAAATTATTTGTCGTGATCCCACCATTCTCTTAAGTTGAATGATACAAAACGTTGACTGACATGCAACGTCGTCATTTACGTTGCCTTCCCCGATTATTTTAATTATCATCCAGTCTAACCGGATGCAGCTGTATACCAATAATTTACATGGATCGACTGCCCATCTGACCTCCACAACCCAGTTACTGGTTAACACGATATCCCTTGGTAAGGTTGGCAGACTTTAGGGTTATTTTTAAAACAATGCACACCAAAATACCCCTAGAAAAACGCTTAAAACCTTAGGATCGGCAAAGAAGAGTGCTTTGCATATCTGCATACTTTTGCTATAAAAAGGTGTGAATTATTAAAAGAAAAGATGTCAGGTTTGTAGACCTGTATTATTAAAATAACTTACGACGGCAGTCGCTCCATGTAAAATACTGGTATCCAGCTGCATCGGGTTAGACTGGAAGCTGCTAATAAAGTCTTTGTAGGTATTAGTTGGTTTGCGTTAATAATCCTAACTTCGTTTAGAGGTATGAGGAACAGGGTGTAAAGTTCACTCATCCTCTATAGGTGGACAAATGTCCAACGATTGATGTCCGGAAGTTATACATATGCTGATCGCACGGTAAACTCTGCTTGCGCGATGTAGAATTTTTGCGTAACGTCAGTGCGATGCGTAGTTCGTATGTGGAGATGTATATAAATGCGAAAGTGAGTTTGTTTGTTACGCTAAAACTGCAGAAGCGATTTGGATGAAATTTGGCACATGGATAGACCATGACCTGGGTTAGGACATAGAATACTTTTTATCCCGATGCTCTTACGGGATCGAGACTTATGCGAATAAATCGCGGGGCACAACTAGTTCATATTATAAAGTACGTGTCGATACAAGAGGAGAAAAAAATATTGCTTTTTTTATATAACATAACATCACATCCATATTCCGCGAAGGGGTAGGCAGAGGTAGACCTATGTAAACCTAAATTTCACACCAATAACACTTTGCACAACCCAGGAATCGAACCCAGGACTCGAATCCAGGACCTCATGCTCAGCAGTGGCGCTGACGACACTACACCAACGAGGTATTCTAAATTTTAGTATATCTATTAGTGTGGGCTTTCCCTTAAAAAAAAATTTGACCTAATTCAAAATATTACAGTTAACTGAAATCCGACTACTTCAATCAATACTAATAAAGCGTACGGTTCAGTTCATTACGATTAGCGCTCGGCACTCATTAATTAATATCTGGTTGTTATTGTCAGTGATCATCGAGCTCTGCTAATGTACTCTAAATCTAATTCAATTTACATGGAGTGCCATTTCAAAATGCAATACAATTTAGTGCTGATATTTCTACAAAGAATTGGATTCGAATAACAAGTTGTATTTAGAAATTGATAGCACATAACATAACATCATGTCTGTAATCTTCGAAGGGTTAGGTTAGGTTAAAAAACCCAATAACGCTTTGCCCAACCTTTTTTTTTTTTTTTTTGGGCGGGAAATTATCAAATAACTTCTCCCGCTCTGGGCTGAGCGGTAGGGTGTGTCAGACTCTTACTGACTAAAACCCTACCGTGTTACTTCAGTTGCCAGTCCGTTGCCAGGGGCCACGGTATCCCTTTCGGACTTTCCCGCGATCCCGGCAGGCATCGATCGTAGCGTACCCCGTCAGGTGTGCTGACATCTCTTTGAGTCGCGCGTGGAACACAACGCGCCGTCGACCCGGGCCTGGTCCTTACCAATTGCTCACTGTCTGCAAGCTCGTACCTACGATGGCCGGGAATCGGCACTTTGCCCGACCTGAGAATTGAACTAGGACCTTGCTCCATGCTCTTCAGGAGCGCTTGCGATAACGAGACCAACGAGGGAGTCACGTATACGAGCCTGTAGTATATCACGACATGCTACAGCCACAAAAAAAATCTCAGCGTAGTAAATTGATTCGTCTGCTTCCTTTGTTTATTTTTAATTAATTGCCGTTGAAGGACTGAAGGTCTAAAGGTGTCTTGAAAGGTGGACGTGGACAATTAACTATGATTGTTTTTTGTTTCACTTAGTACGTTTCAATGTAATTAAAAGTTCACCGTTTATGTGGATTAATAATACATGATTTATTTTACGTTATATATTTATATACAACGTGCTGCTCCAATGGCGACATTAATTTAACATATCGTCGGCCTAATTCGGTCTATTTTTTGGCCAAATTTACTTTTTATACCAATCAAAAAGTTAAATCTAATATCTACCGTATCGTTTTAAGAATAACAGTGATATTAGCCAAAAAAGGTGACAAATGCTATGCCCGAATAACTGCTTTCTGACCACCAGTCAATCAAAAAAACCTGCTAAATCCTGTTGGGGCCCCAGTTTTATACTGACAGCATTCCGGTTTCCGTTTTGTAGTATAACGTGTTGTACGTAATACCACAAAACCAACACATAATATTAAAACTATTAAGTACAGATTGTTTGTGAAAAGAGTCTATCTTAGATATTTTTACCCTGTTTCCTATTATAAAAAAACTGATTGTTTAATTTATAATAATAAATATTTCGATTAGGTACTGATTGAGTTCTTTTTACTGCACAATTCATTAATCTATACACCATACTAAATTTAAATAAAAACCTGCTAAGTCCTCAAGCAAATTGAAACTTCACCTCGACATACTGCTTAATAATTGTTTTCCTAAATTTTATAAAATGTGTTTTAAGTTATGCTGCTACATATATTGTTAAAATATCAAGAAAAATTATAGAAACCAACGGGATTTTCAGAATTTTGATTGCTAAATTAATAGAGAAATTATTCAGATTTTTCTTCTTCCTGTTAACTATGTCAAAATGGACTTAGCAGGTTAACGACTTAGGCTGACGATATGGGTAGGGCTAGTGGCCAGTAATCATAAAAATAGAATTTAAAAAAAAATCGTTAGTTAAAAAAAAAAAACTGACGCTCGCCGACATAGACTTCTCTTTGCACGTTATTCGATTTATTTTCATTGATGCGATGTTATAATCCATGATCCGGTAAATGACCTCTGCGCTACAGTTGTTAAGTACAGGTTGCTCCAAGATCTTTGAGTAGTGGCTTGAGAGGCGCCATGGCGTCCTCACCTTCCGCCTGACGCAGGTCCTCACCGGACACGGTTGTTTCGGGAAGTTCCTGTTCCGCATAAGGCGGGAGAAAACGCCCGGGTGTCACCACTATGTGGATCGCCCGGAGGACACGGTGGAGCATACGGTGGAGGTCTGCCCGGCTTGAGCGGAGCATCGCCGTGTCCTCACGGAGGCGATCGGCGGCGGCGATCTCTCGCGTCCGGCCCTGGTTCAGACCATGGTTCGGAGCGAGAGTGAATGGGAGGCCGTCACCTCCTTCTGCGAAGCAGTTATGCTCGCAAAGGAGGAGGCGGAGTGCACGAGGGAGATGCAAGATGCGCGCCCTCGCGCCCCTAGTCACAGCAGAAGACACCCCGGGCGTCGGGAGTCGCGAGCCGACTTCCGGCCACCGTAGGCACAGGCTTGCGGACGGTGAGCAACGGGCAGCTTGCCGTCCGATTAGGACCAGGCCCGAGTCGACGGCGCGTTGTGTTCCACGCGCTCCTCAAACAGATGTCAGCACCAACTGAAGGGGTCCGTAAGGACCAATGCCTGCTGGGGTTGCGGGTTTGTCCGAAAGGGATATCGCAGCCCCGGCACACGGGCAACGGAAGGAACATGGGTTTTAGTCAGTAAAAGTCTGACACGCCCTCCCGCTCCGCCCAGAGCGGGAGAAGTCATTTGATGATTTCAAATACGAAAAAAAAAAGAGGTTGCTCCAGGATGCTATTTCAAAAAATTGTAAATAGATCAAAATAACAACGTTTAATTAAATTGAAGTATCTTATACGTGTGTTAAATTAATGTCACGATTAAAGAGCCACGATGTGATATATATATTTTTTTAGTTAACCTATTTTGTACTGTAGGGCAAAGGTCTCCATACTTTTCCAATTTTCTTTATGTTATGCCTTCTCCGGACAAGCGTTTCTTAGTTTCAAAATTAATTTGACAATGTCAAAAGCACAATACGCTTCTTCTTTTGGCTTTTTTTATATGGTAGGAACCTACTATACGCTAATAAATTGTTACAAATCATATTCCAACTAAAACATTCATGTTAATTTATTAAATTAATAATAGTTTCACTTAAAATCGGTTCTTCCAATTTCAAACAAAATCAAACGTTGACATAAGGCCAGATACACAAAAATCAAAATATCTCCTAAAGCTTGATACACAAGGTCACATCTCACCGTAATTGTCGCGCCACGTCACATTGAGCTCGTCATAGCTGTCATAGCCGAGTCCCTTCACCGCAGGTAAGACCTTTCCCATGTAATATGTATGGGTGTAATTTCACTTACAACCCCTAGTCGGTTGCATTTGATTAATATTTCATTAGTGTTTCCGTTAACACTGGTTCCATAAATGGTGTCGAGTAAGGCGGTTTATACATGGGCAACTTTTGCAGCAAATCTGTTCCCGTCTGAATTTTAGCATAATTTTTATGCAAAAATGTTTTACCTACTTGAAATTTTTAAGTTTATATGTCAGGATTTTGCTATACTTAACTTATCTTACCTACTTGGTAATGGGAATAATAATGTGATCTTCCTTTTCTCCGAGTGTCCTAAAAATTGCTTTCACAAATTGTCAATGAGAAAAAGACATGGTCTAGTCCAGGTCAGTTTCCATTCGGTATCGTAGCTTTTCCGAAATAACAGAGCCAAGAATAATTGAGCGTGAAAGTCATGCAATGCACATTATGTAAAAAACGGAACATTTAACGTAGATGGTTATGCAATTTGCATCGACTTAGTCCTCAACGGCTCCCCAGTTTAAGGCTCCCGCTGGCATTCGCGACGCGAGACCGGTGGAACAATTATTTCCGTAAAGTTTTCATAAAAATTGTTCCACCAGACTCGCGACGCGCCTGTCTGCAGGCGCCTTTATCCTTTTGTAGGTACAACAACGCCCCACGTCATTGGTATCAAAACCAGTATAAGCTGGCCTCGCATTCTATTGAAACTCCATATTACCACAGAATACATAATAGTAACTACAGAAGATTCACTCCGCAAAATCATTTAAATGAATAGTGACTATTGCTACGACACGCTAAAGTGCAATTCAGGTCGCACAACGGTAATTACCTACAGTTATATTCCCTAGAAGTGGCCTCGCTTTCTATCGCGTAACTCTTATATCTTATGACTACGTTACGCCCACAGAATTAGCGCGACAAGTCGAGCCCGCCGCGTACTTGTTGCAAGATACCTAAAATGTGGGTGGCCTGATATTACGCTAGGCCAGCTCAATGTCAAATTTTTACCACCGACGACGTGCGGTCTACTGCGTTTATTGCCTAAATCGCAGTGTGTACCAGCCTTATGTGAATTTTGCATGCAACGCGATATTTTGTGTTGATTTGTGTTCAGTTCGGTTGCACACTAAATTAAGTACGTCTATCGTGAAACTTGTGTGTTTATGTGTGTGTGTGTGCTATTCGTGTTTGATTATGGAGTGAAACATTTTATCGCAGGCGTTTCGCCTACAGTAAGTAGGCGTACGATTACGCTTCAGTCCCAATGAAATAGGTTTATTGCGTTTGAAGTTCTGTAAATTAAACAAAGGCCTTGCGTAGAAGTTTATTTGATAGAATATGGTAGATACCTATTTTACATTTTTGTCACTTGGAAAACTAAGGGGTAAGGTAATGAATATTACGAGTTAGTCATCATGACAAGGTTGTCATGACGACTAACTCGCAATGAAGAATAAATAAACCAAAACTTTATTGGCAAAATATGTAACAGATACCTATTTGTTACAGATTTTGCCAATAAAGCTTTGGTTTCCTAAAGGTGAGTATAGACTAGAACATTTACTTGTAACAGAACATCGGACATTTGCCACTTTTTTATTTTATCAAACCGCACTTCGAACCCGACGCTCGATATTTTGTTACATCCTGATTTTAATACCAACGAGCGTATTGGTGTAACATTTTATCGACCAAAGACACAACAAGCACGGGCGACGTGGAGTGAGGTACGCGGGCCGAGGGCAGGTCATTACAATAAACGTATGGTAGAAAGTAAATGCTCGCTCGCCGTGCCCCGTGAGTATTACGTCGAACGCAGCGTCGAGCATTCGCGGGAACGTTACATTACATGGAAATACTTTTTATAAATTGAGCTTTTGCTTGTATTGTACCATTCGTAACATCGTTACATTACATGGAAATGCTCGACCTTAAGAAAGCGGTGGACGGTCACACAATAAGTAACGGCTGCCTAAATACTGAGCGTTTTTTGACAACTTAATGTCAAACATTTGTGAATATGATAGATTTTCATGACGACCGTTTTAATATGACGGAAGCGCTCTTCTAGAACGCCATAGCATAAGAGAGAAGAAAATAATGTTTTTTAAAGTGTGTTAATGATAACATAACAGTTCTTTTTCGACCTTTCACAAATCCAAAGAAACCTCTCCCCGATTCTAACAAACGAATCAATTGATACTGTCCAACGTTTACCCGCCTAATATTTATTCGTAATACATGAAAGCTAAAAGAAGGTTCTAAACCGAGACGACATAGCGCGTACAGTTCAAACGACGAGCAAAGCACAGAAGCGCCGCCTACCAGATTTATTATGCAATAGGTCTGACAAGCTATATAAAAAATATCAATGTTTCGTTCTGTGCCAATTTTATTGAAATAATAGGTTAATATGAAAGACGTGTTTTGTGATGCTTTAAGGCTCCTGCACACAGGCGCGACGCGACACCAGTAGAAGTTTTCATAGAAATTGTTCCACCAGAGTCGCGTCACTTAGCCACTGACTGATTACTAAAATAGACCACAGTCTATTTTAGTAATAATACTAAGACTTGTGGCAAGCCAAAATATTTTTCTATGTAGATTAGGTACTTATGTATATAAAAGCCTCGTTATAAAGCTAATGGTATTCATAAAATTAAATTAATCTTTGAGATTAATTTAATTTTACCTAAAGCCTGTTCAAAAAGTAACTGATGAAAACGAAAGGATCAGAAAACGTAGTGGGTGCCAATTTAAAAGACCACTTACAAAATGAGTGCTTTGATTGGATTATTTGAATACTAAATTCTAATTTTAAATCACCTCAAAACATGTTTTTCATTTGACAATAGAGGTTAGTTTTATAACCTCAATTTTGACTGATTGGACACTGGACAGGTTCACCGTCCACGCAATCTCTGTGGTTCTTTCCTCAAAACACCATTATTCAGACACCAATCTACATGGTCTTCACATGATCTGACCAAGTTTATGTCTGGACTTTAAAAGAGACTGTGACCACTGAGTTTGTTTCGGTCTTTCTTCTCAGAGTAGTCGAATAGGAAACGCCGACCTCATCTAGTTTTTGAAATATGTTTTATTTTTTATTTTTTTATTTAAACATTTATGTACACACATAATATATAAAGAAACAAGAAGAAAAGTTCAGAAAAATACGTACAAACGTGATGCTTATTTCTAAAGAGATCTCTTCCAGCATACCTGCGATAGGACAGAGGATAAAAAGAGATGCGGACACCATGTGTAAGAGTAGAGAGGAAGTAAAATACGTTAGATCAAAACAATTCAGTAAATAAAATAAAACAAATAATATGAGAATATACTTACTTACATACACACATATGTACAAACATACGTATACATACTTCTAAAATAAATATCACTAAAATATTATTAATTATAAAGTAATAAAAAAATTAAAAAAATACCTAGGCAACTATGATGCAGTGGAAAGATATGATTGACGTGTAAAAGATACAAACAAAGGTAAAAAAAAAATTAGTCATTATCATTCATTATCATTGGGTCGATGATTTTTCAAATACAATTTAATAATGTTATTCAAACAATAATTGTTGGAAAAAGTTGTGCGATATAAAGTTGAAACCTTCTAAATACTGATGAATATGTTACTAATTCCCTTTAGTGAATTATTGCGTAAGAATTAAACGTGTTTACACTTTCATGAGATATTTTTGGAACATACTATACCTATCAACATTTTTTTTTCCCAGGGTTCAGAGGCGATGATAAGTACGTATACGTACAATATTTTTTGCTTGAAAGGTGGGCGTGATAATCCGTTGGAAGCCGTACAAAGGTAGCATACTGGATACGAAACGAAGTGGCTACCGGCTTCTTAGTAACAGACTTTACTGTACAATATTGGTCACAAGTAGGTCACGAAGTAAAGTTACAACCAGTATAACCTAGATATTTCAAGATTTAAGTTTGGCATAACTTTACTCCGCGTTTATTTACACTTAAGGCTGATTTCACCAATAAAACTGAACGCGATCAGCTTTTCCAAAACGCGTTCAAGAGCTGTCAGTGTCAAAACTGTTATGGAATATTGTACACTAAGAACTCTTGTCTGCTCTTGCTCTTGAAATTGAACGCGCTCAGCACATCTAAACGCGTTCAATTTCATTGGTGAAATCCACACTTACTGTCCCAAGGTAATTGATAATCCTATCACCATACATCCAATAATAATATTGCATTGTGACGTTTTTTAAGGTCATTTACTAATGCTGTGACAGCGAAAATTCGTCTATCATCCTCAGATAACCATCACATATTATTTTCAAAAATGCATTACATTACATCCAATGCATACGAGCTTCACTTCCAGCTAATAGTACTGTTTAAAAACTTTGAAACAAAGAATAGAACTAGTTCTATTATTTACATAATCAGCCTATGTATAATGTTCCCACTGCTGGGACCTAGACATCCTCTCTTCGAGAGGAAGTGGGCTATAATCGACCAAGCAAGCCCAGTGCGGGTTGGTAGATGTCACATATGTCTTCGAATACAATTCTATTATTTAATTTTGGGTAATTTCTCTGGAAAAGAAAGATTACTAGTGTATTACAATGTTTTCATGCACGAACGTATAGGGCTACGTCTTCCGTGCGTTAGGCTGCCTGACCATTGAAGCGGAGCGAGGTAGTGCGGAGCGTAGTTGCAGACTGTGCGAAGCTATTCCGAGTTCACGCGACGAGTAATTTGAGTGGGCGGCGCTGCGGTGGGAAAACAATTCCCCGCTCTGATCACCCACTCCGCTTTCCCACTCCGCTTCCCCGCTCCGCTTCCCCACTCCACTTCCCCACTCCGCTTCCCCACTCCGCTTCCCCGCTCCTCTTCCCGGTTTTGTAGGATTTTTTAAACTAGTTCGCTAATCCTTGTCCACTAAAGCGGAGTGGAGATTTTATGCAATTCCATTGGTTAATATTGGCCCAGCTCCGCTCCGCTCCTCTCCTCTCCACTCCACAGTCACACACAGTATACACAGACAGTCAGCCTTACATGTAGTGCAGGTACAGTGAAAGTGTGAATAACGGGGTCCCACTTGCTTCAGTGCCCGTTCATTTACCTTCGATGACCTAAAGAATAGTACTGATGCCACAAACAACGTGGCCACCTACTGGGCTCTAACAATACAATAATCAATCAGAGAAAGTACCATTGACACGAAAAGACAAAGAATAACGACCCATAGTAACTGAAAATAAGGGGGTATTCAGTGTACCAAGAATAAGTACAGATTTGCTTGCTACGTTGTCATTCTTAAAACTGCCAATAATATGGTAAAGAAAAACCAATGCAGCAGTTTGGGTACTTAGTTACTACAGATTTAAATAGACCGGTCAATTAGACAGCGCTTTCCTTTTGTCTGATAAAACCATGCAGATAATTTTTCCCATAACAAATACATAATATATATTGATTGCCTATGAAAGTCACGTTTGTTGTGGTAAAAATAAATAGCCACTAGTAATAGTACTGCGGAAGACTACGTAAACTTTAACAATTTTTATATCAAAGAAAACACTTCGAACCAATTTACACATTTATTACTTTCTTCAAACCGACCTGTAGATCCTTTTTCTTTCGCCAAACACTTCGTTTTGTGATTAAGCTTAGTCATAATAACATGGTACATTTCTCCAGGGAACGCCTCGGTTTCCTTCGAAGGCTGAGGTTGTTCATGCATTGAATTTCAGATGCAGCTTTGAAGAAAGTAATTCGTTCATCATGAATTTTGTAAAATCAATCGGAGAATACTTTCTTTGTAAGAGAATAGTTTCAAAAAAAGAATTCTGGTCTAAAATAATTCCAAAATATATTACCAAAGAGTTTGGAGATTGTGTTTAGTTGGCAGCCCTTTTAATTTTTTTTGAATGGGAATTTATCAAATAACTACTCCCGCTCTTGATGGAGCGGGAGGGCGTGTCAGACTCATACTGACTAAAACCCACCCGTGTTCCTTCAGTGTGGCTTGTACGTTGCCACGGCATCCCTTTCGGACTTTCCCGCGACCCCGGCAGGCCTCGGTCCTAGTAGACGCCTTCTGTTGTGCTGACATCTCTTTGAGGCACACGTGGAACACAACGCGCCGTCGACCTGGGGCTGCTCCTTATCGGACGGCGAGCTACCTATTGCTCACCGTCCGTAAGCCCGTGCCTACGGTGGCCGGGAATCGGCCTGCGATTCCCGACGCCCAGGGCGTCTCCTGCGGTGGCTAGCGGCGTGAGGGCGCGAAATTTACCTCTCCCTCACGCGTTCTGCCTCCTCCTTCGCGAGCGTTACTGCTTCGCAGAAGGAGGTGACGGCTTCCCACTCCCTCTCGCTCCGTACCATGGCCTGGACCAGGGCCGGACGCGAGACATCACTGCCGCCGATCACCTCCAATCACGCATGCGTCTGCGCCAGCGCTACGACATTTATTTTTAAATGTCGCAGCATCATGCTGAGATAGCAACCTTTGGCCTAGTACAAGACTCACTGCTTTTATTTTAATTTTACTGTGTTTTTTATTTATGTTTAGTGTGTTTTTAGTTTAATTTGTCATTTTCTGTGCGAGTCTCAATAAATACTTCATCTTTCTGAACTATAGGTACACCTATAGTTCACCCACTTTTCGCCAGTTATGTTTAAGTTCCATTGCCGCCAACCGGGCACAAATTCAGACTCCGGGCTGCTACTGAGAAATTCCGGATGGAAAAACTCAATAACGTTTTTCCCAAACCGGGAATCGAACCCGCATGCTCAGCAGTAGTGCTTGCGACCACTAAACCAACGAGGTACACACACACACACACTTAACACACTCACACAAACACTCACTTACTTAAGTTATCTTTTTTAAACGATAAACATTTGTTTAGAGCTAAATGTAAGCATAGCAAAAGCAGGAAGTTGCTAAAAGGAAATAATATAAGATGAAGGACGTAACCTATCCTGTTGTAGAACATTGTGTACCTTCGTTTATATTTCAGAGCCGTTATGAAATGACGAGGTTGTAATAACACTGGTTACCTTTGTTCAGGGCGAGGGTAGATTTCCGAAATTGGTCCTATATTATTCTGTTAGCTATGCAATAGGCTGGTGCTCATGTCTTGTGAACCAGAATATTCCCATACAAAATGTCAGAGTGTAAACGAGCAATGTTAATAAAGTCTTTGTAGGTATTAGTTGGTTTGCGTTAATAATCCTATCTTCGTTTAGAGGTATGAGGAACAGGGTGTAAAGTTCACTCATCCTCTATTTGATGTCGGGAATTTATATATATGCTGATCGCACGGTAAACTCTGCTTGCGCGATGTAGAATTTTTGCGTAACGTCAGTGCGATGCCGAGTTCGTATGTGGAGATGTATATAAATGCGAAAGTGAGTTTGTTTGTTACGCTAAAACGGCTAAACGGATTTGGATGAAATTTGGCACATGGGTAGACCTTGACCTGGGTTAGGACATAGGATACTGTTTATCCCGGTAGTACATTCCCGCCACCCACGCGGGCCAGGCCGCGGGCAAAATAGTTACCAATATACGTAGGTTAATAATGCATTTAGATAGGTACTAAAATTAAATAATAAATATAATTAAATACAAGACAGTAAAATTCTTGTTGAAATGTATCTGATACTAAAATTAAGAAAAGTTTCGATCCAATAAGAGACTTCATTATATCAATATATTTTATGGTCTTGTTTTTTTTTAACCATAGTATAGATAAGTGTTGTGTATGTATATTTTACAAAATTTTAATTCCGTTTCCATTTTTTCCAATAAGAGATAGAAAACACTAGAGACTAATATCCATGGCCATCATCTATTACAAATCCAATTGCATTCAAGCGATAAATCTCTTTCGAATCCCGAATTTTCCTAAATTCATTCTGTACTATTTGCTTCGCTAAACTTTCATTTAATCGTTTAGCCGCAGCATCGCATACATGCAAATATATCACCTAATCCGACTGCCTCGTTTTTCCGTCTGAAATGTCTCTGGACCAGCCCGGACTTATGCCTGGTTATTGGCAAAGACTCGCTGCCCTATTACATGGGACTTAAACATAACTGGCGATATGTGGGTGTACTATAGGTACCTGTGCCTGACCTTCCGGGAATACAGCCATGATGTTATGTTATATCATCCAATCTTTTACTATTCCGTCAGCGTTTATTCGCTTTTGTTCAATTTATATTACTTTACTGGCCATTTAGCCAGTTTTTATTTGCCTTCACAATCGCTGTTTGCTTTCCCTACCGTTTTGATTCTACCGTGAACGTTTTATTTCCGTTTCTCTTATTGCTTTCTGTGAATGGTTCGCCGGAATGCATTTCTTTCCATTCATTTGCCAATCTACTGTTTGTACTATCTTTGGTATTATTAACTTTTAGAATGCGATTAGTAATGACGAGGGATATAATTCTCGCATTTTTAAGAACGTTCCCTTTCTAATCTCAGTCATACTGACAGGGATTGGCCTTGTGTTTGATATCAATTGTCCACAATTTTATATTCGCTTTACCAATGCGGAAAACTAAAACAAATCTGCATCATTTGGCCTACGTACCAACGGACGTAAAACTATCGCGGCGCAGCGGGGTTTTATCGCGTACTGAGTTGAGCCGAGTGTTGAGAATCCAACATATGGCATCCCAGCGCGTCGAAAAAATACACTGTTGGATTTTTTAATTTTCAACTCTCAGAACTGAGCAAAGCGTTGATAATCATGTGTGCGAAAAAAAATCGCCGCTGTAAAACGACTAAGTACCCGAAACTGCATATTAAATCTCCATAAATAATTATATTGCTGATTTGAAAGCTGATGTGAAAGAAAGTTAGTAAAAAGTATTCGAAATAATGAGTAGGTACCGTACTTAAATGATGGTAAGGTAAATAAGAACTTTGGAAGTAGGTGAACCTTATTACTATTAGATTCATGGCCAAAGCAATAAATTATTCCAAGAAACAAAGGAATTATTAGGGCTTGTTCTTGACCATATAAGTCCTCTTCCTGTAATTTTCCGGTATACGGAACGTAGTGGCAACCACATAATTAGACCAAAGCCATACCGAAACGTAATTACCTACTTGACATACATAGGTAGGTACTTTTCATGGCTAGCATAATAATATATTTATGGAGTTTCTATTTAGATTTTTTTGGAGTAGTTTTATAAAACCTTCAACCCTTTTGAACGTTCCATTATGGTTCTACATTGATGTTGAAGGGTTTAATGTCAGACCAAATAAAAAACCAAGACATAGCGCTGCGAACAATTAAGTGAAGCATGCCAAAACTACACCTCCGCTCTGTGCATACACACTCACACGCACACTTTTACAACCATTTACAATCAATATACACCTCACTAAGTGCACACAAGTGTTTACAAAACCGGCCCCACGTCAGTGATGAAAGCGGTAATGGTTTTTCATTTGGTCTAAAATAAATTATTGAAACTAGAGAGCTGTGATCAAGGATTTCTGTAAATTTCAAAATAAGACGTTAATTCCTAGTATGAATATTATTTTCTAACCATTTAAAATAGTTGTAGATAAGATTGTTTAGGAATATTCAATTTGTTCTAAACACCGACACAACCCAGACAAGGTTTAATACGAAATACTTACATTCCCTTAGGAGACTAACCGCGATGTTTTCATTCCACCCGCATCACAATTTGAGATCAGAAAATTAATCCTCTAGGATTTTCTGAATTTCATATTTATTGCTCGTGCGTCTTCCCGTCCGAAGGTTCAGGACGGCAATATTTTACGTATCTTAGAAAAATGGCCGGTATTCGTCCGTGTTATCTCAGATATTAGTTTTCCTTTTCTCACTTATTATTAAATCAAGTAAAGCTTCAATTAATTTCATAGAAAACAGGACTATTAACAAAATGTTATTTGATTTGAAAGGCAGGAGTTATTCGATCAACATTTATTTATACTCCACTCGGGTATCTAACGTCTAAGGTTTCTACGGAAATCTAATTTAAGTCAGCGAAGTTTGTGAATTCTGAATTTTCTTCTAGCGAAATGCTGGTTTATATGAAACTGTTTCTGTTTTCAGTGTATTTGCTATCTACTAGTATATTTCCAAAAATCTTTTTAATATGATATTAATCCAATATCGTATAACATACTTAGAGCGCAGAATAATAAATAAAAAAATAACATGTAAATCTGCACGCTTCACAGTTGGATTACATGATTGCATTACATTTCGGAAAATCTATGCATGTAAAAAAAAAAATTCTCATTATTATTAGGAATCCGCTGACTGAATAAGGTTTCAAGACTTTAAGAGTATATCTGTACCTGAGTGTGTGAGTGTGTCACCTTATGAACTTTTACGATCAATCATTGTAGGGACTGCCCTACTAGACCTCTAGGGACGAAGGAATTTTGTACGGTGGGAGGTCTTTACAGGATGAAAAAGAATCAAACTTTTAGGTTCCACCTATGAATATGTCACCAAAAAGACACAATTATTAAAATTCGCCAAGATTTAAGCCTCGTGCAAGATGGCGTGACGCGACTCTAACAAAACAATTTCTAATAAAACTTCGTAGTAGAACTATTATTACCGGGGTCGCGTTGCTCTAGTCTGCACGAGGCTGCATGAGTAGCTTTTGCACAAAGTCACATCACAAACCATATTATCTTTTACGCCTATCTGTCATTGTTTAGATCCCAGAAAACCCAAAAAGATCTCAACTTAGTGAACTTGCAATAAAGATCTCATTGAATTCAATTGACCATAGTACCACCGATCCATAATATCTATGACTTTATCGCGGGTCTCTTTCATATTTCCCCAATTTATACGGGTTCGCCTTTTGCGGTTTCCTGACAGTTCTTTCGCATATTCGGATTAGATTGAATTTATTCGACTCAACCTATACCGATATTGGATCGTTCTACCTTTAATATTTCACAAACTCAATTTTAAATGTACCTACAGGATTTTTGTTCGTTTGATATTAATTTTAAGTGGTTTAATTTAGAATCGGCTTCCAAAAATTAATCAAAACACGAAAGTGTTTGTTGGATACGGTTCAAATTAAAATTGGATAAAGGAAAATTGATATTATTAAAAAAAGAGAGGTCAAGTATTAGGCCCCTCGCCCACGGCGAGTTTTTGTAGCGATGCTGTCGCGCGTTTTGTAAACGCGGTTCTACATTGCTACTATCGCGCGTTAGTCGTATTTGCAATGTGCGAACAACGAAACGATGCAAACCCGCGGCTGCATCAATGCAAACGCGCGAGCGTTTCTAACCACATCGGGGGAACGAAGGATGGAGAACGGAGGGAGGGGTGCTGGGGAATGTGCCCTGAAGCGCGACAGCATCGCGATAGTAGCGATACAGAATCTAGGCGAAGGTACACAGCCAGCGACAGCATCGCGGCTGTATCGATACACATACGCGACAGCATCGCTACAAAAAGTCGCCGTGGGCGAGGCTTCTTATTGTGCTATTTATTTGATCTCACCCGGATTTAAACCTCGATTCTCAGAAATCTTAGGTGTTTTTTGTAATTATTTTATAAGAAAATTCTAGGTAGATTTGTTTTATTTTTACGGTGGAGCTCGTGGGTAAGTAATAACAGCCGCACGTGTCGATCTATCAGGTTAAGCTACGCTTGCCGGGGTTGGTCCGACGATAGGTGACCATCTTTACATACCAAGACCCCTCCGTGCCTCGGATAGCACGTTAAACTGTTGGCCCCGGCTGTCATTCGTGGATCTTTGACAGTCGTTACGGGTCGTCAGAAGCCCGAAAGTCTGAAAACCAGTCTTACCAAGGGGTATCGTATTACCCAGATACTGGGTTGTGGAGGTGAAATAGGCGGTCGCTCCATGTAAAATACTGGCATTCATCTAAATCCGGTTAGACTAGAAGCCGACCCCAACAAGGTTTGGAAAAGGCTAAGCAGATTGATTTTATTATTAACATTAAAATGATTTAATACAAGTATTATACAACTAACTGAGCCTAATGATTTCTTCCTTACAGGTGTAGTTGTTAGATAAATTCTTAAATTTACCACAGCACACAAATGTTTTCCCCGCAGAATAATGTAACCAAACACATCTCACATATTAAATGCTACACCAGAAGATTAAAGTACACACAATCTGCTTCCCAAATCCTGAGCTACATACCAAGGTATGGAATATTCGTACCGCAGAAGCCATGTTTCGTGGAATGCGGTAGCAGCAAGGGAATGCCCGCCTCGCGTCAATGGGTGCAGACAATTGGAATGTTTGCACCGACAAGCTGAATCTGGGAACAGAATACTACAGGATTTTTAGTGTTCCGTACCAGTAAGTAGGGAACAATTGGGAGCTGCAACAATTGCAGCTTGGTTTTTCGGTATTTTTGGAATATGTTCGGTTTCAAATTGGTGCAGGTAATTACCGACCAAGTGCGAGTCGCACATGAAGTGTTCCGTACCATCGTACCGTTTTTATTTAAAATACTTTAGTCAAAAAAACATTTTTCTTGTATTGGGACCCCCTTTAATTTTAAAATGTATTTAATTTTTATTATTTGTTGTTTCATTTGGTGGCAATAGAAATACGCAATCTGTGATTATTTCAACTTTCTGACTGGTACGGTTAATGAGATACAGCCCGCTGACACGACAGTCGGACGAACGGACGAACGGATAGCAGAGGCTTAGTAATAGGGTTCCGTTTAACACCCTTTGGGTACAGAAACCTAAAAACGAATTCTGGAGATGAATTATATAATGTACCATTTTCTCCCCTTCATCAATTTTTTGAATTGAAAAAAGTGATTTAGGAATTAAAAGACACCTCTCCTCTCCTTCTAACGGCTCGAATGGCCTGTGATCTGTTCTCGTCACTCGTACTACGCACAGCGATTACTACTTCTAAAGGGTTATTTATTTTGTATTGCAAATAGAGCAGCAATTCTTTAGTTGTTAATACAAAGCCTTAAATCAAAGATTATTTTCTATAAAGGTATTAGAGAAGAAATAAAAAAAAGTCTTGAAAACATAAATTTGTTTTCGTCAATTATCTCTAATCCAGTTTTTGCGCTGGCTTCTCGTGATGAGATGAGATGGATGTGCGTCGATGAAAATTCGTCGTAGTGATGTATTTCCTCATTAGAAAATATAGATTTCTTCATCCCCGTTCATAAAAAGATTTGTAGCCGAATATTTTTTGGGTCGGGAGACTCAGGAATACAGTATCAGTTTATATTAAAGTAAACGCAGTGGAATTTGGTTTTTACAAAATATATATTCCGCGTGATATCAAACAGTGAATTGTCGCTTAGCAACCAACAACTTCTAAAGCCCTGGCAGTGCTTTCTTAACAATTTATACTTGGGACATATTCTTAAAAAACCACAACAATCAACAATTTCAGCAAAATCTTCTTGAAACTAAACAAAGAACGTTTGATTCTTCCTATTTAAGGTAAAAGTACAAAAGAATTCAGATTTACGTTCAAGTAATCTTTATTTGTTTCCTGTAATTTGCATAAAACTTTTGGGTAAGTACCCCAATTTGTAGCACAAACCACCCTCGCAAAATTTTGTTATACCTACCCCCCTACCCGCATACCCTAAATTAATCGCCACTGATTCAGCTCCGAACATTTAACGTGGTGTTCCTGCAAACATAAATTGAATTACAAGTGTTACGAATCGTGTAGCACTTGTTCACGAAATGTCTAGAACACGTCGTATCCTCCCAGTTATGTCTTGGAGCGCAACCAAATGGATGCGGCACGGCGAATGCACTGTCTACAGCAGCTATTTGATAGCAATTCGATCGTGCATCGAACATCAAGTGTCTCGCTCTCTGTGATGGCGGGGAGTTTTGTCTTTTGTTGAACTCGCTTGTTGCGAAGTGAGACAGATTGCTGAGTGCGAATGTCGTGCAGCTGGTCGAATACGATTCTGGAGTGCACCTTTGATACTTAGTTGGTCTTTATCTTAGAATAGTCCACCGTTCCTTAAGACGTAAATAGCTTGGGAAGATTATTATTTATATCATGCTGTCCTGTGACACAACACTTGCTTACAAGTTCCTCGTATATAGCAACAAAATTTTACATTAAGAAAGAAAGAAAGAAACATTCTTTACTTAACATAAAAAGTCCTTGATCATATGGGGAGTTGGGAGTCCCACCGCCGTGAATAATACCGTAGAATATTGTTGATACCAAAGAAAATATTTTTGCTATATTTCAAGATTGCCTTCCACCAACCTCATCCCACTCCTATTCTGCTATAATTTGTCTTTCTTTCCCAAATTAATATTGTATTAACGTTGCCCCCGATCCTATTTCTTCCAGTAAGGACCCCAATCAACTATTATTGTTCTCATTAATGAAAGTGACGTCTCTTCCATTATATTTCCGATACATCCCTTTGTCTCTGTTATGAAACTGGATTTGGATTAAAGCGGAATTCGAAGCTTCCCGTCACAAGATTGATTCAGAAGGTCGATTCCAGAAAACGAGCAAAAACAGGTGCACTCACGCATGTAAGTAAGCGTACGGAGATTTCAAACTATCTCAAACGAATGCAAGTCGCTAGTGATATTGTACTCGCTGTAGCTACCAACGTTAGCCGTGTCTATGTGGGCGTGCGTTTTCGTTCATTGTATGAAGCCGACCTTTTGTACCTATCAATTCAATGATCCCGTCTTCACATTTCCGGAGATCCATGATTGTAAATTACATTATTAATACTCGGACGAATTCGTGAATTCTATCGTTGCGATATTATGATTGATACGCGTCGAAATTACGTATTAAATTTTCAATTTGTTTTCTAATTGAAATACCTGGAATCCGTTAATAATTGGAATGGGTTTGTGTCGTCAGCCAACAGCCAGTCACTTTAGCTGCATTTGATTTATATTGGCAGCCTTAAGAAGCCGTGCACGAAATAGACTGATTTTGACCAATTTTGTTCATTAGTTGTGAGAATGGGAAAAAAATATTAAACAAAAATATTTGTGATTTGAAAAGTCGAGTTCTTTGTTTTGCATGCGGCTGAAAGGAATTTTTCAAATAAGTTAAGTTTTCATGGAAAATCACAAATATTCGCAACAAGTTTTCAGAAAAATGACGCGAGACTGACGTTTGATCACTTTTATACAAGAAACTACTTTTGACTTTGAACATTTAAAAATATCAGCAACATTTTTATATGGTCTACTTGTCATGCAAGTAGACCATATAAAAATGTTAAAATATTAATAATAGGTAAAATATGAAATATAAAATAATTATTTAAAGGACTTAAATAGTGTGAAAATATATGACATAGAGATACTATTTATATATACTCATTTGAAGTATCGAGCCTATCTCAAACTAGCCCGTACATTTAATTTTCATTAGCACTAAAACTTTTAGAATCTAACGTTCAGAAGTCCGGGCACTTTATCAGCCTGGGGATAAACTTGGGAGCAGGGTTCCGTCGGCAAACACGACACTGCGGAACCGTGATAGCAGTGTGGATGACGTATGACCGCGTTAGCGAGCTTTCACCATCTAGTTATTACCTACCTCCATTTCTCTAGAATGATTTGAATTTCTGGCGCAAGGTAATCCAAATTGTCGTAACTACGCTCTAGTGCATTGCTCAATTTATGTTCTCCTTTGTACATTTATTGTTTATGATACAGTAAAGTTGTGTTGTTTATTCAACAAGAACGTTAACTTGAGGACAGTTTGTATTATTTTGAATGTTGATAACTTTCTTGGTTGTGCATTTAACTAGGAGGTAGATTTCTGGATAGTGTGAACTTACTTTGGTGTAGTTACTCTTATTCCAAGTAAAACAATACTAAAGATATTTTACGATTTCAATTATAAAGAAAAATATCTTCACTTAAGTATGAAACATATATCTTAAATCTTACTTCACAAACTTCCAAATTGAAAACATCTGGAAGTGTTCCAAGTAGGAAAAAAAAAGAAAAGTGGCCGTTTCTCTAGATTGCAATCTAATAATTTTGCCAAGAACCTTTCATGCGTAACAAGATGGCCGACATATGTGAAATTAATTCAGTTGCCATTATTAATACTTACCTGCGCTAGCGTTGGGGAATTTATTACACATAAATTCCTTACGTACTGATTTATAGCGGGAAGATCCATTTGTAGGACGCTACTAATGTAACTAGATATACTACTATATTCTACTATCTATCCTGGTATATCTACTATCCGTTTAAAGATTCTGTTTCTAATAGACCTGGTTTATGCGAGCTTATCACATATCGCTTCGGCTTTAGTACCTAATCAAAACTAGTTCATTATTAAGGACTATGAGATTACTGTAAATCACGCATGATTTAGTTAATTACTAGCGAGGGAATGTCCACGAGTGAGTCATATGGTCTATTTTCGTTTCCAAATTAACATGAATATTTTCCAGGTATATTTATATTTTCCACTGAAATAACTTTAGCGTCATGAGTTTCGCGTTCTGGGAGTTAATGAAGCCAGTATCGCACATAAATTACGGAACTGTTTTTATCGATAGTTACAAATTATTCGGTCATTGCTCCTACTGAAGTAGGTATGTAGGTAGTGATTACTGGCCTTTATTGCTCTGTAGAGCTCACTGATTCCTACATGTGTGTTCGTTTTCGAGATTTATGTGGGATAAAAAACAAAATAAAAAGACTTTAACACTTACTACCATTTTTAATATAGCTCTCATCGTTTCTGATTTTTCAATTAGAGCGATGTTATCAGGAAATTAAGTCTTTTACGCTTGAACAGGCATGGAAGATATTAACGTTCTACTATAAAGCTTGTATATTTTTGTACTGAAAAAAAGTAATAAAAATAAAGAGGAGAGGTACTTGACCGACTTAAATCCTTTGACATTTCAGTGACTTTTAGTAGTTAAGAGCACTTCCTGTTGTTTTTGTAGTACAAAGAAACGACAAAGAGCCTCTAACCGCCTCTTTTATAACAAAAAAGGAACATTTACTAACTAAAATATTAATTTACTATCGATACCACTCCATCGTGAACCGTTTCGATCCGATATTTTAACCTTAGAAGCCTTTGAAACATTGATTAATATTAATGATTTCCCTTGGCAACTAATTTGAGTGGATAATGGATCTTTTGTATTTTATGAAAAAGTAATTTGTTAGACTCGCCGACCGACCAATTAGAATACGGAAAGCACGGCAGCTCCTCGATTAATCATCACATTCAGGATCGCAGAGTATTATAAGCTGTATTGAGATATCGCGTGTTTCAACGCAATTTATGTACAATACATAGGTACTTGTGGAAATATAGTGGGCTGCTCCGTTCAATATACTCGTGATTATTGTATGAAATTAGATTTTATTAATTAAAAACGTGAGTAGTAATATATTTTGCCAAGTAGGCTACCAATTAGTAGTTTCTGGTTTTATTATTATATTATAACTAGCTTTTCCTAGCGGCTTCGCTCGCATGTCGATGTGGGAAATTATCCCTCGGGAACTACCGGCATAAAAAGTGTCATTATATGTGCAAAAATTTCTTCCAAATCCGTTTAGCCGTTTTTGCGTGATTGAAATTGAAATTATGTTTATTTATCTCCACAAATTACATTCATAGACTAGTTATACATAATAAGTTGCCAGATATTTTGACAAAATTTTGTAATTTGTGGGAGATCTGAAGTCTAAGACTAAAAACCTAGGCCTGTATTTTAGAACCCCAGGTCCCCCATTGTAACACATAGTACAGATTGTCAACGTGGTACAATTGCGAGTGATTGATGGTGTGTCTAAGTGCAAGTCTGTTTGAGTGTGTGTGCGTGTGGGTGTGTGTGTTTATGCCTACATTTTTTGTAAATAGAATGTTTTATAAATATATAATATAATTAATTATGTACATGTGCATAGAAAATTAAATATAATATTACATTATACGTAGATAGAAAAGAATGTAAATATAAGGAATTAATAAATAATATAAACAGTTATTGATTGAGTAATAAACATAAAAAAATCCAATCTGCTTAGCCTTTTCCCAACTTTATTGGGGTCGGCTTCCACTCTAACCGGATTCAGCTGAATACCAGTATTTTACATGCAGCAACAGCCCATCTGACCTCCATAACCCAGTAACTGGGTAATACGATACCTCTTGGTAAGACTGGTTGTCAGACTTTCGGGCTTCCGACGACCCGTAACGACTGTCAAAGATGCATGAATGACAGCCGGGACCAAAGGCTTACGTGCTTTCCGAGGCACGGAGGAGTCTCGGTATGTAAAGATGGTCACCCATTCACAGACCAATCCCGCGTAGCTTAAACTGACGGATTGACCAGTGCAGCAGTTATTACTTAGCCACGAGCTCCTCCAAGTGAGTAATAAACATCCAAATATCCTAACACAAACTTTCACATTTATAATAATATTATTAGTAGGATTTACTTAAACCCATATTTCTTAATCTGTTGTCCTTGTCACACAGTATTTTTTTTGTTATTCATTTATTAAACAATTTATCATTTTCATTTCTCAATTAACGTCAGAATGCACCTCTGAAGGATTTAGAAGTGCGAATCAAAGCTACAAAGTACAAATCACAAAAGTTATTTGAAAAGCAGAAAAGGTCAACAACTCGCATTTATAGTCAGGCCTTGTTAGACAAAAAGAATAAACGTTGACAAAGCTTCGAATTTAACAACTTTTTCGACTTATAAATCGACTTTTGATTAATGAAGCTCGACGGTTCGGGGGAAAATGGACAACAGAAAAAATATAGCGCGAACATCCTTCGTTTTAATAAAAAAATATTTTGTTTCGAATAAAATACTTCCTGTTATTGGTGATCCGTATCAATAAAACAATAGCCGCGTTGAATTTTACCTTTGTATCAATCAAGAAAAGTATATCAAATGAATTATGTTTTTCAATTCCGCCGCACATATTTGGTATTTCCAAGGTAGATTTGAGTGGAATTGCCAGGAGTGGAAGGACATTTAAGTTGGAGGTACATGGTGTAAAGTTCACTCATCCTCTATAGAAAAGGGAGGATCCTCCAACCAGACGGGTGTCGTGTCTGGCGGGTAACTGCCCAACGATTGATGTCGGTAAACTCTTATTGCGCGATGCAGGATTTGTGTGACGTAGTTCGTATGTGGCGATGTAGATGGCGCCACAACCTTATTGTTGATTTTCTCTGTTTGTAGTACTCGCAAATCGAAGTAAAATGAGTTTTTAAGGATCATAGTAGGTGGCGTTCTGTAGTGTCTGCCTACCCCCATGCCCTCATGGGAAGAATGAGTGAGTTTATGTGTATTTGTTTAAGTTAATCATAGTAAAGGATATCGCCCATTATAACGGCACCACTCCGTCACGGCAAATAACCTGTCATTCAAGTTAGGACTTTAAATCAAAAATATTATTTGTATAATTATTTTTATTTAAAAGAATGTTCGTGGAGTTTCTTGCCCGTTCTTCTCCATAGGTACCTACTACGCTTTGGAATGGGCAACTAGTTTCATATTTCTGACTGACCGATTCCTTGACAATTCAAAAGTACATGGTTTAATTGAAATAAATGCTTTGAGTTTGAGATTAAAGTCTATTTTACGTATGACGGCTCGCTGGCAGTGAGCGGCCGGCGAGAGTAAAATAGACTTTAATACATTTGATTTCAAATCCTAACTTGAATGACACTTATTTGCCGTGTCGGAGCGGTGCTGTTATAATTAGCGCTGACCTTAAAAAGTAAAAACCAATCTTTCATTCAATAATTAGTAGATATCATGATGAAACAAACTAAGTTAACGCAAGGAAACAAGTGTCTTTTAAATTCCTAACACAAAATAAATACTTCAAAAAGGTACATTTCCCCAAACCTGATATATCTAGATTAGAAGAAAGTAGAAACCAAACCGACATACGTTAGTAAATCAAACGAAATCCACTTTCGGTTGCGAAGGATAAAGTCGGAATCTTCCGACCGTTCCATAAGACTTCAAAGGATTTACTCTGAAATAAATAGAAATAATTTTCGTGGAAGACACACATTTTTGTGCTTGTTAGAGGATGTATGACGGTGATAAAAGGAAGTTTTTTACTGTACAGATTTGTGTCACTCTTAAATATTTTTGGTATAGGTTTCTAAATAAATGTCGTTAATTTTCAAATAAATTCAATGTAGTTCCATACCTACACCTCTGCCCAACACTTTGGGGACTACAGACGTGATGTTATGTAATAATTATGTTCAGTGCAGTTGCAGAAAAGAAAAGCTTTCCCATTCAAAATATTTTTTATGTAAAAAAAAAAAAGTTTATTTTTATTCATTTACTAGCTGCCCACCCCGGCTTCGCACGGGTAGCACTAAGTACTTATCTATGGCGCAACTACCTACCTACCTGCTTACCCTACCCTACCTACCTACTTACCCTACCCTACCTACCCTTCCTACCTACTCTACCAATCCTACCTACTCTACCTACCCCTACCCTACCTACCTACATACCTTCCTACTTGCATACACCTATAGGTACACCTACCTATCTTTCTACAAACTTTATCCTGAAAATAATTTCGAGTTTAGCGCTTAGCAACACATTTAGCGATTCATTTTTATTATAAAGAAGATTCATTCCCGTATCTTTGATCATTTCATTCTTAGGAACATAAAGGAGCACGTCCACAACGTTAAAATTACCCGCCGTTTAAATTATACGTGGTCAAGAATCCGTAAAGTGAAGCAATTCTGGCTAACAATTAAACTTTAGGGCACTTCTTTGAAAGTGATTTAAGTTAGAAGAATCCTTAAGAAAGCCGGTATCCCGTCCACGGTCTAAGGATCCCTCTCGGCGTTAATGAAGGAATTCCGTTTTTATTATAGTGGAGTGCTCCCTGTCCCATCCATCTTGCCTTTTAAAGGTCTTCCCTGGAAATGGCAAAGACAAAAAAGGTAAATCGACAATAGATTCCTATAAATATAGGCCTCTTTAGAGTTTTATGGAAATGTACACTGTAAATCTTTTTTGTGCATTGTCAGAGAAGTTTTATGGAACTCTTGTAAAATGTTTTGACAGTAAAGCTTTTGTAATTTCCTGAGTAACAAAGGCAGAATTAAATTACACGTTCCCAAATTAGATAATTGAGTTAAATTACAAAGCTCGACACTGCTTACTACATTCGTACCTATATACAAAACACGTGTACAGACCGTTCACTATAATTTGTCCCTTGCCGTCATGTCGGCATCATTGCTTGTCAAGCTTACTTTTAATACTAATAGAGTTCAAAATGGCGACTGACAGCACTGTACTACCAATCGCGTCACGGGACAAGTTATAATGAACGCACAATAGGCGAGAACACGCTAGGCTTTAAATAACATTCTTTATTTTCAAAATTTTGACAATCTTAGGCCGTTTCCTCATTGGTCGGTGCAGTATCGTTTCGGTATAGTAGGTATGCTCTGTATACTGAAACGATACCGCACTGATTTCATTTACGGACATTTTTTTTTTTTGAGGTTGGGAAATCATCAAATGACTTCTCCCGCTCTGGGCAGAGCGAGAGGGTGTGTCAGACTTTTATTGACTAAAACCCACCCGTGTTCCTTCCGTTGCCTGTGTGCCGGGGCCGCGATATCCCTTTAGGACAAACCCGCAACCCCAGCAGGCATTGATCTTTCGACCCCGTCGGTTGGTGCTGACATCTCTTTGAGGCGCGCGTGAAACACAACGCGCCGTCGACACGGGCCTGGTCCTTATCGGAGGGCGAGCTGCCCATTGCTCACCGTCCGCAAGCCCGCGCCTACGGTGGCCGGAAGTCGGCTCTCGACTCCCGACGCCCGGGGCGTCTCCTGCGGCAACTAGGGCCGCGATGGCGTGCAGCTTGCATCTCCCTCGCGCGCTCCGCCTCCTCCTTCGCGAACAAAACTGTTTCGCAGAAGGAGGTGACAGCCTCCCATGCACTCTCGCTCCGAACCATGGCCTCAACCAGGGCCGGACGCGAGAGATCGCCGCCACCGATCGCCTCCGTGAGGACACGGTGGTGCTCCGCCCAAGCCGGGCAGACCTCCACCGTATGCTCCACCGTGTCCTCCGGGCGATCCACACAGTGGTGACACCCGGGCGTTTCCTCCCGAACTTCATTTACGGACCTGACGTTATGTTTTTGGTATAATTTGTGCACTAACGCTTAATTCGTCGCGAGAAAATGTCGTCTTCGAGTGATCAAGATGTTGTGGCGTGATAACTTTATCTCCGTTTACGAAAAAAAACGAAAGCGCTATTGGCAACATCCGTAAATTGATAAAAAAACAATTAAACCGCGTCACGTGTCTCAAAACACCGAGCGGGCATCGGATGTGTCTATCGAGATGCGATATACCGAATAAGCTCATTGAAATATGGGCGCTCAGTGAGCTTTCCGTACCGGGTATAGGTACAGAGCATGCTGATCCCGCAACGCTGACGCCGACCAGTGACCAAAGGGCCTTAATGATAGCCAGCGCAACTTCACTTTTAAAATAACAACTGATCAATTTAAATCCTCTGAAAACTACCGAGGACAGTTTGCATACTTGCCAATATGTCTAAGTATCTATATCACAAACACGACTCAAGTCAATGACCCGTCGCGTCGTGCCTTTAACCTCACAGCGAAAATCTATCTCCATCCCTCGCAGATGCACTATGGGAGTAGACCGAACTAAATTCATAATAAAGTTTCACAACTCTTAGAAAAGACGGACGGGGCTAGAGGGAAATATCTCTCGAGTAACCTCAACTTCAGCGGATTATAAAATACCTGACAGAATCGAAAATTGTGTTTCATTTTCCACTGGAACTCTGGAACTAAAAATCTGTAAGATGCTGCGAAATACTTTTCCGGCACTTTTATTGGGAATTGAAGTATTTTAATTTAATAAAACTCTTGCTGTAGTGTTGACATCAAGTCGATATCGGTACTTCTAGGATGTAATAAAAATGAGAAGGTTAAATAAATGTCACGCTATTAATAGTCTAACCTTTTTCAATTCAATTTCCGAAATATAAATTGTTATAACTTGTAAATCAACAAAAAAAAAAAAAGTTGTTCTTCTTAGCCCACATCCGCACGGACGTAAAAATATCGCGGCAGGATTTTATCGCGCATTGGATTTGCAATTCACGGTATTGAGCCGAGCGTTGAGAATCCAACGCGCTGGATCGCACTCTATTCGCAGCGCGTTGAAAAAACACACTGTTGGATTTTCAACGTTGAAAATCCAGTGCACGAAAAAAAATCTCCGCGGGAAAAAATCGCCCGTGCGTATGTGTATCTTATTTCGAATATGGCCCTTCTTGACGCCTGAAATAGCTACCTAAAACCAATATTACGGCATCTGGCATTTTTTTATAACATAATATGAGGTGGTGAGAAATATCTGTATTATAAACTTTTTATCCTTTCGCACAACCTACCTTCCTACGAGCCTGCTATTTTTTTCCTAAATTTGTCATATTTGTATGCCACTTACTATGGCAGGACAGTGATACCCACTTTATATTGTTGTAGTCTGTGTGCACAAATAAACATACATGATTGATTAATTTGATAGTAAACTAGCAGCGCCCCGCGGTTTCACACGCATAAGTCTTGATCCCGTGGGAATATCGGGATAAAAAGTATGCTATATCCCAATACAGGTCATGGTCATGTGCCAATTTCATCTAAATCCGATTAACCATTTTAGCATGAAAGCGTCACAAACAAACAAACTCACTTTGACCAATGAACAACATTGTTTTTATTTTTTTATTTATTGGTTGAATACGAGGCCTTTAGCTACTTTCGTATGTGTGTATTCTATGCGCATTTTGTTTGTACAGAATAAAAAAACTTTCTTTTTTCTTAATTTAGCATCTATCTACATTATTTACTTATTTAAAAATCAATTGCCGTGACTCGCAAAAACTCAAAAATGGCTCGACCGATTTGATTTTTTTTTTTCTTTGCTTCAATAAAAGGGTGGTACCTATAAGAAAAGAAAAAATTGCGAAAATCCAAAGAAACAGCCGAAAAACCTAAATTGAAATTTTGACACGACAACGTCTGACGGGTCAGCTAGTTTATAATATTATGTAAACTGTATTAAGTAAAATGTAGCTTTGCTTTATGCCTGCAATCAACTAATTCCATTCCTCCGCCAACAATACACCTCTAAATTGATAGCGAACCAATATCAACGGAGTGCTGATTAGAAATCCGTACGGTTAACCGTGCTCTTATTAGGTGCGGACCACAAATTTCGGAGTCCCGCTGACTCACGGCTGCTGCGAGCGTCTGCAAATAACTATGAGTTACTACCTGGTTTGTGTGGTTAATTAGGGAAGCCCAATACTGGTATTAACGTCGTTATGGAGATGTCATGTTCGGTGGTTTTGTTCAATCATTTTGTTATGATTTTTCATGCTCTTTATGATCTATAAGCCAATTGAAATAATACCAATTAGCCGTTTTAGAAATTATGGGTCTTCTACTATGTGTCTTGTATGAATTTCTCGTCTTAGTACATAGAAAATTGATAAAAAAAACACGTTTATTTTTCCATTAATTAAGTAGGTATTTTGTTTTCTCTCAATTATATACTTTGTTAACAAAACTAAAATATAAATAAAAGAAAATTAAAAAAATGCCGTATTTTCTGGTTTTTATAACATAAAAGTTGATTGAAATACGTACAGAAAAACGGAACCTTTATTTAATAGAGATCCCTAAAAACCAATACATTGTTTCACGGTGGGAGCTCAGTTCCAACTTTATTTCTCGTTATAAAGTTACTCCTTTGCAGTGCATTGTCAAGGATGCTCGTCGTTTGAAGTCAAAAGATATTAAAAAATATACGTGACGATCTTGATGCAGCGCTGTCCCAACTTTTGAAAACAAGATTTAATATTTAAAATATTTTTACTATCGGACAAGTGGGTTCAAAATTTTGTCGTTCACGGCGTGTGTTTTTCTTTCACGAAACAGTTGCCTTCAAGAGCTCACCCCCATTGACACATGAATTCGTTACTGCGCAGCGACTTGCCTCATGTTCCGAGCCGCCATTAATTTTGAATCGGGCTGTATCTGCCTTGTTAATATTAAACTTAGTTTTAGTATCTAAGTCATAATCTGCCTAACCTTTACCCAACTATGTTGGGCTCGATTTTCAGTCTACTAGTTAGACTGAAAATCCAACCCATACATAGTTGGGTGCAGGCTGAAAATCAGTATTTTACATGGAGCGATTGCCTAGATCTGCCCTCCACAATCGAGTAACTGGGTAATACGATACCCCTTAGTAAGACTTGCTGTCAGATTTATGGGCTTCTGACTACGTTTTAGTACCTAAGCGATATCTTAAATAGTTTAAATCTGCGCACGAGATGTTACATTTTTTTACAGCCTGGGGGTTAAAACGGCCACTTTGGCAGAATCATGTTATAATACTCGTAATATTATGAATTAAAAGTCACAAACTGACAATTCTTATTAATATCTGCGTTCAACTCTTATTACGCAATTCATCTATTTGACAGTTTTTTATTATAATGAAATAACATTTAAACTGTAGAAATAAAAAATAAAATCCAATTTGATTAATAAAAACTGTAATGACAAATTAAACGATAAAATTACAGTCTTAATTTTTTTCATGCGGCTATATTTACACTAAATATGATTCTGATATGAATTGAATATGATTGAGCTAATATGTGTCACCATAGAGGAATTGCTAATGACCTGCTGGGAATTCAGAAAGTGAATTGCTTTAAGAGTAATTGCTTAATGTGGACGTTTTAGCCTCACTGGTCTACTTTACAAAATAGAAATATAACTCAATCTTAAATGATTTTTTTTTGCGAGTCAACCCTCGCAGCTCTATTCATATTCCACAAAAAGATAAAAGACATTTTAAAATGATAATATTAAAACTCTCGTAAGTACCGCCCCCGCCCCATCTTCTGTGTGATAAACGCAGCATTCTGACAACTTGTGTGGGTAGACAAACATCTAAAACATCACAAATATTATTCTTACCTCAAATTCACTTAGTAAATAATAAAAAACGGTATATATTATTTATCTTCTTTTGAATATCTCAAGTGATATTTAAACATGCTTCAGCTGCAGTGAAAGCGTGGCACTTCATATATCCACTTTGTTCAGGTATTTTATTCCTAACACGACGGCTCGCGACCTCACCGTGAGCATAAACATTTAAAATACACTTGAAGCTAGTGATAAATGGTTGAGTTAAGATATATTTGAGGAGCATTTTGGTGCACTTTCAGAAAATAAGACAAGAAACGATCTCTGTGTATAGGATTTTATTTTTACAGGTGAAAGATTTAGATGTAGTTATTTTAAGACATAAAAATATTCATACATTTTTGACCCGCCCGGGCGGCTATTCATGGTCACCCTTTAGTATTTTGTATAAATAACACACACACACATTTAATTGATGATGTTGATAAATTAATTAACTTACAGACCTGTAATTGGTTGGAAATTATAACATATAGGTATTACTTTCATTTGGCTTTTCAATTCCAGTGAACATCAAAATTAAGCCAATTTTGTTCATTTACAATTAATTTTGGTTAAAGTGGCTACTTGCATACAACAAAACGAAGCTAATAATGGATTCAACTCAACTCAAAGCAGTTATTTCAATTAAACCATTAAACAGGCACTTTTGAATCGTCAAATAGTCGGTCAGTTAGTCAGAAAGTTGAAGATAGTTGCCCATTCCAAAACTTTGATCTTTATGGAGAAGAACGGGCAAGAAACTCCAAGGGCACTCTTTTAAATATAGAAAATTACAAAATCCTGGGTACATTATTCTTGTTGCTTTTATAGGTGAGAACAATGTGGAAAAAATAATCAAAACAATTCAAAATATATATGATTACAAATCGATACACGAAACTGTAGTCGGACGCATTAATATGCGGCATTCGGCGCAATGCAACGTTGTGCAAATACACCGGGGTTTGTATTAGTGTTTACTATCATCACAAACTAGATAGGGTACAGAAGGCTGGCTTCATTCAACGAGCGAAAAAAAGGCGCTCGCACACTTTGATTATTTATTTGTCTACATAGTGTCGCGCAGCAAAAGAACTAAAACAAAACAAGCCAACTTTTTTATGCTGGTGTGCGTGACAGCTACGTCTTACACTCGCACCACGTCGTTGTGCTTTTCTTGTGTGCGTGCACTTAGCAGCTAACAGTTGGACGCAATTTTTTTCGACGAGTTCACAGCTTTGTCTGTCTATCTAGACATATTTATTCTTTGTACGCACACAGAGACACGTGCGTATGGCGATCTCAAACAAATGGCAGTCGCGACTCGCGAGTGTGTTTGCACTCGCTGTTCAAAGACTTTTATCTATATGTGTGTGCGTTTTCTGTCGATGTATGGAGTCTACCTTCTGTATCTCTATCTATTCTGTGGTATCACTATTGACTATCGTCCTTCTATATGCATCTGTATTGGTACATTTACATCATTCCGGTGTACTTGTGTAATGAGTCGGTGAATTTGATTATTGTGCAATGTGATTCGGGTTTAGTAAGTGACAATTCCAATTCAAATGGCTGTATGTATTGGCTACTTGGTGATGTCTTTTTGTTCATGCAATTATTTGTAACCTTTAGTAAATTCTTAATAACAGGTCGAATCTTTTTCTGTTTGGAAGCGCTCATCTCAAAATTGCTAAACGGATTTTCTTTAAGTTTTCACCAGAAGATATAGAGAAAGAGAATAGAGAAAGCAAGGAAAACACAATACAAGGTTTACTTTTTATGTAATGATCTGTAATTAATTAATTACTAACTTTATTTAATCTTTACTAGCTGCGCCCGCGGTTTCACCCGCATAAGTCGCGATCCCGCGGGAATGTCGGGATAAAAATTATTCTATGTCCTATTCCAAGTCGTGGTCTACCCACAACCCAAATTTCATCCAAATCTGTTCCGCCGTTTTAGCGTGAAAGCGTAACATACAAATAAACAAACAAACAAACTCACTTTCGCATTTATAATGATTAAGTTAGGATTATTATTTGTTATAGCGAAATACACAATCTGTGAAAATTTGAACTGTCTATATATTACACAGTACATGAGGTACGACCCGCTGACAGACAGACAGACGGACGAATAGCCGAGGCTTAGTAATAGGGTTCCGATCGGCACCCTTCGGGTACGGAGCCCTAAAAATATTCTTAACGTTTAATCGATCCATTCTAATCAAATTTCGTGTCAAATTCCTACACCCATACACAAAACCCTACACAAAACTAATCATCGTTCAGTGTTCACAACTAGATGTTTATCGCAGCATGTTTCCGTGTCAATCGAGCACTCATTAGAGACGGCCACATTAATATTCACTTGTTCCGGAACGATGTCAATGCAGGTTGAGCGGAACTGAGCTTTGATTTAGGGTCTTGTATTACCGGTTGTGTGTTGAGCTGTGTGGTCCCTTTTCAGCAGGAAACTGTGTTGTTATATTATAGTATGGCTTGCAGGTTATGGAACTGTATTTCGAGCAGGAACTTTCGGTTTAAAGCCGCATTCATGTAGAACCGGGGCCGATATGCCAGCGCTTGTCGGCATCGACAAACGCTGGTTCTCAACACTGGTCAGGCAATTTTCATACTTTTTGCCGAAGCAGCGCGAATCGGCGTTGAATAATCAGATAGGAACTTGTCGGCAGTGAGTGTAAAAAAATAAAGTGTGTTACACAATATTCGGGTGCCGTTGGTCTCGGCTGTCATTCGCGGATCTTTAACAGTCGTTACGGGATGCAGATACCCGAAACTGTGTCAACCCTTCTTACCAAGAGGTATCGTATTACCCAGTAACTGGGTTGTCGAGGGCAGATAGGTAGTCACTCCATGTCAAAGAGATTTAAAATAGATACTAAAGTAAATAATTTAATGTCTTTTCTCCATGTAAAATGCTGGTCAGCTGCAACCGGTTAGACTGGAAGCTGAACCCAACATAGTTGGAAAAAGGCTAGGATGATGACGCAATATTAGGATGCAGTTTTGCGTCTCGCACTACAGCACAACGTTACTTTATAATGATTAATAATTAGTAATTAATTAAAAATTTATTAAAAAACTAATTATTAATAAAATCATTAATCATTAATAAAATCATTAATTATTAATAAAATTATTAATACGTTACTGTATAATGGTAAATTCTTTCTCGGGAACGACACAGCCGATTATATAGTGCCTATTTTTTACATAGACATACATACAAAATCGTAAACTAGTACCAGGCAATCATGAAAGCGCCTAGGTTTGATGTTCAGCTAACATTAAACGCACCCGACTCAAAGCCACTTGAGTTTTGGCTCCGTTTCCATTCGGCTGCACTGTGTTGATTCTGTTTCCAGTTTCCTGTCGCTGAGGCTTGCTTACTTGCTTACTACTATATCTGGAAATATATAACAGCTATGTAACGATCTTGCTATTGATCTATCTAGATTATTGAGAAAATAATCTTTGAAAAAGGGTGGCTTATAATTTTAAGCTGAACATCAACTATCAATCTGCCTAGTCCTTTCCCAACTATGTTGGGGTCGGCTTCCAGTGTAACCGGATGCAACTGAATACCAGTATTTTACATGGAGCGACTGCCTATCTGACCTCCACAACCTAGTAACTGGGTATCATACGATACCCCTTGGTAAGACTGGTTGTCAGACTTTCAGGCTTCTGACTTAACGACTGTCAAAGATCCAACGGCATAACAAGAATTCCGAGGCACGGAGAAGTCTCGGTAAGTAAAGATTGTCACCCATCTATGGACCAGCCCCGGCAAGCATAGCTTAACCTGATGAAAGCCTGCCTGGATTGGTACCTCGAGGCTGATACCACTGGGCCACCACTCTCTATAAAAGTTCGGAAATAGTAATCTCCTACTTTTGTTGTTGAACTACGATAAATTATGTGCAATCATTGTCATTGCACCGTCTATCTATGTAAAATCAGGGAAATTAGTTATTAAGCAAATTTACTACTTACTAACTTAAATAGTCCGTGAATTCAATTCACAACTGTTATTTTTTTACAGTTGTATAAAATGGCAATACGCGGCAAATTGACTTGGGGTGTCAATTTGCTACAAAACAATTAATTATATCATATCATATTATTATAATAAATACCAGAAGGCTAATTCCCGTAATTAAAAACGTTCAAAACCTGGTCGCAATCTACTCATAGCGAAACTCAGTGTTATAAATTTGTCAAAAATGTATGAAAATTAGAGGTATTTTTGACACATTTGGACTAAGATAAGAATGCGAAAGTTCTTAAAAATACGGGAATTTTGTCTTTTATCTTGCCCGAGAGGTTTCTATTCCTGAAGCGTTATAAATATCTTCGTACACACGGCTACACATTAAGCTATATATTTTCCAGTATAAGCTGACCTCGCATTGTACGGAAATCCTATACAATGCTAGATCAGCATAAACTGGAAATTATAGCTTGATGTGTAGACGTGTGTAACTGTACTAGACCCGTGATTTAGTCAGAAACATTACATACATAAACGGTTCCAAGTATTACAAGGTTCACGGAAATTCCATGTAGTTGGAAGACAGCTTGTGCATAAACATTGTTTACTACCTTTTCTTGGAAGCTATTGAGATATTGATGGGTGCTTAGTAACGATTACTCCCTGTGATTTTACTAGCATTTCAGGAAAATTACAAATTTATGTGAATATATAAATTTCGAAAATATCTTATTGGAAGAGGGTGTGAGACACACCCTCTTCCAATAAGATATTTTCGAAATTTATATATTCACATAAATTTTTTTTTACGTTATCATCAGCCATATTTTAACTACTGTGAGCGTACTGTGAGTAGTATTGGTTATTGTGCAATAGAAAAACCGTTTACAGTTTAGATCAAATTATAATTCACGATCACATTAATGAAATTAGCATTTCACACGCTGTAGGTACACGACACAACTATTCAAAACGCGCGACAGTTTCCAATCGTTTTCACTGCTTAACCGCCACCGGTGAACTCTGCTTAGCTCCGGCCGGTCCGAGCGTTATGTTGTAGACTGTCGAGCACCGCTAGTCGGTGCTGGCGTCCCTATTAGTAAACTCAGTGACGTATTTCCGACATATATAATATCAAATCACGCCTGTTTTCCCCGAAGGGTTAGGCAGAGATGTACCTACACCCACATTTTGTCCGTTCCCATGTAAAAGGGGGGGACAGCCTATAATGGTGTACCATCAAACAGTCATAAATCCAAACTACGGGCAGCTACTGAGAAATTCCTGATGGTAAAACCCAATAACACATTCCCTAATGTGAGAATTTAACCAAAAGTCAAAACCATCGTACAAAGTATCTTATATTTTAATCCAAAACATAGTCTACCTGTGTGAAAGAAAGTTTTTACTCAAATCCGTTCAGCCGTTTATGTGTGATTTAGTAACAAACATCTTCACAAACTTTCACTTAAATAAAAATGTTAGAGGGGCAGTAGGATTAGACGAGCTCACTGTAGTTGAAAGCCTGTCCATCGATCCGCTAGGTTAAGCTGCACTGGCCTCGGATAACAAGCTAAGCCTCCAGTCATACGACCTTTGATAGACGTAACGTTACAGACAGACAGATTCCTAAAAAACTGGCAGCTGGTTTAACCTATGGATATTGTTAGCCCCCGGTAATCCAATCAGCTGAACTACATTGATAAAAGGTGTATGATATTCGTGGTATTGTCTATATCGGTATAATATGTTACTTGGTTGAACTGTGTAACACTTTTGAGGAATCTAGGGTAGACATTTTTTATAGTCTAGTACAATTATTTTTACAATGCATTTGCTCGAAAAGAGCGTTTTCCAAGCAGTCAATTTGTGCGGAAAGTGTCACTTTTTTTCACTAGTGCTTTTTACTTTTCTGTTTATTTTTTTATTTTTGAGGCCGTCGTCAGCCCGTCTCGACTCAGAGATTTTATTATTTAAGAAAAGTGTTTCACAAATTAGTATTTACAAATCAGATGATGATGATGACGAGGGCGAAGATTATGACGATGGTCAAAATCAAAGTCGAAGTCGAAGTCGAAGTCGAAGTCGAAGACGAAGACGACGTCGAAGTCGAAGTTAAAGTCGAAGACGAAGACGACGTCGAAGTCGAAGTTAAAGTAAAAATCAAAGCCAAAAGTCAAAGTCATGAATTTTGTTTTTATCATTTATATACGTCATCGTATGTTAGATGTTACACATCACAAGCGACTGCCGTAAGGCTCGCTTGTTTTTTTTTTTTTTCCTCTCACAATGCATAATAAAACGTTGTATGATACACGTGCGTAAGATGATTTTCGACTCGTGTCGACTTATACACTCGCTCGCTTCGGTCGCTCGTGAATAAAAATGCCACTCGTCGGAAATCACCTACCTTCCGCACTTATAGCATAAATAACTATTTTGCTATTATTCGCTTTAATAACTGGTGAAATGTGGGTGTACTAAAGGTACACTCCTGTTCTTTTAGGGATTTCAGTTGTTATTTTATGTTCTGTTATGTTATGTGTGAATACATACAAGGAAGAACACTTTCGTGTTCTTCCCTCTTTCAATGCTTCAAGTTTTATTGCAGCAACTCGATACTCACTGTATTTTTTTCGACTTTTTAAGGGTGCACTAGTCGACGGCTTGAACTCGATGGTGGGCGTGACTAATATGCATGCTAATAAGTTTTATTATTTATTTATTTTGTTTTATTTCTTTAGGGGTTATATGGCTAGTTTTTATTTATTTACTTAGATATATATTAATACATTAAACGAAATAGACGATGATTTATAACGAAAACGAGGGCGTCAAAGTTTTATGAACAGACCTTTGGAAGTATAAATATTATAGAAAAACTACTGGATGTATTTACTCAAAATAAAATTATTTGAACTTTTGAATAAATTATCTATTCTTGCACGGTTTCTATTTTACAATTTTTTGACTGCATACGTTTTTTATTTACGCCCAAACACGAGTTAAAATTAGTGTTGAAATATGGAGATTTCGACGCTCATAACTTCCAAACCAATATGTTTTTTTTTCCAATTCTGCTTCCATACAGGCCTTTTTTTTGGGTGGGAAATTATCAAATAACTTCTCCCGCTCTGGGCGGAGCGGGAGAGCGTGTCAGACTTTTACTGACTAAAACCCCCCGTGTTCCTTCCGTTGCCTGTGTGCCGGGGCCGCGATATCCCTTTCGGACAAACCCGCAACCCCAGCAGGCATTAGTCGGGGCCGCGATTTCCCTTCATTGGTCCTAACGGACCCCGTCAGTTGGTGCTGACATCCCTTTGAAGCGCGCGTAGAACACAACGCGCCATCGACCCGGGCCTGGTCCTTATGGAAGGCGAGCTACCCATCGCTCACCGTTAGCAAGCCCGCGCCTACGGTGGCCGGAACTCGGCTTGCGACTCCCGACGCCCGGGGCGTCTCCTGCGACGACGACGGCGCGAATTTTGCCTCTCCCTCACGCGTTCCGCCTCCTCCTTCGCGAGCATTACTGCTTCACAGAAGGAACTGACGGCCTCCCATGCACTCTCGCTCCGAACCATGGCCTGAACCAGCTATCTAATTACGCAACACATTTTCGATTTGCAATTGAGTCAAATTTGTTTCGTTTGACTAGAATTGCTTTCAATTTACAACTTTTGAAAGCAATTCTTGTCAAACGACACAAATTTGACTCAATTGCAAATCGAAAATGTGTTGCGTAATTAGATAGCAGGGTCGGATGCGAGAGATCGCCGCCGCCAATCGCCTCCGTGTGGACACGGCGGTTTCCATACAGGGCTAGATAATGACAAGACAAATTGATTTAATGTTTAGTTTTGAACGTACACTATCAAACAGACGAGTAATCACCATACCACGTTTTTATGGAAGAACGATCAAATAGCGTACCCTTAAGCATCGCATGCAGGTACAGTGAATGCTTTTTCTCGTAACTTAAAAAATAAAATACAGATACCGAGCAATCTTTCACACATGTAGAAAAACTGCCGAGTTGTCATTCGAAGACCGGTTACTGGATTGGTGACAGATGATTGATGAAACTTATCCCTCGCAGTGGACAGACTCGATCCGATTGATCAATCACAAACGAATATATCCACTATCCAGTTATTCTTTCGTCTCTGTGTGTGAGTGATGCATCAATCTTGTGATATGAAAGTTAAGATAGTTAGAGAAAAACTTTCGAGCTGACACTTGTCGGCAAAAACATTATCGCTCATCTGTATTTTGGTATTTGAGTTATAGCTGAGTTCAAGTTTTTGTTTGTGTTTCTCAACTTTTGAGCTCATGTGTCACTAATATAGAATTACAAGCAATAATCTGTACACAATGTGTAAAGATTTATGAAAATGTGGGAATATACCAATTTGCTCTAGCGGGAAGCACAGAACCGGTTGAAGTGGCGATGCTTGGGGGAGGCTTATGTCCAGTAGTGGACGTCTTTCGGCTGCAACGATGATGATGATGGATTATTACTAACGAGGCTACTGTCTTGAAGACTTGAGCTCTAGCCTCTGAGCATTGAAGAAGAAACATAAATTTAAACATTTGGTAGATACTTGCACGCTGGTTTCACAACGCATGGAATTTCACACATCACCCAGCTATATGACATGACTTTCATTAAATGAAAGTCGATAACCCAGCGCGACAAAGCGAAAAGGCGAAAATATTGTCGCTGTAAAAAGTATCGCAGTTAGCGGTGAAAATTGAAAACACAACTACTGGAAACCGTTTCGTTACGACATGCAAAACATTTTAACGATGTTAGTTTTTTTGTGCTATATGCATTTAAGTTAACCCTTTCCACGTGAACCCTAGTTGGGTGACCATAATTTAGAAAATATTTTAGGCAGTAATAATATTTTCTAATAAAGTAATCATTCTGTTTATGAATTTGTGATGATTTAATTCGTTTGTATTTAAATTAATTATTTAAAAATGATAACTTAGAATTACTGTTTTACTCCCAAACATTACTTTTAAGCTGTCAAACCACAGTGCCAAACCGACTGACACAAGTTTAAAAAAAATTGCTTTATCACCCATAACGTTCCCACTACTGGGACACAGACCACCTCTCGATGTGAGGGAGTGGGCCGTAATCCACCACGCGGGCCCAGTAAGGTTTGGTAGATGTCATATGTCTTCGAATTTTTGGTTTTAGCACATGCCGGTGTCCTCCCAATGATTTCCTTCACTGTTTTGAGAGCAGTGGTGATGAAATAATTTACACAAAGTAAAGCGCCTGTCTGGGTCCTACGACCAACAAATCGTAAGTCACGGCCGTTAACACTAGGCCACCACTGCGCCAAAAATTAATGACGATTAATTTTCTTATTTCAAATAGACTATTCCAAATTAATGTAGAAATAAACTTTCCCTGTCTTCCTCCGTCCTCCAAACAGTATTATTATACCAATCGTTCTACTCAAAACTTGCAGTCAGGATCCAAGATTCAGTTCGCCAAGCAAACACCGTTTATCAGGCGTTGATGGCAAACTTGCTTTACAAATCTCTTACTCGTACGTTCACAATACCAAAGTCAGTTTCTATTTCGTTCTCAGCACTACAGATTTCCCAGTTGCATCGTTTGTCCTCAGTTTAAGAGGCAAATACGTATTCCCGTAACGCATAGACGACGCTAAGTGTATTCTTTTGTACGTCTCACTGTACTGTTACAGTGAAAATTGTTTGCTTTTCAGTTTATTGTAGTGCGGATTTCTTAATTGTTTCGTATGATGATTTAATTTACGAGTATGATGGCCAGTGATACATCTGATAATTAAAATATATATATTAGTAAACCAGAGGGGCAATTCCTGTAATTTTTAAGAACGTCCGCTTTCGCATCTCATCCCGCAACCTGTCAAAAATACAATCTATCTACCAACATTTTTGACAAGTTTGACAGATTAAGACTTGAATGTGAACGATTTTTAAGTAGGAGAATTGGCCTTCTGGTTTAAAATCAGGCATGAACCAGTATAAAAAAAGAAAAGAAAATGTATTAATTGAGACTCGCACAAATCACAAATTAAACTAAAAACACACTAAACATAAATAAAAAATAATAGAAAACAAAGGAAAATTTAAATTTAAAGCAGTCCTGTACGAGGCCAAAATCTCAGCATGATGCTGCGACTTTAAAAAAATATATGTCGTAGCGCTGGTATTCTGATAGGGCCTGCAGTGATGTCACGGATAGATAGATACAGACAGAAATAAAAAAAGTAAAATATATGTAAATTAATGTAATTTGTAATTTAAGTAGTATGACACTTTTTAAATGTTACTTAATGTGTTATGAACTTTCCCAGTTTTAGGACACCACTTTACAGACAGTAATATTTTATGAGCACGTAGATTTGTAGGCTGACCCTGTCCACTGTCCAACGAGCAAGCATGGTAATGGCAATTTGATACTTGTTTATTTTCTGTATAAATATGAGGAAGCATATATTATTTGCTCTGCTTCCAAAATTATTTAACATATTCAAGTAAAATTCTCAGGCAATCATTTGTTTACAGGTTCATCAAATAGTTTTGGGACAGGGTTTAGTTCGAAAACTACAGACTGTACTTATTATTTCCTTAAAAAATAAGCCCCTTATTTTGATTCGAGGGCTTCCAATTCCGTGAAATACCTACAGACGAATCTAGAGATCAGTTAGTTCATGAAATAGTAAACTAGTTCTGTTCTGCATAATTTATGCTGTGATTATACCATTATGGAATAACATGAAAGGTATATTCCCAATTGGTATGTTTGTCGTGTCATGATTTAGAAGCGACTATTTGGCGTAATATTATTATTACATTATGAATGTTCTAATAAGTATGCTTAGAAATTAAAGGATATTATTATAAGTTAACACATACCTGCCAAGTTAACAACCGGTAAAAAGGCTACAGATTATATTTCCTAAAAAAAAAAGAAAAAAAATGTTCAATATGCTTGTGAATTTTTTTACGCTTATGACTGTTAAGCAAAAACATGTATGCACCTGTTGTTGTTTTTGTATTTTACCATCTTTTTATACCATGTTTTTTAAGCAAATAAATGTTATTCTATTCTATTCTATTATCTATTTTTTATTTAGAAGAAAACATGTTACGTCGATCCCAAGTAACATGGGACGAGGGTAAGAAGATGATGATGATTATCTATTATTTTACTTATTTTTCTTTTTTTCCAAGGAATTTAAGTACATTATATAAAATATATTATTATTATTATTTATTATTATTTATTTATTTATTTATTTATTTTATTATTTATGTACACACAGTAAAATACATACAGATACGACATAATTATAATTTGAGTACAAAGGTATATTTGAGTATTATTATATTTTTATTTATTATTTTATTGTTATTATTTTATTTATTTCAAAAGTTTATCTTGGAAATCACTGACAACGGCGAAGGAAACCTTCCTAAATAATAATAATTATTATTTATAAGTCCAGGTTTCCTCGGTTTGGCGATTTCATTATAAGTCTAAAATCGCCAAACCGGGGCTTGAACAAGCGTGGTGGTCAATGATCGTGCCATCTTTTTTTGAGAAGAGGCCTTTTCCTTGTAATGAGAAAATAATAGGCTGGTACTTATTTAATATAAGTCTAAAATCGCCGACCGGGGCTTGAACAAGCGTGGTCGTCAATGATCGTGCCTTCTCTGTTTGAGAAGAAGCCTCTGACTTGCAGTGAGACAATAATAGTACTTATTATAATATTTCTACTGCATATTTTTCTTTTCTTGTAAACCAAATGTTATACCATACCTAAACCAACATTGAACTAAGTTTGAAGGGTTCTTCAATTTTGTTCATCAAACAATAAGTTAGTTTCGTATTACCAAACTTAGATAAGTTTGTTCACTAGACTGTGTTTACTATTGGAAGACAATCAAATTGGCTATTCCAAGGCCATTTTTATACTAACTTTTTGAAAAGTTTTTTCAATAATGTGGCCTGGCAGCACTCGAAACATATTAAAATGGCACTAAAGAACTTCAGTAAGAACTACAAAATTAAAACTCGAAGTTTACCTTAAATTTTGTAAGTGCTCTTGATGACGTTTTTTGTAATGAAGTTTTTTAACGCGGCTTGTGGTATGAGTTAACTGGTAGAAATCTTCACGTAACGAAAAAGCGTTATGTCCTAAAAAGCCAGTTTCAAGGTCTTTTAAGTTTTTGTTTATGGAACCAAGTTCATCAAAGCGGCTTACGGTAGGAGTAAGCTCGAAGAAATCGCTACGTAATGAACAAGCGTCTCGAAAAAGTCAGTTTCAGGTGTCAAAAGTTTGCTGGGGTTGCGGGTCTGTCCGAAAGGGATATCGCTGTCCACTGACACGGGCAACGGAAGGAACACGGGTGGGTTTTAGTCAGTAAAAGTCTGACACGCCCTCTCGCTCCGCCCAGAGCGGCAGAAGTCATTTGATGATTTCCCATCCTTAAAAAAAAAAGGTGTCAATAGTTATTGTTTTTCAGTCATCTAGTAGATGGCTCTGTATTAATACATAATATACAGTGAAAAGACCTTCGTTCCATCGGGTGACCCACGACACCTTCCGACTTCTTTTTATTGCCTAATATTATCCTTATAAGATATGATATTAACAGGCGATTTCTCAAAACGCAACTCAATTTAAGTTATCCTTAATGAGGGTTTTCTGAACTGAAGTTCACTAGGTGGCAGCAGTGAGACTTCGTCATAGTCATGACTGAAGGATGAACGAATGAATGAAACGAATGATGAACGTCATCATATATTTTTCTTTCATTTTGGCTTGAATTTTCATAAAAACCCTCATTCCCATACTGTCTTTGATACTTTATGATGTAATCAAGTTCTACTAACTTCACAGACAGTGGTGCTACTGGGCAGTTGGTTACACCACTTCTTCTTCCCAGCTAAAGCACTAGGAAGTGGTGAAGGGCGGGGGTTTTGGGGCACTGTCATATGTAATTTTGATGTTCACAAAGTGCTAATTATCAGCCTAATTTGAATGAATAACTTTTGATTTTGCTTGTGCCGAGACTTTTAAGAACGTTTGCTTATATAAAAATATCCTCTAGTAGGTATACTCAAATATTTCAGCTCCCGTAGACTTCATAAAATATGTATGAGTCTCGTTTTCTGTCTCTTTCGTTTGCTCTTACGACTTTAGTGAATCTCTTTGGTGATGTTAGCTGAGGATAAACTGTATCATTTAATACCTTGCCTCGTCTGGATTATTATTTCAATAACTTTTGCAATAGTGGTGCTCGTTAGTTTTGAGTCTTTCTGCAGTTTAAAAAAAGAGCCTGGAAGGAGAATAGTTGTTGTACAATAGTACTGTCGTACCGTAGTGCGGAATTTCAGTGAAATACTAGGCCGTAACGTGCGTCCTACTGTACTTAGTAGTTCTGTATTGTCAAAATAGGTACGTCATTACGGCCATTTTTGTCTTTGAGCGTTTATGGTAACAGACATTGTATAAAGTTGCATTAAACGGGTTTTGACAAGTTATGATAGTCAAAACACAATTTAAAGTCACAGAAAATTGCTCACTGCTTTTTATAAACAGACAGCAATTCGCCGAATCTAAAAATCTGCATTTAAATTTTTCGATGTTGAATAGTCAAACACCTCTAACCGTTGAATATTGAAATTCAATCAAAATAATATTATGCGATATCATCGAAACAAAGCCGATCCTATTCCCGATATAATACAAACTGTATGAACAGTACTGTGGGACGATACATTAATATGCATCAAGTGCAAACTATCGCCGACCGCGATCGTAGTGCGCACGGCAAACACGAACACAGCCACTACTGTTCACTTTCCATTTATACGTAGACACAGAAACACTGTGTTGCCGTACCCTGCTTGAGTACTGAATTATTTTGTACCGGGTTTGGGAATGAGGAAACAGCGTGTCGGCCACTTATCTTCTTGCCGAGACAAGTGACGGAAATGAGTGACTTAATGGCGCTACGAGCGATAGCTGGTTTGTTAGCACTTGTACAACGGCAGGAATTTAAACGATTTGTTATTTGTATGTAGTACGATAAGTACAACAACGACCTCACCAAAATTTGTTTCGCTTATTGTTTGTAGACCTGCTAGAAAAACCGGGTCCACCCTTTATAGCAGAACTTTTTATGTCATAATATAATTTTGCATAACAGCGGATAGCATAAACTTCATTTCGCAGAAAATCGTCTGGCATAGACTCATTTATCATTCATTAAAAAACTCATAATTTTGTAAGTCAGAATCATCTTTTAGCACAAAGTTCATATCCTTGAATGATTAAAAAGTAGAACCATCATATCGCAGAAAGTCCACAGTCAGAGTCGTCTTTTGGCATACATTTCATATAGATAGTCTTTAAAAGGCAGAACTTATCATATCTCAGAAAATTTACAGTTAGAATCATCTTTCGGCATACATTTAATATCCATAATAATTGAGAGACTCATCTATCACATTACAGAAAATTCATAGTTAGAATAATTTTGTATTTCTTACAATAATAATAAAATTGATTGAACACTTTTTTTTCTCCACGGACATACGACGATAATGGTTATTGCTAGATCTTTCTGATCAAGCGTTAATCAAATCATTTTTACTTTTGCTGTAGTAGGAGGCACAGTTGATTGTGAACATTATGTGGTTTTTTTTTCCCTGTCAGGAGCATGCAAACAAGCTTACACCATGCATGCACAATGCAAACATGCAATCAAGCATACACCATGCATGCAGCATGCAAGCAAGCATGCAGCATGCAAGCAAGCATACATCATGCATGCAGCAAACAAGCCAGCATGCAACATGCAGCAGGCATGGTTTCTGTCACGGCTCCGGCGCTGCGGGGCTCCGGCGGTCCCACGCAAGCTTGTCGTCGCAGATGGTTTTAACGCTCACGACCTGCTCCTCAGCTCGCGGCCCACCTTGCCCTTCCGCGCCTACACGGGCTTATATTACACTCTAGGGGTAGGGCAGACCAGACTACGTGGAGTCGGTTTTGCAGCAATTCGTTTCTGTCACTACCTTTTATAGCACAACGTATTGACTTTTTAAGACACTATTTTTATTTTTATTTAAGGTTAAAAATGCTGTTTTATAGAAATAGCAATATGCCTAATAAAATTATTCCAAATGAAATTCTCCTATCTTCATAGTATGCCAAGTGAAATTGTACCAAATAATCGTCACTCTAAATATACGTTATGTTAACGAAATTATGCGGAATTTTAACTTTGCCAAAGGTAATTATGCCAAATAAAATTCTGCCATATTAAAAGTACGCCATCGTAAAGTCGGACATATAAACATTCGGCCAAACAATAATTCGTTTAAATATTTTTTATACCTTTAAAATATTCGTTTAAATATTTTATATGCCTTTAAAATATTCGTTTAAAGATGATTATGCCAAGTGTGTTATGCCAAATAAATTTCGTAGCATCAAAATTCTGCCAGATAGAGGGAACCCAGAAAAACCAACCTCATTTTTATAACAACTAGCAATTGTAGAAAATATTAAATTGAAATCATTAACAACTAAGTATTATAAAACTATAAAGCACTATGTGTTTTAAAGACAACACGAAAGTTCAATTACCAACCTATTGAAATCGACAGATTCTTTATCATACGATCGTCCTACCATTGGCCTCAGCATGAAATAAAACTGTAAAATCTGAAATCATTAACAGTACACCCAATGACTGTTGGGTGTACTGTTAATGATTTCAGATTAACTTATTTTTTCTACAGTCTCAATAAATACATTATGTAGTAAACAGAACTCCTATAACATATGTAAGTTGGGACTCGTATGACTAAAAAAATACACTACCTACACAAAATCTTCTTTTTCGTGTGGTTGGTGGCTAACTTAGTATCAAAGTTTTTATGTCGCCCTGAGCCTCTGACTTGGCTTCACATACCGTCGAGAAATACCTCTCAGGCATGTCGGTTCCTCACGATGTTTTCCTTCACCGTTTTTGAAGCAAGTGATAACTATCACTCCCTACGCAAAATAAAACACACACTATTTGCGGTCTTTACAATCGGAATATCAAAAAACAATTTCTGTAGATTTGGGAATTTAAAAGGTTTGGGGTTTGAAGCTATATTTTTCAACAGCAGTTTAATTTCACTTTTATGCTGTCGGACGCTACGGGAGAATTGAATAAAAGTCATATGTGAATGTTCTGATTCAATCCCATACGTGTTTCGTGAAAATCTAAAAATCAAATGTACCGCGCTTGTGTTCGGCCCATTTTGATTCCTTCGACCGTACCGGGTTTTTTGCGCCCGAAAATATTGAATATTGGACGAAAAATATTTTTGTACTATATCATTTTATTTTCAGAAAAATAAAGCTGGAAATTGAACGTAAAGTAGATTTGAGTTTAACTTTGAAATACAAGCAACTTAGCAATAGTAACTTTTAAATTAAAATTCTTACCAACAAGAAACTAAAAGTACCAAAACCAAAATAAATACAACAATAAAGGAAGGTACAGGTTAAATTAATAATGCACTAAATCTCAGAACAGATGCTTCACCCCAACTTACAATTTAACACAGCTCTTAGGATTCAAAGGAGGAGACTGTTTTACTCCAAAATATAGCAGTCTAGATAACTTTACAGCTGTTCTTATTAATAATGCAACAGCTGACGATACCGAACTACAGATTCAATAATAAGAAACTGATCAACGAAGCTTCTTGCTACCAAGCGAGTTTCAATTATGGAGTCGAAGTTGAAATTCAAATTGGAAAACTGTACTGATATCTATATCCATACTAATAATAAAGCTGAAGAGTTCCTTTTATGTTTGTTTGATTGAACGCGCTAATCTCTGTAACTAATAGATGGATTTGAAAAAAAAATGCCATTGATAGCCTAATTCTTGAGGAAGGCTAAAGGATATTTAACATCACGCTAGCAGCCGAACAAAACGAAGAAAAGTCACAAAGAACGGTAAGTGAAAGCGAACTAATGGCGCGGGCGATGCGATACGACGGGGTGGGTCGGGGAAACAAGAAATTTCACGCGGACAAAGGCAGAAGCTAGTTTTGTATAAAGATACTATCCTATACTTTTTATCAATGATGTAACTACTATGTATCTGAGAGTGCGAAAGTAATTTTGTAGCAATTTTCGAGCCACCGAAATAAACGTGACAAAGAGTAACAGTAGTCGATTTTTTAAATCTTAGTTATTTTTACATGTAAACGCAACCAAGTAAAGATCAGAAAAAAAAGGAATTTTTTAAAATCAGTTGGTTTTTTTAAATCTTAGTTATTGAGGTAAATAAGCTAGATTTGTATAAGAATATTATCGGTACACTATGCTATACCTACTATCAATGTTGTAACAACTATGTATCTCAGAGTGCGAAAGTAATTTTGTAGCAATTTTCGAGCCACCGAAGTAAACGTGACCAAGTAAAGATCAGTAACAAAAGTCGATTTTAATTTTTTTGTTAGTGAGGTAAATATTTAATAACATGATGTCATGGGTACAATTTCCTAGTCGTGCAAAGTGTTATTGTGTTTTTCCATCTGGAATTTCTCAGTAGCAGCCCGGTGTTTGAATTTGTACCCAGTTGGTGGACATAGACTCGCATGGGGCTGAAGAGCATTTATTCTAAAAAGTGGGCAACGTCGCAAATAGATGTCAAATATTTCGCTGTTTTGATTAATTTGGCAATATCACTGTATGAAAATATGAAATGTGGGTAACTAGCGAACTAGAATATTAATAATTAATTGCAATTATAACACTGAATTTGATGTTGTAACCTTTTTTTTATATATGCCACATTTATTAAATTATAGCGAAAGATCGATCTAGTTAGGTCTCATATCTTGGAAAATTCGGTTTCTCAGTATTTTCACCCGAGCAGAGCTCGGTCACCCAAAGTTTAGAACAAGATGGCTACCTTAGAATAATGATATGGCAGCATTTTTTTTTTTTTTCAGTATTTGAAATCATCAAATGACTTCTCCCGCTCTGGACAGAGCGAGAGGGTGTGTCAGACTTTTACTGACTAAAACCCACCCGTGTTCCTTCCGTTTCCTGTGTGCCGGGGCCGCGATATCCCCCTCGGACAAACCCGCAACCCCTACAATTAAAAAACTAACTAACGAATTATATAAATAAATACAAAAACACAAATACTAGGACACTCAGTCGTTGAAGTCCGAGTCTAATCTGAGATTATTTTTAAAATAGAACATTCCAGAAATATAATATTTTCTGATATAAATCCATGCGTTTGATCCGCTAACGGCCATTAGGCCGCAAATATACCTGACATTTTATCCAGCTGATCATAATCTAGCGTAGGAGGCGATTTTTGTGTGGGTAGCTTTTTCAAAGAAATCTCTTCTGAAACCGCATGAGTTCATCATGATCTATTTATATTTGATTCAACTGAAGAAAAATACTTTATTATATTTATATCAGTCTGTTTATGACCGACAAAAATTAACCAACTGTTTCATAAAAAACCCATTAAATACCATCTTTAACCTTTTCACCGCCACGGACTTCAATAGAAGTTCCGGATTTCCGTGCCACCAGCGCCACGACTTCATTAGAAGCTCTTCATTTTAACTATGTTATAAAAATAAATTTACTGTATTTAACAGGTTTTTTTCATTTTATTCTTTAATATAGCAGTCTAATACCCTGTTATTTTTATTTTTCCAGACAAAATAGTTCGTTATTTGTCTTAACATTGGCAAAAACAAAAACTCCGAACATTTTTAATGTCCCCAGAACGCCAAGGACTTTATATACGTATATAGTCGGCTAGTGATGTGACGCGAAAGTTATCACTGTTTGATTTCACCCGTTGAAATATTTATAAATATTATTATCGAAAACAATTTGAGGTCAGTAAAATATGAACTTAGCTAACTACTTTATAACCAAGGGAAAATAGACTAATTTCGACCTTCAGATGGGTGCCGACTTGGAATTAAATAATTGTTAGCAATCCTTGTCGATAATTTATATTCCCATCTCTACAAAACAATTATAAGTTTATGGTTGTCAGTGCCCTGGGCGCCACGGACTACTATAGAAGTCGTTCTGTGACGTCATAAACGTACGGCTGTCAAGGTCACTTTGGCATAGTGCAGGCTGCTGGTACTAATCGGATTCTTTATTGGAGTAAACAAATAGGTGAGAAGATGAATGAAGAACTGGATTCAGATCAGCTATTAAACATTTTAGAAGGTGTGGAATCGGACTTCTTCGAATTCTTTAGACAAAGCTTAAAAACAGTGCTGTGATAGGTACACTGCTACGAGTGTGTAACTTAAATTCATACTTATTTTCCATTTCGAAAAACACTCTATATACACTGAAAAGTTATGGAGATTAGCTAGGGTACAAAACGTTGACTGAAGTAGTTTAAAAAAACATGGGAGTAGACAGTACCGATGTGACGAGTCGGATTTTTTGGACTCGAGTTACTCGAGTTGATATCGCTACTGTCTCGAGTCGCAACTCGAGTTGACTCGACTCGGTGCCTGTAAGCGAGCCTAGGCGTAAGCGCAAGCATGCCCAGTAGATATGTGTGAGTTGAGTCGAGTTATCCACTCAGTTCGGCATTGGCAAGGATGTTAGGTGCCATTATGTACAAACAAAACACAACAGGTCACTAAGTAACAAGGCAAGGTCAGGTCGCCAACTAATGAAACAACAAAATTTTAAAAATTAAATCAAAATAAACATCGGTTATAAATTAAATATTATAATTAATAATTAATTAAATATTAAATAAATATCGGTAAAATAAACATGCAATGCATCTGTACATCAACACGGCGGGCAAGCACGTGGGTTGTGCGGGCCGCGGTATCGCTATCGACTCGGGGCGTAACTCGTTCGCGGGATGCGACGCGACGACGACGTGAGCGAGTTAGCGAGCTGAGCCGTCGTCTCGCGAGTCGCGAGTTCGCAACGGCTCGGCAGCGGCGTCGCGACTCGCCTCCGCAACCAAACCGTTGCCATAGATCACGATCTTTCGATCAACCGAGTTGACTCTAGTTGGTAAAAACTGAACCCGAGTTGACTCGTTTACGATTTGACTCGAGTTACTCGAGTCAAATAACTCGACGCGCACATCGCTAGTAGACAGAAATAGAAGAAAGACCATAGACCACATCCCTAATCAAAATTTAATTTAACGTGCTCTGAGCGCCAAGGACTTGAAATGAAGAATGATTGACTTCATGAAACAAATAGAGATGTACCTCATTTCCTAAAGCTCTAATTGAGTTACGTATTTGTTTCTTTGATACTTATGATTTATACTGTTTTTTACTGTGAAATAAAATAAATATGGAAATATTTAATCAGTTTTTATTTATATCTGTAAAGTTATAATTAAAACTTAACGCGTATGAATCTCATTCATTGATATGACGATACCCTCATCAATACTGTTTACTATATATTTCGTTATACATTTATAGCTTGGCGCCTGGCGAGGCATCGCGTTCTGTGTACGTTGGCGGTGAAAAGGTTAATAAAATAAATGACAACTTCATTTATGATGATCAAAGACGAAAATATAAGGTAGTAGTAATTCCTCGGAAAATAACCATAATAAATTAATATGTAGGTATTAACGAGCCGAATTTCGATGTTTTGTCAAGTCGTTTCTCAAACCAAAGACAAAATATCACGCCTTGTTTTCCCCGAAGGTGGAAGGCAGAGGTAGACCTATTAGTTCACCAACCTTTTGTCAGTTATGTTTAAGCCCACCTAATAGGGGGTGAGCCTATTGCCATCAACCGGGCACAAATCCAGACTCCGGGCTGCTACTGAGAAATTCCAGATAGAAAAATCCAATAACACTTTACCCGACCTGGGAATCAAAACCAGGACCTCATGCTCAGCATTAGCACTTGCGACCACTACATCAACAAGGCTGGCAATTCAAATTCAAACAAAATCGAGATTTCTTTATTCAAAATAAGTTTAATTTATTATACTTTTCGGAAATACGTCACTGATTCTACTAATTGGGGCGTCAGCGCCGTCTAGCGGCGCTCGACAGAGTCTACAACATAACGCTCGAACCAGCCGGATCTTAGCAACAGTTCATCGGTGGCGGTCAAGCAGTGAACATATGAAACTGGCGCGCATTCCGAATAGTCGTGTCGTGTACCTACAGTGTGTGAATGGCTAGTGTGATTAATTTGATAGTAAATTATAATTTGACCTGAACTGCAAACGGTTTTACTATTACGCAATAACCAACACTACCCACAGTAGTTAAAATATGTTTGATAATAATGAGAGAGACACTTACCTTCTCCGTCATACTCATAAACCGAGCAGCATGAGCAGTGATAGCCTAGTGGTGTGACCGTCGGACTGCCAAGTCATAGGTCTTGAGTTCGAACGCACGCACCTCTGACTTTTCGGATTCATGTGCGTATTATATAATTACCATTTGCTTCAAAAACGGTGAAGGAAAACATCGTGAGGAAACCGGCATGCCTGAGAGATATATCTCGAAGGCATGTGAAGCCAAGTCAGAGGCCCATGGGCGGCTTTAAAACTCTGACACCAGGTTAGTCACTAACCACACGAAAAGAAGAAGACCCATAAACCTTCCGAAATAAATTCTCTAAATTAATGATGATGAAAACATCATCAAAAGTAACACAGAGGGACACGAAAAGCGACTTTTTATATGTATAGATGCACCAACGCGAAAAATCCAGTGTAGATATTGTTTATTCCAATTACTCCCAAACAATTATGACAATTATTCATAAGCTTCATAATTAAATAGATATGAACACGCATGAAGCTCCACAACCATCTGCCACTACTCTCAAAACGGTGAAGGAAAACATCGTGAGGAAACCGGCATGTCCTAAAACCAAAAAATCGAAGACATATGACATCCACCAACAGGCACTGGGCCCGCGTGGTGAATTTTGGACTTCATCCTCTCACCGAGAGGAGGCCTGGGTCCCAGCAGTGGGAACATTAAATGCACTATCACTAACATGAACTATCGAATAAAGACCAATTCGTTCCAATTTGCAATCGATACCATTTCAAAATGCCGTTTGAAACTTCACATCGTTCGTTGTACTGAAAAGGAATTGTAAATTTCGTATTATGGTAATTCGGATGTGCTAGCATTAAATTAAGCCAGGCTAGGGTTACATGGCGCAAAAAGTGAGCCTTGTTTTAAGGCCGTGTGTTTAAGCCGTCTTGTATGTCGTCAAAATGTTTTTAGACTGTTTGCATTTCAGTATCGTATTCGTATTTTCATGTTTGCTGAAATGATGTATGATTTCGTTGAATTTTAAATTATTAATAAGGAGTTTCTTTTTCTGTTACCACTGTACTTAAGTATCTAGGTAAACTTGATGTCAGTAATTGAAATAAAAGTTACTACAAATGCAAGTAAATAGTTTAATAACGCATATTGTTAACAACAGTTTGATAAGACTGACTCGATGGTCTAGTGGCAAAAGCTACTGCTGAGCATGAGGTCCTGGGTACGATTCCCGGGTCGAGGAAATATTTATTGGATTTTTACATCTGGAATTTCTCAGTAGCAGTCCGGAGTCTGGATTTGTGCCCGGTTGATGGCAATAGGCTCGCCCCCTATTACATGGAACTTAAACATAACTAGCGAAATGTGTGTGTACTATAGGTACACATCTGCCCAACCCTTCGGGAAACGCAGGTGTGATGTTATGTTATTGTTAACACAAAAGCTGAAAGCTGCTAAATTAAGGTAAAGCATATTTTCTTTTTTTTCTTTCCTTTTGTAGCACGAGAACGTTCGTTATAAAGGAGGTAGGTAGTAATCTCGATTTATACAAAAGTTAGTAACTACATTTTTACTCCTTACAGAAATACGTAGAATAAGTACTACAAACTTCTCCAGTACCAAACCTACTTTCACGATTATTTCTCACACTGTCAACTCCAGTTAGATCGATCACAGAATGCAGGGGATCCCACTCCCGAGAAACAACGGTAAGACAAATCTTTCCCCAAGCTCTTGGAAAGTTTCCCGGCTTTGCTGGACCGCATACATTACTTACACCCATTGTGTAGGGAATTTGTACCTTTATTTGTTGAAGAAAGGTGTTTATTTATTAAGATGCAAGATTCAATTACTTTCTACTGAGTAGATATTGTTATCTTGTAAAGTATGTTTTGATTGTTATACCTACTTAATTCATCATTCCTCTGAGCTATGTTGTATTGTAGTCGCCATCTACTTTAACTTAGAAGTTATCCGAATCAATATCCAGTCAAATTACATTTTAAAGTTCCCGTCGGAGCCAACTACTGATCAAGTGATCGACGCACAGCATCGAATTCAAAGAAGTCAACTTTGCCGCGCATTGTCACAAGAGTGGGCTAGACTACAATTTATTTTCTATTTAGTTTTAGGATTTGTTAGGATTATTGATTTGAGCTAATAAGAATATAATCACAGATGGATACAGATGGGACACTCCCCTTTTTTGAAGTATGAAGATACAAGTAGGTACGCGGCGGGCTCGACTTGTCGAATTCAGTGGGCGTAATGTAGTCAGAAGATATAAGAGTTACGCGATAGAAAGAGAGGCAACTTCTAGGTGAATATATCTGTAGGTAACTAGCGCTGTACGACCTGAATTGCACTTTATTGTATCGTGGCAAGAGTCGCTATTTAGGGTTCCGTAGTAAACAAGGAACCCTTATAGTTTCGCCATGTCCGTCTGTCTGTCCGCGGCTTAGCTCAGAGACGGTTAGTACTAGACAGCTGTAATTTGGCATATATATACATATTAATCATGCCGATTAAGTGGTAAAATAAAATCAAGAAAAATATTTTTTTTAGGGTACCTCCCCTACACGTAAAGTGGGGATGTTTTTTTTTCTCGTTTACCTCATGTTGTGGGGTATCGTTAGAAAGGTCGAAAATTCAAAAATATTGTGAGTTTGTAAAAACCATTTTTGGATTCAGGGATCCGTTTGCGAAATATTAAGCTTTTAACTGAATTTTTTTGTTAGAGTCAAGTGTCCCCCCTTCTAGCTAAATGGTTGTATTTGGACTTGTGAAAAAATTCACAGTAGTAGTATATCTAACGAAATTAAAAGGAAAACTATCAGAGCTAAGTAGGCTGTACAGGTTAACGAGTAATAATCAACCAACTGAAATTTGCGGTTTGAAAAACATGATCTCCCATAGGTAGCTATATTTTTGAGCCGTTTGGGGTTGAAATACTAGGGCCGTGTGGTCCGAGTGCTCATCGAGTATTTCGGGACATCGCCAAGCGGTTGGTTGACTCTTCACGTGACCAGAGGGCTGGCCAATTTTTAGGTCAAAGAATCAGCATTGCCATCCAACGTGGCAATGCTGCCAGCCTTTTCGCCACTTTTCCAACTGACAGCGATGAGGATGAATTTTTTGATGCTCAATGAGCTCTTCCTTAATTTTATTTTTTATTTTTATTTCCTCTGTATACTTGGACATAATTTATATATTTTAGTGTTAGATGTATATTATATTTAAGATTTACTATTTATTTACTATCCTACTTATATAATAAACTTTTTAGTTGTGGTACCTACCCCATCTCCCATACATTCTGTATGAGAGAACATGTTTTTCAACTACAATGTTAAGTTTGTTCTTGGGATAAACTCATCCCAACTACGGAACCCTTCATTGTGCGTGGTCCGACACGCACTTGGCCGGTTTTTTTATTTATATGATTTTGCGGAGCGTCTCATCAGAAACTGTGATATAATTCAGACCTACTTTACTCAATGCGTTTTGATTTCAAGAGATTAAATTTATTCAAAATATCACTAACGCCCTTTCAATTCGGGACGTTTGTTTCCATTGTTCCGCATTTCATTAAAAAAAACATTATACCATCCGTGATGTCATTAAAATGCTGGAAACGCCACAAAAACACGGCTAACACATGTATTGTGATGAAAATCGAGGTGGTCAAGCAAACTGGTGCAAACGTCAGATTTGCAATTCACAGTGCGTCGTGCTGGCAAATAGCCGAACGGTTGACGACTAGTATTTGTAATCGAAAGCTTAACATGTTGTTCGGCACAACGATTAGTGTTGACGATGGTTTCCGATACAGTTGGTGCTGGGGAATGGGCGGAATTGGTGGAATTGTCGAAATTGTGCGCGAAATATGTCACTTTTCGGTCACGTGATTTGACGGACTCGCTCTGCGTGATGAGTGGTTGTTTGCACTGTCATGTTTATTTTAGGATTTGTTTGACAAAATGTATAGTCTTCCGGTTTAGTGTTGTTTTGTTTTATGCATAGTTTTAGTTGGTCCGACTTTATTTCGGCTGAACTATTTTGCTTATTGTGTTAATTTTCCCCAAGGATTCTGTTTTAAATATATTAATTTTAACAGCATTTTGCCCACACAAAGATTCAAAAACAGTATCGCAAACTGGGTAATTGCATTGATAACCACATCTCGATCAATGCAGCTGCTATCTTCATAACATAAGTACCTGAGTTCTGATTACTACAAATAAAGAAAACGAATGACAAATATTGCACCGAGTAGAATAAAATCCACCTAGAGCAAGCGTGGTGATCTATGCTCGTGCCTTCTTTGTATGAGAAGAAGCCTTTGCCCTGCAGTGGGACAGTTAAAAGCTGGTATTGTGGCGGCATCTACATCACCACATGCGAACTACGCATCAAAGACCTGACGTCACACGAAAATCCTGACGTCACACAAATCCTGCATCACGCAATTAGGCTAAGCGTATGCTGAGACGCAGGTGACGCAGGTCTACGCAGCGCAGGCCCACAGCAGATTTTGTAATGACAGCTGCGTACGCTGCGGCGCAGGCATGTGCGACGCAGACATGTGTCTGTTCTGCTCTGCGTCTCGTTGAAGAGCCGGCACAGATTTCTGCGCGACGCTTACAGGTCTTCACTTGCTTTTTGCTGAGACGCAGGTAACGCAGCATAGCCGTCTATTGTTTGTACTAGCTAGGACTCGAATGTGTCTATGTAGCTGCCTCGCAACATATGCTCGCGGCCTATGTCTGCCTCGCCTGCCCTACCCTGCAAAATCTGTACTGCGCTGTGCTGCGTCACCTGCGTCTCAGCATATGCTTAGCCTTTGAGTTTACCGCGCGAACAATATATATAAGACTATCCGACATCAATCGTTGGGCAGTTGCCCGCCAGACACGACACACGTCTGGTCGGAGGATCCTCCCTTTTCTATAGAGTGAACTTTACACCCTGTTCCACATGCCTCTAAAATATTTTTATTTAGCGAGCAAAGGTGGCTCAGAGGTATCGTCCCCGACTTACCGAGTTGTGGGTCGTGAGCTTGAACCCAAGCAGGTCCTTTACTTTGTGTATTTAATTTTATCACCACTGCTCTCAAAACGGTGACGGGGAAGGGGACAGGACGGAGGAAGACAGGGAAAGTTTATTTCTACATTAATTTGGAATAGTCGATTTGAAATAAGAAAATTAATCGTCATTAATTTTTGGCGCAGTGGTGGCCTAGTGTTAACGGCCGTGACTTACGATTTGTTGGTCGTAGGACCCAGACAGGCGCTTTACTTTGTGTAAATTATTTCATCACCACTGCTCTCAAAACAGTGAAGGAAATCATCGTGAGGAAACCGGCATGTTCTAAAACCAAAAATTCGAAGACATGTGACATCTACCAACCCGCATTGGGCCCGCGTGGTGGATTAGAGTCCACTCCCTCTCGAAGTGAGGAGGTCTGTGCCGTTATAGGCTGATTATGCTTAACATAAAACCTGATATAAAAAGAAATCACCCACTAAGATGAATAATTTTCATTTAAACATTTAGAAAGAAAAACATACATCTAATTAAGTGACAGCTAGTAAGCAAGTCAACTGCGTAACTTCACAGAGAGAAAACAGACTTAACGAGTAGAAACTTCAGAAATAATTTAATTTCCTCAGACGTAAGTTACGTAGTTAATTATAATATTTTATGTCCTAGATCGTATTCGGTACTAAGTACTAGGTACCTTATGAACGTTTCGTCTAATAGATGTAGTAATTTTCCCAACCGGTTTTAATCATTGACCTCGAACCAGAAACGATTGCGGTTTAGGTTTCGGTTACCGGTATTTTAAACGGTTAATGGGTTTTAATTACAAATTCAGATTCTGCTGAGCGAAATTAACCGGTTAATTAATTAAGTTTCGACGGCGTAAACGAGTTCTACCTACTACGCCATCTCTCTTACACCTACAATAACAAAGCTCTCGGTCAACGCCAACGAATACGCAAATTACTGTGACAAACGGCGCGGCGGCGGCGGCGGGCGTGCGTCGGGGTAAAATTAGTTTATTCAGGTTAGCGCGAGTTTTAAAATTCTATCTCTGTAATAACCGGTAACCAACATTATTTAGGTTTATTTGAAACCCTGTTTAAATTAACCTGTTAATCGACGAACTGTATAAAACTGTTTTATGAATAATATTATTAACCGGTATTTCAAAATCGGTTTCAAGCCCTGGTAGTAGGTACCTACGTTAGTTGGATACTCGTTAGCCAAACCAAATTATATTTTATTGTTTGCGCATACCTACCTATAATACTTAGGTAATCCCGAACTATGAGGCAAGATTCTTCAGTAAAAAGGTTTTCAATTAATCCTGCAGTATACGAAGTATTCTGACCTCCATTCTGAGCTGAATAATTATCGCATACAAATAACATAAGCTTTAGATATCAAAACGAAAAAAGAGTTTATAATCTAGATAAAAAAACTGTACCTATCAGTTTATAGAGATGCTGAAAATATATTTTCCTTTTAAATCGTACTAATCGATTCTTAAACAACAAAGGAAATGCAACGAAACTCCAGTTAGTCAGTCCATTGTTTGTTTGGTACTCGTTGCCAAGTCTAAATAGGTCAAAAGGATACGTTTCACTGAAACTAAGCTGCTTTTTCTGCTTTTAGTATATCCTTTCTTTGAATTCGACGTGTAGAACTGTTTTATACTCGCCGTCACTTGTCCCTACTTATAGGTTCATTAGAAAACCAGCGTCAGACAGCATCTGCCTGGCATTAATGCTGAAATGAACCTTTTTGGCGCAGCCGTGAGGCACACTATTATTGTTAAAATATTATTTTCACTTTTTTTTTATTTTGTATTTAGTGTTTCACAAACTGTGTCCAAATAAACATTATTCTTTCTTTCTTTCTTTCTTTCTTTCTTTCTTTCTTTCTTTCTTTCTTTCTTTCTTTCTTTCTAGATGATTTATTGTATCCATCGAGTACGAATGGCAAGTAAATGATGAAGGAACACTTGCAATAAATAGATCACTCTATTATAGAATATTGTTATTAAAGGAAATGTTTAGTTAGTTTTGGTGAATCGGATTCAGGAATGAAGGGAAGAGGAAGTAGAATGTGTTTGGTATTTTTTTTGTTTAACAAAAACATGTAAATATACAGACTGGCAGCGACATCGACGCGAAAACTTTTACCATGGAAGAGTACGTAATTCTGAACCGGGCTTTGACATTTTTCGTCGGTTATTAAAAAAAAAAATCTACTGTTTCATAGAAAAGTGCGATACCTACGCGGTCAAAATGTATGGCACAGCTGTTTTTTTTAAATAACCGACGAAATATGTCACCCTGTATACACCTGATAAACTAAATTCACTAAGAAACTATTAAAAAAAATATGGCGTCGAAAAATTCTTTCACATCACTGTCGACTGGTAATGTACCCAAGAGACTAGCGTCATTGCCACGTTGTATGGCAAAAGTAAAAGCCAGCCCTTGGATTACGGGAAGTGTGAATTAGCCATTTGGAGATTCCATTAAACAAAAATGAAATAAATAATATGACTGAAACAATAATATGAGAATGTAATCAGCAATTTTGCTATCAATGTGAGCGGAAAAAACTACTTTTTAAGCCATGTATTTTAGCTACATTTTGACCACAACAAGCTCTTTTTTAAACCTGCACATACACAAGTAGAATTTTATAGATTTTATAAAAAGCCAATGTCTATTTCCTGCCCCATTACGGAGGCCATTTTTTACCACCTTTCCTGAATAACAAAAACCTTCAATAACATTAAGTTCAACGCCACCGCCACAAGTGAAAACATTACGGACAAGTTTTCGTTGACATAAAAACGACGAAACAAAAAGAAAAATATCTCACCTCAAAAAACGATAAGAAACTTGTTATTTCTGTCCATTTGAGTTAGGTGGGCCAAAAAATGTCAACTCCAATATTACAAGTGAAGTGAAGATATCGTCACATCCACGGTAAAGTTGCGAATCCGTCATTTTCGTGTAAAACTGTTTTTTGGCGCAAGCCGCCCCCAATGTGGTAATGATATTCATACCGTGGCTAAGTCTCAAATCTGTGTCTTTAAAGTTTGCACGATAATAAAAGTCAACGCACACACGGCGACTTATCAAGCTGTCCTGTCAGCTGCTCGTTCCAGGAACTGATGGACGCTAGTGATGGCGCCAAACACGTAGCCAAATTCTGGGCCGAGTCTATTTAGATTGCCATCGACACGCTCATAAGAAAAAACATTTTACATATATCTCCAGTATAAGCTGACTTCGCATTTTCTAGGCTTGTCATACAATGGCAGGTGAGCTGAATCTGTAAATGTATACCTAGCTTGATAATTTCGTTGTCCGTTCATTTGTCAGGTAAGTGCTGTTTTATTTTCAGCTTTGAATCGATATTACGTTAATAATGTATATCTTTACGGCGAACACATAATTCCGTCATCGAGGAAAATCGAACCGGTAATTTGAAAGGCGTACCCAATCGGATTGATGGACATTTGTGATGTGGGTATAAATATCTCCACCAATCACAACAGTGAAACGTTATGCGTTCGATCGATCGTTTAGCTGTCATAGTTAAAATTATTATAGATTTATTTTCTATAACCAGGTTCCATTAAAATAGATCGTTGGTCTAGTGGTCGTAAATACTACTGCTGAGCATGAGGTTCAGGGTTCAATTCCCAGGTCGGGCAAAGTGATAATTATTGGGTTTTTCCGTTAGAAATTTCTCATTAGCTGTCTGGAGTCTGGATTTATTCCCGGTTGACGGCAAAAGGCTGGCCCCCTATTACATGGGACTTAAACATAACTGGCGAAATGTGGGTGGAGGTACTATTACACTTCTGCCTAACCCGTCGGGGATTACTGGCGTAATGTTAATTTATGTTATGTAGGTATTGGACTACTTAAGCAAACTAAAGTTCTTTTTGTTGTAACACCTCTTTCGCATTTCTTTTGATGGGCGTACCTACTCTTAATTAATTTATACGTTGTTGTCGTTTGGCGGTAGTAACTCACTGTAGGTAGGTACATAGTCACGCATGACGCGCTAAGTACCGTAACGGGACTCGTGTGCCGCTGCTGTCACCCGGCTGTGACACACAGTACGTCATCACGCTCATAGACGTAATCTGGAAGTGTAAACTGTACTTTTTATTTACTTATTGTGAGCGCGTGCGCAGGCGACGCGATGGTGATGGTGGAAGCGAGACAAAGCACTAGGTATTCTTGTGGGTGTGATGATAATGGTGTTTTATGTGGGTACATGATAAACGGACGCACAGTGATGCCTGCGGATAATTGTTTTTATGTTTTTAATCATTTAATTCTTATTATTGGTTGTATAGTAGCATTATATTGAAGTACTGTTATTTTTTTTTTTTTTTTATGTATAATTCATTAAACCTGACTTGGTTTCCGTATGTCTTTTTCGGGTGACCACTGAAAATCAGCGCTATGCTGTGGGTCCCCCATAGCACAGCATCATGCTGAGTGGTAGCCTTCTTGTCACAGTCATGACGTGCCAGCAGCTGCCGACTATTTCTGTTTTGTGCTCGTTATTGTATTTAATTCTATTGTGTTTTATTTTCTTGTTCTAATGAGTTTATTATCTTCTTTTTTTTATGCACGTGTTTCTGTGCCAAATAAACTTTCTTTTTCTTTCTTTCTTTCTTATACAATTGTGATTTTTTAAACTTCATCTACCAGCACTTGAAATATTACCATTGGAATATACAACCTGCACCCAAATTACGTATCACACTTGCATTCCCGATCCTAGGGTTTATAAGGTACCTAATCCATTGACCCTCTTCATAGGTTTGAAAACTCGTCTGCACAACAACTTAATGAACGTGGCTGACATGTCAAAATGAAAGGTACTGCGATCCCTCTGTTTTGTCTTCTTCCTTTTTTTTCTTAAAAAAATACTTGTGCCAGAAGACTCTAATCTACTCGAGTTTTATTCCCAGCTATCATCAATCAAACATCTACATTTTTTTCCCCAGATCGTTAAGAAAATTTAAAATACGAATAACTATGCATTCACAATTTAAAATTCAAACTTTCAGATAAACTATGAACCGTGTCGATGGAATGTGCCAACCTTATTAGGCTGCATGCATAAAATGTATGCGCCATTTTGTATTCAACATTCGTCTATGAATTATTAATGGTAATGAGAATTAAATTTCGAAACGATCGCTACGATTTACCTACTGGTTTGTAGGGATGCGTTTTTAATGAGTGTAGATATTTATGGACTTAACAGCGTTTATTCAGAAAAGGGGCAACGTCGCAAATAGCTGTCAAATATTTCGCTGTTTTGATTAATTTGGCAACATTACTGTATGGAAATAAGAAAAATAGCTAGCTAGTGAACTATATTGATTATGAAATGCAATAATTAATATCGTAACACCGAATATTTAGTTACAGAGTAAAAAAAGCATTTGGAAACTTTCCAAATGCCTTTTTTACACCTAAAACGGTTACAACATCAAATTCAGTGTTATAATTGCAATTCATTGTTAATATTTTAATTCACTAGTTAAAGGTAAATATTTGCCAGCGATTTGTGACTTTGCCAACTTTTTGATGAATTCTGATACGTTGGCATATTCACTATGAAGTGCAGTGCATACACCCGAATCACAAGAAAAAAGAGCCAACATACTTCTTTTTTCAAACCCAAAAGGAAACAAGAGATTCTCGTCCGCACAGAGATGCAAAATTCAATATTTCAAGGTGTTTTTGTTATTCAGTTTCATCACAGATATTTGCAAAGTAACAGATGAAGTTGAGTCCATGTCACGTCAAAGGAAGGAGGATGAAAATACACCCTGTAGTTTAAAAAAAAACCTGTGGTGTACTCGCCCGTAGTCTTTATTTTGTAATTGACAGTTTCCTTTTGAATTTTTTCGACATAGGCGGTCACTCACAGATGATTTTTAAACTAAAATTTTAAGAGACGTAAATTGGAAGAAAAAAGATACATAGTTTTTTTTGTATCTTTTTATAAAGTCGAAAACACCAACTTCAATTATTTATAAATACAAAAAGAACGAAAAAAAAATATTTAAAAATGTTCGATCTGATGCTTACAAAACCTAGCCAGGACCAACAATGTTATCATTTTCCTCAGAAATTCTCTTGTACAACGCAGGCACATAATTTTCCCGATAAAACTAGATGACATCTTAATAAAGGCTTGTCTTTATAAAATGAAGTGCTATAAAACAGCTTGGAAAACATTTATTTCATAAAATTGAGACGCTAACTTCGCAGCACTTAACTTTCTAAACGATCGGCGGCCGATAGTATTGGTTGTTCCTTTAAAATATTGCTACTACATAGTGGTTTTCAGTTTTCCAACCTCGTTGGTAGTTTTAAAACGGAGGTTTTATAACGTCTTTTATTTTTATTAGAGCGTTTCAGTTTTGGTTCGCTGTAACAGTACTATTGCAGTAATTTTAAAATATCAAATACGGTTTTTTCAGGGAAACATTTCAGGTGTACTTTTCAACAAATAAAATGGAAAACTTTTTTAATTGAATTGGACTAGTTTTAGGAATATAATTTATTTATTTTCTAAAAAAAAAACAAGTTACCTATTAGTAAATTTTTATTTTCTCAATATTAAAACACTTTCCGTCCAATTGGCTTGGCAATGATCCCCCCTGTATATACCAATCAAATCTTAAATATGTCAAGATAAACAGACAAAACATGTATAAAAACCTAACTTTCAAAAATAACCCTATAATATTTTATTGTTACAGCTGCACCCGAGGTGACTACCTGAAGGTTTACTGGGAAGTGCAAGGCCCTGGTCCTCCTGGAACCATCAACGAGCGCTCAGCCTGGGCTCGGGAGCTCTGCGGCAGTAGAGCCGACGCCCCTCCAGCCCTATACTCCCCTGGACCCTCACTCATCATGGAGTTCCATAGCGGGGCCAAGCAGAACAATGCCACGGGTTTTGTTGGCACATACAGCTTTATTGATAGACGTGAGTAACTTTATTTTTCTTGGCTTGCCATTGGTCAGTTTAAAAGCGACTTACCGGTCTATTCTGTAAAAATCTCAACGTGAAAGTTTGGGTGAAGTGTCAATAGTGTCAATCCACTCCCACACACACACACACTAGCATCGATTGGAATGACAGCTCGCTTCACCTAAGTTTTCACGGGAAGATTACAGAATAGACCGGCTGAAATAAAGGGTGAAAGAAAGAAAAGAAGCTTAAAAGAAATGATTTTCGAAATGGTTCTAAAATCAAATAATTACAGGATGTTTCAAGTTGGTTTTAGCGTTAGAAGACGTGTCAAATTGTAAGTAAAGGCCGCAAAGGGCTTTGTGGTTTGTTCTGAAGTTTAGCTCGAGACACTACTGACAGTCCTTGTTTGGAAAGCAACTGGAGCCTTCTAGAAAAAGATACAGTCACGTCGATGAATTTTGTCCCATTTCTGATAATCCCAGTACAATCCCACATGTTATTCATCTGAGATTGTACGAGATTGTCTTCAGCGTATTTTTGCATTATACAAATATTTAGGTTAACAGGAGTGACAAAATTAACTGTTTTATTAAAAAATACAGGGCGTTGTGCATAAAGGAATTAATATTGTTTTCTCAAACATGCTTGGAAATTCGAGCATTAAGGCTTGTGCAGACCAGCGCGACTTGTCGCGCGACGCGACACCCGTTATTGTTATACTGTGAAGTTTTCTTAGAAATTGTATTGTTCGTGTCGCGTCGCGCGACAAGTCGCGCTGGTCTGTACGAGCCTTAATGACTCAACGTTGGAAAATACTCGGAAGTCACTGCATACTTATTACTCAGAGAGTTATTTTGGTGATGTGATTTCATGCAGATGTGTAATTAATGAACACTATAATTAATATACGCTTATTACAGCGTGTAAATAAAACAGGTTAATGAGCAAAACTGTCTCATACCTCGTAGGTGTATGAAATTAATATCGTTAGTGCTCTGCATAATTTGTTTGTGGCTGACGGTAACATTTTAAATGTCCACACTTCCGCAGTATTTTGTAAACTTCTAGAGATTTCACATATCATAACACATACCAAGACCTTTTATTTATTTATGAATTAAAATTAACTGTACATAAAGAACAACTAACACCTAACTAATAAATAAAATATAAATATAATATGTTAACTAGTAGTCGAAGGCTCGAACTCGTTGGTGGCCATCTCTAATATGAATGTTAATTAATCTAATTATTAATTTATTTAGTTTTATTTATTTAGTTTTATTTATTTAGTATTTATTTATCTCGTTTTGATTGATTTCTTTATATATTTATTAATTCATTTAGTGAAATAGCCAATGATTTATAACGAAAACGACTGCGTAAAATTTCATAAACAGACCTTTGGGCGTATAGATATTATGAAAAAACTACTGAATGTATTTACTCAATTTAAATTTATTTGAATTATTGAATAAATTATCTATCCCGTTACGGTTTCTATCTTGTCATTTTCTTACTACTTACGTTATTTATTTACGCCCAAAGACGAATTAAAATTAGTTTTGAAAAATTGAAGTTTCGACGCTCATAACTTCCAAACCAATATTTTTTTTCCAGTTCTGCTTCCATACAGGGCTAGATAATGACAAGACAAATTGATATAATTTTTAGTTTTAAACGTACACTATTAAACAGACTACTATTCAGCATAAAACGTTTGTATGGAAGACTGACCGACTAGCGTACCCTTAACTAAAAATAGTAACAACCTAAAATATGCCATCGTTAAATTCCGTCGCATCGCTGTCGACTGGTAATGTACCCAAGAGAATGGCGGCATTGCCACGTTGTATGGCAATGCTTAGCCTCTGGCCAAGGTAAATGACAGCCATGGGAAGTGCCCATACAGGGTCAAATAAAATTAGCTAGCGAAACTCCGCAGACGTAATGGGTATCGGTATCTAAACATGATAAAATGAAAAAAAAGTTAATTTGATGAAAATAAAGTAAAGCCATTTAAATAAATTATGACTTAAATCTCTATCAATAACGCATTAAAAATAATTAAAATTGTTTGTTCGTACTAAGTAACAAAAAAACTATGTAATTACATGCATGAAGACGTAATTATCATATTTGAAATCAATTTATTCTGCTTTTTTTAAGCTGTTTAATCATCATAATTATCTTAATCACTCATTGAGGTTATATTTACATAATTCATATAATTATGTTAGTTTGTATCTACAATGTCGCCCATGGGCATGTGACCGCCCGTATTTTTCTGAATATTCATGAAAAATTATTGAAAATTAACTTTAAAAGGGGGGGGTCTATCTTTAATATTTTTCATGTTATTCAATTTTTTATGTTTTTAGTAGCGTTTGCCATATCTTCTATGTTATTGGCTCGATTTGTATTCTGTTTATTATTTCTAATAGCTTACGAGTTATTTTATCGGATTAACTAAAAAAAAATAGTAAAATTTGTCGACTATGAAAAAAAAACGGAGGTGAAGATTTTTTTTTTAAAAAAAAACTGTATTTATTTTAAAAAACATAAGTGAAATTATGTTAATTATACATAAAATTATAGCGGGATACTGAAAAAAATAAAAATAAGAAAAAATGAAAAAAAAAAACAATTAAAGATAGACCCCCCTTTTTAAGTTTATTATCGATAATTTGTCATGAATATTCAGAAAAATACGGGCGGTCACATGCCCATGGGCGACATTGTATAGTCCATTATAATCAGAAATAAATGATTTTGTTTGTTCGTTGTTAATACCCTGTGACAGGTAGCATACAAAAAAAAATACACAAAAGCACAACAAAACTATTGTTACACGACCGGCCAGTGTTAAAGTCCCACTGCCGCTAACTAACCGACTCGCAAATCGGATAATGAAGATTTTGACCAATCACGATGTACGTTACACGTGTTCGAATGCACGCCATTTTACCCTTTGTCGAGTGTCCGAAATTTACTAAGCGTATGTATTGAATAAAGCCAATATTTCTTTCTTTCTCGTGTGGTGGACTAACCTGGTGTCAGAGTTTTTTATGCCGCCCGTGGGCCTGTGACTTGGCTCCACATGCCGTCGAGAAATATTTCTCCGGCATGCCGGTTTCCTCACGATGTTTTCGTTTACCGTTTTTGAAGCAAGTATTAATTTTATACAATACTAACATGAATCCGAAAAGTCAGAGGTGTGTGCCTTGGGTTCGAACTCGAGACCTATAACTTGGCAGTCCGACGGTGACACCACTGCTTAAACCAAAGCCAGTACAGTCCAATGTTAAAATCCAATATTTATGTAAAGTGCCTGAATAATGCCTAAAGCTTTTTGTTTTGGAACCCGTAAATTTTGATGGAGTGCTGTATCCCGGGAGAGTACGTTTTAAACTCTGATGGTGGTTTAAAGACGTGTCTGAATTTAAATTTGTTTATGATGAAAAGATAGTTAGCTTTTGGTAGTGAGATGAGATAGTTATGCAGTTAACCGATAAAGAGCTTTTGATCTTGTCCTACATATATTTTTATTTTGAAGTCAGATATTTTATGTGTCAAAAATTGTATTTAGAGTAAAGTAGCTAGTATTTGCATCCGGAATAAACACTGAGTTGGGAAATGAAAAAACCAGCTAATTGCGTGTCGTGACCACGCACAATGAAGGGTTCCGTAGTTGGGATGAATTTATCCCAAAAACAAACTGAACATTGTAGTTGAAAAACGTGTTCGCCAATACATTTCAACTGCAAATGTAAGTTTATACCCACAATGTTGAGAGATTTACCATGTTATTTTAAGACCATAGACTTCTTATAGGTGTTCCTGAAATGTATGAGTAAAGAACCAACCGCTGTATTAAAAAAAAAAATAGGTTCAGCAGTTTCGGAGATATGGGGCCTCGGTCAATTTTCAAAAATACGAGTATATTTAAAAGTGTGTACATATTTTGAAATTATTTAAAAAAATTATATCCTCGCAAAAACCCCTTACTATTTTTTTTAATTCTCTTGTTTGCCCCCCAAATGTGACCTCCATATTCTAAATTCATTTATTTACGTTTCACCTCCGTGTTTGGGTCACAGAAATACATATGTGTACCAAATTTCAACTTATTCGGTCCATTCGATTCGTAGCAAATTGGCTGTGACAGACCGACAGACAGACAACAGTGATCCACCATATCCAGATCCAGATAGGGGTTCCATTTTATCCTTTTGAGGTACGGAGCCCTAAAAACATAGTCTATTTAAATAAAATGCCACACCACTTTAGATGTTATGCTTTATATTCGTCTTACGTGTCTTAAATCAAGTCAAATTAACTCAAGAACGACGAGAAAACAGGAGTTCGTTTAACTAAAGATTCGGAGTTCAAATACACATACGTGCCTACTAATACACCTACATTAATTTATTTCAAAAACATTTCTGATTCTCCATTCCCCGTAGTCTTACTCTCTAATTTATAATTTCTATAATCTCTTGCGCAAACTTGAGAGGTACTGAACAGATTTTAGCACCGTGTTTATAGTTGAAAGCTTACATTTGAGTGAGGTAGTAATATATGAAATTTCACCTTTTGCCCTTGTATTAAGTAAGCAAATGTTTGAGCAACACAGGTTAATGTGGTAAATTTTACGAAATATGAGATATTTTACTAAAACAAATACGAATTGTAGGGAACGAAAAATGTTGTAGAGACTTTTTCTCAGGAATTCGACAGAAAAATAACAGATGTTGTGTGAGGGTGTGTGAAAAACATTTTCTGCCTATATAGAGGAGATATAACACAAGTGAAAGTAAAGGACTAACCGTACAGTACAGTGAGCATCTTTCATCAGAGGGATATTATGTTTTTATCATGAAGCTTAAGCAGAATTTAACAGTAAGTATCTGGCTTTATTAAAACAATATGTTCTAAAATTTGACTAAAATTTGGAGGGGCTCGTGGCTAAGTAATAACAGCCGCACGGTTCGATCCATCTGGTTAAGCTACGCTTGCCGGGGTTGGTCTGTGGATGGGTAACCATCTTAGCATACCGAGACTCCTCCGTGCCTCGGAAAGCACGTTAAGCCATTGGTCCCGGCTGTCATTCGTGGATCTTTGACAGTCGTTACGGATCGTCAGAAGCCCGAAAGTCTGACAACCAGTCTTACCAAGGGGTATCGTATTACCCAGTTACTGGGTTGTGGAGGTCAGATAGGCAGTCGCTCCATGTAAAATACTGGTATTCAGCTTCATCCGGTTAAACTGGAAGCCGACCCCAACGTAGTTGGGACAAGGCTAGGCAGATTGATTTTTACTAAAATTTTACTTTTTGTTTATAAAGCTGCTTATAAACTAAAAGTAAAATTCCTATGTGTTTGTCATTAAATAAATAATAATAAAATTATGTTTATTTATCTCCAGAAATTATATTCTTTTATTAGATACACATTAAGTTGACAGGTATTTTTGAAAAAAAAAATGTAATTTGCTATCTGGAGTCTAAACTAAGCCTTGAGCTAATGTTATGAAAGACCCATAATTTGTGTAAACATTTTTAGTACCTACTAATAGCTTTCCTTAATACTTTTGTAAACCAATTTGAATGTATATTTATGCTGTTGGTGTTCTTTAATAAATAAACAAATAAGATTCGCAAATATTTTAACTTGACTGTAAAAATATTTGCGGATCTTATTTTTTTTTTACCAACCTATATGGCAATGGTATTCAAGTTGACTTTGCTTTTTAATTCATCGAAAAACAATTAATTACGGTTGATTACTATCCGTTCCCAATTCTTCCCGTGGGTGTCCTAAAAAGCGACTAAGGGACTTACTAGAAAATGGGCAGCAGCGTTCTCTATTCATTTTAACACCATACTGCGATCGCCAACCCGCCTGCCAAGCGTGGTGATTATGGCAAACCGCCCCATTTGGGGGAGGCCTATGTCCAGCAGTGGACGTCTTTCGGCTGAAATGATGATGATGATGATGACGCTCCGTTCCGTACTAAAGTACAGCTTACAGTACAGTAATCGTGGAGTGGGCCGCGTCTTCGTGGATGGCACTATCTGTAAATATATTAGATAAAATAATTGAAAACCCCTGAAACTGAAGATTCTTGAAACAGTCTCGCATTTTCACAAGCTTTAAAATTAACATAATTATCAATTAAGAACTGTTTGTATGTAAATTCATATGTAAATGGGTAACTTCTGACATTTTCACCTCCTACGCACAAAATCTTTGGCACTGTGGCGGCATCTACAATCGCCACATGCGACCTGACGTCACACAACATCCTGACGTCACATAAATCCTGCATCGCGCAATTAGAGTTTATCGCACGATTGACATATATACAATCTCCCAACTTCAACCTCTGGGCAGTTGCCCCCCAGACACGTCACCCGTCTGGTCGGAGGTTCCTCGTTTTTCTATGGTGGATGAGTGAACTGTCAGAACCCTGTTCCTCATACCCCTAAAGCACCATTGGTATGTGCTTTTTTCAAATCTTAAATATAATATACAATCTAATACTGAAATACATATATATATATATGTACAAGTATTAAAAGGAAATAAAATAAAATAGGGAGAGCACATTGGGCATAAAAAAAATCGTCCGCATCGCTGTGAGTAGGAAAAGTTCCCAGAAGGCTTGCGGCAGCGTTGCCACTTTTGTTAGCAAATCTGTTTCTTTTTACAACAAATTTTACTTAGTGACACAATGAGCGGTCTTTTCGCTAAAAGCGATCTTTTACAGACAACCTTTGATGGATGAGAGGTCGAGAGGAGAGACAATACTGTAGGTAATCAGTGTTGCACCATTTACATATACAATAAATACATAAACACATACATAAAGCATATACTTATCTATACAAATATATATTATATACAATGTCGCCCATAGGCATGTGCCCGCCCGTATTTTTCTGAATATTCATGACAAATTATCGAAAAATAACTTAAAAACTTTTTTTTTTAAACCTTTAATTTTTTTCCATTTTTTTTTTTTTTTATATTTCCCTTGATTTTATGGACCTACACTTGTGTTTTTTTAATTAATACTGTGTTTTCTTAGAAAAAAATGTCTTCACCTCCGTTATTTTTCATAGTCTAAAAATTTATCATATAATGTTAGTTAATCCGATAAAATAAATTCATAAGCTTTTAGAAATGATAAACAGAATCCAAATCGAGCCAATAACATAGGAGATATGGCAAACGTTAGTAAAAAAATAAAAAATTGAATAACGTGAAACATATTAAAGATAGACCTCCCCTTTTAAAGTTGATTTTCGATAATTTTTCATGAATATTCAGAAAAATAGGGCGGTCACATGATGGGTGACATTGTGACGAATTTAAGACTGTACCTAGCACCTTTGATGGTGAAGTAAATTACAAGACGACAACTATCTAAACTATCAAGCCATTTTCACCTAATTTATTTATCAAATATTTCAACTCCAAAAAACTCTTAAGAATTGTAACACCGCTATGATTGAGTACAAGAATTAATATCACAATGAAATATAATATCTCAGTAAGTAAATGCCTAGTTATTCATCCAATTAAATAGCTCTGACAACAATTCAAATGCCTTTAGGCAAGTAATTTATTCAAAAGACGTCAACTATTCAAAGTATAATTTGTAGAAGTAATTTAAATTGAATTAAAATAACTGAAGTATAAGATAAGATCAGAAAGTGGATAATGATTGATGACTATAGTTTTGCGTCTTCAGTAACTAATTGGATAATTATTTAAGTTGTTTTTAAGTTTGCTAGATGGAACTGAAACCACTTTTCATGCCACCTTTTACTGATCGTTTGAAGGAATAATATAGTGAATGGTATAATTGTATTAATTATTTTGTCCATGTAGGACAGATGGACAAAATAATTCTAATAAAATAATATCACAATTATTTACTAACGAAGTGAACACAAGAAACTACTGACTCACAGTGATTAAAAATTATATCATGAAGGAACTGGGACATCATTATTATTAGTCTGAAATAACACTCAAGCTCATCGTCACACCAATGCCTGCCCTTTCTCCATGCAGTGAAATAATAAATAAATAAATAATGTTTATTTATCCAAAAATAATACATAGACACAGGTTGAACACAGTAGCAGATATACTAAAATTGTACATCATTGTTTGTACAAAGTTGATTTTACAAAAATCTATATGACAAAATATAAACAGTGAGAGACAGTGTTCGGTCAGATGGTTGCGTAAATTAAGTGAATTAATTAAATCACCAATTCAGTGATCTATTTATCATAAATAAATCGACATTATTTCACTAATACATGGTGAACAACATTGTCTGTAAATTTAACATTTTAAGTGAACACTTCCTGCAGTTGGTATTCAATTTAATTAAATATGTTTTTAGTGTGCTGTTTGCGTGTGAGGGTAGGTGTGTGTGTTGGTATGAGGGTGTGTGTATTGTATGTGTGTTAGATATTAGTGGATGTTTGTACTGATAATAGGATTATAGACTTATTAAATTAATTTAATCATTGGTCAGGAAAAGTGTTATTGGGTTTTTCAATCTGGAATTTCTTAGTTGCAACCTGGAGTCTGAATTTTTGCCCGGTTGATGGCAATAGGCTCGCCCCCTATTACATGAGACTTAAACATAACTGGCGAAAAGTGGGTGTACTTTAGGTACACCTTTGCCCAACCTATAAACAAGGCGTGATGTTATTTAATCATCGACCAAAGTCATTAAAAAATCTCCAACTAAATAACTACAAAATTGTAAATTATTTTACGCTTTGCCTAATCATCTTCAACCCACCCCTATCGTTTACATACAAATCTGGTAAATCGTTAAGACTTAACAGAATTTCTTCACTGAATTAAGCACAGAGTTTTAATTACATCTGATTTTAATTTAATGTCCGGGTAAATGTTCGGGGTATCAAAAGAAAATCAACTATTCCGGAGACATTAAGATGAGTGGACTGAGGAGCTTTGTGGATATTGTCATCACTTTCAAATCCTTTAGGTAGATCTCATATTTCTTTGAGCTACATTCATTACTAAGTTTTCTAATATTGAAAAGCAAAACTACCTAACCGAAGAATTATTTTGATACAGAGGCATACAGTATTTTCACACTCTACGTATGGAAAGCGGAGGGTTTTCACAGACTTCTGGGCAACCACTAAGTGACCTGCCCGTCCTCAACACATAAGGCTAAGCATTCAAAAATTCAAAATTTCAAAAGTCATTTATTCAAACTAGGCTGAGAATCAGCACTTTTCGAACGTCAAAATTACATAAGACAGTCCCCCAAAACGCCCACCCTTCACCACTTCCTAGTGCATTAGCTGGGAAGAAGAAGTGGCGCAACAAACTCCCCAGCAGCACAGCTATCTGTTCAGTTAGAAGAACAAAAAAAAATATGAAAGATTAAGATTAGAAGGTCTGGCAATTCCCACAAGAACACTTCAAGTTACGGCAAAGAAAATAATTCTACTATTGCAATATTACTTAACATCGCAACATTGCATTACGAATTTTATAGGAACAACAGAATCTCTTTATAACAAGAATATTGTTAACATTTATTCACAATAATTCCAATTCATATTTTCTTTATTTCAATCCCCATTAAGCTTGAAAACTATTATCGATAACAATTGTTAATAATTTTCAGCCTTTTTACACTCGCTGAAGAACTCTATCGAACAATAGCGCTTCAATACTTCCGCCATTTTGAAACAGCTGAAAACAATAGGTAAAACGAAACGCCTAAAATCCTTGCATTGTTTGAATAAGAAAGCCTCTGCAATTTATATAATAGAAGGTTTGTGAACAGTGAAGTTTGGGGTAGGTAAGTGAGAGAATTCAGAAATATTTAAGCTAGCATCAAAGGATTGCATTCATTTAACGGCTTTTATGGACACAGACAATTGATGAGAATAATTTTTTTTAACCGCTACGGGGAAGCTATTGGCCTGCATCTGACCTGATGGTAAATCATGATCAGGCCGAAGGTGGAAGCGAGCTTCACCCGGAATCCTCAACCACAGAGGAACTGGCTATCATACCTCAACTGTCAAAACACAACAATGCTGTTAAAATTATTGTAATTGCGACAGATTTAGATAACATGGTGGTAGCTAGCCAGGCGGACTTAGAACAAGCCCTAACACCAACCAAACCGAGCAGAGAATTTTGCCACCACTAGGAATCGAACCCGGGACCTAACCACAGAGGCGGTTAGCGGCGGTTTTACGACTTAATTAGGTACTCCCTGTTAATATAAATAGAAAAAAAAACAATATTGCTATTTTAATATAATAATGAACTTAATCAAATAGTACCTGAAACAATAATTAAATGAAACCATAAACATTAGGTCTTCGCAGGCGTAATTCATGACGTCAAAATGTTTAAACCTCGAGTAAGCCAAAATTTATGACCGTTGAAAGTTCTAAGTTACACCATACAAAGTTGTAAGTACTATACGTAGTAAACGTATCACCACAGTTTAATCACCCGGTTTATATGGATTTCCTATCTGAAGCTCGTAAATACGACCGAGTTTTGTACTAAAATCTTGATGACATCTTACCGTTGAAACATTGTTCGGAACAGAAACATCAATTACATAATGTGGGGCAAATTTATAGTAACTAAGATGAAGATGACGATGAGATGAACGATTTTATTGGTGAGGATGTTATAATTTTAAAAGAAGTAATATTAAGACACGCTAAGAAAATATATCAACAACCAGTCAGACTGTTCACAAAAAAAATCAATCTAACTTCCCTTTTGTTTTAAACAAAACACTCCTTCAAACAACTCTATTGTCCATTCCATACTTTCTAAACAATTCAGCCTTTTACACCCCGAAAAACTTTGATGAACTCCTCTCTACCCACCTAGAGCACCGAACAGATTCTAAGATAACATAATCATTAACACAAATCTTCCCTAGCCTTTTGCCAGTCACTGCGTAAAATACGCCATCATTCCTCGAATCCTTTATCTTAAAGGAGCTCAATGTGCCCGTATCCTTACTGCCCTTCAGTGCCAGCACTTTTGTTGGCTCTTATTCCACAACTCTGAACTTCATTACTTTTCAATTCGTGGCCGTTAATGAGTTTAGCTTCATCTAAAACGTGGTCGGGTTTCAGCTTTATGTAGTTCAGTGTGTTGATAAGATGGGAAATTACGTTATGGGCAATTGCGGGATAGAAATCTTATTAAAGTTTTTTGTTAAGTCATTAAGAATGATTTGTAGGTTTATTTTTATTTCTTTGCTATTACTACTTGTCCCCCATTACATTGGACTTAAACAGAACTGGCGAAATGCGGGTGTTTTATAGGTACCTCTGCCTGAGCCTATGGTGGAAACAGTCGTGATGGTCGGTTATGTTGTACTGCTTGCGTTGGAAAACATAATTATGGTTCCAGATATAGGTAATGGAACAGTTGCTTGCGCAAGTGTTGATAAGTTCTCTTAATTAACTAACGAACAACAATATGCATCTCAGTTGTAATAACATCATTACGCGGTCACCAATTCGCCTGCCAACTGTCGTGGTTATGGCAATATACCGTTGACCGTTTGGTCGTAACGGCCTATAGACCAATTTCAACAATGGACGGGTTGATATTTCCGATTATTATGGGTTTGAACCAGCTCAACACAACGCTCAGTCGAAACATAAACGCTTTTACAGGAATATTTAGTCTTGTAACAATTTAGTGTCTAAAAATATAAAACATACACATCAGTTTAACGATAAAGATCGTTTTCCTTCTCATCCTGGAAACGTTTATATAGGTATTTATAACGTTTTAATCAGTTGACGAACGTTCAAAGATTCCATTCCCTCTGTGGGAATGGAATCTTTGAACGTTTTAAAATAAAATGAATAGCCATATTCGCCACATATTGTGTTGATAACTTTGATTTTTGTCATTTATAGGTCATAATGAAATACAGGTTTTGTCAAACATTTTCTCTCTACAAACAATCTGAAACTTTTACTAATATCTTTATTGTAACATCCTCACCTGCAATCCTTAGAATAATTTCGTGATTGCGTCATAGTTTCAAAGTATACCTACATTAAACCAAGGTGAGATGAGACCTGAAATTGAAATACTTCATGCATACAGTACACCACGTGTATCACATTTACTCACAAAAACTGTGTCTGAAATGTAAGCAGAATTCTCTCTACACAACACCTTCATATTATTTTGTTGAAAATTGTACAACAGAATAAGATTTTCGATTTAAAAACAACGTTTTGCTGGTAACATAACTGGCGAAATGAGGCGAACGGCTATTGTGGTTACACCTCTGCCGAACCCTTCGGGAAAACAATGCGTGATGTTGTTATATTTTGAAGGTAAATCAGTATAATTAGAAGGTGAAAAAATAAACGTTCCATACAAATAACTTCGCAAGAAAACGCCCGGTAACGTTGCCTCGATGAGTTCAACATTTTTAGTTCAACAGGTTATAATGAAAAGAAAACTCCATTTATACACTTACCTAGAAAATTATCTTCTGTAACGTGAATTTTGACTTTCATTTCAATAATTTTCTTCAATTAACTTGAAATATAATATAATTTAAGCAGTTAAACAGTAAAACTGTTCGAATTTTCACTTGAAAGCTTTTTAAAACATTTCATGCACCTTCCGTAATAAAGATAAGCGTCGTATTTAAATAATATCTTCTTAGAACTTTATAAAATGCTTGGTTCTAACATACAAAAGTGTAGTACCTACGTACTAACATCTTGAAATACCATCCATCTATATGATAATCTTAGAAACGATTTGTATGAAAATTTCATAAGGATACGATGTGCATTTGAATGATTCCAAGTACTCTTGAAATAAGAATTCTGCAAAGGTCTGTTTTAACAGCTTAGTATTTACGAAGATGTTTCACAAATTGTTATGGAATTTGTTATGGTTTTATAAATGATAAAAAAAAATTAAGGACTTACTTTACGAAATCAGACTGGGCTTTTATAGCGACCGAATATATTTTTTGCTTCAATTTAATCACGTGTTACGTGTAACAGTTACTTAATATTATAATAATTATCAGAGAAAAATAAAAATACCTCTTAATATTTTGCACTGATTGATTTTTATTACCGACCAACCGAAACGTACCGAAAATTGCTATAATTTCAGTAGTCGTTAATAGCAAAATCAGCCTATAATTTTCCCACTGCTAGGACACAGGCCTCCTCTCTATTAGAGAAACCAGGGACTCCACCGCGCGGGCCCAGTGCGGGTTGGTAGATGTCACATGTCTTCGAATTTTTGGTTCTAGGACATGCCGGTTCCCTCACGATGTTTTCCTTCACCGTTTTGAGAGCAGTGGTGATAAAATTAATATACTCGTACCTACAAAGTGCCTGCCTTGGATCGAAATCATGACTTAAAACTCATAAGTCGCGGCCGTTACCACTGCTCTTCGTCGTCACTGTCGTCGAACTAATTTCACTCCGTACTAAAAAGCTTTTCATACAAATTAGCACCATCAAAATTTTAATTATCCAACACAGTCAAAACTAATTACAAAGTTAGTAGATTTGAGAGCACTATTAAATTACCATTATACACCATCCTTGTACCACCTGGTCCCTGTATTTGTTCTAATAGGCTTTTATAACTTATCTCAGTATGACATATTTCTTCCACCATAGAACTATACGACGGACTTTTCGGCAAAGTTAATCCTGCATTCGTGAAACAGACATTATGTCTTGTTACGTAGAGATATGGTTTATTATTGTGTTAGCTGACGGCAAAGTTAGGTGGTCTCGAGTCAACTTAGACAAATGTTTGTTCAGGAGTTTCCGCACCTGTGCTTGTGTTATATGTCTCTGTCGGAAGATTTCAGCGAGCTGCTCTGACAATGATCGAAGGTGTCATGGATTTGACCTGATGTCTCGTCTACTAGTTTGTATGAGTGGTGTTTAAGCTCATTTGTATACAACATGTAAAAAAAAACCTGTTCGATCCGTGAAGGTGTTGTTAAGTAAAATAGACTCGCAAGTCTATTTATGTGATAATTTTCAGGACAAAAAGAAAAACAAGATCGCCACATTTTTTCTCAATGGGGAATTTTACCGGGTTATTACATGTTTACAAGTCATAAACTATGACAATGTTTAAAAAAATTGTAAAAAAAAATTTTACAATTTTTTTAGGATTTTGGGTAATTTTGGTACAAAAAATGTGAATTTTAAATAGCGATAACTTTTTTATTTTTAATAATAATTCAAAAAAATATACCTTTTGGTAATGTTATTGCACTACCTACTCGTATGTGCCCCTTTTGAATCGGACAGGATTTGTTTTACTATATTGTATAAATTCTTTATATCAAACAATGAATGGACTTTTATTCTACTTCGCCGTTTCTCAATTACACATTTCGGATTTAAAAAAATACAAAATACGAGTATATATAGCTATCTAAACAGAATTTGATCTACAGAGTTACATAGTGTATTGTATTTCTCATACCTAAGGTAAAAATATTTTTTTAATATTATCTTTAAGATTTAATACTTAAGCACTGTTTTTAGGGGGGGGGGGGGGGGCTTATAATCTGTGTGACAGGTTTTCCTCGTGAAGATATCAGTCTTTCACAAAGGATTTATCAGAAATTGTAATTATTATATTTTTAAGGCGCCTTTGTGGAATAGAAATAAAATGTTTATTTATTAATTATTTAAAGTAGTTTTATACAAATATTCGACCTTATAAATCATTTAAAAGAATCAAGTTGTCTGAGCTATTCAAATAGAATACAATTGATTTAGTTCTAAGCAATATAAAAATATGCAACCAGTATATTTCGTAGCATTTACGAAGGGAAAATCTGGTGTAAATCTGAGAAAATCCTACGGGTAGACGGCCCAAGACGCTCAAATAGGATCAGGTCAGGCTTTGTAAGGACGGCTTATCGGCAGCTGGGATCCATGCATATTAAAACCACCAGCAGAATCAAGTTGAGCCAGAGAGAATATTCTATTAGTTCGAAAAGAACCACCGGCGATCGAGCGGACGAATTATTTTTCTACTTACTGATCGAGACATTATCGCTGATAGAGGGTCTACATGTATATATATTTAAACTTATATACTAAAAGTAATTTTAGTGGACGAAATATTGTGCTATAAAGTACTTTTTCCTTTAAAACTGGCTCTTGGTGGTCGAAATTTTCTGTGCTACTGTAAAAACAACACAAAGTTTTAGCGTTTATATTATGAGCATGACTTTCGGAATTTTAATAGATAAACATTCCCTTGAAGGTGTTGCACATAACTTCCTTTGATTATTGGAACAACAAGGCTTAGTTTTATAGGTATAGTCGACCTCGTTATTGCTTCACAATTTTTGATAACAATTCCCATGCAATTGAATCTTCATTAGGGTTGAAATTATCTAACTGTCACATAGACAAATAGACCTTCTTGTTTTATGTCGTGCATAGCATAATCAACCTATAATTTTCCACTGCTGGGACACAGGCTTACTCTCGGTGAGAGGGAGTGGGCCGTACCTAATCCACCACGCGAGCCCATGTTATGATGTCACATGTTTTCGAATTTTTGCTTCTCGAACATGCCGGTTTCCTCACGATGTTTTCTTTCACCGTTTTGAGAGCAGTGGTGATGAAATAATTTACACAAAGTAAAGCGACTATCTGGGTTCGAAACTACAACCTAGAACTCGGAAGTCGCGGCTATTACTATTGGGTACTTAATGACGTGCCATTCAAAGGAGACGGAAACGATTACATACAATCTTGGGCCTAAATGTAAGGAGATGAAAATGGTGTGAATGAATAGATTTAAACTTATCAGTCCCACGCGATAGTTTCAACAATATCCAATCCAAATTAAGGCGGCGGTGAAATCCAAAATAACAATTCCAAGTCAAACGTCGCCCAGCTATCTTTGGTGTCCAGTGTGAAAGCAAGGGTCGTACACGGTAGGCAGGGTCAGAATCCGTAAAAGACAATGCAGTGGTCGTTGAAAATTAAAAATAATCGGGAAAGCACTCAGAACGCATCCGAAAACATGAAACCAATGAGCAACCAGGTAGAGTCAATGTCATAACTGTCAACAGTCGCAACTGTCTACTGTCAATGTCAGTCAGCTTTCATGCGAGTGACATAGACTAAAATAAGACTGATTTTAATCGATATGAAATTGATAATTTTTATATTGGTTTTTCAGTAATTCATTAAATTTTTATTTATTAATATAACTATAATTAAATGCTCTATACTTTATATAAATTATAGTGCATTTTGAGTTTGACTTTCACTTTGAGTTAATTACCTAGTGCGAAGGTTATCTTATTGTAAATGCGTAATCGATTACTCAATTCATCGATACTCTCACGAACACTATCTTTCTCATATTTCTCAGCTTTCAGATTAAGAAATGAGCAGATTTTTCATATTCTAAGATAAAGAAAACATTACTGTTTTTTTAAATCATATCTCAACTTATTACATTTGGGCCCATTGTTTTCCATCTCCTTTAAGTTAATAAAACGATAATTACGAGTTCAACTATACTTACCTGTCTTATTGAATGGTTTCGTCGACTAGCAGGCTGGTTTGATATTTACTAGCGAGGCAACAAGTGTTTCATATTTCATTGATTTAAGTATACTTATATCAGTATCTGGTAAGAGCTCACTAGTCTCAGAACCAGGCCATAAATACGGGTTAATCGTACATTCTCGGCATCGGTGACAGAATTAACATATGCATTCGATGTAAGATCTCAACGATAATACCAGAATTTCAATTTAAAAATAAAAACTCAAAATTAGAATATAGTAAGCAGGTAAATAACCTCATAGAAGCGGCCTATGCTAAAAGAATAGAGTCCCCAGCTACCTCGCCATGTAGCTGGTATTAACCTTATTTTTCAGTAAAAAAAGGAAAAAAAATACGACTAGTTAAAGGGTAAAATACGGCTAGTTTTTGACGCGGCAACCAAGTACGGGGGAAAAAGTCTAAATGTCGCGCTGTAAGCAGGCCCCTACTTACTGCAATCGCTATTCGGTGTACTAGTTAGATTCAGCGAAGGTCGAATCGCAATCGTAGCTGACCTAAAGGAAATGTTCCTCCAGGTCAAAATAACCTAGCAAGACCGTGACATTTTTTATGGAGGGGTGAAGATAGAGAAGGGCCGCCACAAAAGTATAGAATGACGTCATTAATATTCGGGGCAGCATTATCCCCTTGTACCGCAATTTATGTCAAAAATAAAAACACAGAAAGTCAGTCAGCAGTATCCCGAGGTCGCGAAGTCCATAAATTTTCCATGGATGCCTGTCTAGGCGCGTTCGACACCGAAAGCGAAGCAAAGCAAGTAAATAGAATACCGTCTTGTCTTGCCTTGTCTTGTCTTGGGTCCAATTGTGAATCTTAACCACCAAAGGGCCCACACAAACACACACGAAAATTTCATCAAAATCTGTCCAGCGGTTTAGGAGGAGTTCAATGACGTACACAAGTACAGAAGAATTATATATGTAATGATTATGGATATAGAAACCTAATAAAAGGGCTTGTGCAGACCAGCGCGACTGATCGCGCGACGCGACACCGGTTATTGTTATACTGTGAAGTTTTCTTAGAAATTGTATTGTTCGTGTCGCGTCGCGCGACAAGTCGTGCTGGTCTGCACAAGCCTTAATTCTTCATCAACGGTCAGCACGCGTAGCATGACGCTCTCTATTTCTACGAAGAATAGACACAGCTCTTTCTATACAAAGTGACATTTCGTTTCTCCATTTTTGACATCGCACCGTAGAAATCTTTCTACAATCTGTCATTTTGTCTTTCGTTTTTATCGATCTTTGTCTAGGTCCTTTACTATGTAGACTATTGCAGAAGAAAGTTTTCTATCCCAAACTGTCAAAATCACACTGACAACTGCCAATTTGTCTAAGGTAGTGAAGACAATTTGATTTTGTAATCGCCATGCTAAAGACAGTAGAAAACTCTCTACTCGACGGCCACAAGGTATAAGCGGTTATCTACAAAATCATGATTTTATAGGAGAGCGTTTCGAACGCAGAACTGTGATAATTAATAGAAGAACAAAGCTATCATCTTCTATTTTACATCATTTAGTTAATAGGGCATTACCAAGGAAATATTTAGGCCAATATTACTGTAATATATTTTTTTCTCCAAAATATGGTACTTCGACAATTTGAGAAAAATAATTGCAGTTGTCTTTATATACGTGACTTAATATCAGTAAAAATTGACAATTAAACAGAAAAAAAAAAACAAAGAATTCTGAGTCGATTTTTGTAAAAGAGTGAATTTCGTAAAAAGTGCAGCTGAGTGTTTCTTGGTGCCGTCGTACTGTCCACACGGAACGTCACATTTGTCTACTCTTCCGTCGAAAAAACGGTGCTCATGCCACGCGTGCAGGTATGACAAAACTATCAGTCACCAAAAATCCTTTTTCAAACCGAGGTGCTTACGGGTGATAAAATTCTGGTCACGCTTCCTGCATCCAGAAAAATGTTTTCGTGGGTACAAAGATTTTAAAATTTCTCAGCAAATTTAAAATTTTCCAGTTCGCTCCCTTTATAAAGGAATCCAGAAAGTGCCTCTTTATATGCTAAGTGATGGAACTCAACAGCAATACGACTGCGCTTCTGTATCCTATACTATTAAATGAGCAATATTTGTATAAATATATATTTGTAATCACGTTCTCGAAAACGGTTCTAACGATTTCGATGAAAGTTTCAATATAGGGGTTTACGGGGGCGAAAAATCGATCTAGCTAGGTTTCATATCGGGAAAATTCGTTTTCTCCGTACTTTCACCCGACCAGAGCTCGGTCGCCCAAAGTTTAGAACAAGATGGCTACCTTAGAATAATGACATGGCAAGTACCTACTATCATGGCAGCATGGAATTAGTAAGTACCTAAAATTAAGTATTAAATGAGCATTCTCTATTTCCATCAGAGCAGAGCTCGAACTGTCATGATAGCCCAGTGGTTAAAGCCTCGCTTCTCATGCACGAGGTTGTGGATGCAAATCCGGGCAAGTACCAATGTGACTTTTTCAATTCATATGTATTTTCTGAGTTTATCTTGGACATTACTGACATCGGTGTGAAGGAAAACATCAAGAGGAAACCTGGTCTTATAGTTAATATACGTAAGTCTGAAATCACCAACCCGTCTTGAGCAAGCGTGGTGATCAATGCTCGTGCCTTCTCTGTATGAGAAGAGGCCTTTGCCCTGCAGTGGGACAGTAACAGGCTGGTATTATTGCATTATAGAGCTCGGTCACCCAGGTACTACTTACAATATACGATACGACGTATGTATAGTGGCATTATACCACTATGACGGTGACAATGCCTATCAGCACATAATTCAGGCACAAATCGATAGCGCTTGCTCGTGCCTGCTTTTAACAACAGTCAGAGCTCACCAATTAGTCCACCAGGATGGTTATGAATTTTTATCCCATTGACCGTAAATACAAAATGTAAAAAAACCCTGTCCGATCCAGTGAGCTCGTTGTTGGAAATTTCCAGGAAAAAAAAAAATACTCACAATTTTTTTCAATGGGAAATTTTACCCGGTTATTTTTACATGGGGCGCGGGCGGCCGTCTTTAGCGGGTGTCTAAAAGTGATAGCTTATGACCCCTGTTGAAAATTTGCTAATTTTTTATGAGTAATTTTGGTACTAAAAATGTGAATTCTAAATACCAATAACTTTTTTACTGTAAAGTACTTTTTGGTAATGTTATTGCAGTACCTATGTACCTACTCCTTTCGGATCGGGCAGGGTTTTTTTACATATTTTTTCTTAATAATATTATGTTTGGATTATACAATCTGTTGCTTTTTCACGTTACAACATAGGATTTTTCCGATTTCTGACCTCCACCGGCCAAAACCTAGTTTTTAATAATAAGCCGTCTTTTTTCAGCATAATACGAAGAATGTGTTTAACACTTCAAAATGTAGTGCAATTGGTGTTTTGGAATCGTATGAAACTAAAACTCAAATTAACAGCACAATCATGAGAATAGGTATCTCATCATTATAATTATTTCAGCCGAAAGACGTCCACTGCTGAACATATGCCTCCCTCAAGCACCGCCACTTCAACCGGTTCTGTGCTTCCCGCATCCAGCAGATTCCTGCGGCCTTTACAAGGGCCACCATGTGGGAGGCCTGCCAACGCTACGGCCACGCCGATACACGGTCGCCAGTCCAGAACCTTTCGTCCCCATCGGCCATCTGTTTTGCGAGCAATGTGGGATGCCCACTGCCACTTACCTAAGTTGACCAATTCTTCGGGCTATTTCCTATTGTGAGTAACCACATTTCAGTGTCATAGGTCATCACTGGCAACACGCACTGGTCAAAGACCTGTCTTGAGACACTCCGGTATGTGGAACGAGAATATATTGCGTAGCTTCAGAGTAGGTATCTAAGTTATATAAATTATGATAAATAATTTCTAATTAATAGAAATTATTTATCATAATTTATATAACTTAGATAGCATAATTATCAAGTTTGACCTTAAACTTACGAAGACCTTGTTTATCAGTTCATGATAAGAGGTCAATGAGTGGTTATCAATATTGAGATAAAGTAATAAGTAGTTTCGCGTAGGCGCTTAACATTAGAGATAACATGAAACATGCAAATTGTAATAATAAAGTTATGATTTTCCCTGTAAATATGTAGATAGTGTAAGTAATATAATTACTTAGAAGAAAAAAAAAAGAAAATACTTGAGGTAAAGACGGAAAGAAAAAAACACAAACACATAAAGAACAAGTTGGGGAAAATAGGTGTCACATCCGCGCAAAACGGCCATCGCTCAGCATAATGCCGTAACCCTATGCGAGACAGAGCCACAGCGCTGGTTTTGAGCGACAGCCGGCAATGATGTGATGACGTCAGCCGGTGCAGTATAAAATGAGATACAAAAACCAAAATAACAGTTACAAACAATACCTCCTTTTATATTTTAAGTGTGTTATTTATTCAAAATAGGCTGGTAATATTTACAAGTGGGTCCATAACAACTTATGACTAAATAAAAATAGCAAAATTATATATTATATTCTAACTTAACTAAAACTATTCAAATACTAAAATACAGCATCGTAAAATTCATCCGCATCGCTGTCGACTGGTAATGTACCCAAGAGACTGGCCGCATTGCCACGTTGTATGGCAATGCTTAGCCTCTGCCCAAAGTAAAAACCAGCTCTTGGGTCACGGGAAGTGTCAAATAGCCGTTTTGAAATTTCATTAAACAGGCCATGAGCACTCGGACCCCACGGCCCGAGGGTTTCGACCCCAAACGGCTCGAAAATATAATTACCTGTAAGGTTATTATACTTACGCCGCTTGAGGTTTTCTGCAGCCGCAGCAGCAGCACCAGCACAGCACGCCGAGCCAGGAAGATGGGATGGCGCAAGAGTGTCGACACAGGTTGCATCCCACACTAAAGGCCTACCCACCTTCCATGGAGATAAAGACATACCGTCCGGTCTCTTGCCATCGTCGCGTGCCAAGCCATTGGGTTCTAATATAGCTGGAACGCCGGCGGTGACAAGAGCTCGTCGGATGATATCATTTTCTGTGGAAAGATCCACGCTAATCTAAAAGGAATTGTGGTTGGTCAAGACCGCAAGTCAAGAATAGCCAGTATAGCGTGACTATTTCCACGATACTTAAACAAGGTTTTTAATGTTTTAAGTTACTCTAAAAATTAGATAAAGATTTAACTAAACTTGTCGCAGGTCTAACATGACACAAGTGACAATTACTCACTCTCGCGTGAGTAATTGTAGTCTATTTCTGTCACTTTTGTCGTTTTCAGCAAAATAAATTATTTTGGGTCAAAATAGTGATCCTTTTCTTTAAGTAGATTGCATTAATATAATAATTAACCCGTATAACTGCAGGGCTAAAGCCTCCCTAACCTTTTTCCATTCAACTCGATCCTGAGCCAGTATGTATAAGCCCAGACAGTGTAGTAGAAACTAATTACAAAAAATCAAGAAGGTACCTATAGCAGTATTTTCGAAAAATACACACATTTCTTCGGTACAGGTACAAGATGAAATGTGTGTATTTGACGAGTGATGTCTGTATGTTTTTTAAAAATTGAGCGAGATGAACTGTAGAATCTTATGGCTTATCCATTTCCAATGTCTGACGAAATAATTGCAATATTCTCAAACCCCATCGGTAAATGTGAAAAGGGAAATCAAATAAAACATTAAATTTGATATAAAATCTATTTCATACTAGGGTCATCTTGACTAATAGAAAAATGTAATACAGATTCGTGTTTATTGGCCTCAAAGCCGATGAAAATGATTGTATGTTGTGATTTTAACTCTAAGTTATAGGCAATAAAGAATAAATTCCATTGTCATACGATTCAGTCATATTTTTAGGCTGCTTTGGGTTGTGTTGCCGCTTTCATGTCGTTCATCTGAGAAAGATAAAAAATCACAAAATTAGTTTAAAAAAAGCACAACTCTCTTGAGGCTATCGTCCGAAGCAAAAAGCAGTTTACTTGTGAGGAGGTTTTTGCGTCTGGAAACTGAATGATATTTCCTTGCAAATCTTTAGCAGTCTAAGGCCCTAATTACACTATCATATATGTATCATACAAATATGATTTCATATCTGTCAAATTGTATGATCATAGTTAAATGATGCTGTTCATTATTTTTACATATAACACATAAATGATCATATAAACGTCATACTTAATCAAGATGGATAACGATTTAGTCTTGTTTGATTTAGCCATTTTTGAGGCTAGACGGATATGATCATATTTGTTGCTGTCAAATAGGATTCCTTAACTATGATCATAGACGATATGAATCATATATAGTTATTATATCGCCATAGGTTCTTCATATAAAAATGAATCATACATCTCTGATCATATTTCTACGATAGTCTAATATGGCTCTAACAGAAAAAAAACTACGAAACGAAATTAGACATCATATTATTATAATACTTTACGGCGTTGGTTGATTAAAATAAAATTGCTCCATTAACTATTTCAGTTAAGGAAATTCTTTCGAGATATTATAATTATTTTGCAATAAAGGGATGGAATCTCGGCAATTTCCCAAGAAAAACTAAATTACTTATAACATTTCCGAACTTTTCCGAGAATTTAGTGAGTTATTATCCAAGTTAATAAATTCTTCAATTCTTTGGTTCGACAACATTTACAATACGGTCATGATACTAGAAAAAAACTTCTATAATTCTTACCGTCTTAGTAACTCCGTCAACAAATTCATTGAAGTTCTTCTTGACTACATCCGGGTCGAAGGCATGGCTGAATTGATCATTCACAGTCTTTCCAAATTCTTGAATCTGCTTTTGTATTGTCTCTAGATAGTTCTTGTTGTCAGCAGGGGGGGCATCGCGTTTCACGAAAGCGTGAGTCTGTATAGAGAAAAAGAGTTATTAAGACATGGTTCGTTCAACGCGGACATCATCTCCAGTTCAGCCGAAAGACGTCCACTGCTGGACATGGCGTCCCCCAAGCGTTGCCATATCTCGCATCCAACGGATTCCGGCGACCTTCACAAGGTCATAAGTCCACCTTGCGGGATCGACGCTGCGCCTAACAAAGAATTACTAGTGGTATATGTGAGTGAGCAACCAATTGGAATCGTGCACCTAGCTTCTGACGTTTCATAAGTACCCTAGTAGGTTTATGTGAAAGTAAATATGAAACTGAGTATGTAAGGAGCGTACCAGGTGGCCCTCTATAGTTTCTACCTACCCCCATGGGAAGAAGGCGTGAGTTTATATATGTATTGTAAAATCAGTCTCTAAAACATAGGTAGACCTATAATCAGCTAAAAGGATTTTCACTGGATCGAGTAGAGGTTGCTACACCTATAAGTTCCAACCGCTTAAGTTGGTTGATGAAGTACGAATATATCAACCCTCTGTTAGTCACTCGATTTAATACTTACCATTATTAGAACGATGGATTTTGATTAAGCTTAGTGGGGTTTCATAGGGGTTTCTCGATTTCGAAGTTTAGTAAACATTGATTACCTAACTGTTATGATTAGGAATTTTGTCAGGTTTACGTAACTAGCATCGAACTCGCACTGTACTAACACTAGGCTGTTTATTGCTACTAACATCTATGGATATAATTTTTGAATCCAAAATAAATACATGTATTTGATTTGATTAGTGTCTCATAAGTCTCGTCCAAGAGCTCCATTCAATTTGAAAACTAGTCACGCAAACCCGAAATGGTTTACTGCTTTACTTGAGTAAAAGCGTAAACACAGAGACAAGCACTAGGTTTCTGAATAGAAAATGTATAGTTGGCAAATTGTAAAATTGTACTTTAATATTAATTAAGGTGCTTTCACTTTAAGTAACGCAAAAGTCACCGGCGATATTCATTTTTTTCAAAAACTTAATAAATTTTGCAGGTTACTTTGAATCACCTTCAATAACACTAAAGTACAATTTCCCATGTTTTCATATACAAATTCGCAATTCAAAAACCGCGTGTGTACAAAAAACAATTTGACATAAACAAAAGAACAGCTAACTGAAACTTACACTGACAAGGCACACGGCCAGAAGGACGATTATCAGCTTGTTCATGATGAAAGAGTAGGTCTTTCCGATGCAACAACACAATGCACACTGCACTCTCGACTGCAGAAATTCCCTTTATCTTGATGCCAACCGGGAGGTTTGTACCTACCTACAAGTTATCGTTATGACCCCGGGTCGGTTGTCCTCGCTAAGTAATAAATGAGTTTGTAACAAACAGTAATTGCTGAAGACTTCCGACAAACCAAGTTGAATGCTATAAAGAAAGGCAGAAAATACATTTATTTAGCATAGACTTAAAATCACACAACTTAATACAGGGTGGCGATTTAGTCACCCGCATCCGTCAAGGGGGTGATTCTACCCATACTAAACAACTTTTGCTATTAAACACATAAACGAATTTTTAAAAAACATACATTAATCGAAATTGTCTGTCTACAGTTCAGTTGTATGGGAATTTATTTGTTTTTATTTTTTCACGAATCTAAAGTAAATCTTTCTAAATATAATAAAAAAAGAAAGAAAAAGTGTTTATTTTGCACAAACTAAACGCACATTACAAAAAAAACAAATAACAATACCCCTTTACAAATTAGCTAAAAGTCCCGTATTCAATATTCAACACAGAAAAGTTTAACAAATTTTGTCTATTGCTTGCTGTCAGGGCCAGAGACCAAAAACAATTTACAATAATTGCTATATGAGTTCAATAGCTAAAGTTTTGTATGACGGGTAGAATCACCCCCTTGACGAACGCAGGTGACTAAATCATCATCCTGTAACTGTACATTATGGGATTTTTTTTTTAGAAAATATGTATATTATCATTTGTCGCGCTTTTTTGTTGAAGGTAGAAGTATATCAATGATGTGTTTTGACGACACGGTTGGCGCAGTGGCTGAGCGATCGACTGCTGCGCAACGTGTCGCGGGTTCGATCCCCGCGCGGAACAAATATTTGTATGATCTGCAAGTAGTTGTTCCGGGTCTGGGTGTTAATGTATGTGAGTTTCTATGTTTGTTAACGCACCCACGATACAAGAAGAAATTCTTAGTGTGGGGCAACGTTTATAAAAAAAAGAAAAGAAAGAAAGAAAAGAAAATAATGTTAGATGATTGTGATAACTATTTGTGAAAAATCAATGTTATCTGACTGTTTGTGAGTTTACAGACTGCCTCGTTAGTGTAGTGGTCACAAGGGCTACTGCTGAGCATGAGGTCCTGGGTTCTATTACCAGGTCGGGCAAAGTCATATAAGTTTTATCCAATAGGAATTTCTCAGTAGCAGCTCGGAGTCTGGATTTGTATCCGGCTGATGGCAATAGACTCGCCCCCTATTACATGTAAACATAACTGGCGAAATGTACCCACATTATGCACAGGTGTACCTTTTAGTACCCCGTACTATCAAGGTCCACCTCTGCCTAAGCCTTTAGGGCTTACAGGGTTGATAGATAGATAGATAGATAAAACATTTATTCAGTGCATACAAAAGACACACAAAAGCACAATTAAAAGATAACAAATTACATGAATATACATAAAAACATGATGCCAATATACAAAAAATAAAAACATAAGTAATTAAAGAAATGAAGTGACATTATTACATTATTATTTTATTATTATTGATGTTATGAGTGTAATCCCAATCTCATCTAAGTTAATCATCGAACTGTAATGTAAATAATCTTAGATGCGCTATGGCGTCATTAATTTAACACACGTATACGGATTCTCTTTTTCGTTTTATGAAGATATTTTAATTTTATTCAACGTTATTATTTATTTTCAATTTTCTAAAATAACATCTTGGAGCAACCTATACTTAAAGAACTGTAGCGCAGAGGTCATTTACCGGGGTCACGGATCATAACATTTTCGAAATTAGAACGAATAACGTGCAAAGAGTAGGCGAATTGAAAGCCCCATGCCGAGCGTTCGAAAATTAAAAAAAATCAATTTACTAAATATTTTAAATTTTTATAAATACTGGCCACTAGCTCCACCTGTGTGTTAAATTGATGTCGCCATTGTAGCGGCAGGTTGTATGCATTGACTATAAGATGGTGCAGACCTCATTACCTACTTAATTGCTAAGTCACCTTCTATGAAAGTAAGAATAAAATAGTGTGTGAATCAGATAGTATAAAAAAACAAATAGGTATTTTAGACAATTTCAGAACCATAGACAAACCAAAGATAAATACAGAAAAAGGCAGATACGTGATTTTATTCTTTTTCTGTATTTATCTCTGGTCCAGCAGTGGACGTCTTTCGGCTGAAATGGTGAATGATGGTGATATAAATCCCAATGAAATATGTGCAACGTGGGTGTAACAATACATTTAATACCGGAACATCCATACACATCAATAATTATACATCTAAACTCTGGCTTAAAAGGAATTTAAAAAAATACCTGCAAAAAATTTTTCGCCTTGTACAAATAATCATGAAATTATCTTATTAGTAATTACCTTATTATAGATAGGAGCTTGTGGCTAAATAATAACACCCGCATGGGTCGATCGATCAGGTTAAGCTACGCTTTCCGAGGTTGGTCTGTGGATGGGTGACCATCTTTACATACCAACACCCCTCCGTGCCTCGAAAAGCACGTTAAGCCGTTGGTCCCGGCTGTCATTAGTAGATCTTTGACAGTCGTTACGGGTAGTTAGAAGCCCAAAAGTCTGACAGCCAGCCTTACCTAGGGGTATCGTGTTACGTAGTAACTAGGTTGTGGAGGTCAGATAGGCAGTCGCTCCATGTAAAATACTGGTATTTAGCTGCATCCGGTTAGACTGGAAGCTGACCCGAACATGGTTGGGAAAAAGGCTAGGCAGATGATGAGTAATTACCATATTAAGTACAAATCGCAAATACGTGAAAATTAGAGGTAACTTCGTGATGATTTTTTATCGAGAAGATTTTAATATTTTGTGTTTCTGTTCCACTTAAAGTTTGGAAAAATCAGTAGTTACTCATATTATTTTGACTTTATACTTAAGTCTTATCAATGTCATGAAAAATCTAATTGAAGATTGGCAGTTTTGGTTACTTCCCCCTCTTAAGAGCGTTTATTCTAAAAGTTGGCAACGTGGCAAATAGTTGTCAAAAATTTACCTGTTTTGAATAATTTGCCAATATTACTATATGGAAATAAGAAATGTGGCTAACTAGGGAACTAGAATATTAATAATTAATTACAATTTTAACATTGAATTTGATGTTATACCCGTTTTAGGTGTAAAAAAGGCATTTGGAATGGTTCCAAATCCCTTTTTTACATCTAAAACTAAATAGTCAGTGTCACGATATTCATTATTGCATTTCATAAACAATATTCTAGTTCGCTAGTTAGCCACATTTCTTATTTCCATACGTTTCCATAGTAATATTGCCAAATTAATCAAAACAACGAAATATTTGACATCTATTTGCGACGTTGCCCACTTTCAGAATAAACGCTCTGAATACAGAAATATATCCATACATCTAAACTGCGGCTCCGGAGTTCAGATTCTATTGGTAAATATTGGCACAGTTCCACTCCGCTCCTCTCTTCTCCGTTCCAGTGGATAGGCAGCCTAAGCACGGGTGACCACTTACTATCAGCACGTTCGTGTAGTATGATACTCGTAACCATAGAAACGGGATAAATCCCGTTAAACGCCCACCCTTCATTTATGAAGGGTGGGCGTTTCGGCGGACTATCTTATGTAATTTTGACATTCGAAAAGTGCTGATTCTCAGCCTATATTTTATAAATGACTTTTGAATTTTGAATTTTTCAACGGAAGAATAGACAAAATGACGGATTGTGATTGTTTATCTGTCATTTTGTCTATTCGTCCGTCGACAAAACCCGATCCTATTGTGGTCATGCTAAGCGTGCTGGAAGGCTGCTTGCTAGATTACCAACCAATTACATTTACGAAAACCAGCCAAGTAAAGAAAAGGATCAAAGAAAATACGTTTATGTGCGGTAAAAATGACGCAAAGAAAGAACACTAACACAAAAAAGAACTAGTTGGGTGAAAGCGTCTAGACATCCTGATATTTACCTAACAACCAATCACATGCTCGTGCGTTAGCGTGCGTTAACGCAGCCCTCAGAGAAAAAGTCTCTAGACGCACGCGATCGCGCGTTGACGCCTTAAAACCAGATTATCGAGTAGTGGCGAGTACCCCACGCTCGTTAGTGCTCGTCATCTGAACTCTCTTTAAATTTGATCGTGCGTTGACGCGCGTTAATGCGCGTTACATGTGAACTTAGCCTAAGGGCCGGAAGGTTCCGAACCTCGCTTGGGTTTGGATTCGAATTTCCCATTTTTATTACGATTTGCCATAGTAACAGCCACAAGTAATATCCTAACATTTTGGCGCGTCCTTTTACAATTTGGGGAGAAGAATACAAACATAATAATGCTCATCCCCATGGTAAATAGCGAGATAGTTTGACCAGACTTATAGGGAACATCTATGCAAAATTTTAACAGGATCTGTCCAGTAGAATTTGCGTGATGCTGGAATATTATTGCATACAGACAAACAGACAAAATTCAAAAAACTATATTTTCGAACTGAAACTCAAACATTTATTTGAATAAAACCATTTACAGGCACTTTTGAATTGTTGTATTTTGTATGCCTTTTGGATACAGCTCGGATCTTTTGTATTATAACACCTTCTGTATGTACCCTGAGTTCACGAAATAAATTCTAATGCAAATATAATTAAATCATATTAATAACTATTTACACTAGGTACTAAATATAATAACTAACTATACAAATAGATACAAAAAAAAAAAAAAGCAAAAAGACACTAAGGCGTCGAAGTATTCGTCCGCATCGCTGTCATCTGGAAACGTACCCAGAAGACTGGCATAAATTAATTTGAAATTGAGAGATTAATCGAATGTTACTACCAAAAAGAAAGAAAATCATTATCCATTGGAGTATTCAACAATTAAAACTTGTTTAAATAAAAAATAAACATTAAGTTCGTAATGCCAGAAAAAATAAAAAGGGGAAGCAACTCTCCCAAACATATTTTTTTTTAACTAGTGAGCCCAAGTGGAGCAGGACCACCATTAAGCCAAGCATTTTTATCTACGATATAATCATCCAGCTTATAATATGCTTGTCTACAAGATGTGCGTTTAATGCATGTTTTAAATTAGTTTGGGTCATTCAGTTGAAGAATATCGAGTGGTATTTTATTATAACATTTTACACAGTACCCCATAAAAGACTGAAACGTGGTTGATCTAATTTGTTCCTATTTCTAGTGTTAAAATTATGCCTGTCACTTATCTTACTAAAAAGATGTAGATTTTTTTGAGCATACATGATGATTTCTTATACGAGTATATACTGATAAGGTACCGTCATGATGTTAATTTTCTTAAACAGTTCCCTTAGAGATTCGCGTCTGCGGAGATTATATATTACTCTGACAGCCATCTTTTGCAGAATAAAGATAGAATTAATATCTGCAGTCCGTCCCCACGGCAAAATACCGTAAGACATGGTGCTATGAAAGTAACTAAAATGGACCAGTCTCGCGGTATCCACGTCTATTAGTTGGCGGATTTTCCAAACAGCGTATGCGGCTGAACTTAACCGCCCTGCAAGTGATGTTAAGTGAGGACCCGGCATTAGAATCGATCCCAGACCTCGTAGCAATTCCTTTTTTAAAAAATATTCATTGTACAGTTTTGACTTTGCTACGATTTTATTATATGTATAAACGTAGATATACGCAGTCTGTGAAAACTACTGGCTATAATAGCCATAAGGATTCCCTTTGACAAACAGACAGTCAGGCAGCATAGGGTTAGTGACAAGGACCCGTTGTCTGCCTTCGACATAGAATTAAAAAAAAAACATATTGTATGGTATTTATAATTTTTCCGTTTGCCATGCCTGATGATTTAATACCATTAAAAAGTTATCTAATGTAAAGGATTGAGTTTAAACGTGCTACTGAAGTAGTGGGAAATAAAACCAAATAATGAAGTTTACTAAAAATCTATTTCGTACAAGAAACATTCATTTTTATAAAATATAAATGCAACACAATACAGATTTGATTTGATGTTTTTTTTTTTTTAATTATAGGCAATAAAGAATAAATTCCATGTCATACAAATCAATCTCACTATTCGGCTGCTGGTTTGGCACCTTCCGCCGCAGGTTTCAAGTTGTTGATCTGAAAGAAAAACACCAATCAGTACCTACATTATTCCGCAGATTCCGCGAATACTTTTTTTTTTATTATTTTAATATTTTAAGGTGGGTTCTCATGAATTATGAACCACTTTTGGTATCAAAATTAATGAAAATGTGAAATGTGAACAAATCGCTAGCTTATACAGGTTGGAGTTTTGAGACGGCAGTAAGAGTAAGTAGTAAACTATATCACTACAACGAGTAAATTATATCAATATCCCTGGGTTGGTTATTCAAAAAAAATTTTGCTGTTTTATATATTTTGACCGCTTAGGTATTGCACTTTTCTATGATACAACAATTTTTTTTTAAAATAACCTTCGATAAATTTCACCGCAAGGGGTTCAACATCATGTACTGCATCCATAGTAACATTTTTTTATTCTTAACAAATGAATCGAAAAAAGTTTTTGTGAAAATTGCCCGTTTTCTTGCTGTCTATACTTTTTTTTTCAAAATCTGTAAATGTAGATCAGAATGTCTCATAAAGTAAAGGAGTCCCCTAAGATCGTTTTCCTGGAGCTACAACGGTTAAGGTACCTGTCCTTACTGTGCCGTCGCAAAAAACCAGGAACTTTGTTCAAAATAAAAAATATAATAAAAACAACGAGGTATTTAAAATCTGAAGTAAATGTACGCAATTTTAACTACACTGCCGCAGCCAGACGTGCCATTACATACTTACGTTACAGGTGATTTTAGGCTCTACCCCGTGTACTTTTATGAGCGATAATCGCGTCCACCTTATTCGGTTAACCGAAACGAGTGATTTTCCGAACAAATGACAAAAAAACGAATTCGCGAGACGATTGCCTAAATTCGGATATTTCCAGCGAATACGTAATTACGTGATTATTTACCTGAATAATGACGTGTATGAGGGACTAGATTAATCGCACGATTGTGTCATATTAATGTTAAAGAGCGCGACGATGTCTTAGAGTCAAATCCGTGACACGATGTTGTTGCATCGCCAAAAAGTCAACTGTACCTAGACGTTAATTTATTATAGTAAATAATAATTAATTACTATTTAATTTATTATAGTAGTAATAACGCGTTGCTATTACGCACCGCGTCGCATCACGGTTTTGAGTTTCGACCTTTACCGCTATATTATCATCGTTAGTTATATCACGAGGGTAAAATAGCGTAAAAAGTATTTAATAAAAATTCTTACCGTTTTAGATACAACATCAACAGCTTCATTGAATTTCTGCTTGATTTCTTCTGGTTTGATGGCATCAGTGAATTGTTTGGTTAAATTGGTGCCTAGTTCTATGACTTTGCCCGCAAATGCGTTCATCGGCGCCGTCACCTCATCCGCCGTAGGGGCATCGCGCTTCACGAAAGTGTGAGCCTGTGTGAAGAACAAAGGGTATTGTATTATTTGGAAAATACTGAATTGCGTTAATTCAGTACGATGAGAGACGACGGGAGCCACTCCGTATAGCACCCTGAGTCTTCATTTGTCACTCCGACACATACATTTTGATAAAACTCATGGAGCTACTGATTTAAGAGTTGGTCAATTTTAAATTACCCAAAAAGAAAACACAAAATACCTCACGAAAATAAATGAAAATGAAAGAGCCATTTACTTATAATCTGTCATTTTATAGTTTGTGACGAAGTTATTCATTTCCGTAAATTTTAATAAAAATAACCTTGTATCAAATAATTAGTTCATTTTACTAGATTGTCATGCTACTCGTCACTTGGTTGCCCATTATCAAAACCCAGTAGAGGACACAAAAAAAAAGTTTTTCTGATAATCGTTACTTTCATAGTAACGAACACGTTTACGACGTTTTTTGACGTTTGTTTGTTTTTGTTTTCGTTTGACGTTTTTTTTCTTTCAGAGTAAATCCCATCAAATTGCAAAGACACTTGTGTAAAAATCTTAATAAACAACGGAGATATAAAGTAAACCTAGTAAGTGTACCACAACTCTCTCAAAACCAACCAATTGTTCGGAACTTGCTAGGTTTATAAATGGTTATTGTATTGTACAAGTGGGTTACTAGATTTTTAAATCACGTATGAACATTGAGGAATGGTAATTATTTATTATATTATTATTATTATTGGCAAAACAAATGCATGAGTGCGAATTTTCGAAATTAATAGTCATAAAACATGTAATATATGCAATAGTTATCATATTTGTGCTATTACATATCATTTTCTTAAGTAAACACAAGAACTTTCCAAAGGCTGTATCAATTTAAACGTCTATGCGCTCTCATAGTTTTTTTTTTTGAAGCACTTACTAATTTTTGATATGGACAGCCCGCACTATACGAATTATCACCGAATGTCACCCACTACGCATACGTTTACACAAAATGGCTAAATTAGAGGTGGTATAATTCTATAGAAATGTCCGGTTGATGAACTACAAAGACTGAATGAGCCCATAAATAACCCAGCAAAAAAAAACTACAGAATTTAATTTGGGAAAAAGCAAAGAACATAGAACTGAAACTTACGCTGACAACGCTGAAAAGGCACACGGCCAGAAGGACGATCAACAGCTTGTTCATGGTGAAATAGTACGTCGTTACAACTCAACAACACAATGGTTACTGCAGCTCTTCGCAGCAGCAACCCCCTTTATCTAGATGCTGACCAGAGCCAGTGTTTGAACAGCTTATCGTAATGACCCCGGGTCGTTTTTTTTGGTAAACCAATTACCAAAGAGTTCGGACAGTACTAATTAAAATCTACGCGGTCATTGGTCGAAGTATCTTGTTTTGAGTCGAAAGGTATAGATGATTAGGTAAATATGATGAGGTTAACAACAGTTTATTTATAATCAGTTACAAGAATTTTGGAAGACCAGATATATTTATAATATTATATATTCTATAGCAGATGTTTGTAGGTTATTCGCGCATTCAATCGGTGCAATTGCAAGAAAAAACAGAATAAACAATTGCCTACAAAAAGAAGATTTTTTTTCTTACTGTCACAGGATCACGTGTTATAATCACACTTAGGCCGACTTACACCACGTATAACCCTTAAGGATTTCGCTCTAAACGAATTTAAAACATCTCTTTATTTCCGTCAATCGTTCGATGACAGTTAGAAAATGGGCCTTAGTACCTGAAACAAAACAAACACAGAGAAAACATCTTCTACGTAGGTATTGAGTTCTGTGGAGTGTTCTCTACAAGGAAAATAAATTGTCTCTTTACATACCTGTTCGCTGTTCATGCGTTACGCAAAAACTTCTGGAGGTAGTATGACATTAAATAATAATGTAGTAAAAGTAATCTTATTATTGTTTTTACGTTTTATCGATTGACGGGACCATGGGGTCCTGGACCTTAGGAAGGCGTACGAAGCCAACTCGCAGAGGCCCCTTAGACATTTTAATGGAATGCGTGCCTCATTCCAATAAAAAGTCGTCAACCGACGATTATGTACGTGCACCCAAGGACAATCCCCGGTTGGTGTAGGACTATTTCAGGATATGGAAACAAAGATATTGGATTATGGGTTTGGATGGCTAAGTGAACTGGTTATCTTGAACTATGGTAAAACTAAACTAAATGGCCCCTGCCTGACCAATTTTTTATAAAAAAAATCACAGATAAAATAGCAGGTGGTGACTTGCGTGAGGCGGCGAACCTCCTTGCCGGATTTATAGGCTCATATATAGGATCTGGAGGCGAAGGTCCTCGCGCACATTTGGGAGTGGCGCGAGGATACGAAACGCCGGGGCGTAACTCCGCTACCGCGAGAAATCGCGGCACAGCGGACAGAGCTCCGGCGGGATTTCATGGCATCATGGAGAGTGCGATTGTTATTGCGGCGTTAAGTCCCGTCTTTGAGGAGTGGCTAGAGAGGCGCCACGGTATCCTCACCTTCTGCCTGACACAAGTCCTCACCGGACGCGGTTGTTTCGGGAGGTTCCTGTTCCGCATAAGGCGGGAGGAAATGCCCGGGTGTCACCACTGTGTGGATCGCCCGGAGGACACGGTGGAGCATACGGTGGAGGTCTACCCGGATTGAGCGGGGCACCACCGTGGCCTTGTGGAAGCGATCGGCGGCAGTGATCTCTCGCGTCAGGCCCTGGTCCAGGCCATGGTATGGAGCAAGAGGGAGTGGGAAGCCTCACCTCCTTCTGCGAAGCAGTAATGCTCGCGAAATAATGGCCGCGAATCATATTTAGATCAAGATACAACCTGATACTGACCAAAAAACGTAAGAAAATCCGAATTTCGCGGGTTACGCTGACGCTTTTTCTTAAGTATTTTTTATATATTTGACGATAATGAACTGCCAATTATAGAGAATAAGGTCGTCATCTATATTTCCTACACTTTTTGTCTGCCTGTGAGAGTGCTTGTAACTCAAGAACCATTTTTACTATTTATGTGACTTTAGTCCTATTTTAAACAATGTTCTCTAGCCCGGCTTGGACACAATGTTGACAACCTCTGAGCCGATAACGATTCGGAACCACGAAATCTAAACGACAGTGTTTGTCATCATTTACCAAGAATCCGAAACAAAAAACCGGCCAAGTTCGAGTCTGACTTGCACACGAAGGGTTCCGTGGCACCGTGCAATATTTAGTAAAAATCGCCGAAAAAAAACATGTTTCTTGTATGAAGACCTCCTTTAATTTTCAATCTTCCCAATCTCATCCAAGTTATTCATAAACTTTAATTTTAAAAATCTAAGATTGTAAACATTATATGCATTGACTATAAGAGCTGCAGGCCTCAGTATATACATAATTGCTAAGTCACCTTCTATGAACGCATGAATAAAATAATGGATGAATCAGATACTATAAAAATAAAAATAAAACAAAATTCGGAACCATAGATAAATACAGAAAAAGACAGATACGTGATTTTATTTAACAACCCCGAAGGTACCCCCTTCACCCCCAACCAACTCTAGTCCAGCAGTGGACGTCTTTCGGCAGAAATGGTGAATGATGATGATATAAATCCCAATTAGACACATGGCAATTAGACACATGCATAAATGAATCCCTAAATAAAAGTGCACTGTTGGATTTTAGCGTTGAAAATCCAACAGTGCACTTATATTTAGGCATTCATTTAAGTGTCACTTAGTGAAGGTGAAAACGGCGGGCATAAGTAGCGCAATCTGGGTGTAACAATACATGTATTACCAAAACATCCACACACACCAATACATCTATAATCATCATCATCATCAGTCATCTCCAGAATTTAAATTCTTTTGGAAAAATTGGGACAGCTCAGCTCCTTTTCTCTCTTCTCCCCTCCAGTGGACAGGCAGGCTAAGCAAGCGGCCTACCTGATAGAATTTTGTTAGATTTTATATATAATATGTTGACTCTACTCAGCTCCTTTTCTCTCTTCTCCGCTCCAGTGGACAGGCAGGTTAAGCAAGCGGCCTACCTGATAGAATTTTGTTAGATTTTATATATAATATGTTGACTCTACTCAGCTCCTTTCCTCTCTTCTCCCCTCCAGTGGACAGGCAGGCTAAGCAAGCGGCCTACCTGATAGAATTTTGTTAGATTTTATACATAATATGTTGACTCTACTCACCTCCTTTTCTCTCTTCTCCGCTCCAATGGACAGGCAGGTTAAGCAAGCGGCCTACCTGATAGAATTTTGTCAGATTTATATATAATATGTTGACTGTCTACTGTTATGTAAATTAACATGCCCTTATCTATACTATTATCTAAGAGAGCCGGGTGATCTGTAACTCAGGATCCTCCTCAGACACCTTTCTTTATTAACCAGTGCCTGTAATATGATGTCGAGATAAATAAAGATTTATAAATATTATGATGATTACACTTACTATCAGGTAGCCCGCTTGCTTGATTACTAAACAATACAACACGTCCGTATACAACGTGCCCATTTAATGGCGACATTAATTTAACACACGGGTAGGGCATATGACCAGTCATCATACAAATTATAATAATATAAAATAATGCTTAAAATGAAAATTGAAAATTTTCGAACGCTCGCCGACATAGGGGTCTCTCTTTCCTTCAATTTGCGATGTTATGATCCGTGATCCAGGCAAATTACCTCTGCGCTAAAGTTCTTCAAAAGTACTTACAGGATGCCTACCACGAGCTCTTAGCGCGATCCATTTTAGGACCTAAACTGAACTGTTCTTCTAATTCGTACCATGACGTTAGTTTAACGATTCAATTTAGGCCATGCCATGTGACAGCGATTGTCCCAAACTGAGTCGCAAGTTTTGGTTTCATTCATTCTTGTTTGGTACCATGACGTCCATATAGCAGCTCAACTGAAACGCTCAACTGTCAAAATAAGCGAATAAGTTAGAAACAAACTTATTTGACAATAATAGCGTTGTCTCGTTTTCACCAAAAACGTTCCAAACGCGGCCGCGCGGTTCAGCCACACATTGCGATCTTTCATTCACTTTTAACGATCCAAATGCCGCTGAGTTTATTGGACGTCATGGTACGACTTTGAAGCGATGCAGTTTAAGAACCTAAACTGCAATGCCTTGCTTTTGAATCGTTTTTAATTAGATCATGGTAGGCATCCTGGTTGTAGCTATTTTCGAAAATAAATCAATAAATAATAATGTTTAATGAAATTAAAATATCTTCATAAAACGAAAACGGGAAACCGTGTACGTGTGTTAAATTAATGTCCCTATTAAATTGACAGGCTGTATATGAAAACCACAATTTTTATTATATTTGCCATGATAACAGCTACAGGAAATCGCAATATGTGAATACTACTGGCTGTCATGAAATGTTTATTTCTGTAAGTAGATCTTTCAAGAAACTTTTACACGTAAATTTAAAAGTCCAACTATGTAAATTTCTAACTATGTAGATGGCGCCGGCATTTCCTAGTGACTGATCCCTAAGAAGAAATGTCGAAACACTTAGAGATCATGGTCTATTAAGGTCCAAACATTAAGATACTCGTATCATGATAGTCTAACAATGCAGGACATGTCTGGAAGGACCTTTTGAATAAAGAGTCTTAGCTGCAATGACTCAGTCATCGTGTAGCTCACCCTATTTTGCGAGCTCAACAACCCGTCACACGACGCTACCAGATGTGCAGGAAATTCGCGTAGGCCAAATAAAAAACCGCCAGACAGATATAAATTCATGCATTCTATATAGCCTACATGGTACTCACATTCAAAGTCTTTTTCTCTTCCAAAATATCATACATTTCATTAGTTATGTGAATCAATTAAAATTAAAATATCAATTTAAATTCTAAAACAATTAGTATAAAATATACGTAGTGTGAAAACGATTGGCTATAATTATTGCTATTAGGATTCCCTTTGGCAGGAGTGTAGGCCGGTTATTTCCGTTTTGACAGATTTTCGTTTCGTCAAATGTTTGTTTTGACTGTAAAAGTACAATCACAAGGAGTGATAGATATATATAGTTAAAGTGAACTATTTATCACAAGCTTTTTTTCAAAATCTTATTGACAAGATCCCGTTGTCCCCTTTGGAAACAGAATTTAAAAAAAAACTTACTGTAACGCTACTTATCACTTTTAGTCTGTAAAAACTACTGACTATTAGGATTCCTTGACATACAGATAGGTAGGTAGCGTAGGCTTAATGACAAGGTCCTCTGTCCCACATGGACACAGGATTTTGAAAAACATACTGTAACGCTACTTATCACTTTTAGTCTGTAAAAACTACTGACTATTAGGATTCCTTGACATACATATAGATAGGTAGCGTAGGCTTAGTGACAAGGTCCCTTCGTCCCACTTGGACATGGTTATTTTTTTTAAACGGAATTACGGTACTTTTCCGTTTGCCATACCTGGTGACGTAATTGCATTTAAAAAGTTATCTAACGTATTGATTGAGTCCTAACGTCCTACAGGAGTTTAATAAAGTTTACTAAAAATGTATATCATACAAGAAACATTCTTTATTATAAAAGATAAATGCAATGCAATAAAGAATATTGGTGAAGATAAATAATATTGGTAATTGGAGTAATTGGAATGATAATATACCTTATAATAATTTATTAATGTTCAAATTTTAATATATTACCACTGTGACATTATACTATTTATGACATTATCAATTACAATTTATATTGACATTTATATTTATTATCTGACATTTTTATTAAACTTTATAGATCTGCTGAACTAATATAGATTATAGGTATAATTTGACATCTATTAATTAATTTGTTCCTTAAATACTTATTGTGGCATGAGACATTATTTGTTATCTGTTGTTACTGTCTATAATTTTATTTTATTTTCTGTTCTTATTTGGACCTTATAACTAAAGGAATGTAATTGTATAGGTTACAATTAAAGATTTGCACACCATAAGTAATGGTAGAATATAAAGGGGCCATTATAGTTTTAAGATCATGCATTTTTAAACCTACATTCTGGCAAATAAATGAATTTGAATTTGAATTTGAATACAAATTTGGTTGATAATTATGTTTTTTATGATGTTAATAAGAATAAATTCCATTGTCATACAAATCTGTCTTATTATTGGGCTGCTGCTGGTTTGGCCTCTCCCGCCGCTTTGAAGTTCTCCAACTGAAAGAAAAACACAAATCAGTACCTACATTATTCCGCAGATTCCACGAATCCTTTTTTTTGGATTGTTTTAATATTTTAAGGTGAGTTCTTATGAATTATGAACCACTTTTGGTATCAAAATGAATGAAAGTTTAGACGGGTATGAGAAAAGTTTTTGCGATTTCCGACTTTTCTAGTTTTCAAATACCTGCCCCTTACCCATCGCAAAAATCCAGCCGGTATATTGAACATTGTTAAAAACAAGAAAAAAATGATAGGTATTGAAAACCAGAACAAAGTGTAAGCAATTTTAAAAACACTGCTTGTCGCAACCGGACATGTTATTTTACATACTTTCGCGAACGTGAGCGATAATCGCGTCCATTTTATTCAGCTAACCGAACCGAGCGGATTTCCGAACAAATGACTAAAAAAGGTATTCGCGAGACGATTGCTTAAATTCCCGCAAATACGCAATAGATCCAGGTCATTCAAATCGTTCCGTCCGGGTTCGCAACAGGTCAATCGTCATCCTGAGGATACCTCGTTGAGAGGTGAAACACGTGTCGATTTCTTACAGGGTTCTTTATGACTTTTGAACAGCCGGAACAGTTAACTAGATTAGGTTACTAAATATAGGACGTCTATTGTATAAAAAAAAAAGTTAGATTCGAAGTATTTTAACCGGTATTACATTAATCCTAATCCAGTAAGATATGTTATTCAAATTAAAAATTTAATTCAGATTAAAATTTACCATATCATTATATCATTTAAATGAAAACTTTAAAAGATGTCACAGATTCAAAATTAACGTAATAAAATAATTAGGACTCAATGCCTACCTTTTCCTCGGCTATTAGGTATGTGCCCGTGGCATATTTTCCGACATCCACGCGGGCGAAGCCGCTGGCAAAATCTAGTCACTAGATTTGTATGTAGTTGGTTATTTATTTATAATACACTAGATTCTAGTGTATTATAAATAAATAACCAACTGCATAACTTGTTGCTGTTTTGCACCGCGTCACGCCACGATTTCGACCTTGACCGCTACCGCTATTATCATTGTTTTAATAGATCACGAGGGTAAAATAGCGTAAAAAGTATTACGCCCGAACACTTCGATAACGCCGGGTGAAGCATAGGTACCTAGGTATGTAAATTACAATTCCAAGTTAAATCTAATTAATCTAATTAGGTTGATCTTGCAAAAAAAATTTTTTTTTTTTTCTGGATTCCTTTATCAATACTGAACTTACCCGTTAGCTGTGGCACGCAATTTCTTTAACACTCTGTATAACGCGTTACTATTTCGCACCGCGTCACATCACGGTTTTGATTTTCGACCTTGACCTTTACCGCTATATTATCATTGTTAAATCAAATCACAAGGGTAAAATAGTTTAAAAATTATTTAATGAAAATTCTTACCGCTTTAGATATAACATCAACAGCATCATTGAATTTCTGCTTGATTTCTTCTGGTTTGATGGCATCGGCTATTTGTTTGCCTAAATTGTTGCCTAGTTCTGTGATTTTGTTTTTTACTACGTTCAATTTCGCCCTCACCTCATCCGCGGTAGGGTCATCGCGTTTCACTAAAATTTGAGCCTGTGTGAAGAACAAATGAAGGAAAATACTGAATTGCGTTAGCAAGTAATACTAAGTACTTCTGATTCAGTATGCCGAGAGCCGACGAGAGCCACTCTGTGACTGTAGCAACGCTGAGCCTTCATTTATCACTCAACCATTTTCACAAAGCGATATTTTATAGTTTGTGACGAAGTTATTCACTCGCCACTCGGCTGCACATTATCAAAACCCGGTCAATCTGCCTAGCCTTTTCCCAACTATGTTGGGGTCAGCTTTCAGTCTAACCGGATGCAGCTGAATACCAGTATTTTACATGGAGCGACTGGCTATCTGACCTCCACAACTGGGTAACGCGATACCTCTTGGTAAGACTTGTTGTGAGACTTTCGGGCTTCTGACAACCCTGGAACCCTGGAACGACTGTCAAAGCTCCACGAATGACAGCCGGGACTAACAGCTTCACGTGCTCTCCGAAGCACGGAGGAGTGTTGGTATGTAAAGATGGTTACCCATCCACGGACCCATCCAAACGTGATGGAGCAAAACCCGGTAAGGAACATTAGAAAAAACGTTAATTTCATAGTAAGTTCCAACAAATTGTAAAGACGCTTGCGCAAAAATGTTAACAAATAAAGGAGATATTAATACCGGCAAACCTAGTAGGTGCACCACAAGCAACAACTCTCTCAAAACTAATTCAAAACCAAGTGTTCGGAACTTGTTAGGTTTAGAAATGGTTATTGTGTTGTTTAAGTGGGTTACTAGGTTTTTTAAATCACGAACGATCATCGAAAAACAGTAATTATTTATTATATTAATATGGGCAAAAACAGATGGTGCACTTTTGCAAATTTTGAGAATAAAGTTCTTTAAACCGAAATTTTCAAAGTTAGGTGGGCATCAAACCTGTAATATACGAGTACGCAATTGTTATCATATTTATGCTAATAAATAAAATTAATTATTTAGTATTCTATCTAATTATTATCATTTTCTTAAGTAAACACAAGAACTTATCAAAGGCTGCATCAATTTGAATGCCTTTGCAATTTCTTGGATTTTTTTTTGAAGAACTTACTTGGTTTTGACCATATCCGCACTTTACGGACTATCAACCCAAAATTGCCAAATCAGAGAGTGTATATTTTGATAGAAATGTCCTATTACCTACAAAGACTGAATGAGCCCTTAAACAATCTAACAAAAAAAGAAATACGTTACGACAGAAATTAATTTGGGAAAAACAAAAGAACATTAAACTGAAACTTACGCTGACAACGCTGAAAAGGCACACAGCCAGAAGGACGACCAACAGCTCGTTCATGATGAAATAGTACGTCTTTAACATTGAACAATACAATGGTTACTGCAGCTCTTCGCAGCAGCACCCCCTTTATCTTGATGCTGACCGGAGTCAGTGTAAGAACAGCATAAATTAATTACACCTGGTCGTTTTTTTTTTGGTAAGCCAAATTACCAATGAGTACGGACGGTCCTTATTAAAATCTACGTGGCCATTGGTCGAAGTAACTTGTTTGAGTCGAAAGGTGAATGATTAGGTAAAATATGATGGGGTTAACAACAGTTTATACTCAATCATAAGGATTTAGGACGGCTAGATATAATAGATACGAAGCATGTGTTATAATAATTATAACAAGTGCTTCAGTGACAGTAAATAAATATAAATAAATTCCATATGCAGTTTTTTTGCTGTTTTTTAATGCAATAGCAAGAAACATTGTGTAAATGACAGTTATGCTCTTAGTCGAACAAAATTCGGTAAAAAGTATTATTATTATGATATAATATATATAAGTATAATTATTATACTTAGGTCGACTTGCACCACAAATAACTCAACAGATTTTGAGCTTTAAACAAATTTAAAACGTCTTTCCATTTCCGTCAATTATTTGAAGATGACATTGACAAAATGATATGAGAAAATGATGACGTGTAGCGTTAAATGCATTGAGTAATTTCTGGTGCAAATGGGCCTTAGTACCTGAAACAAAACAAATACAGAGAAAATATCTTCTATGTAAATATTCAGTTATATAAAAGCTAATAAATTGTCTACTTACACACTTGTTCGCATTTCTTCTCAGCGTGTCGATGGCAATTTATATAGAGTGCGCCTAGAATTTGACTGCTAGTTTGGCACCTTAAGTAGCGTCCATTAGCTCCTGCATCGTGCACGCTGGACACGAAATTAAGTGCCCCGTTGTTTGTGGGACAGCACCACATTTACACTCCAGGGTGGAGTCACCTGTTAGCTGCCCATGCGTTACGCAAAAACTTCAAGAGTAAGTATAACATTAAATCCTAATCAAGTAAAAGTAATCATAAATTATTCCGTATTGACTGCCTTGTTGGTCTAGTAGTCTAAATCGGCCGTGCTGAGTATTGTGTCCTAGGTTCAATCCTCAGATCGGCTAAACCGTTTCTACTGTCCGTTTCCAGAGTCTGGGTTTGTGCCGGTTGATGACAGTAGGCTCGCCCCCTGTTACGTGGAACTTGAACGTAACTGGCGTGGGTGTACTCAATACCTGTGCCTACGCAATCGCCGTTCGAGAATACAGGGGTGATGGTAGGATGATGTTAAATGTCATTTAATTGCAACCATGATAAATGAATCAGTGACAGACTTTTTTTTATATTTGAAGAAAATGAACTTCAACCAATTATAGAGAATGAGTTCGTCACCTATATTTCTTACACTCACTGTCTGCCTGTTTTTTTATTTTTTCCTATTCATATGATTTTTGTTTTGTATTTTAAATAATGTTCTCTAGCCCGGTTTGGTTCCAATGTTGACAAACCCTGCGCCGGTAACGTTCCGGTACCACGAAATCGAACCAAGAAAATGATGAAAAATTATTGTAACTTTTCATCTGGAATTTCTCAGTACAGCCCGGAGTCTACATTTGTGCCCATAGGCTCGCCCCCTATTACATGGGACTTAAATATAACTGGCGAAATGTGGGTGTACTATATGTGGGTGTACACACGGCTACACATCAAGCTATACATTTCCAGTTTATGCTGATCTCGCATTGTATAGGATTTCCGTACAATGCTAGGTCAGCTTATACTGGAAATGTATAGCTTGATGTGTAGCCGTGTGTACTATAGGTACACCTGTGCCTAACCCTTCGGGGAATACAGCCGTGATGTTATGTTATGTTAACAACTATTATAAAGAGGAAATATTTGTATTTTTGTTTGTAACGAATAAACTCAAAAATTACTGGACCAACCTAAAACATTCTGTATCATTGAGTCACATACGCCATAATTTATAAAGATATCACGTGGGCGAAGCCGCTGGCAGAAGCTAGTGTAGTAAGTATAATAATTGCTCTTTGTGCTGCTAGTATTTAAATATCTACCTTTTTAAGATTCCGTACCCAAGGGATGCCAATGAGATCAAATTACCAAACCGCTTTTACTGTTATCTTTCTGTAGCCAGTAGTAAACATACACTGCCTTATTACAAAACAAGGTTTTTCTTTAGACCCAGGTTTCAACTATTGAGCCATTTTTGAATTTAAAACTTTTGTTTAATGCAAAAAGACACAATAACATCAAACATCTTTTATATGTTGTTAGGACCCCTGAGATTAGTTTATACCCAAGTTGGGTCAGGGTTGCCCCTGAACTCCTTGTGCTAGTCCCATGACTCTCGAAAATCTGCGAAATTCTGGCACTTGTTATAGTTTTATTTTTTTTATGTACTTTAAGGGCGCGTTTTTAGATATCTGTTAATCCATGTTTTGTGAAGCAAGCTAAATTTATTATAATCTGAGCCCAAACCAAGCACTCTATGTCTATTGGTTGCGAAGATACAGCTAGTTAAAGATGGGCGTTTTTTTTCCTAAAAGTGAAATATTTATCCATTTAGGGTCATTTGCCAAGACATGTACCGGCTGAACTAATGGTCCTAGAGAAAGTGTGTGTGTGTGTGGTTCTTCTAGTGCTGTAGTTGAGTAGAAGGAAGATTTCGTACCCTTGCGCATTCCTTCTTCAGTGAACAAGGACAAGGGATACGGTGCTAACTCATATGCAAAATGCTGCTTCTCTACATTAGTTCAGCCGGTACGTGTCTTGGCAAATAACCCAAAATCGCAATTTTTTCACTTTAAAAAAAAAAAGATGCTCAATCCTGATTAGCTATCTTCGCAACTAATGTATCTAGAGTGCTTGGTTTTGGGCAAATTGTATCAAATTTAGCTTGCATCACAAAAATAAAAAACAGATGCCTCAAAAAGCGTCCTTGCCAGAATTTCGCAGTTTTTCGAGTACCATGGAAGTAGCACAAGGTTTTCAGGTTGCAAACTTGGGTATACTACTCTTAGGAGACCTAAAAGTGTATAAAAGAATGGTAGTTACATGCGCATTTGCGACGTTTGCATTTGTGTGTGACGGTTTTGTATAAAGAACTGTATTTCAATCACTGTTAAGTTCTTATTACAAAAACTGGCTCTATGGTTGGAACCATGACAAATGACAAAGGAAAAATAACACCGACAGAGTTTGTGTGTTACAGTGGCTTCTATCATGGCAAAAGATAAAAAGATGGTAAGCCATAAACCCTTTACTAGAAATTGCTACACAAACTCATGTCATGAATAATGTCAGTGTAAATATAAATAAAAGATATTTTATGTTTATGAATTTTCTATTTCATACTAAATTTATTAAATCTAGTATTTCATTTTTAGGCTCGGGGCCCTTACACCGTTCCATATTAGGATTCAAGAAAACACTAATCAGACTTGTTGTTACGCTGCTGGTTTGGCTTTCATATCGCTCATCTGTAAAAAGAAACGTCAATATTAATAAAATTGTCTATTTCGAAGATTTTCATCAGATCTTCATTAAATTAAAACGAGCCCACCTCAAGAGAATACTTTTTCAAACAAAAAGTATCAAGAAAATCTGTTCACAACTGGCGATTATGATATCGATAAACATGCAAACGAAAAAATATCGAATTGAAAACGTTCTCCTTTTTGAAGTCGGTTAAAAACATCGAATAACGTATGGTCTATTCCAAATGTATTTGATGAAAATGTAAACAAATGTGTCAGAAAATGTGCCTGTGGATGCAATTTGTAGTGCCACTTCAAAATCGAGTGCTTTGAATAATTTTCGTCGATGATTTTTCAATTACAATTGAATAATGTTATTCAAACAATATTTTTTGGAAAAAGATGAGAGATATAAAGTTAAAACCCTCTAAATATAGATAAATGTGTTACGAATTCCCTTTAGTGAGTGATTGCATACGAATTAGACCTGAACATTTTGGTTTGTTTACACTTTTCTCAGACAGTTCAGGAACAGACGTTATAACGTTCGATATTTGAAAAATATCACTTGGCTCGACAGTTTTCTCTATTCAAAAAGGGTGTACTAATAATATTACAACAGTTGCAGTGATGCAACTTTCCCATCGACTGCTTTATTTTTCTAAATGTATGTAAAAACACCCACTGGGCCCGCGTGGTGGGTTACGGCCAACTATGAGACACAGTACGCCTCCTATCTGTGAGCCCTCTCACAGAGAGGAGGCCCGTTTTCCAGAGTGGGAACATTGCCTATAGGCTGATTATGCTATGTCCAACAATTCCGTGACTGTGTCAGTCAGTTAACCAACCATGACTTACCTGAAACATGCGCAACTGCACGTAATTGCAACCGGAAAAAATCATTAACACAAAATCATTATGTCGAACTCTACACGAACACAGTCCTACAGAACAATTAATTGGTATCCATGTATGGCGATAGGTACTCTAGGGCCTTTTGTTTATTTAATATTTTTAGGCTGGGAAATTATCAAATATCTTCTCCCGCTCTGGCCGGAGCGGGAGGGCGTGACAGACTCTTACTGACTAAAACCCAGCCGTGTTCCTTCAGTTGCCTGTAAATTGCCAGGGGCTACGGTATCCCTTTCGGACTTTCCCGCGACCCCGGCAGGCATCGGTCCTAGCAAACCCCTTATGTTGTGCTAACATCTCAATGAGGCGCGCGTAGAACACAACGCGCCGTCGACCCGGGCTTGGTCCTTACCCATTGCTCACCGTCCACAAGCCCGCGCCTACTGTGGCCGAGAATCGGCCAGGTACTTTAGGGTCTAGAGTACCTATCGCTTCGCTGCTGATGGCCTAGAGTCTAGGCAATCAGCAAAGAAGGAACCTTGTGTGTGCAATAGTGTGTGCTCCTACAGCGGCCAGATCTACGTCATTTTAGCAAAGCTGAAAGTTCTCCGCATACGATACCTACTCGTATATTGCGCTATCTAGATAAACATAACATCATGCTTGTATTCCCCAAAGAGTTAAGCAGAGGTGTACCTACCTTTAGTACACCCACATGCGCTTTCTATTCTCAAAATTACAGCTTTATTAAAATAACGTAGGGTTGGCGGCTCTGGAACCTTGGTATAGCATATGCATAATCAGCCTATGAAAAATGTTCCGTGTGGTGCCGGACGTAAAGAATAGTACCATCTCATTTCTTCCCGTGGGTGTCGTAAAAGGCGACTAAGGGACTCACTAGAGAACGGGCAGCAGCGTTCTCTATGCATTTTAACACCATACTGCGATCGCCAACCCGCCTGCCAAGCGTGGTGATTACCGCAAACCCTCCCCATTTGGGGGAGGCCTATGTTGAGCAGTGGACGTCTTTCGGCTGAATGATGTAATGACGAATCAGCCTAAAATGTTCCCACTGTTGGGACACAGACCTCCTCTCTGTAAGACTTGAAATAAAGAGCCGTAATCCACCACACGGGGATTGGTAGATGTCGAGGTCACGACCAGAGCGGATTGGCAGATGTCGCATGTCTTCGAATTTTTGTTCTAGGACATGCCGGTTTCCTCACGGTGTTTTCCTTCACCGTTTTGAGAGCAGTGGTGATGAAATTATTTACACAAAGTAACGTGCCTCTCTGGGTTTGAAACTAAGACGTAAGTCGCGGCTGTTACCACTATGGCATCGCTACTCTCTTCATCATCTTGGCATAACCTAGTCCAGTATAGGTTGTGCTAATACAAAAAGAAGAATAGAACTATATCATCTGACGTAACTCACCGCTTTGTTTACGCTTTCGGCAATAGCATTCAAGTTCTTCTTCATTGCTTCAGGGTCGAATGTGCTGGCCATCTGGGTGTTGAAGTCCTTAGAGAAGTCTTGGAGCTTCTTCTGAATGGTCTCCAAGTAGTTTGTGTCGGAAGCCGCAGGCGCATCGCGTTTCACGAAAGCTTGAGTCTGTGTGAATGAGAGTAAAACTGGTAAAAATACGAAAATATGTATATCAGCGTATAGCTGTCTCACTGCAAAAAAAGTTTTTTATTACTCGACTACGGCGAAGCAAAAAGGAGGGTTATGATTTTGACCAGTATGTATCTATGCTCATCTGCTACCTCATAACTTCTAAACTACTAATCATAATTTGACAAATGAGGTATCGTTAAATTGAATATGGCGGACTCTAGAGGAAATAAAGTCATGAACTAAACATTTTTTTTTTATGATGCCGTGTTGGATATTAAATGAAAGGGCTTAATAAGCACATTTCAAATACATATATTATAACCCCACAATATATTATAAACCCCAAAATAATTTAAATAAAAATAAAAGTTATAAAAACTAAAACTCAACTTCGACAAAAAAGTCAACTACAAAGGTATAAACAAGACATCACAGAGAGACAAATTAAAAATTCGGAGTCACACGTAATCTGTTCGATTTATGCCCTAGGACGTGTAACTTCAAATTTTTAATTTGTCTGTCTGGAATGTCTTCTGTAGACCTTTTTAGTTGTCTTTTTTGTCGTTTTACTTTTTATAACTTTAATTTTTTTGTTTCAAGAAATAAACAATCAGAAAAATCTTGTTTAAAAGAGTATCATAACAAAAGATTAAAGGCAAAGTCAACATTTGTGTTCCAAATCGACGTTCTCAAGCTCCTACAATGGCTGTAAATACAAATTGATCAAGAGTGGAATATAATTAACAGTAACTTACGCTAACAAGGCACACAGCCAGAAGAACAATCAGCATCTTATTCATGTTTAAAGAGTTTGTATATAGAACTTCACAAAGCAACAGTAGAATGCACACTGCGATCTTCACGGAAGCTATCTCCTATATCTTGATGCTGAGCGAGACACAATGTATGATCAGATCACTGCAGTGACCCTAGGTTATCTGATCTTGCAAGCTAATCAGTTAATAAGCTTAGCCTGAGATTTTAAATGTAATAGTCTTGCTACGTGTTAAGTGCATGATATTTAAATGCTTGATAAATAGTTTGTCAAGATAAATACACTAGAAACCCAGCCTATTATTTTTTCTCTTACAATAGAGCGGTCTTCTTCTTTCCGTGTGGTTATTGACTAACTTGGTGTCAGAGTTTTAAAGCTGGCCATGGGCCTCTAACTTGGCTTTACATGCCGTCTAGAAATATCTCTCAGGAATGCCGGTTTCCTCACAATGTTTTCCTTCACCGTTTTTGAAGCAAGTGATAAATTATACAATACGCACATAAATCCAAAAAGTCAGAGGCGCGTGCCTTAGGTTCGAACGCGAGAGCTATGACTTGGCAGTCCGACAGTCACACTACTAGGCTATCACTGCTTTGGAGCGGTGAGCATTAATCACTACGCTTGCTGACTCCATATCGATTCCAAACCTTCTAATTTAGGTTTCTTCAAGAATCTGAAACATAAAGTTCCATTCTTTCTTGTCAGGTTTTGTAGTGATATGCAACCAAGATAACAAAACTGTTTCAAAACCTACATCATCAGATCGTTACACGTTTGGTAACCAAAAAAAGTTACATTTTGTTCAATCATATATCACTTCACATATAGCACTTCACCGTCACACATTGTAGACAAACCGACAATTTGTTTGAACTTACATGCACATTAACGAACAATAGAGACCAGTACCAAAATCTTTATTTACATAAATAATGACTTGTTGTACAAACCCAAGCAGATGTTTAGATTTTTTTGCAAACCGCACACCAAAGTCGCATCACAATATAACCCCAAACGGGATATTGCATTAAGTCGGACCCCGACCCGTTTGACTCATTTAATGCCCCTGTTCCGGACCAGACGAATGAGATAATTGAACTGCAATAATCATGTCATTTACCTTGTTATATTTGCATGAAGACCTGTTTTTGAAGTGAAAACTTCTTTAGGCGCGTCGAGCACTTTTTGAGTGAACAAAAATGATGGAACTCGTCACCGAACGCTCTCCATAATCTATATGTATACTGTGTATATATGTAAATTCACAAGTTACTTAGTTTTCACTTCCATCGGCAGTCCCCAAAGACTGCCCCGCATGTTTTGTTTTTAATCCACGACGGGGAAGCTCTTGGCCTTCATCTCACTTGATGGTAAGTGATGATCAGGTCGAAGGTGGAAGCGAGCTTCGACCGTAATCCGCAACCACAGAGGAACTACTATCTTACCTCTTAACTGCCGAAACACAACAATGCTGTTAACATTGTAGCTATGGCGACATACTTGGATAAGATGGTGGTTGATAGAAACAACCAAACCGAGCAGAAAATTATTTTGCCCCCGCTGGGAATCGAACCCGGGACGTGTAAATACAAATGGAAGAACGGATGCAACATAGACAGTAGCTGGTATGTAACAAAGCCGCCTATCAATAAAGTATTACAAAACACGATTACACCACAGACATTTGAAAACTGTCTGCAATGTAATCGGGTCGGAAAAATAATATAATGGACACTCTAATATAATAAACGTGCCTCTTTTCGTGAGTCTCAAAATAATTCCCATTTTGTTGTCTGACTAAATAACCAAGTAAATGCGGCCAACTTGGATTTAGTGGTTCTAAGCTTACCTAATCCATTTAGCCGGGGTGCTCTAGCTTAGTTACTGCGACCAACTTTGAGAAGACCGGAAAGTTAAAAAGTGACTCATTTATTTAAAAAAGATATATTATTAGAAGGTCATAATCAGTCTATAACTTTCCCACTGCTGGGACACAGGCCTCCTCTCTGTGAGAGGGAGTGGGCCGTAATCCACCACGCGGGCCCATTGCGTGTTGGTCACATGTCAGATGTCTTCGAATTTTTGGTTCTAGGACATGCCGGTTTCTTTACAATGTTTTCCTTCGCATTTTTGAGAGTAGTGGTGATGAAATTATTTACACAAAGTAAAGCCCTGCCTGGGTTCGAAACCACGACTCACAACTCGTAAGTCGGGAACGCTACCACTGGGCCATCACTGCTTTCTATTAGAAGGTCAATCCAACGAAACCAAGATCCGGAATTAGCCAGTTCGTAGGTATATTTTGTATTATTGTTCTATTCCGCCACGCATATCGCACTCCTTCAATCATTTATGTCTAAGGTTCGAGGTGCACTAGATAGTGCTACATCCGTCAGCTGTTTATCAAAGACTCGAAGTCCATCCGTATCTCCGTACCTACTGCGGAAAATAATTACCAGAGATAAGATTCTCTATTACATTGCTAAAACGCTAGGAGGTTAGAACCTTGTGGATTAAAATACACAAGGTTCTAACCTACATACCTACATAACAGGCATGACTTTGTGGAAATCTATGTATCTATACATATAAAATGCTTTGTCCTGAATGACTGACTGACGGATCAACGCACAGCCTAAACCGCTGATCGTAGAGACCTGAAACTTGGAGGGTGTGTTCTTTTTATAACGTAGGCATCCGATAAGAAAGGATTTTCCGTAATTCTACCCCTAAGAGGGTGAAAAAGGGAGGCTAAGTTTGTATGGGACAACGTGATTCCTTGGTCCAATCTACTTCAAATGTTGCATAAACATTATTTTATAGAATTGATGATGAACAATGTATTTCGTATTTTATTGAAATTCATTCCCTAACGGGGTTAAATAGAAAGTTATTTTGGGAGTGATTTGTTTCGAAGTTAATATCAATACTCCTTAGTGCTTTTGATTTAAATTACATTTTAGTTTGACCATGTTTGAAATCTCAATCCGATTTTATTCAAAAAAGGTTGAACTCACATAAAAGTTTGGTGCAATGCAAATACTCTTTATAATTGGAATGTCTCGAAAGTCACCGTACTGTAGTACTGCATTTGAAGGTTTCTAAGCTTTACAGAGGTCTGTATTTATTCCTAGGATTCCCCTAACACCATCAAATTACCCCTTCGAATTCAAGAGAGTGCAGTTTCCCATAAAAGTCTGCTTCGCAATGACCATAAACAAAGCTCAAGCTCAAACTCTTAAGATAGCGGGAGTAGACTTGAGGTAAAACTGCTTCTCTCACGGCCAGTTGTATGTGGCATGCTCCAGAGTAAGCGCACAGAGTAGCCTGGTGATTCTAGCACCCGAAGGAAAACAAAAAATATTGTTTACAAAGAAATACTGCGGTAGGTGTAGTATGCCGATTTCTTTGTAAAAAGATAATACCCCCGTGTAACTTTCACCCGATCAAACGCCGAGCTTCGTGTTCATAAAATATAACAAAATTTTATTTTATTTTCATGTTTATTTAACCTTTAAATCCCTACACTATAATAAAGATTGTTATATTTTACTAGCTGCCCGGCCCGGCTTCGCACGGGTAGCACTAAGTACAACACACGACAAACGTCGAGAGCAGAGTGACACTCTGCTCTTGACGCTTGACGTATCATTAGGTTAAAACCTAATATGTACATGTGTAGGTACCAATTTTATTTACTACAACCTAATGGCACACTCTGATACACTGACTGATGCATTCTAACAGATTATTCCTGAAGAACGGCTATCACTAACATAATATAACAGATTGTAAACACACGGGATTTCTCAGTAACAGAGTCACCTAACCATAGATATTAATTTGTATTATAACCATAGGTGTGAAGGGGCCTAAACTTCATGTTTTTCTGTATAAGTTCTACGAACTATCCTTAATATTATTCCTTATTATTTCGACTAATATACAGGGTGGCAATCGACGCGAAGCCGGTTACCATGGATTCAGTACATGATTCTGAACTCTTTTTTTTTTTTTGTAACCGACGAAAAATTTCAACGCAGGGGGGCTCAGAACGGGGTCGCGGGAAAGTCCGAAAGGGATACCGTGGCCCCTAGCAACGTACAGGCAACTGAAGGAACACTGGTGGGTTTTAGTCAGTAAAAGTCTGACACGCCCTCCCGCTCCGCCCAGAGCGGGAGAAGTTATTAGATAATTTCCCACCCTCAAAAAAAAAAAAAAATGTGTGGCTCAGAACCATGTACTGAATCCATGGTAACCGGCTCCGCGTCGATGATGACACCTGTATATTAGTCGAAATATCAATAGTTGGGAATAGAACTTATGGTACAACCGCAGATTTGCAAAGCACTCGTCGCACCGCTAAGCTTTTTGCTCCGCTGTACGTTGACTAAAATAGCCGTTCTTATAAATGTCACGATTGTCTGCATGGCTCCATAAGGGAATAGCGTCATTATAATCACTTAAAAAGTGAAATCAGGTTAGAATATTGCATGACGCGTTTTTTTACAATTTCTGGTAAACTACAGAAGAATACTAACATAATACAATATTGCTCATCCCCCATGGCAAATAGCGTGATAATTTATAGCCTACAGACTGACCAGAATTGTAGGAACTATGCAAAATTTTTGTGGTTAAATGTTATTGGGTTTTTCATCTGGAATTTAGTAGCAGCCGAGTCTGGATTTGAGCCCGGTTGATGGCAATAAGCCTATTGCCATCAACCGCCCTCTATTACATGGGACTCGAACATAACTGGCGAAATGTGGGTGTACTTTAGGTACACTTCTGCCTAATCTTTCCGGGAATAAAGGTGTGATGTTATGTTATGTGTTAGTCAGAGCCCCGAAAGCTTACCAAGAGGTATCGTGTTACTCAATTACTGCAGTCCATGTGTAAATCAAGATGGATTCTAAACTTCCATCGCCTATTTACAAAACATTTAAATTACTTCAATGAAAACAGTAATCAGAACCCTATTTAATTGTTATTTACATCCTACAAGATGATAACAGCGCAGCGGTCACAACAATATAACGTTAAAATGTAAACAAAGTTCTCATTAGTATACCTAGATGGCTCATTATGATAAGGAATGACAAATGCATCCTTGTAATCATATGATAGATAAGAAGACTTATGTGTGGTGTTAATTTATGTCTCCATAACATATTATTTCACAAAATTAAGTATAGTCGACCTCGCAATTGTTTTACCACTTGTGACAATAATTCCCAGTTACTTAAAATGTGATTAAGGTTGACACTTTCTGTCACGTAGACAGACAGACCTTGTCGTTTAAAAGTGATATTCAACCTAAGGCACCTTGTCCCACCGCTGACGAGGAAACACGGTACACGTTTGTTGCAGCAAGAAGAGTTATCAAAGACAGTACTCACTTGACGGGCTCCACTTGCTGGGAGATTCAAGCTTGGCGCATACCTACGCATACCAACGAGTAATCGCTCGTCGCCGTCGTTTTTAATTGCTATCTGTCCGTATACTCCCTTCTCGTTAATCGCGGTGGGACAGGTGCCGAGGGGCGGTAAAGCAAATACGAGGTCGACTATACAAAACAATTTGAGAGTACAAATAATATTATAATAACGGACTCTTTCGATTTTTTCTCAAACAAAGAAGGAACGATAACCTCGGATACTAGTAACGTTACATTAACGATATCAAAGCTTTTGTAAAAAATGGCTAACTAAATGGTTAAGTAATTATAGGTAATCATTAAGTTTTAATCCTCGTATTAGTGTAGAATAGTTACATATTCATATTATTAAACATATTCATAAATAAATAACCAATGAATATTCATTAACATTCCGCATGGCCCTTAGGGCATGTCCGTATTTACTTAGGACTCTCGAGCACACGTTATAACCATACCCAGAACAAGAGTGCTCTCCCCGTATTGTTCCTCTGACAGCTCAACAGTATGATTACGAAAATAAAGACCACTGTGATTTTGACAGACAGCCTTTAAAAGGCAGCAACCCAAAAAGAACCCTATTATGATGGGAATAAATATCACTGTGAATTTGACAGACTTTCAGTGGCAGCAAATCAAAAGCAAACTTATAGTGACGGGAATAGAGATCACTGTGATTTTGACAGACTTTTCAGTGGCACCAATCCAACGGCAACCCTATGGTAGCGAAAATAAACATCACTATGATTTTGACAGACTTTTCAGTGGCAGTAATTCAAAAGGAACCCTATTGTGACGGGAATAAAAATCACTGTAATTTTGACAGACTTCAGTGGCAGCAATCCAATTCAGGTCTATATTAAATCGTGTCCTTGCGAAGCCAGTATTAATAAAACAAAAGTAAAAAATTAAAAACGATTTAATAAAAAAAAAACACTATTCAAAGTTCTGATACCATGTTTAGGTTTTGGGTCTTCACTTGGTTCCATAATATTTTTACTTAATAGTTTTAACTATACGAAATTCTGCTGTTGTTAATCTTGTTTACTACGCAGCAGCTGTTTTGGCTTTTATAACGCTCATCTGTAGAAAAAAACATCAATAATACTATTTCATTACTATTTTTTCATTTCTTATTTGCCGGGCAAATACCTCTTACCTGGTAAGTATTGTAAGTACTTCAGCACCCTGGCCAGAGGTAGTTGAAGAACATCGTGTAGTTTGCCCACAACAGGGCTGGGCGACATCCACGAGGAATTAAACAAGCAATAAAAAAGGTTGACAATACCGAAAGACGTATATAAACACCCGGTAACGCCGTGACCCGTGCTTAAAAATGATCTAACTGAACCATAGATCTACATAATTATGATAGAAATTGAACTAACCATCTATAACCATAACTCCATAGCTTTGTCTATGCTATCGGAAACAACGTTTTCGCCTCCCCTCAATTCTGGGATGATTGTGCGTACCACCTGACGAAAATCCCTGTTGTTGTAGCCTATGAGAGACTTCTGCATCATTTCCAATTCATGGCGTGCCGCAACCGAAGGAGGAAGTGCGGCCCAAGGAGCATCGCGTTTCACGGCAGCCTGTATTAATGAGAAGAAAATTACATTAGCCTGTAGCTGTCCCAATACCTAAAGCTCAACACATCCACAAAGCAGGTGCGAGGCTTCCGCTCCCGACCCGCACCGCGCCCGACCCGCGCACGACACGCACCCGCTTTGTGTGTGTTGCCCTCAAAGGCTATGCTCACGACAACTTCTTCAAGCGCCATAGACGTGCTTTTATGTTATAACGCAATTAACCTATAGGCTGGCACTTACGCTGACTACAGACACAGCCAGAAGGAGAATCAATAGCTTATTCATGTTTAAAGAGTTTGTTTATACAACTTCATAAAGCAACAGTATAATGATGCTGAAAAAGAAACTTGAACTAAAAGAAGATGTTTAAATATATTTTTTACAAAAGTTTAATACTAAATTCAACAAAAATTTTGACAATTAATGTTTTAAGAGTTTTACTTTTCTTTTCTAGACGTCATTATTTTTATCTTCTACCTCAAGTATATATTGTCAATATTGTCAAGAAATCAAAAAGTTTTATAGATATAGTTGACGATGCTCATTGGTACGAGCGCTTTTTGAACGCGCGTATTTAATAAGCCCATTTTGAAATAAAATTTTACAAAAACATAATATAGTAGGTATTCAGTGTCGGTAGGATGCATGTAAAAGTGGCTTTGCTATAGTACATCCAGCGTTACCGTTTATAAGATTACATCACGACTGCATTCCCCGAAGGATTAGGCAGAGGTGTAGCCTATTACAATCCACTGCTGGATATTGGCCTGTAGTAAAACTAAGTCGTGGCAAAAATCACTATAATCCATGTTTACTAAGAACGTGCGGATAGTTTCAAAACAAGTATACCTAATTATGCTGTACGAACAGAAAATTAAACTTGGATTACACGCACAGCAATCAATCTGTATTTGTAGCCTGCTAGATTAAAGGAATAATGTGCGAAAACAAAATACAGTTACCCGAACGCGGGGTACAACCAGAACGCGGTGGATCAAAGTCGTTCGTCTACAAACATTTTTCATTCGTGATTTAAGTTGGTAACACGTTACTCTTGAGTATAAGGTTTTTTGGCGCGTAGCCGAAATCGGAACTAACGCCGATATTTAGTTTTCGAATACATTTAAGTGACACTTCACAAAACAATTGCACAAATGTTTACCAACAGCGCCACCCCGTCAACGTCATTCGAACGCCAAAAGAAAGTAGCAGTGTATCTTGAGTTTATAACTGGTAACCATGGAATTAGTATGTGCCGTCGAATGCAGTTGACAAATAGAAGTGTATTTGAGTTTGTAGCTGGTAACCATGGAATTAGTATGTGCCGTCGAATCCGTTGACAAGTAGCAGTGTATTTGAGTTTGTAACTGGTAACCATGGAATTAGTATGTGCCATCGAATGCCGTTGACAAGTAGCAGTGTATTTGAGTTTGTAACTGGTAACCATGGAATTAGTATGTTCTGTCGAATGCCGATGACAAGCAGGACTTTATTTGAGTTTGTAACTATGGAATTAGTAAGTGCTATGTATACAGGGTCGCAGACACATCGTCGCGCAACCTCATACCATGGATTCAGTACATGATTCTGAACCCCGCTGCGTTGTTCCGGTATTCCATACATTTTAACCGCGTAGGTATTGCACTTTTCTATGAAACAGCAGTTTTTTTTTTTTTGATAACCTTCTTAGTTTTTCTACAACGGTCTAGACTCATGGGCTGAATTCATGGTTACAGTTTGCCGGTCAATGTCCCTGCCACCCTGAATAATACAACCTGGTTACTTTCGGAGTAGCGTCGTGGACGATGAGCCTTAGATAGCAAGAGTCGGGAGCTTAATATAAGGATGGCAATGAATTCAATGAAACATTTAAATAAATATTTATTCAGCTAGGTGAGCTTCATCCATACACTGCATTTTCTTCATCATCTTCTCGTTTTTACTAGTATTGTCAGTAATTTATATATCGTCCTGAGAAGGCTTCGGTTTTGTTATTTCATCAAACTGTAACGAAACACAAAATAGGTATGTTTAGTGACTAAGATTGTTAAAAGCATATTAATTCTTCGCGTCATTCACAAGTGAAGGCTCCGCCAAATAGAACGCGTACTTAGCGCGCGTTAGAGCGCTAGCCTGACACCGCGCTATAGCGCTGTCAAACAGAGCGCCGGCGCAGGCAACGCTGCGACACTAGCGTTGCGTGCTGCGCTGTACTTAGCGCTCTAACATGCGCTAAGTACGGGTTGGGTTCTATTTGGCAAAGCCTTTAAACTTACACTCTTCTGCTTGTATTGTTAGTTTAGCAATGATTAACAGATTTAGAATAAAAGTAGATAGGTAGGTAGGTCGTCATGTCTTGGTAGTATGTTGTATTTCTGCGAGTTGGTTGCCAGTCACTACCAAAAGTGTAATCCGTTTTACTTAGACCAATAACACATTTCGCTCTTTCAGTCAAAATAAGAATGCCGGCTGTCCTTGCGATATCCAAACCAATCAGACAGATATCCCTAATCGCCTCTTATTACATGACACTAAAAGTAGGTCAAATGTGTCACTGTAAACCTCAATAAGAAGTGATAGCCTAGTGGTGTGCCCGTTAGACTGCCAAGTCATAGGTCTCGAATTCAAACCCACGGCACGTACCTCTGACTTTTCGGATTCATTTGCGTCTTGTATGTATAATTTTCACTTGCTTCAAAAACGGTGAAGGAAAACGTCGTGAGGAAACATGCCTGAAAGATATTTCTCGACGGCATGTGAAGCTAACTCAGAGGCCCATGGGTGGCTTTAAATCTCGGACACCAGGTTAGTCACTAACCACACGGAAAGAAGAAGAGCCTGGATTAGACTCTGGCACATTCCAGGAGAATTAAGCAGGATTGAATGAATTGGGCTGTGGGCTGTGAATGATGATGGTGATACACCTCCTTTTATGTGGGTAAAGCCTCAAGGGTACCCTCCGTCTGGGGAAAACGGAGGGTTATGTCGGAGTCCTTCCGACTAAAACTCCACGGCACTTTCTACTACCACGAGTCTGGGGCGGGAGGGATACTCGTACATTCATGAGCACCAAGGACTTGTTGATACCAGTCCGGGGTGCGCCCCCGCAGCGGGGGGCTAATGGCTGCCATGCCTTCCGGGCCCCATCACCAAGTGATGGTAATACACCTGTCTACCCCTTCAAGATAGTATATAAAATGAAAATGAATGGATATAGTATGTAAAATAGACTTACCGCTCTGGAGAACCTGTTCAACTGATCACCAATGACACTGAACAGCGGTTTCAGATGGTCCTCGTTGACTTCTCCCACGACATTCGCCAAGCTCTTGTCAATACAGTTCTTGAGGTCATCCATGTTTTTCTTCAATGCGTCTATGGCAGTTGCATTAATATCTCTTTTGACGAAGGCCTGGGTCTGTGGAAGTATTAATTAGTAATAGTTTAGAGGACAATAGAAATGAACTCATCAAGTGTTCACTAATGACAAACAATTAATTATCTCTTGTTGCACGGTCCCCTGGGTTCAGTTCAGCTCAACAGAAACATTAGAAAGAAAAATATGTTTAATAAACGTCATATTTCGGGTATAATCAACTATGGTTTTGGGTTCATCGTTATGTTTTTGATTTCAGAGCTCTTTATAATGAACCAGTTGAAAACGCAACCGCGATTAAATTCTAACTAATATTATAAATGCGAAAGTGTTTATTTGTTTGTTACGCTTTCACGCTAAAACAGCTGAACGGATTTGGATGAAATTTGGCAAGTGGGTAGACCATGACTTGAGTTAGGACATAGATTACTTTTTAACCTGATGTTCTCACAGGATCGAAACTTATGCGGGTGGAACCGCGGGGCGACTCTGCTTATGTCAAGTTTTACTTCTGACTATCTGCTTACGTTCGTCATCGTATAATTACACCTTTATAAAACAACTGTACTGTGTCGCTTCTATGTTATAAGTATGTTTCACATGTGATTCTGCCCTCTGTGGCCCAAAAAATGCAGCCTAAGTGACCTCTGCGCTGCCACCGTCGTCGCCATCAAAATAGCGAGCTTTGTGGCCAAAGAAACAAAATTTACCATCGTGCCATCGAAACGAAGAAGAAAATAAAGCTAGCTTACAAGTTTAGTCAAATCAAAACGAAAATGAAGCAATAACTACACCAAAGGAAGGCTAAATAATTCGCATTTAATAAGCGGGTATACCCTCAAATTTCTACCACACAGTAATGCATTTATCCACAGTAATCCGCAGTTAACTTCACTTATTACTGTAGTGGTTGTCTGGACGGTTTTCAAGCGGCATGCAAAGTGCTAAAATACCCTTTTGTGTGCTCATAGAATGATAAAACCTTGCGTGTAGCTATGACCAAAATTTTGATGAATGTAGAGCGGAGATAAATAGCTGAACATTGTGTTGCTAACACACTGTGACAAATTTACTGATTTAACTATGTGTAACAAGGTATTATCAATAACGTGACAAGAATAATTTTCTGTGACGTCATAATTGGTATTGGTATCAAAATATACAATACAATAATCTTTAGTGACATAATATGAGGTTCAGATCATATGAAGCCTCTGAATCCCAAACTGGGTAAAAACCTGGATGTCAGGAGTCAGCCTTCTCCCATTTTCCCATTACACTAATAAATATTATGTCAAAACAAAAAATACATTTAAGATTTACTCTCAAACGAACAAAAGAAAAGATATAAAAATATTATTTTTATTGTTATGGCTTCTCATGATTCTATTTTAAATATAATTTTGTACTAAGATACTTTTGCAGTCTATGGACCCTCCATAGACTAAACAATTAATTATGCAAAAGAATTGGATTCCTCTTCTATCATCCCGCTGCAGAAAATTGCAAACTCCGACATAAGTGTACTTGATAAGTATAACCGCATAGATAAATATCTAGCACAAAGGAAAATAATAAAGGTTGCCAAGGATACAAAGTTTAGTTTGAGAACAATAGAGCTCCTAGAAGGGAGAAAAACACTAATATGTGACTTTACCAGTCGCGCTTCACCATGCGACATCGAAACCCGTTTGGATGGGGGATAAATTTTACAAAAAATTAATGTTATGTTATATCTAGTTTAATCAGCATTTCCACTAAGTCAATTATGACTTTTAAATGCCCTATTCAAAATGACCGCGGAATGACCTCGGATAATTATCTCCGGGGGAAGGTCTATGAAACAGTTTCCAATAGGTTCTCCAACGATTTCCATTTTAATTAGTCCCAAGTGAATTTTATCCCGAGCCATGGTAGGTACTCCCTAAATATCTTCATCCCATTTACTAAATAGCTATAATATACAGGGTGTTAGTGTTATGACACCATTCGTGGCGATTATTGTATGCGTAATCAACATAAAATTCTATCTGTTTTGTTGGATAGAAAAGGTTATGTTATAAACAAACGAAAGATTGGTAAGGAAAATAGAAATTTGAGGTAAACGTAACTGAATATTTTGACTATCTTGAATGACCACTTGGTTTTGTTTTTACTCAAATATTATTAAAATTCCGACTTAATATAACATTTCATGTAATCTAATTATCACTCCACTTTAATGTATTCCCAGTAACACTTACATCAACTAACAACAAGACGGCACAGAAAAATATGGCGTATTTAAAAAACATTTTTGCGTAAAAACCAACTTGTACGTGAAGATGGAAACTACTGACCTTAGTACTAGCAAATTCTAAGTATAAGTACAAACGTAAAACGGCTGTTTACATTGGTACAGTCATACACATATTGTCCAGGTAAACTAGTAAATAATGTGTCAGAACCATTCATAGACACTGCAAACAGTAGTGCAAATATCCCATAGATCCGGCTTATGTATCGACGGAACATCATATTCAGAAGTACCTTTGAAAATGCAGAAGTTAAACGTAGGTGGTGATTAGCAAAAAGAAGATAAAAAGTAGCATATATCATTGTTTTGCGAATCATCGTCAACTGCCTAGCCTTTTCATATCTACATATGTTGGGGCGGCTTCCAGTCTAACCGGATTTGGCTGAATTAATACCAGTATTTTAAATGGAGCGACTGCCATCTGACCTCCACAACCCAGTAATTGGGTAATACGATAGCCCTTAAGTCAGAATGGTTTTCAGACTTTCGGGCTCCTGACGACTTGTAACGACTGTTATAGATCCACGAATGTCAGCCGGTATCAAACGGCTTAACGTGCTTTCCGTAGCACGGAGGGGTCCTGGTATGTAAGGATGGTCACCAATCCACGGACCAACCGCAGACGGCATAGCTGATCGATCGACCTGTGCGGCCGTTATTACTTATCCATAACCCCTCTCATTGTTTCGCTAATCCACAGCCACAATTTAACAGGAATGGTGTAACTACTTGAACTGCACTGCCTGACTGAATGGACTGCCCCGCTGTGTGTCTAATGGTCACAAACGCTACTGCTGCGCCGGAGGTCCTATGTTCGGTTCCCAGGTCAGGTAAAGTGTTACTAGGTTTGTCCATCTGGAATTTCTCAGTAGCAGCCCAGAGTCTGGATTTGTGCCCGGTTGTGACATGGACCTTCTACATAACCAGCAAAATGTGGGTGGACTATAGGTAGGTTCATCTCTGCCCATCCCGTCGGGGAAACAAGGCGTTATGTTATGTTATGTGGTCTAACTACAACTGATTTCAATCATTAATTCGCAAGGAGAAATAAGCAAATATTCTGAACTTGGAAAAACGGTACAAGAAAACAAATGTAACAGATACCTCATGACATCGATCCACTTGACTTGATCCTAGTCGCCTTTTAGTATATCATACCGGCTATTTCTTTCTGGGAGTATTTTAAACAAAATAGCCCACCACGTCACTTCATTGATGCCCGGACTTCCCATTTTTTTTGTTGATAACAATAAGATGTTTACCTCAGACGTCATGAAAGGCCATTACTATCAAAATCTGTAGTGTTTCGACAGAACACAACAGATAACTATTTCGACGTATTTGCGCTATCGTAACTTTAGTAATACCTATTTGGTGTTTCATTAAAACCTCGGAATTGACAAAAATAGAGAGGTTATCAGCTGGGTGTTCTGTTCAGATATTATTTACAAATTAAAAATAATTCAGACTAAAACAAAACTTATATGTAAAAAAAAACTGCAGGTTTTTTAGAAACCATCATAGTAAAGAAATGTCACTTATCACAATTTTATAGGTATATTATGATGAAAGTTATTTATACACCTTTCGAATACACTTAACAAAATATTTGAACATATTTGAATGAAACGACGAAAATAAATTAACCACCTGTATCTCAACGTCGGCTCATTTTACAAGAACAAGACAATCTTTTTGTAAAAAGTTATTATTCTGGCCCTCCCCTTCATCTTACCCCAAGGGACAAAATGTGTAAAATATTTATCAATAGGTTTTTCCATAAATGGTGTAAAAGGAAACGCCCTATTTAACATTTTTCAACTATGCACCTACTGTTTTGTGTTTGAGTAGTTATCAATTGGGTTTCTTGTTTTCTCACTCCCCGTGGAAGAACCACGACTTGAAATATTTCTATTTTGAAAGTAAATTGCTAAAGTTCAGTTTGAAGGGAATAGATGCCGGTGATACTGCAAGTACCTACTAAATGAGACATTTTCAATTTAATCTGTAAGGTTCGATCTTCGAGCAAATCTCATCGGACCATCCGATGTTAACCAAACCTGCACTCAAAGCATTGCGCCCACAATTGATGTTCGACGTACAGCTCATAGATAAACACAAATCAACGTCAATTACTGATAAATTTTTTCTACATACTCGTTGCCTTTGTGCTAGCAATATCTTAGTTTTAAGCTATGGTTTCCTAGAAAAGCGCTGGCCGCCACATAGCATCTGCAATTTACTGGCGAATGACGTCACTGAAACGTTATCTAAGGCGCGGGACATACACAAGCGGCAAGTGGCAACATACACACAACGCCTGCGCCGCACCGTCGCCGCGTCGTTGCCTCGCCCGCGCCACGCCTCTTGTGTATGATCCGCACCACGTCGTTCCTATCTATACATTTGGTATGAAATATGAAACGGGTGGCGGAACGCCCGCATCACACTGTCGCCACGACCGTGCCACGCCCGCGCCACGCCCACGCTACGCCCGCACCACTCGCCACTTGTGTATGTCCCGCGCCTAAGAAAGTTAATGTATTTTCCTAAAAAGTGTCAATGTTGATGTATTTTCCTAAAGAGCGTTTGTGACACCTTAAAGTCAAACCCCGCTGCCAACATTTTCATGACAGCCGACACTGCGGCCGTTATGTGGCGGCCACCGCTCTTCTAGGAAACTATAACTTTAGCGAAGAAATAGTACACGGGGAGTAAACTTCTGTTCCGTTCTGTCTGCGTCCATCATTTTGTCACAAAAATCCTTTTATGTTAACAAAATAACGAACCGGTTTACTTCTCCACCATACGTATTATGTTACCGACTGTGCGCGCCAATTGTGCTAATGGTCAAAGTGCTCTGTCCTAATTGTTTGAAGAGATCAAAACGTTGAGTTGGTATGATAGGAGGATAGGATCCCATAATAGACTTCTAGTGGAGTACTGTCTATAAAGAAACTATGTCAATGATTGAATACGGTATCAAGTTCTAAAGTAGACTTAGGTACTAGAGAAAGCGCAAGCCGGGGGGATCGTAACAATTGACGATCTGTAGTTTTTGCCTGCCTCCATGGAAAAAGGTGAGAGTTTTTGTATGTGTATTGGGAAAGTTTTTCTTTATACCATCATACTTATTTTTAGTTCTCAGAAAATCATATTCTTATATGACTGTTTCTTTGCATACCCTACGCAGATAAAATTTTCGTATTTCCTCAATTTTATGACGGTACCACAGATGAATACAGATAGGACACTCCGCAGTTTAGGTATAAAGATTTAAGTACGCGGCGAGCCCGTCTTCCTGGGCCAATTCAGTGAGTGTAACGTAGTCAGAAGATCTAAGAGTTACATGATAGAAAGAGAGGCAACGAGGCAAAGGTATAGGTGAATATAAGTGTAGGTGATTAGCGCTGTGCGACCAGAATTGCATTTTATTTTGTCGTAGCTTGAGTCGCTTTTTATTTAAAAGATTTTGCCGGGTATCCCATCTGTTTTAATCTATGACGGTTACTTTTGACAACGCACCAGTATTTTTTTCTATTATGAACAAAATGACTAAGCCTGGTCAAGACCAAAGTTTAATAGGTTATCATCTATTATATCGTAAAACTATACCATTATAACAATAACAACTGATATTACTATTAGTAGCAATTAATATTCTAACTAGCTGATTAACAAATGTTGGAGTATATACTAATGAATGATAATAATTAAATATTCAATGAAAAGTAATTACTTTTGCAAAATACCGATGAAATAAATATAACAATGAGATTGTACACACTAATTTAACATTTTAACAACTTAATAGTCTATGGTGTATTTGTTTGACGTCATCCTTTATTTTAAATTCTCCCCTTAAGGCCGGCCAAACTGAAACAAAATACACCTTCATTAATTATTACGCTTTTAATAAAATTGTAAGGGGGTTCGAAATCTATAAAACTTCCATAAAAAAACCTCTCTTTTCCTTTATAATTATTATCGAGGCCAGAGGGATCAGGGTCAAGTAGGAAGCTACTTGTTTATTTTCGAATTCGTAGAAAGTAAAAATAACAAAATAACGTAACATCAAAATTATTTGACTTTATCAATTCTTGTTATCGGCTCTTGTTAAAACTTGTTGGCTCTCATAAAAAGCTTTTTTGACTAATCATACAAATATTTTCCTAGAAATGTATGTACTCGTATTTACACATATTATTAGTGTTATCATAATTACCTAGTCTGTATCTTATAAGTACCTGATTTTAGAAAATTTCAAACATTTAAAATTAGTAACTAGGAGCCAAGCCCAAATCAAGAACTGTGATTATATAAATAAGGGAAATATTTAAAAGATCCTCTAAAAACATATTGACCTTCTAAATTTGACACTTAAAAAAAAATAATGAACTCCTAATATCTTTTTGCGCGAGCTAAATTGGTCGCAGTAACTAAGCTAGCACACCGATCAAATGGGTTAGGTCAGGTCTGCAAAAAACCGCGCGCGAGCCGAGCGAGTGAAGCGAGCAGTGCCGCGGCGGCGCCGGCCGACGAACGCTACATCTAAGATGGTCGCAGTTACTTGCATATTTAGTATTTTTAAGACCCCAAAATAGGAATTATTTAGGTTTCACAAAAAGAGGCGTAGTCATAATATTAGAGTGCGCAAAATGGGAATTATGCGATCAAACGCATGCCTATAATTATTAATCATTCAAAGGCACGAAAACCGATACAAGGTAGAAACTACTACCTATAAAATATATCAAGGAGACATTCCTACCACCTGTAGTAAATTCCAGGCGCTTTATTACTAAGTTACTAGTTGACATTTATAAGCCTTTGTCACCAAACGTGTGTTTAATTATTCGTCTACTGCCGGCACTAAAGCCACGGCTTTTGGATGTTTTAATTCTGAATAAATTGAGTCGAAACATAGCTGTGAAGTAACAGTCTTCGGGAGTTAATAAAAACCTACAGCACAGTACGTAGAACGAATTTGAATGATGGTGCCATTTGAAATGTCCTGCCACAGTTTGAAGAAGCAACCTTGCATTTAGAGACTTTTAACGATGGATTAATGCTTGCTAATTGCTAACATCAAGTATCGTAAGGTATTAAAACTAAATCAAGTTAGCAATAGCAAAAGGCTAGAGACAAATCTGAACTGAAAATCTCGGCGGAATTTGGCCGAACATAAATCTCGCTTTATCGTAGCAGAAAGTAATATCTGAGGTCCACTCGTACGTACAATATACCCCAAGGTAAAAGACGTTGTCACTAAATAATCGGTATCATCATCATCATTTCAGCCGAAAGCCGTCCTCTGCTGGACATAGGCCTCCCCCAAGCCCGCCACTCCGATCGGTCCTGTGCTTCCCGTCCCATATCCAGCGGATTCGTGCGACCTTTACAAGGTCATCGGTCCACCTTGTGCGAGGCCTTCCAGCGCTACGTAAGCCATCAGTATCATAATCGGTGTTGATCCGTCAATTACGCATGTTGACCAGAAGTTCAATTCACACTATGATTCAAACACAAAGACAAAACTACCAATCGCACATAACACTAATACAATTCTAAAAGGATAAACATAAATCGCTTTGAGTACATTTGGAGAGCAAACAGACCTTCGGTTGGTAAGTAACCGATCAAACAAAGAAGTTAGTGTTACGTTATGCATTGGCTACATTAGAATAGTGGGGTTTACTTTAAGTTTTATACGTTTAGGAAGTCAGTAGGTACTTAGGTGTTGGGGAGTCAATATAACAACTATTAAAGTTCCATTAGCCTAAGCCTTTCCACCGAGAACACAGACACATGACACACATTCTGCACCGACATAATACACACCATTACCATTACTCACACACACACACCCCAACGCAAATAAAATAAATTAATTGATGTCGTGATGGCCGAGTGGTTAAGGCCTCGCCTCTCATGCACGAGGTTGTGGGCTCAAATCCGGGCAAGTACCAATGTGACTTTTTCAATTCATATGTACTTTCTGAGTTTATCATGGACATTACAGACATCGGTGAAGGAAAACACCGTGAGGAAACCTGGACTTATATAGTTAATATAAGTCTGAAATCACCAACCCGTCTTGAGCAAGCGTGGTGATCAATGCTTGTACCTTCTCTGTATGAGAAGAGGCCTTTGCCCTGCAGTGGGACAGTAACAGGCTGGTATTATTATTTATTTTGTAATTGTAATTTCTGATTTCTGCAATTTTGGTTATAAGTTAACTTTAGTTTGTTTTAAACACTTGCTCTGCCTGCAATTCTTTTGTAGATGTCACATGTCTTCGAATTTTTGGTTCTAGGATATGTCATGTCGTAAGTCGCAGTCGTTACCGGGGTTATCAGTTCTCTCGATAGGTAGGTACTAGGATATTACTATTATATAATACCACATGTACCTAGATCGCCCTGACTGCTGCTTGATATAACTGATATCGATTTACGGCTTTATTTCGAACAGCCTGAATAATAGTATTTTCCAAATAAAAATCAAACCTTTGACAGCCTTCGTATCACAGAGGGTGCATTCTCGCCGGGGCGTAACTCCGCTGCCGCGAGAAATCGCAGCACAGCGGACAGAGCTCCGGGGGGATCTCATGGCGTCATGGAGAGTGCGATTGTCGCAACCCAGTACTGGGCACACCACAGTTGCGGTGATAAGTCCCCTCTTTGAGGAGTGGCTAGAGAGGCGCCACGGCGTCCTCACCTTCCGCCTGACGCAAGTCCTCACCGGACACGGTTATTTCGGGAGGTTCCCGTTCCGCATAAGGCGGGAGGAAACGCCCGGGTGTCACCACTGTGTAGATCGCCCGGAGGACACGGTGGAGGTCTGCCGGGCTTGGGCGGGGCACCGCCGTGTCCTTGTGGAGGCGATCGGCGGCAGTGATCTCTCGCGTCCGGCCCTGGTTCAGGCCATGGTACGGAGCGAGAAGGCGTGGGAAGCCGTCACCTCCTTCTGTAAAGCAGTAATGGAACGCGTAAGGGAGAGTGAAATTTCACGCCCTCACGCCCTAGCCGCCGCAGGAGACGCCCTGGGTGTCGGGATTCGCAGGCCGATTCCCGGCCACCGTAGGCGCGGGCTTACGGACGGTGAGCAATGGGTAGCTCGCCGTCCGATAAGGACCAGGCCCGGGTCGACGGCGCGTTATGTTCCACGCGCGCCTCAAAGAGATGTCAGCGCAACAGAAGGGGTCTGCTAGGACCGATGCCTGCCGGGGTCGTGGGAAAGTCCGAAAGGGATACCTTGGCTCCTGGCAACGTACAGGCAACTGAAGGAACACGGTTGGGTTTTAGTCAGTAAGAGTCTGACACGCCCTCCCGCTCCGGCCAGAGCGGGAGAAGTTATTTGATAATTTCCCACCCTAAAAAAAAAAAAGGGCAATAGGCATTTGAAAGTGGGCAACGTCTGAAATAACTGTCAAATATGTTTTGTTTAATTTGGCAATATTATTTTAAGGAGCATTAAGTTGCATTTGTACGGATTATATCCTAATTCCGAGTTTTTGTATTTATCAATCACAACTTCAATAAAAATATATTTTACTCTAAAATTCAAAATTATCTATCTCACACTTACCAAAGAACTAAAATAGCTTGCGAATCTGTTCATATCCATACTCTTCAGCTCATCCTGCTTTGTAATCGTGGGCGTCATGTACTGATCAACTGCTTTGGTCACATCTTGCATAAAACCGTACAGTTGCTGCTGATAGTCTTTCAGATCGGTAATTGGTACTGAAGATTGTGCTGGAACTGCTGGTGCATCTTGTACTTCTAAGTCGTCAATGTTTGCTCGAACACCGCCATATGCTTCGGACCAAGCCTGTGAGTCTGGTCTTGCGTGGGCCTGGAAAGGTTGATAGTGTGTTTAAATTGGAATGGTTTTGGAGGATGATGTTTGGAGCAAGATTTTTGATCGCTCGTACACGAAAACACACATTACTTATGGATTTTTATTTAATTTTAACGTTTCAAGCAAATGTACCAATAATAACAATAACAGAGAAAGTATTAACCGAAAATACGTTAAATCAATCTTTCGTGGCAAACAGTAATTTCCAACAATAATTATGGGGTGTACTCTTAAAAGTTAAGGCTAACATAGTGCTTAATACGAGATTATTTAAACAAAAAAGGAATTTGTCTCATGGATTTCAAAAATCTTGCTCTTTAACTATTTTCAGAAACGTACCTCCAAGCAAGAAGTAGGTAGCTAGATATGTCAGGTATAAATCCTATATCTACTAAGTTTATCAATCTTTCATGGCAAACAGTAATTTCCACCAATAATTATGGGGTGTACTCTTAAAAGTTAAGGCTAACATAGTGCTTATTATTAGACTATTTAAACAAAAAAAGCAATTTGTCTCATACATTACAAAAATCTTACTCCTTAACTATTTTCAGGAACGTACCTCCAAGCAAGAAGTAGATAGCTAGATATGTTAAGTATAAATCCTATATCTACTAAGTTCTACTGTTTTGTAACAATAATGCTAATGATATGCCAAATTATACATTCATTCGGATGCCGTTATTCTATTTAATGGACTGCGATTATCATATAAATGGAACATTGTATTAATCTATGCAACCTATTCCTAAAATTTAGGACAGATGTATTCAATTAAACGAATACATAATTATCTACTATTTATTTTTTCCCTAGTGTGTTTCAGAATAGGCTAAAAGTGATAAGTAAATTAAAACGCTAAAATTGATAACAATTTAGTTATCAATTTTAGCTTTAAAAAAAAAACTAAAAATTATAACTTAATTAAAAAGTTAAACATGAAGACTGAATTAAAGCAACACAGGACATAAGCTCCAAATCAGTATTTCCGAACCGACGAAAACGGAGCAACCGTATCCGAAATCAAAACCGAATACGATAGCACACTCAAAATACTCACAAAATAAAATGCAGACGCAACTAACAATATTGAAAGGAACGACATCTCTGACTAACAAAGACTAAAATAATATGCAAAGTAGAACCTTGTAACCCTTTTATAAATAGAGCGGTTCCTTTATTACCTTTGAGTGAATAAGAAATGTCACGTCTGAAAGATAAGGTTAATCTCTGAAGTATGGTCAACCTTTGTTTGGAGGTAACTGGTGCACATGTTATCATGAAACTCCGAGAAAATTGTATTTGTTGACTTAAGAATCCATAGATAATAAGGATCCTTTGTTTTGATTTTTTGAGACACTGTGACTGCACAAATAAGGGTTTAATTGCATTAGGGCATTGAATAATGACTTCTGCTTAACCGTTTCTTGAACATGGAAACTCAAGTTAGATAATACCACTAACAGACCATTGCATTGCAAGCAGCACTTTAGCAATCTTTGATCGCGTAAAACCACTCGTAAAACGAATCCCAATATTCAATATCTACTCGTATCTTGACGCGCTTCTCCCAGTTTGCTCCAACTTTTGGTATCTCGGTTCACTCGTGCAAAGCGACGGCGAAATAGACTTAACACTGGATGGATGAAATGGTGGCAGGCCACGGTAACAATCTGCGACTCCCACATTCACCTTAAAATGAAGGGAAATATTTATAAAACAATGGTTAGACCTGCTGTCTTGGATCAGAATGTTGGGCCACAAAGGGGATGAATGAAAGGCAATAGCAAGGATGTGTTGTGTTACTCGAATGAATAGAATAAGAAATGAGTATATTAGAGGAAGTCTGAAAGTGACACCGGTGATCGAAAAATTGTGTGGTATTGGCATGTGAAGGCATGAGGGAATTTTCGTCAGGAAAGTTTTGAGTATGAATGTGGATGGCTATACGAGTAGGGGAAGACCAAAGAAATGATGGATAGACTGTGTGAAAGATGATATGGATAGAAAGAGAGTGACTACCGAGATGACGATTAATAGAGAAGTATGGAAGAAAAAGATATGTCGACGACTCCAAATAAATTGGGCTAGCGGCAGGAGAATGAATCCCCAACATTGATATTTCCTTTCAAAATATGAAGTAACAAAAATACCACGTCTATAATACCGCGAGCTCAGAGTCAACAAAAACAATAACTCATCATGCAAAACACAGATTGTTTCACAACACAGATGGAAAAATATTTGTCACACTCCATATTACGAAAGTTGTTTTGAATTTGTCAAAACGGTAGCATTTGAGTCCATCACTGTGGAAAAATAAACGCGGAACTCAACGTTTTGAATGTAAATTTAAGCTGAGCGATGCATATAAGAATGTTATGGGTTAGTTTTATCATTATTAAAACTGATGAGCAATATAAAAAAGCCAATAAACTTATCATGAAATATTTCCGAAATCACGCAAGAAAGCTTCTTGAAGTAAAAAGCATTCACGTGTATTTAATAGCGCATAAAAAACACCTATATACGTAACTGTTTTCAAGATTTTTTTACTTCATGTAAATAGCTTGTGTGGTTTAGGAGATATTTAGGTTTTTTTGGCACTTTGTAAGTGGCTTTTTAGGGTTCCGGCTCGTTTGGGTTTAGTTTCGCCATGTCTGTCTGTCTGTCTGTCCGTCTGTCTATCCGCGGGTTAGCTCAGAGACGGTTAGTACTAGAAAGCTGTAATTCGGCATACGTACTCGGATATGTATACATATTAATCATGCCGAAAAAGTGGTAAAATAAAATCAAGAAAAATATTTTTTTTCAGGGTCCCTCCCCTAAACGTAAAGTAGGGATGTTTTTTTTTTCGTCTACCCAATGTTGTGGGTATTTTCATTCAGACTCATGAAAGATCAGAAATTAGAAATAGTTCATTATCCAAGTATACAGTAAGCAGAGACGTAAATTAAACACAGGATGAGACATTGAGTTGTTGAGGAGCTCGTGGCTAATACGTAATAACTGCCGCACGGGTCGATCCATCAGGTAAAACTACGCTTGCCGGGGTGTCTCTGTGGATGGGTGACCATCTTAACATACCGAGACTCCTCCGTGCCTTGGAAAGTACGTTATGCCGTTGGTCCCGGCTGTCATTCGTGGATCTTTGACAGTCGTTACGGGTCGTCAGAAGCCCGAAAGTCTGACAACCAGTGTTACCAAGCGGTATCGTAATACCCAGTTACTGGGTTGTGGAGGTCAGATAGGCAGTCTCTCCATGTAAAATACTGGTATTCAGCTGCATCCGGTTAGTCTGGAAGCCGACCCCAATATAGTTGGGAAAAGGCTAGGCAGATTGATGAGACATTGAGTAGCTGAAAATAATACGAGTTCCTACAGCTAGGTTACAAAGTATTATTTGTTAGCGAGCCCCAAACTAAACAGTTTATCTTGGGGCTTGGGACACAATTTTCAGAGTAGAGACTAGTACTAAATGTGATTTCGGGTTTGGTGTACCTACCTATTAAGTGGTGACTGGTGTGTATGTGTGTGTGTAAGTGCACAGATACACACACATACGTTGTTTGCCTAAATCATTTTTTCATAGGATTAAAGCTAAATGTACTTTTCTACTGAGCAAATTATCACCATACGCAACTTTTTATAATGACACTATTATTAATTCCCCAAAATGGTTCATGCAAAGCTTTGGGACGATTCGTCTCGACATTTTCCTCTAACGTATTGTTATAGCGGGGTTATCCGAATTTGCCTGTTTTAGAATCAATTTTAAATAGTCGAATTAATGTAGACCGACCGATAGATATATCTATATTTGGGACGATAAAATTGAATTTTGTAGATAAAAAAAAATCCGAAACAGGCTGGATTTCAAAACCATTTTTCATCTCATTTCCTAATTACAGCACAAAATAGTATGAAAATTGCATGTAGGATTAGGTATTCGTATTTTCGAGGGAAATTAAAGGTTGAATTTATTAGTCTAGATTTTAATATTTTTATAAACCCAAAAATAGTAAAAACCTAAACAGCGACCGACGCCGGTATCGGCACGATATCTACCGGCGAAGACACATTGCGGTGACAATACCCGGCATTCTTTCACTTCAACACACTTTTTCGCACCGACTTCGAAACGTCGATACTTAGTAGGTAGGTACTTTGGTTGTTTGTGCGTCGCGATGGTTATCGATATTCACCAATATCATCGGGCCGATAATAATAATATCGGTATAGAATCGCTGCCGACATATCAGTATCGGGTTGGTGTCGTTATCTGTTATTAATGTGAAAACGCCCATCACACAGGACATTTTAAGTAATCATTTTAGTTCACTACGCCGTAGGTCCCATAAAATGAAAACTAATCGAACCTAAGAAAAACTAGTTCAGTTGATCAACTGCAAATATTTTATGCTGTGGCATGGATTTTCCGCGAAATGGTCGGCAGTACATCGTAAATAAATACGTCGCTCTGCAATTGGGGGAGGCGGAGGTAGTGTTTGAAAGGCCCACCGGCCCGGAAAACCTAGCCTTAAACATAACTACTGAAATGTGGGTGTACTATAGTTACACCTCTGCCCTACCCTTCGGGGAAACAAGGCGTGATATTATGTATTGTCATAAATCTTCATAATAGGGATGTTGACTGGAAAAAAAAACTATTTAGTCCGTCAGTCAGATAATAAAAAAATATTTGACACGTATTTTTTATTTTATCGTAGTAATAAAAAAAATATTTAGATAAAAACGCATTAAATTTGGGAGTGAGGGCTCGCTACGTCACAAATCAGTATAAAATGTACCGGAAAGTGACGTCATGACACATTTTAACTCAATGTATTGCCGTAATCTTTTGATTAGGTAAAAAAAAGAAAAAATACCTGTCCAATATTTTTTTAATAATCTACCTGACGGGCAAAAAAAAAACAACTGCTACATCCCTATTAATCGGCTTGCTATCAAACTTTCTACTTGTAACCCAACCCTTATAGTCACAACGTCGTCTCTCAGACCACAAAGACTGCGCGACATTGTTTTCTAGGTCCTAGTAAGCAATTTCTCACCTTTTACCCTTCTAGGGTGGACATTCACATGTACCATCGCGGACACTGGTGCCTGACCACTTTTCGACCTTATTGCAAAGTCGAAAAAAGCAAGCAAGCAGTTTTGGTCGAAAAGTGGTCAGGCGCCTGTGTCCGTGATAGCACATATTGGATCTTTATTCCAGTGTCAACTGTCTTTGTCAAGTGATTAGTTAGTATTTAACATAACATAACATCACGCCTGTATTCCCCGAAGCGTTGGGCAGAGGAGTACCTATAATAGATACACCCACATTTCGCCAGTTATGTTCAAGTCCCATGCAATACGGGGCGAGCCTATTGCCATAAACCGGGCACAAATCTAGACTCCAGCTGCTAGTGAGAAATTCCAGATGGAAAAACCCAATCACACTTTGTCCGACCCGGGAATCGAACCCAGAACCTCATGCTTACCAGTAGCGCATGCGATCACTAGACCAACGAGGTAGTCGAGTAGTTAGTATCTGTGACTAGTAAAAAGCTTTCGTAATTAACAGTAGATCGTTTGCCTAGGGAGCAAACAACAATTTTTAAGGAGAGAGGGTTTCTTTGAATCCAGAGCGGAGCGAAGGATTCTAGAGTAGAATCCTGAGCACAACGAGGGTTTCAAAGCACGTCACTCGAGCTTAAAATAGTGTTGCTCCCGAGGTGAATACTCTACTTTTTATCACCCTCAATGAGAAAAAAAAACGTGTGCGGGCCGACCCTCGTCAGGCACGAAGTTCCTTCTCACGTATGATTTAAAACAAACACAAAATTTTCACAACCGCCGTCTTTTATTTACATTTTGACCTCACTATCGGCTTTAGCACGTTCGAAAACTATGGAAACTACACCCCTGATGAAAAAATGAAATTTTCGCAGCCGCCTTGGATTTAGATTTTGACCTCACCATCTTCTGTAGCACCCCAAAAACTATGAAAACAATCCTCATAGCGAAATTTGTTTTTTTTTGCAACCGCCATCTTGGATTTTCATTTTGACCTCACTATCAGCTTAGCATTGGAACTGATTGTGATTGACCTCTTTTGTGATTGGAACTTTTACTAATAATATCCACATTCCAAATTGAAATCACTTTTAGTCCTTAGGGATTTAAAAGCAATTTTAGTCCCTGTTTACGAAGAATAAACCAGCTCTTTTTGAATGGATGTGTAAAAAATAAATTCAATACCTAATGTGACTATTAAATGAAGTAAGACCAAGTTAGTAGAAACCAAAACTTCTTTTGAAATTCGACTCATTTCATTACAAGAGAAAAGCTACAAGACCATTTTAGAATAAATTCGTTTTACTCCAACAAAGAATGTTAGTTTTTCATTCACCGTCGCCGTGTTAGGAACGTGACATTTTCTAAGCGGCGACCACGATAGACGTACACGTGATTAAGATAAACACTTCATTACTCGTTATTACTTCACCTTATCTATACAGCTGTGAGTATCTACGGCTACTTTGTAGGTCTTCTTTTGTTTAATCTATATCTAAACAAATAAATAAAATTAATGTCAAATAACAGCTTTTTACTTACTACTTCTTCTTTTCGTGTGGTTAGGTGATTACGCAACGTATTTTCGTAAACCATCTGTTTCATTTTGACAGTTCAAAAACATTCATTGCGTTATTTACGTTGTTGAGCAGATTTTTTTTCCAACTTATGAAGCAATGGATTAGCAAAATGTTTCAAAGCGATTCAGATTCTGATTGATCGTGTATTACGCAATTAGGGTACTGGTGTCAGAGTTTTAAAGCCGCACGTGGCTTCTGACTTGGCTTCAAATGCCGATAATTATACAATACGTACATGAATGCGAAAAATCACAGGTGCGTGCCTTGGGTTCGAACTCGAGACCTGTGACTTGGCAGTTCGACGGTCACATCAATAAGCTATCTCTGCTCACTAGCTTTTTACTAAATGCATATGAAAGTATGTTGGGTAGTTATAAAAAATTATATACATTTATTATTATTATTGAAATGTCTGTAATGTCAAAATCACTGCTTTTTAGTAAATGCTTATGAAAGTATAAATGGTACTTATAAATATAACAATTTTTTAATTGTTTGTCTGTCTGTCTGTCTGCTTGTTCCGGCTAAACTCCGCAACGACTGGACCGATTTTGAAGGGACTTTCATTGGCAGATAGCTGATGATATAAAGCGTAACGTAAGCTACTTTTATTGTTGAAAAATAATTAGGGTCCACGCGAGTGAGGCCTCGGGCAGCAGCTAGTAGTACAATGGAATGAGTACCTATAGGAGGAAAAAAGAATCGGTACCTTTGTTTCTAAAGGACCAACTTTTTTACCTCAAGGATCAAAAAAACATTGTTTTTCCATTTTCCTTTTTCCGTGTATTTTTTAATATATTTGTTATACCAAAGGAATTTGTTATTAAGGGAAGAGACCTTAGTAACAGATGAGAATAAAAGTTAAAGAATCATCAGGTACCTCTTTCTATGCCTTCGGGAAATAAGGTGTGATGTTAACAGTCAGACACTTATAGGCATTTTTTGCTGAACTGGGCCTTTTTGGCGCAGCCTTGAGGCACACTCCTCTGCAAATTTCTTACACGTGGCATTTTACACTTCGTATTGGTTTTTATTTTTTTATCTGCTGTATAAATTGTGTGCTTTTTAGTCTGTGTTAAATAAATGTATTTTCTTTCTTTCTTCTCTAACTTACCATCAGTTACTTTCTAATAAGGAAGAAAAACTTGAGAAAATCGAGTTATCCCAGTGTTTGTAAAGCACTTCAATTATGTAGGGCTGCTGTTTATATTGTTTAAAGAACAAGAATCTTCAACAAGATCCAATATTAAACTGCAGATTAAAAACCTAATTGTAAACAATTGCCAAGTTAATTGAAACAAGCAAATAAAAGAAAAAAATACAATTAAGTCTGAATGGGATTCGTCCAAAATTGTCCAGTGCCATAAAATCATTCGCCCTTTTTGGATATGAGTTTAAACCGCAACGGGAAAATAAAAATAAATGAGCCTTTTTATTTACCTACGAGTTTTATTGTTACTTTTTGTAACATTGAGAGTTTTGAAATAAATTTCAGTGCAAAATATCGCTTAACATAATGTTTCGCGAAAATGGACGACGCAAAATTGTGGATAGCGCTATAAAGGAATTCTAAACTTACATCATCATTATTCAGACCAAATAAAAAATCAAGATATAGCGCTGCGAACAAATACAGTAAAGCATGCCAAAACTACACCTCCGCTCTGTGCATACACACTCACACGCACACATTTACAGTCAACATTCACCTCACTAAGTGCACACATGTTTACGAAACCGGTTTCCCGTCACCGTCGACAGCGCTTTGTCTTGGTTTTTTATTTGGTCTGAGCATCATTATCATCATCATCATCATTGGCAGCCTTGTTCCCCCCACTGCTGAGTATAGGCCTCCTCCCTTTTGTGCCAATGATCCCTGGTCTGTGCGAGTCACATCCAGCTCTTCCTCGTGATGTTCTGTAGTTCGTCCACCCACCTAGCTATTGGTCTGCCAATACTTCTAAATTTCTTGGCAACCATTCCGTTAGGGCTCTGCTCTACGAGTACCTGCCATCACCACGTCTAGGTAAGTGTCCTGCTCATATATGAAACATAATAGTTCTAATGAATTATGGTTCATAACATAAACACCATAATTTAATAGCTATGATCACCTAATACAATCATCATTTCAGCCGAAAGACGTCCACTGCTGGACATAGGCCTCCCCCAAATGGGGAAAAAAATCAAATCCAAATGGGGGTTTGCCATAATCGCCACGCTTGGCAGGCGGGTTGGCGATCGCAGTATGGTGTTAAAATGCATAGAGAACACTGCTGCCCATTCTCTAGTGAGTTCCTTAGTCGCCTTTTACGACACCCACGGGAAGAAATGGGATGATGCTATTCTTTACGTCCGGCACCACACGGACAATACCTACCTACCCGAAAAAATGCATACCCGAAAACTCAGTCTTTACTAAATTAGAAGCCAGACATTCACGTATAAAGGTGCTGATAAACTTTAGCATTCACTTGTAATGAGCATTTTGGCAAACGTTACATTACAGAAAAATAAACGGGAGCGTTTTAACGAGCATTCTAGCGAGCGTTCTAGCGAGAATTCTAGTGAAAGGACAGTAAATTTGTTTCGAGCTTTTTGCCAAGCCGAGCCATTCTGACAATGTTCCGTTTCCATCTCCGTGAAGAATATTTTTTTGTTTGCTAGAATGATCGTGAAAATTTTCGTAGCGATGTTTAGCTCTATGCTTGGCTCTGTTCGTTGTTCAGTTCGACAAATTAAAAAACAGTGAATGCTCGATGTTCTGTTACAGGTGAATGCTCAAGTTTATCAGCACCTTTAAATGACCAAGACAAACCAGACGAACCTGCATATGAATACTAAGAAAGAAGAAACAAAAGACACTCGTATGCCTGAAGTATTAGAAGCATCAATCTATGTCGCAGACACCCGCGATTTACCTAGGCAGACATTTGTCAAGTACAATCACACCTGCGCAGCCAAATTGAATTAACTCACAAGAAAACCACATCAAAACGACGTTTTCCAAGAAAACAATCTAGACCCAACTCATGATAATCATTCTCCTGTCCTTATCGCAATTTATTTGGCGTCAGAGCAATATGTCTTCATCCTCCATACTTGTCTATTAGTCGTCATCTCGGTAGTGATCCCCTTTCTACTCATATCATTGTGGCGGCATCTACGTCCCCTCATGCGAACTACGCATTAAAGACCTGACGTCACACAAAATCCTACATCGCGCAAACAGGGTTTCCCGCGCGATCAGCATATACAATGTCACCTATGGGCATGTGCCCGCCCGTATTTTTCTGAATATTCATGACAAGTTATCAAAAAAAAAACTTAAAAAGGTCTATCTTTATTTTTTTAAATGTTTTTTCAATATCCCGCTATGACTTTATGGACTTAAACTTGTGTTTGTTTTAAATAAATACTTTTTTTTTTTGAAAAATATGTCTTCACCTCCGTTTTTTTTTTCATAGTCGATAAATTTACTAAAAAATATTAGTTAATCCGATAAAATAAGTCGTAAACTTTTAGAAATAATAAGGAGAATCCAAATGGACCCAATAACATAGGAGATATGGCAAACGCTACTAAAAAAAAAAAAAATTGAATAACATGAAAAATATTAAAGATAGACCCCCCTTTTAAAGTTAATTTTCGATAATTTTTCATGAATATTCAGAAAAATACTGGCGGGCACATGCCCATGGGCGACATTGTATATAACTTCCCCTACATCAATCGCTGAGCAGTTTCCCGCTAGACATGACACCCGTCTGGTCGGAGAATCCTCTCTTTTCTATAGAGGATGAGTGAACTTTACTCTGTACCTCATGCCTCTATATTATTTTTCACACAGTCCATCCATCGTTTCTTTGGTCTGTCCCTACTCTTAAAGCCATACTTTTCACACTACATCTAGTCCCAACTATTAGCACTCAAACTTAACGATATTTGACACTCTATAACCACAGAGAAAAGCCGACCATAGCCCGAAATAGTTAGTAAATAGGACCGAACATAGATTCACATTTGCTTGTTACGTCAACACTGATAGCACACGTACCGTTTATTAAATTAAACCCTCTTAATATTTCAGCAGGGTCTCTATTTACTTAGGATACCAAGTTATGCTCTTATCTTTCAGTATATAATGCGGGACTGAGATTATATGAAAGCACTTTCCGAGGGCAGTTTCCCGAGAAAATCTCGTGTTACATGGATTTTTTTACTGACCGTGTTGATTAAAGGAGTACAGGCTTGTAACAGCTCATTTAATGTAGGCACTTGCTCTGGTTTATTACCTGTTCTAGGCAAGGTTTTGAATTTTCTATTTTTAATGTTGGCGTACCTCGGGAAAAACACTGAATTTTTTCCTAGGATGGTCTTGCCGAAGCTTCTTTTAAATCAGCAATGGTTGCACTTTGATGTCAAAGTATTAGAACTTTTTGAGGCACCTGGAAAGAAGAATAAAAATGCCCTTAAACATATTTAATTTTTCAAGTGAACATATTTTTTTAGCGCAACTTCATAATGTTTTAGTCGCCTCTGTGGTCTAACGACTTGACTGACTAGACCGGGACTGGTCCAGTTTTGGAGGTTGTTAGTCCGCCTGGGTAGCTATCACTATCTTATCTAAGTCTGTCGCCATAACAACAATGTTTTCAGCATTGTTATGTTTCGGCATTTAGAGGTAAGATAGCCAGTTCCTCTGTGGTTGAGGATTCCGGGTGAAACTTGCTTCCACCTTCGGCCTGATCATCACTTACCATCAGGTGAGATGCTGGCCAAGAGCTAACCGTTGTGGTTAAAAATAAATATATATAAACAGGTTGGCAGGGACATCGTCTCGAAAACTGTAACCATGGATTCAGTTCATGATTCTGAACCCCTGCGTTGAAATTGTTCCTTGGTAATTTTTTTTAAATCTGCTGTTACATACATTTTGAACGCGTAGGTATTGCACTTTTCTATGAAACAGCAGATTTTTATTTAAATAACCGACGGAACATTTCAACGCAGGGGAGTTCAGAATCATGTACTGAATCCATGGTACAGTTTTCGCGTCGATGTCCCTGCTACCCTGTATTTGGCGCCTATTATTCTTGAGTTCACCGTATGTGTACAGTATTTGTACTCAATGATTATTTCCATCGTAAGACAAATCCTGTATCCTGGAATTCGCCACAAAATCTATTAACAAAACGCTCCTTACACACACAATTCACCTCGACATTCCTACAAAATCCCAGGGTTGTCCCGATCGAAACCAATGTGGATGTTAGGCAACAACACACGTAATCAATATGGAGGGCGCGCCGGGCACAGCATCATGAAACACTCATTACTTGTCATCACCAACCCTGAATTACGTTAAACGTGCTGCCAACACTTGACTTGTGGTGTGGTTTAGTTTAGCATGGCGGGATAGTGTTGTAATTAAAATAGGAATTTGAATGAGTCGGTAGATCACTTACATATGGAAATAAATAATATGGTATACTTAAAAAAAAACATTTTAAGTTATTAATTTCGTGAGGCCGACAAAAAAATATTGAATTAGAAAAATAAAAGATTTCAAACTAAATTAAAATCATAAATTATAGAGGGAAATGTAAGTCCGGCCATGGTTTAATGTTTAAGTTTAATAAATAATGCACCTCGTTTCTTTCTCTAGGTTTATTATTATTATTTTTACCATTATGGGGAGGCTGTTGGTCTGCATCTCTCCTGATGGTAGTGATGATCAGGCGGAATGTGGAAGCGAGCTTCACCCGGAATCCTCAACCACAGAGGAACTGGCTATCTTACCTCTAACTCCCGAAAAACAACAATGCTTTAAACATTGTTGGTATGGCGACAGACTTAGATAAGATGGTGGCGGACACCTCTAGACCACAGACTAGGTTATAACTCTTTTTAATCACATACCTACATTGTGTAATGCTTCAACAGTAAAAGAGGCTTTCACAGCGCTATTAATCTCCAAATAAGAAATTACGGTTACTTTGCATATTTATAAAGGAAAACCCTCATTTGTTTCAACTTTGTCTCGAACACAATGTTGATGTCTGTAAAATATATAAAATGTTACAAGTTTCTTCGTAAACTGCGGCCATTTTACAGCGAAACGAAGTATCCTTTGGTAATTATAATTCATTTCCATGTCAGAGGAGCTTAATTGTTTAAGCGGTTAAGGCCAACGTTTTTTCAATTATGTAGTTACTTACCTCCTTCGTCGTTGTATTTAAAAAGATTTTTACATTTCCCGATTTTTGCGGTAGTCTGAAAATTGTGACTCGTAATAGTAACAATTTTCAGACTATTGCAAAAATCGGAATATCATTTCGGGATTCTAGAACGATGGCAACTATCGATGAATGTAAGCTTTTAGAGCTCCCGCAGACACACAATTGTAAGATGGCCAACTTTAGTAACTTACTAAGATACAGATACAGATTTAGTTGGACAAGATGTGCGGGCTAGGATATGTCACTATACCTATTGGTATACTCTGCGATTTAGTCGGCCAACTTATAATTGTATATGTACTACGTAGAGCTCCCGCAGACACACAATTTGTAAGATGGCCAACTTTAGTAACTTACTAAGATACAGATACAGATTTAGTTGGACAAGATGTGCGGGCTAGGATATGTCACTATGCCTATGTATATAGTCTGCGATTTAGTCGGTCAACATATAATTGTATAGCTGCGGTCGCCCTTACTAAACACCTCGTCTAGATTAGTATATAAAACTGTGGGGGAATGAAGTAACAGGAAAGGGGTTTTTATCTTGTTAGTTGTAAGATGTTGTGGATCGTTTATGATAAATTATAAATGATGATAGCAGATATTTATTGGTTACGGGGGGAGGTTTGTTTGGGTGTAGCGATACAAGAGTGGGTAGAATAAAAAATGAGTACTGAAAATTTGTGCGGATATCGCTTGTCATGGGCATGTGATGCGGAAGAATGAGGAAAGTGTGGTGAGGAAAGTTTTGAGTATGAATGTCGATGGCTATAAGAGTAGGGGAAGACCAAAGAAACGATGGATGGACTGTGTGGAAGATGATATGGCTAGAAAGGGGGTGACTACCGACCGATGACGAGTAATAGAGAATGGTGGAAAAAAGGAACATGTTTAACAAATAAATTGGAATAAGGGCAGGAAAATAATGATGATGGTTTAAAAAACCCTTTTATGCGTCAAATTATATTATGTTTTAAAACTAGACTTCTGTACTTCCTATCTGAATACTCATATAAGAAATACCGAAACCAACTCGGACAAACACAACAAAGATCTTGTCAGATCTATAAAGTTCAGATCACGCTTTACGTAACCAGTCAGTAAAGTAAACTTAGAAAATATATATGCAGTGATAGCCTAGTGGTGTGACCGTCAGACTGCCAAGTCAAAGGTCTCGAGTTCGAACCCAAGGCACGCACCTCTGACTTTTCGGATTCATGTGCTTATTGTATAATTATCACTTGCTTCAAAAACGATGAAGAAAAACATCGTGAGGAAACCTGAGAGATATTCGACGGCATGTGAAACCAAGTCAGAGGCCCATGGGCGGCTTTAAAACTCTGACACCAGGTTAGTCACTAACAAAAAAAAAAAGAAGAAGACTTAAATTAAAATGTAATTATAATAATTATGATGCACATGTCAGGATTTGAACCTTCACGCTTGAGTTTAATGTTTATATATCTCTGAGGCATCACGACTTAATTTATTAAAGCTTGTTACACATTTACGTAAGATGTTGCAAACTTCAAAGGCTTGTCCGTCATCTCTACTTAGCCTTATGTATAAACATCAAGGTGGACAGCTTACGTCAGTTCTCTGTTTCTTTAGACGAGGGTCTTAGAAACTTGCAAGTAAACAAATCTACATGTTACTTACAATAAAAAGAAGAAATATAATGTTTATGGCACGATACAAAAGAAATTCATAAGTAAATAATAATCATTTAACACGTTCAGTTCCGGGAGCACTCCTGGAGGGTTCACCTAGTCGCATATGGGATGCCGGGAGCCCTAGCGGAGGTCAAATTTTAAATGTAGGTTTAGTATCAAATACAGCATTATAAACCGTGAAAATAAAATCTGAGTATATTTTAACAAGATAAGTATGCAATTTTTTTTTTTTATGCGTTGGTTTTAAAATCCAATCCTTTTTATTTTTGGTCTCGTTTACATAATATTCACTAAATATTTAAAAGGTTGGAAACTACGTATAGCGACAAGACCCCTTGAAAACAGATATTTTACTACGTTTACAGTGTTTTATAACTCGATTTTAAACCTAATGCCATTGACCGTCCGCGATGGTTAACTTTAGCGCAAACGTAATAAATAAATAAAAATCTTTATTGCAGACCACATGATCCGTAGAAAAACACGATAAAAAAAAATGCCGGCAACCCTCCCGGAGGGTTCAATTCCAATATGTATGGCGGCATGGCGTAGAGTTCTATGAAGAGTGGGTGGAGTCGAAAGTGTTAAATTACGTATTGTACCTTCCAAGACGAGGAGAAGTGTGTTGTAAGGTTTTAATCAAAAACATGGCCAGCAGCATCCTCTTGCTCCCGAAAACTGGGACCATTTTGAATATCCGATTTTTGAATAGAACTAGTAATTGATCACAAGGCATATCTCAGCATTGTCATCTTTTCCCCAGGCTAAGGGCCAGTTTCTCGAAAGAAAATTATTGCAAAACTAAAAATTGTCAAGCGCACATAAAATCCAATCGCAGCAGATAACGCGCACTTGAGAATTTGTCAGATAAATATTGCGATAATTTTCATTTGAAATACTGGCCCTATACAGCGTGTAACAAAAACCCCGTCCGATCCGTGAGGGTGTTGTTAAGAATCATACTGAGGGTCTATTTACGTGGTAATTATCTGGAAATAATAAAAAAATATCGCAGAACTTTTTCTCAATAGGGAATTTTACTTACCTGGTTATTTAAACGGGGCGCGGGCGGCCATCACCCCTGTTGAAAATTTACCAATTTTTAATGGAATTAGGATAATTTTGGTACTAAAAACGTAAATTTTAAATAGTACTTATTAACTTTTTTTTTTCATAATAATAAGTTTTTTTTATTACTTTTTGGTAATGTTATTGCAGTATCTATGTGCCCTTTTCGGATCGGGCAGGGTTTTTGACGCATTGTATGTGCTAATCCTATTTTTACCTTGGTACTAGTAGATATTTAGCATTACATTCAATGCAACAACGCATTAAAAACTTCAAAACAAATACTACTACACATAATGACAAGTACCTGTACTCTAATTGCGTAATACACGATCAATCAAAATCTGAATCGTTTTGAAACAGATTGCTAATCCATTGCTTCATAACTTCGAAAAAAACATCTACTCAACAACATAAATAAGGCAATGAATGCTGTTGAACTGTCAAAATGAAACAGATTAGTCGTAATCGTTTACGATAATATGTTACGTAATTAGATAGCTGATCCTCATAAAACGCGATACAACATTCAAGAAACAAAAGAATTTTAAAGAAACTATGTAAAGGTACCAGTTCCGACGGTATGAGACATAAAATTCCAACAGAGTTTTCTTTCAAGAAAATTGAATATTCATGTCGGGAGATGAGAACTATCCCTCATACAGGCGCTCGTTTTAAATCGTTAAACCGTAGCTCAATGTTTTATATTTCAAACTTTCAGCTCTACTTAGCCATTCATAAGGCTTTGAATATATCTCGGCACATTTATTAGGCGTCTGTTTTAAGCCCAGAATATTGATAAGACTACGAGTAGTTAGAAACACCTAAAGAATTGTTTTGGAAATTCTTAGAACAGTACCTAATTATATATTTACAAAACACTGGCAATTTATGTAGATTCTCACGAAAAGATAAAGTTTCAAATGAGTTTAAATCCATTCTATTTTAATTTAAAACTCAGTGAAATGTTAATAGAAACGAATTGAATAGGGGTCTCTAGAAGACTGAACTTGAAATGTACACGAAGATTTTGAGAATAATTCTATTTTCTGTGCAATTTCACAGAGAAAATAGAAAATTATGTAAAGATCCAACAGTTTTGGGTGAAGTTTAAGCGGTAAACTAGTCGTAGTACGCTTTACCATCTGACTGAATAAATTACTGTCGGGGAGATAAATAACGTACTCCGATGATGGTTGATGTTTTATAGTTTTAATGATACTTTTACAATGCATAAAAGATAAATTATAGTGAAATTCTTGATGACACGGTAACGTATATCATTCAGTCTATCCAAACAATGAATTGGAGACCGGCTGGGTCCCGCGGTTCTTTTGACGTATGGTTGACACTTGACGTTGGTGACATTGACAGTGTCAAATTGGCAAGCAGTGGCGCCAACAATAACAATAACTGTGTGAGCAAAGCCGTACATATCAATTGTATCAATTTTATGCTGCTGACATCGACGTGCAGCAAATGAATACAATATACATATTTGAATTACCAATCAGTAGTTGCATAGCATCGTTTGGGTAAAAGCAAAAGGACGCATTCGCTGCGGGTTGATCATTTATCAGTTTTCGGTGTTTATGGTTTTTTTCTAACTTCCAATACACAAGTTGAAATCAAATCAGTTTATCATTTAAATTTACACACGGCTACACATCAAGCTATAAATTTCTAATATAAGCTGATCTCGCATTGCATAGGATTTCCGTACAGTACGAAGTCAGCTTATACTGGAAACGTATAGCTAGATGTGTAGCCTTGTGTACCTTACTCGTACAAAGATACAATGCAAATTGAATTTTCTAAGTTAAGGGGGATACGCCAAGGTAGCCCGTGAATTTCAAATTTTCTTTCGTTTTTTGCAATTTGCAGGTCAGTGTCAGATTGTATGTTCTTTAAAATATGATTTGCGACCGTAACAAATATGGCTTTTATAGAATTATAATCATTAAAATCGGCAATACAACTCCTTAAGTTAGCATAATCCTCAAACGTCATGATTTCATGAAATAGTCATTCAATAGGATTAAGTACATAATAAACTTAGAGAGTTGTATTGATGACTTTTTTTATTGTAATTCTACAAATATACATTTGATACAGCCGCGAATCATATTTAGATCAACATACAACCTGATACTGACCTGCAAATTGCAAAAAACGTAAGAAAATTTGAATTTCGCGGGCTACCCTGACGCTTTTGCCTTCACAACTACACAGAGCAAAAGAGAATGTCATACAAAACACGTTTTTTAAACAAAGTATTCAGTTTCAACAACCAATAAAGTACTTTAATATGCAAAAGGTCCACAGCATTACGGAAATAATGCTTTATTTTTACACTCGTAAAAACAAAGTATCAATTTCATGATGCTGTAGTGACCGAAGCCGCAAATAAGTCAAGAAAAAATTGGATTGGTTTAGTTTTAAGTGACCCACTTTGTGTTTGTTTAAAAAAAGCCATTTTCCAGTGTGCATAACATTTTGTGATAACTGTATTATAAACATCTATTCATAAATCACCTTTTATCAACACAGCACAAAGATCACAGAAGTGGAAATCCCCGTAACCCTTTACCGAGTTAAATGAATCATAAAATCAATACGAAACCAGTTGAAAATTTTCCAATACAATTAGTGTTGCATCGATATGAAAGTGGCTCTACTTGAACAAATTGTCGATACGGTACGTAAGGTGCTCAATTAACTCCAAGTCATACACAGGTGCTTGATTTTAAAACTGAGTTTATTTTGTATTTTCGAGTGAAGTTACATTTTGTGTTGGGAAATTATTGAGTAACGAAATCGATTGTGTTCATTTTGATTGGGTGGTTTTGAGTCGTTTGTGTTTGGGAGTTCTTTTTGGTAACGGAACCTTAGAGTAATAAGTACACTTGTGATGCAAAACATGACTATTTAGGTCACTGCACAAAAAATATGAAATAAGGATGTAGGTACTTTATTAGGATCAAGAAAGTCTCAAAACCTGTTCCAGAAACAGGTTTATTACAAAGAATATGTACCTGTGGCTTCGCTCACATGAATATGTATTCTGTTTGTATTATAATGGGAACGGGAAATCATAGTATATTCGTAATATCCTCCGTAACATCCGTTTATTTGTAACTAAAACTTTGGTTTAATTATATAGCCTAATTAGCCTATAATATTCCCACTGCTGGGACTCAGGCCTCCTCTATGTGAGAGCGAGTGGGCCGTAATCCACCACGCGAGCCCAGTGCGGATTCGTTTGGTATAATTTAAGTATATGTACGAAAAAAAAATATGATCTTTTCTAAGTCCCGGAGTTACCTAAAATCGTTTTATTACAAAAAAAATCCTGTAAGAAAAAAAAGGAATTTTAAAATTAAAAACGTGCTCGACATTATATCGTAAATCTCAGCGCACCTAAGTTCGTCACGGAAGAGACGGCGTGTCATAATCCGGTGAGCATCGACGCAAACAAAGTCGAAGTGTCTCAAGTCTCGAACTCTCGACACATTCACAGGTGTGTTTGCGTTCCATTACGTCACTACTTGTGTCAACGCTGTGTTGCTCGCGCGGTTGTCTTTTTTTTAGGGGCCGAGAGTGGACTATGTTTTGGTATATGGATTGAAGAAAAAAGATTTTTATTATGTTTCTGAAATGACCAGAATCTTCAGCACTATGTATGGAAACGCCGTGAAAGACATTATAGTGACCTTATTATGATACTAATTGCGCCCCGCGGTTTTACCCGCATAAGTTTGGATAAAAATCCTATATTATGTCCTAGCCCAGATCATAGTTTAAATTTCGATTTCAAATAAGAAATTTCACCCCACACGTGTTTTACATAGTTTGATATTGCTGATGCGTTCGCGTATTTTTAAGTGACCTTAAAAAAGGAAGTGGTTCTATGTACGCCAGTTTTTTTTTTTTGTGAGTTATAAGTTTATCGATATTTTCGTCAATTATGGACCGATTTTTTAATTTTTTTTTTCTAATGGAAAAATAAAATTCAAAATTGGTCCACAATTGTCGGTTATGCATGATAGGTACAACACCAAAAGGCCGAGCAGCGCGGTTTTTTCTAAAATTAATGTAAAATTCAGTACTTAGGCATACAAAATCCAGGGGGGGGCAGCTGCCGTCCCCTGCCCCCCCCTCTCTGTGTACGCCCATGGTTAGGAAGTTAGGATTTTTCAGAAAGGTCAGGTGTGTAGGTTGTATTCGCAACCAGCGTGCGAGTATGACAAGGTATATGAACGTTAACGAAACAAAAGTATTATATACGGGTCGTAGGAAGTGACATTCTCACTCACTCAAGCATGAGTTTATGTATGTATTTATATATTAATCACACACACACAACATCATAACTCAGGTTAACTCATATTGTCAGGGTCTGTACACGGGGATCTATGGACCAGCCAGACCATAAGGTTGTTAGATGTCTTGCGCGTCTAATATAATATTATATAATAATATTTTCAGGATGGTCTTGAGACTGCCCCGTTTCTGTAGTGCGTCAGAAATGTTTGCACAGAATCGAACAGACGGCTATCATGCGATCATTCGAAAAAAAGTCGCATCATTAGTAACAAGAACACGGGCCAGTAGCAACAGCATTCTTAAAAGAGTGTCAGAGAGTTTTTATTCTCCTATTTTGAGGCATTTTGTGGAGAGGATGGCCAAGTGAGAAATTTCCACCTTACTTGGCCATCTGTGCAAAACGTTTCCATTTCAAACTCGTTAATAATAATAATATACTACTAACACTAGCTAAATATTACTAGCATTATGGATCTGTGTTGTCCGAATAAATAAATAAATAATAATAACACGGCTGTATTACCCGAAGGGTTAGGCAGAGGTGTACCTATAGTACATCCACATTTCGCCAGTTATGTTTAAGTCCCATGTAAGAGGGGGCGGGCCTACTGGTATCAACCGGGCACAAATCCAGACTCCGGGCTGCTACTGAGAAATGATTGATGGAAACACGAAGGAAATCGAGCCCAGCGCCTCATGCTCAGCAGTAGCGCTTGCGTCCGTTAGCCAATGGTGATATTTAAGTATCTACTATTATCATTTATTTATTACCCCTATTTCTAACTCGAAGTAAAATATGTTTTGTTTTGGTTAGAAGGTTATGGTTGTCGGTGTTTTTACAGTCACAGGTGCATTCCAGGTTTGTTGGGGCACATAATTTTAACGTTATGGCACATACACAGCGTGGACCAAAAACCCTGTCTGATCCGTGAGGGTGTTGTTAAGAATCATACTGAGAGTCTATTTTAGTGGTAATAATCTGGAAAAAAGAAAAAAAAAATCGCCGACGAAAAACACGGGGCGCGATCGTTTGGCGGCTGTCTACGACTTGTAGACACCCGCCAAACGAGGCGAGCAAAAAAAAAGTAGTAGCGCGTGCAAATGCGATGCGACGATGGTCGGGGGAACAAAAACACGCGGACGATGGCGCGGGGAGAAGTATTGAAATAATCTAAAACAGATTTCTAGAACAGTTGTAAGTAAAGCCCAGTAAATTGCTTGGCAAATCTCTTGGGATCGAAAGCCATCGTGTCGTGATCCTCAAGAGAATCGATGCAAACGTGTTGAAGCGTCTCGACGCAGGGTGTTTGTGTTACTTTACGTCACACTGCATGTGGTAGTAGTCATGATGGCTTTAAGGCTTGTGCAGACCAGCGCGACTTGTCGCGCGACGCGACACCGGTCATTGTTATACTGTGAAGTTTTCTTAGAAATTCTATTGTTCGTGTCGCGTCGCGCGACAAGTCGCGCTGGTCTGCACAAGCCTTTAAAGTGCAGTTTAATCTCATCGGTAACAAGCTGTTGCCTGTGATTTTTAAAATATCCAATAGAGAATCTGAAGGCCTTAGAATGCGAACGTTCTTAAAAATTACGGGAATTGCCCATCTGGTCTTGACTTGAAAAATAAATAAAAAATAATCTTAGTCCACCTGCACGCTTAGCATTACCACAACAGAAACGGGTTTTGCCGACGGAAGAATAGACAAAATGACATATAAAAAATCACAATCTGTCATTTTGTCTATTCTTCCGTCGACAAAACCCGTAGAAAACCCGTTTCTATGGTTGTCATGCTACACGTGCTGTACATTCTTTACGGAAGATAATTATTCTAAAACAAGTTTTGTTTTAAATGTCTTCAGCGGTTTAAAACCATTGGCTGTCAGTTGATTGATTAACAAATTACACGTTTTAAAAACATCCATCCATCAGAGTACCAACTGACGATAAAGATTGTGATATTTTTTAATTTTTTGTAAGTGTTGTTAAATATAATGTAATGAAACATAATTTTAATGACTACCCAGTTTAAATGTAATTTAGTTTGTGATTGTATGAAATTTTTCATTTGAATTTTAATGTACATATTTGAAAAAATTATCGAAAGAATTATAATTTACTTATTTAATTTTAATGATGTACATAATGAATTGAATGCATAGTATGTATTTGTGGTCAGTATATTGGGATTTGGTGCCTTAGTAAATAAATAAATAAAAGAGTGATCTCAACGCGATAGAAAGTGTAACAGACCGAACTTTAGTTGAAAAAAAGGGTGATAAGCAAAGTGAAAGAACAAGGGTAACACTGAAGAAAATTGGCGTTGTCTCAATATTTACTTACAAAAATCTGTCCAATTTCATTATCAAATAAATTATCTTTAGGAAACTTTGCTTAAAACCCTTTTTTGGGTGACTTGTTAAATTTAAATTTGGCTCATCTGAGACCTGAAGTTTTACCGGAATAAATAAAAGAAAAAAAGAGCACTGAATTGTCAAAACCTAAATAACTGCTGTAATTTATATTATTACCATTTTTTAGGTTTACTTATGTAAATCTTGATAATTGATAAGTAACGAAGAAGCGAGAAGTTTATTTAATGAAGCCAGAAATTTTAAGTTAATAAAAATAGGTAGAACTTCATTTACTAGGTCACTTACAGCTGAATGAAGGTGGGTAGTCTTTCGTATCCTGTCAGTCAATAAAAACAAGATATCTTCTTGCTCTAAAATAAGTAATTATCAAAAGAAGATCAGCAGAATGCCTTGAAAATATTTCATTAAAATATTCAATATATTTCTTCCAAATTACTAGAAACTAGCTGCAACCCGCGGTTTCACCCGCATGATTCTCAACCCCGTGGGAATATCGGGATAAAAAGTATTCTTAATCTCTCAGGCTGTGGTCTACCCATGTGCCTAATTTCATCTAAATCCGTTCAGCCGTTTCTGCGTGAAAGCGTAACAAACAAACAAACTCACTTTCGCATTTATTTATTTATTTATTTAACAGTTTATGTACACACATTATAAATAGACAAGAAGAAAGTAGCAGAAAAAAACGTACAAAGGTGATGCTTATTTCTAAAGAAATCTCTTCCAGTATACCTGCGATAGGAAAGTAGTTAAAGAGATGTAGACAACGTGTGTAAGATTAGAAGAGAAAATAATATACATAAAATAAAAACACTTAATTATCCATTAATTTAACTATAAACATACAATATGAGAATAAATTTACATACATACTTCTAAAATAAATAACCCTAAAATATATATACTTAATTATAATGTAGTATAAAATAATAAATACAAAATATGCAACTATGACGAAGTGGACAGATAGTGTTCTTTCACTCTTCTTTTAAAAACTGGAACAGTTTGGCAGTCCCTAATGTCAGGCGGAAGTGAATTCCACAACCGAACCGCGTGCACGCTGAAGGAGTAGGAGTAGAAGTCGGTTGAGTGGGGAGGGGGATTCCCCACAGGGATTTAAGGAGATTTCTAAGATGCGACCTGCAAGGTGCATCAGAAGGACGGGCGTAGGAAAAGCGTTCGCGCAGATAGGATGGCGTTTTCGGGTTGTGAAGGATGTTAAATAGCAGACACAATATCCGAGAGTTCCTGCGAAGTCGAATAGGGAGCCACTTGAGTATCTTGCGAAAGTTAGAAATGTGGTCATACTTTTTAAGGTTAAAAACAAAACGAATACAGAATAATAATAATAATGTTATAATTAGTAAGGATTAAATCTATTTAATTTGCCGGTTGTTATTGGTATAAATTGTATTTTCTCTTTTTGCTTAAGTGTTTTAAACTTGTCTATGCCTCGGAAACCCGTTGGTCCCCGTTGTTTTCGTAGATATTTGACAGTCGTTGCAGATTCTTACAAACTTAAAAAGTTTGACAACCATTCTTACCGTGGGGTATCATGTTACCCAGTAACAGAGGAGGTCAGATAGGCAACCGCTCCATGTAAAATACTGGTATTCAGCTGCATCCGGTAAGACTGGAAACCGACCCCAACCTTTGCCGGGAAAAGGCTATCGCAATAATTACATATCGATGTTCAATAATTTTGGTACCGTAAGATATTGTATTGATTTGGATTTGGTTTTGTTTTACTTTTTATATTTTTATTTATTGGATGAACACGAGGCTTTTGGCTACTTTTGTAAATGTGTATTTTATGTGTTTTTATCTTTATATGTGCGTTTTGTTTGTGCAGAATAAACAATTTGTCTTTCTTTTCTTTTAGTTTGAACTATTATTGCCAGTACAAAATAGTTGTACCGTACATGTTTCACTTTATTTATCATCATTCTTTACATCAATAGCAAGACAGTGACATCACGTTAGATCCACTCAAAGATGGCGGCAAAATAAATACTAGTTCCTGGCCATAGATAGAAAGAAGTGAGGTCTATTATATGGTAGAGCAATGCATGTATATATGTTATAAAGAAGGTTTTGAAGATACATTCGTATATAATAACATTATTTACATGGACACTGTTATTTATTATAGACACAGCGCAAATACTCAATTCAGTCATCGAGGCTATAAAACTCGTGTCAATTAAAATTCATACTGAGTTTATTATTGATACATTTCTGTCAATATTCAAGCACGGTTTGTTTGAATATAAAGTTGTTGTTGTTGTGTTGTTACAATAAAGACATGTGTGTACAATAAAGTATTTATAAATAAATAAAGTAAAAATGTGAACTCAACTTATTACCTTTGTCTGTCCGGGCATGGGCGCTTCCTAAAAGTTTATTGCCTAACTATTTATGCATCAAATGTAATGCTCGGTTCACATTATTCAATTCCAGTAATCCAGCGAGTCAATCCAGTCTACTGTTAGACTGGATCATAACGTCTACATTATCCTAGTAATTCCGTCAGCCGGACAAAAAACCATTAAGCGTTTTCACTGTTCAACGTTTAATCCAGCACTGGATTGGCCGTCTACACTATTCCAGTGGCGCTGGAATGCGCGAGCTGGAATTAAATAGTAAACAGTCAATAAAGTCACTGTACTGGATTGTCCACTGGAATGGATGAATTCCAGTGCCGATTCACATTATTCCAGAGTGGATTGTATTCTAGAGCGGGTTTCTTTCGCAGGACTGGAATGCTGCGAACCGGGCATACGAAGATTTGTAAAAAGTTTACGTTATTGAGTTGCCACTTGCCGGGGTTGCGGGAAAATCCGAAAGGGAAACCGTGGCCCCTGGCAACTAAAGGAACACGGATTTTAGTCAGTAAGAGTCTGGCACGCCCTCCCGCTCCGCCCAGAGCAGGAAAAGTTATTTGATAATTTCCCACCCAAAAAGAAAAAAGGTGCAATTACAATTGGGAGTTCATTATTATATATTATTTGTTGTAGGCTACATATCGTTTTTTAAATCTGTCATATTCGTGCCTTTTTGAGGTACAAAAATCTTAAAGTTCCTATGAAATTGTAGACAGCTAAGAACTATTTTTTTACTAAGACACTTAAGTTCTTGAATTTTAGTTCCCACTAGAACATATTTCCGTTTTAGTCAATAAATCTAAATTGACTTACATTTTCAAAGCACGAAATGTTTTAACAATCTCAAAAGCCTTAATTATTTCGGTTCTCAAGTTTTCTTCAAAAGTCGTTTCAGTGATTAATGTAGCAGTATGTGTAGGCGATTAATAATAAATCTGACGAAGTTCACTCCAAACTGAATTAGTGTTTGGAAACTAACTAAATATAGAGATTCGGGGCCGCGTAATCCCATACCCAAAGTGGTTGTATACGAAGATTAGTGTGATATCTTAGTTTTGAACAGTTCTCCTATTGTATTGAATAACGGTCGCTTTAATTCTATAATTGTTTGCTTAAAGTTATGTTGTAATATGTAATTTAGATTTCATTTCCTTGAAATTTTTAAATGTGGATAAATAATTATAAAACAACTGTGTACGTATTTAATTGTCAAGATTACTGGATAGGTATAATAAAACAAACCGCCAGAACACTGTATTTATCACACTCATACACTATTAAACGATTTGGTTGCAATTACTTTCAAGGACCGCATGAAATGTGAATAATAAAAAAACCGGCCAAGTGCGTGTCGGACCACGCACAATGAAGGGTTCCGTAGTTGGGATGAATTTATCCCAAGAACAAACTTAACATTGTAGTTGAAAAACGTGTTCTCCCATACGAAATGTATGGGAGATCATGTTTTTCAAACTGCAAATTTAAGTTGGTTGATTATTTCTCGTTAACCTGTACAGCCTCCTTAGCTCTCATAGTTTTCCTTTTAAATTCGTTATATATACTACTGCTGTGAATTTTTTCACAAGTCGAAGTCCAACTATTTTTACCATTTTTGAAAGACTATACCCCACAACATGGGGTAGATGAGGAAAAAAAAACATCCCCACTTTACGTGTAGGGGAAGTACCTTAAAAAAAAATATTTTTCATGATTTTATTTTACCACTTTGTCGGCATGATTAATATGTATACATATGCCAAATTATAGCTTTCTAGTACTAACCGTCTCTGCGCTAAGCCGCGGACAAACAGACGGACAGACAGACAGACAGACAGACGGACATGGCGAAACTATAAGGGTTCCTTGTTTACTACGGAACCCTAAAAACAGAGGAAATAAATATTTCATCTTGTCAGTCCGAAACGACACCGGGGATTTAATGTAAACTGTTGTTCCAATTCACCACGTATAAACATCATTAGATAAGGAGGATAACAGTCAAGTAAATGTAAGATACAACCAAAGATATCAATATGTCTAGATAAACAGTCAAAGCTGTGAACTCGTCGAAAAAATAGCATCTAACTGTTGGCTGCTAAAAGCACGCACACTAGAAAAGCACAATGACGTAGCGCGAGTGTAAGACGTAGCTGTCACACACACCAGCACAACAAAGATGGCTTGTTTGTTTTAGTTCTTTTGCAGCGCGACACTCTATAAATCTGCCTAGCCTTTTCCCAAGTATGCTGGGGTTACTAATATTTTAATATACCGGCTGCTCATGCCGCCATCTTTGAGTGGATCTAACGCGATGTCACTGTCTTGCTATTGATGTTGAGAGTGATGATAAATAACGTGAAACATGTGTATGGTATAAGATTTTGTACAGGCAATAATAACTCGACCTAAATCTCACTCCGGTACTGTATCTTACTGTACAAAAATGATCAAACATCGATATGTAATTATTGAGATACGAAGGGCTTTGACAGCCGTTATTGTGTGACCGTTCACCGTCTCCTAAGGGAACCACAGCTTTAGTCACCCATAATACATACAATCTGTCTAGCCTTTTCCCGGCAAAAGTTGGGGTCGGTTTCCAGTCTTACTGGATGCAGCTGAATACCAGTATTTTACATGGAGCGACTGCCTATCTGACCTCCGCAACCCAGTAACTGAGTAATACGATACCCCTTGCTAAGACTGGGTTTCGGGCTCCTAGCGACCCGCAACGACTGTCAAAGATCCACGAATGACAGCCGGGACCAACGGCTTAACGTGCTTTCCGAGGCACGGAAGAGTTTAAGTATGTAAAGATGGACCCATCCACGAACAAACCCCGGCAAACATAGCTTAACCTGATGGATCGACCCGTGAAGTAATTACAGCTGTGTAATTACTTCGCCACGAGCTCTTCACGAGCTCGACACTCTTCTAGGCATATAAATAATCAAAGGATAGAACGTTCGCTTATTATCTCTACCAAATGTCCAGTTTAATGTTTTTTGATCACGATAGTAAAACTTGTGATATTATAACTTGCAGTGTTTTTTAGTGTAGGTAAACAGAAAAGGGCAATGCTCTTTTTATGAGTTGTGACCTCTACACTGTTTAGAAAAGTAAGCACAGAGTTCATTTTCTTCTGTATTTTTGGAAGTTTTTTTGTTTTATGAGGTAAGTTTGATACACATTTAGGTACGTCAATATAATTAGTGCTTGATGGCAAGCGGTTAAACATCAAATCAGCTCTTAATACGACTTGTTCTCGTGTAATTTTAATGAAATAAAATAATAATTTAATGATATAATCACAGACTTCCCATTCCGAATTTATACAATTAAAGTTTTATGAACCAGCGAACAGAATCTTCATCTATACTCGGGAGATTAACGCAGTGAGCCTGCCCCAGTAGCGAGCGATATCCAAGGAAAGTTTAGATCGTGACTTACTGTACTTCGCTCCATAAAGCATCGCGGTTCCGTGGTTAAGTTTAGCTAGCAGACGAGAGATCAAAAGGAAGCCCCGAATGTTCGGGAAATAGTGTCAATTAGCTAGTAGTAAGTACCCTAAAATGCCCTCAACACGATGCAAATAAATTGTATGAGGATTTCTTTTCATTAGAGCATACTGGATTCAATAATACTTTTGAAAATAAAACAATAATTATTAGCCATAATTTTATTTTTACTAACTGGGCAACTAGAGGTATTAGGATAAGTAGGGAAAGACTGTTCTAGCCGTATGGCCTTAAGCCTTATATTAACACTGAAACTTTCAACAAGTATGTTGCTATAAATATTCTTTTTTTTTAATGCCTTCAGTGTAGCTAAAAAGCATATTAGCAACAAGATCAAATCAGCAGAAAATAAATAAAAACAGTTTGGAAAGTTGCAAAAAAAAAAACAAACGTAACCTGCAGAATAAATACGGAACACTGATTACACATTGGAGACTTCACGTGGTGCAAACTTAGAAGTAGATCAAGAATTTGTGAAACTTCTTTACTAATGTACCATCTAAAACGACGGTAGCTTTAAACATTACTCACCCGATGTCTCAATTGATTCATTAAGAGCGAACTTCCAGGCTGACCGGTTGAATTTCAATTTAAGCATATAAATAAACCCTATGATAGTTATAAAAGCTTTTTAGCAAATTAAAATCAAATTGACCGAAGATCTATGGGCCGAGACCAAAGACCGAATCTATCAAAGTTTTTACATCCACAATCGAGACTATAGCAACATACTTAGCTTTAATATTTGTGTTTGGATCAAGGAGTACTTCTGCATTAAATGAAATAAAGTAAGGTTTTAAATCTGGGGAATCTGTAACGATACCAACAATTATAGACCAGTATCCATGTAGCCGGTATTCAGTAAGGTGTTCGAAAAGGTAATGCTCAATCATTTTAACACCAACAAAATCTTACACGATAAGCAATATGGTTTCATTAAAGGACGTTATACGACTGACGCCTGTGTCCCCTTATTAAACATATTTACAGCGTGGGGCCCAAGGCCCAGCATGGGGCAAACATCTTTTGTGACCTCTCCAAGGCCTTTGACTGCATAAATCACGTAATCTTACTCTTAAATCAAATCAAATCAAAAATCAAATCAAATAATTTATTTGCATAATACATGTTAAAAAGGTGTTACAGGTATAAAAGGTACATTGTTTTATAACCTAATAAGGTGTGCAAATTAATATCTTAGGTACTAATCGCAACATTAATTAAACAGAATAAATTTTAAATTAAGATACATTAAATAATAAGATACATTAAATAAAGAAATGTCAAATCAAAATTTCAATACTTAATCATTCTACTTGTGGTGCCATTACAGATAAAATCAGTCATCTTTCATTTAAATAATCATTAATTGTATAGTAACATTTTGCAACTAGGAATTTGCGCAAACCTAATTTGAATTGGTCCATTTTGTGTAGGTCTGTGATACTTTTTGGCAATTTATTGTATATTTTGGGTGCCATGCCCAAAATGTTTTTATTAAATACTGCTTTTTTATGACGTCTTACGCATATTTTATTTTTGTGTCGTGTGCTTCTTGGATGTGTATAAAGCTGTAGATTCGCTTTGACAAAAATCGCCACTTCATATATATAAAGACACTGGAATGTAAGCATTACGGACTAGATAAACGTGCAGTCAGTTAAGTAGAATCTTATTTAAATGATAGACAATAGCAAGTTTAAATAAATGGTGTCAATCCACTTGGTTTAAAAGTAGAAACGAGTGTCCCACAAGCCTCGATATTGGGTCCTTTTCTCTTTTTAATATTAGTGAGTTTGAGTTTGAATATTGTTTGGTTTGAAATCTTGATTTACTCCTTCCGGTTTTAGTTAACGTTACGCTGTTTCTACTGATTCTTGAAATGTGATTGTTCTTAATTTTTTAAGTCTCTTCCACTGTCTTTATTCCTAACTCAATTACAAACTCGCCTAAACATGCAAATGACGTAGCAAATTGTTTAATACCTTTAATTCAAAAAATATGAACACCATTTGCCAATTCCATTTTGTTCGAACCAAACGGTGTTACCTCCCAAAATTATTTCGCTGCAGCGGTTGTCAAAGTCTTGCAACTTCTACATTTAATTTTGCACAGTATTTTCGTTTAGTTCACAGATAGTGACGCTGTCAACGTTTTGCTTGCTATATTGAAAAAGTAATGAAAAACTCTCCCGACTCTACTCAAAACTCGCGGCGTTATTGAAAAACTATTTTTATTTGAGGCGAGAGAAATTTCTAGAAACTCTCTATGTCTCTTGGGTAGCAAAAACTGTTTATTTGCGTCCTGATTTTATACTGTTTCGATATAGTAATATTAGTAATTGTAAATATTTTATCATAAAAGCGGTCGCCCGGTGAAAACCAACAGGGACGGAATTTTATTATGAACAAGTCGTGTTTTAAACTTTCGTCACAAACTGAAACTTCATATTTTTGATCCTGCTTGAAGTAAAAATGTGTAGTATACCAACTCACTTTTTTTATTCACACAGTTCGTAGGTAAGCAAAATAGTTAAGTAATTATTAATTTTCTACTAACACACATAGCATAACATCACACCTGTTCCTCCCAAATAATTAGGCAGAGGTGCATCCAGAATTTGCATATTTGGTTATTATTACATTTTTTTTTTTTTTTTTTTTATCTTTTGACCTTCCAGTCGTGCCCCATGATGCGTTTCATTGAAATGTTAAAAACATAATGAAAGCTGTTAAAGGCTGCTGTGTTGCTGTAATCGAGGCGTCCGAACTATTTAAAACTCAGTACCTGGGCGAACTCGGGTAAAATAGAAAAAACGAATTTTCCCAGATATGAGACCTAGCTAGATCGATTTTTCGCCCCCGTAAACCCCTAATGTGCAATTTTCATCGAAATCGTTAGAGCCATTTTCGAGACTACCTAATAAATTCAAAATATTTATAACTAGAGAAACATTCTAAATGTTACGAAGGACCTTATCGGATTCGAATGCGGACACATTGCCAGCTTGGTTTTACGTAGTTTAATTCTCCTTTAGTTACCGAAATATCTTGAAGCGGTTAATCCTTAGATGAATTTAACCATTCAAACAACATATTGCAGTTCTAACCTGTAAATGTCCTTTATGTGAATCTCGTCTATGACGAAGTAATCACCGCTTGAGAAGGTTGGTTGGTTGGTGCAGCACTAAGAAGCTTGTATACATAATTGTATTTGGAGCTTCTGCATTGCTGAACTCGCTTACTAAACTTTCCTTTCTTTCAGCCGCTTTTAACGACATGAGATATATCAAAATTATTATACCAGTGAAAGACCGGTACCTATCCAAAGCACGAATATCTGAATACCTACCAAAATAGTGTAATAGTGTGTAGGTTGTGTAGTGTGGTGTGTGTGTGTGTGTGTGTAGTGTGTGTAGTGTGTTTACGTTTTTTCTGTTCTGGTTTTTGTATGAATATTGTGTGCCTACCTGGGTCAAATAAATTTATTTTCTTTCTTTTAATCATTGAGGAATTTAGCATCGAAATTGTAACAGCGTTATGTAATCTTATAAGAAAAAACAGTAAGAAGGTTCTCATTACCAGAAAAATTGCAGATAAATACTAAGGGTATTGGCAGCACAAACCATTTTAAAATGTTTTTTAAGTTCGCTACTGTATCGAGTTTTACGAAGGCTGGTTTGCGAGAAACATGTTTGTACCTCGTCCATTTAGTAATATGAGTTAATGATTTAAAGGAGTCAAAAGTATTATCATTGTACGCCTATGCTCTTTGTTCACACATTCGTGGCAGATACTTATGTTACACATCTTCAACAAATCACAATGCTCCAACTATGTACCGAGTCGATTCATCAAAGGTTTTATCTTTCGTCTCGTAGAAATCTCACAAAGCGATGCACCGAGTGTACTTGTGAGTTGTGAACCTCTTCCGATTGAAAGCGCAAGATCTCTTGATTCTACATAAAGGAAATGTCGTAAAATACTTATCTATAATGGTTTAGAGTGCATTGATGGAACATTTTGGGGTATTTGTAAAGCGATTGTTACGTACATAAATAATTGTATTCGAGTCAACTGTATTGGTTATGGAAGTTAGTTTTATATTATTTACCTGTTCTTACCTTTATCTTTAGGATTAAAATAAATAATAATCACTGGAGGAGCCCGTGGCTAAGTAATAACAGCCGCACGGGTCGTTTGATCAGGTTAAGCTACGCTTGCCGGGGTTGGTCTGTGGATGGGTGACCATCTTTACATACCGAGACTCCTCCGTGCCTCGGAAAGCACGTTAATCCCTTAGTCCCGGCTGTCATTCGTGGATCTTTGACAGTCGTTACTGGTCGTCAGAATCCCGAACGTCTGACAACCAGTCTTACCAAGGGGTATCGTATTACCCAGTTACTGGGTCGTGGGGGTCAGATAGGCAGACGCTCCATGTAAAATACTGGTATTCAGCTGCATCCGGTTAGACTGGAAGCAGACCCCAATATAGTTGGGAAAAGGCTAGGCAGATTGATGTATTATGTGTCACTAAAGCTGTGGTTCCCTAAGGAGACGGTGAACGGTCACAGAATAACGGCTGTCAAAATACAGAGCATTTTTTGACACCTTACTGTCAAACACTGGTGAAAATGACAGATTTTCATGACTGCCGTAATGACGAAACCGTTCGTCTAGGAAACCGTAACAGTCCCTGAAAATCATTCAAATCTCTTAATTGATTTGATTGACTATTGTTAATTCGGTGAACCAATCTTTAGATTGACAGCTTGTTATTTGTCTTAATCAGCCTTTCAGAGTATAACATTAAAAACAAATCAAAAAGTACTCACCTTTTCGAAAAAGAAAAAGAATTACCACCTATTTAATTCGTTCCAGTAAATAGTACCGCAAAACCCTAACTTGAAATTATTTCTAAAGACGAACGCGTGAATATTTTTTTCGGCTGGCAACCAAAACTCAATTCGTCTACATCAGTCATTTGTCAAAGTGAGTTATTTCGCGCCTAGAGTTACAAATCCGGCGATATCTAGACAGCGGGCCGATGGGGTTCGTTTGGGCCGGCGATAATGTTTTATGTGGAAATGTTTGATTTTTATTACTTTTCTCATTTTGTGATGTTACGAAGGGCTGGAGTCTAATGTTCCTTAATGAATTGATTGTTCTGCATCCTGTGAGTGTAATTTGGAAAACTGCGGATTATGACTTATTCTATTCTTATGTTCACACGATATAACCTTCCTCATATTTATTTAGGTACTTACTACGTTTACTGAGGGACATAGTAGGAAAACAAAATAAATAATAACAAGTTTTTAAAGTACCACTCACCCCATCTGCCATCCGTTAGGCTTCAGAAATGTCATCACACGATCCACACAATATGTAAAATCACTGTCGTATCACTCAGATCAAATTACCGTACAGTCATCTCTTTTCTACAGTAACCACTGAATTCATAAATTTTTTAAAGGTTTATTGAAAAAACTTGTAGTTTTTTCAAAATAACAATGCGATTTTAAAAGATTTAATAAAATTTATTTTATCAGTAACTTTAATACCCCTACCGACCCTTTCAATATATTGGTTCTAGTGTGATGAAGGTACACATAATGTATTCAGGCAGCTACTTTGAATTGTACTGCACTGTCAATACTATTACTATCAAACAATAAGTACTTGACAAGATTCTATTTGATTTGTTTCATGGGCAATAGGGATGATGCCTGGGTAATTTTTTTTTAATTCTAATTAGTCCGTCAGTCAGATAATAAAAAAATATTAGACACGTATTTTTTGCTTTATTATATTAATAAAAAATTACTTAGATTAAACGCATTTTTGGTTGGCGAGTGGGGGTCGATACGTCACTAGTACGCATAAAATCTACATACTCGTGACGTCATGGCACATTTTACCTCAATGTATCGCCGTAATCTTTAGATTTGGTAAAAAAATAAAAAATACGTGTCCAATATTTTTTTATAATCTAAAAGACGGACTAAAAAAAAATTTTTAGTCGTCATCCCTATTATCACTTGCTTCAAAAATGCTTTTAGTTCATGTGGTGTTTACTTTTAAGTAATTGTTACACTGTTCAAAGTTTTTAAGTCGTTATTTTTATGAAGATGTTAGTGTAAACAATTGTTGGTGAACCAAATAAATAAATAAAAACGGTGAAGGAAAACATCTTGAGGAAACCGACATGCCTGAGAGATATTTCTCGATGGCATGTGAAGCCGATTCAGAGGCCCATGGGGTGCTTTAAAACTCTGACACCAGGTTGGTCACTTGTACGAGCATCGCCACATGATATTTATTGTTTTAGTTTTTACCTGATCAAGCAGTTGCTAATTCACCGATTTATGTACATTCGCTGACTAAGCTATTACGCCCGCCACAAGCCACCTACTTTTGGCATTATATAATTCGTTGTTTTATTAAATAAATGGTCAATCATTATCGGACACAAAACAGTGATTTTATTTCCTGTACACATCCCGAGTGATTCATCCACCTACATCCTACATCTCAGTGTGCGGAGCTGCTGCCCGTACATTTATGGTCCTTCGAGCCGGATCGCCACTACTGGAGCAAACAGTCCTGCAAGTCGCACAGGTACGAAGTGTTTCTACTTACGATAGCGAATCGGTTTGACTGGTCTTCCACAAGCGGATCGCCCCAGTCAGATTGAGAAGGCGCACAATATCGTACGGAGAGATTCCTTCGGACCCTGCGATCGCCGTGGGAAACATCAACATTTGGTGGTTCGGGAACTACATACAACAATACAACAGTGAAGTCAACAGAGCTAACGTCCATCCACTACACGCATACATACTCGTGCAACAATTATGGACGCCAGGCAACAAGAACTTCTCAAGAGGCAGGAAATCATCGCAGAGGGCATCCGAAAAAATTGGTGTCAACTTCGGAAAAGATGGCCCTGACCGCAAAACCGCCACATACATCCGGGGCAGACTGGATACCCTCCAGGCGCACTGGAACGAATTCGAAATGAATCATGGCGTGCTACAGGGCGCCATAGACCAGACCGACATATACTACACAACAAAAGTATACGACAGGGTCAAGTCGAACTACATCCTACATCTCAGTGTGCGGAGCTGCTGCCCGTACATTTATGGTCCTTCGAGCCGGATACGCCAAGCTGTTTCCTACCCCATCATGGAGTAATGAGACCCGATTCAACGACAACCAAACTCCGAGTGGTTTTCAATGCATCAGCAACCACTAGCTCGGGACATCATCCTCATCGACAGTCGTAGACTGGTCGTCTGATATTATCTCTTCAATTTCCCAGAAACGAGAGATATCGCTAGTGTCCACCACGACATGACAGTTGAAAGTATTCGTATTTCCAACTAATACCCAGCCGAGCTTTGTTTGTTGTGCTATTGGTGCGTATATGTTTCCTCGAGTAATGTTGCTCATGACTATGTCGCCATATACCCCAGCATCAAGTAGAATGTCAATCGGCCTTGATAAGTTGAATTGTGGGTCGGCCAGGTTAATGTTTTCTATGTGAGGCCAATCTTGTTTTTCGAAGGAGTAGTTAGGCAGGTTGTTGAGTAGTTTAGCCATTACTAATGCCGGCGTTGAAAACTCGTAATCTCCGTAAAGGGACTTACAGTCCAACTGAACGGTCCCGTTGCTCTGGCTGGCAAATGCTCCGATCCCTGACACAGTTGAGTTGTGGTTGCGTCGCGGAAGCCCAAGTCGTTGCACAGCCGATTCTGTTATAAGGTTCAGTTGGGAGCCTTGGTCCAGAAGGCATCTAAGTACGGTGTAAGTTCCATCTGCAGCCTTTACTTTAAGTTGTACTGTAGCCAGTAAAACTTCGTTAAAATTTCCTGACACGTGATTGGTTTTTCGCTGCATGTTGTTGTTAGTCACGCCTTCGGCCATTTGGCTTGACGACAGTGTCGCTGACGTAGTATCGCGGACTAGGTCATGTAGCGTGGTGTGATGTGCGCCGTTACACACTTTGCATCTTTTCTGCGAGTTGCATTTCTTTCCGTTGTGCGGATACATGCAGTTTTTGCAAATGTTCAATTGCTCAATTGTCCTAATTTTTATGGCTGGCGTCATTTCTTGAAACTCTTTACAGTAGAGCAAGATGTGGCTTGTTTTGCAAACTGGACAATTTCTGTCGGAGCTTGTATGGTTTGCTTTGGGGTAGCGTCTGTATCTGTTGTACGCATCCCTTGGTACTGTTGTCATCGAGGCCCCTTTATTTGGGGTGACGTCGGCATCTGTTTGTTTGTTGGGTTTACTTGTTTTCTTCACTACTGACTCCAGCGCCGTGAACTTCCCTTCGATGAACTGGATGAATTCCTTGAAGTCGGGAAGCCCTCTTGGATTTTTCCTCGCCTCCATGTAGTCAGCGTAGGTCTGAGTGTCTAGTTTTGCTGCCAGAATGTGCACCAAAATCGGGTCCCATGTTGCCGTGTCGATGCTCAAGTTACGCAACGCGTGCACGGTTTCGAGACTGGTGTCGTGTAGGCGCTTCAGCTCGTACGCGTTTTGATTTTGAATCGTAGGTTGACTCATCAAAACTTGCATTTGCTTGGTGAAGAGCATCTGCAAGTTATTGTACCTATGGTGGAGGATTTCCCAGCAGGAGTCGTAGTTGCTCTCGGAAACAGACAGATGTTGCACCAGGCGCTCAGCTTCTCCTTTTAGCTTCCCTTTCAGGTGTTGCATCTTCTGCCCCTTCGAGAGGGAAGGGTTATTATGAATAGCCGCGATGTATAGATCGAGGAATGTCGGCCATTGTGTGTAGTTTCCAGAGAATATCGGTATTTCGATCCTTGGCGCACTATCCCGTTGTTGGACAGCGTGGTTGAGTTTGCGGTTGAGACCTCGCTTTGTGCAATCGTATGTTTCTTCGTACTGCGAGAACTCGAGCTCGTAGTTTACGTCGCTACCGACGAGAACGTTGTCGAGCTGCCAGTGCACTTCGTCAATCGCCCTCCATCGCGATTCGAGTACCCTAAGCTTGTCTTCTATCTCCCATTTCTCAATAATGTCAGCAGTACGCAAGTTGCTGACGAAACGTGAGAAGGCTCTAAAGTTGGTTGCTTGTTGATTTTTTAGCTCGTCCGATCTCGATAGGACTCCAGTGTTCTTGTTCTCTTCTTCTGGGCGACTCGCGAGTTCCGCAGTGCTTGTTGACCATGTTTGCAGCTTATCAAGGCCGATTGACATTCTACTTGATGCTGGGGTATATGGCGACATAGTCATGAGCAACATTACTCGAGGAAACATATACGCACCAATAGCACAACAAACAAAGCTCGGCTGGGTATTAGTTGGAAATACGAATACTTTCAACTGTCATGTCGTGGTGGACACTAGCGATATCTCTCGTTTCTGGGAAATTGAAGAGATAATATCAGACGACCAGTCTACGACTGTCGATGAGGAGTACTGCGAGAGGCTGTACGCTGATACAACAAAAAGACAAGAAGATGGGCGGTATGAAGTGAGAATCCCCATGAAGACCAATTTCGAGCAATATTTAGGACGATCAAAGCCACAAGCAGTCGCGCAATTCAAGCAATTGGAAAAACGTTTGACAAGAGACGAAACCCTCGCTTCAAGCTACAAGGCTTTCATCGGCGATTACAAAGCTCTAGGACATATGAAAAGGTGCACAGAGCCGGACACGCCAAGCTGTTTCCTACCCCATCATGGAGTAATGAGACCCGATTCAACGACAACCAAACTCCGAGTGGTTTTCAATGCATCAGCAACCACTAGCTCGGGACACAGTTTAAACCAACTGATGGAATGCGGGCCTAACTTACAACAAGACTTACAAGCTATTATTCTACGATGGAGGGCATTTGAATACGTGTACACAGCGGATATTGAGAAATTCTACCGACAAATACGTATTCAGGAAAAAGACCAACACTTACAAAAAATAGTGTGGAGGGATTCAGTCACAGAGCCGTTACAAGAGTTACAACTGACTACAGTAACATATGGTACCAAGTCCGCTCCCTTCCTGGCAATGCGCACCATAAGGCAACTGGTAAAGGATGACGGCGCACAGTACCCCTTGGCGGCGGCTATTCTGTCCAATCAGCTATACATGGACGACTTAATAGGCGGGAGTCACGACTTCATAACAGCACAGAAAGCTCGAAGTCAACTTATAACAATGCTGAAGGGCGGTGGATTCAACTTACGAAAGTGGGCTAGCAACGAAACGCGCCTACTTGAAGGCTTATCCGATGAATTGATAAGCCAAAAAATGTTCGACTTCAAGGATGCAGACACCAACAAAACGCTAGGCATCACTTGGAACCCGCGCACGGATCAGTTTACCTACAAACAAATACCACTCTGCAACAAACGTGATGTCGACACAAAACGCACACTACTGTCGGATATATCAAAACTGTATGACCCACTTGGTTGGCTATCACCGGTAACAGTGAAAGCCAAGCTAATTTTTCAACATGCTTGGTCAACTACAACGAGCTGGGATGATAAACTCCCACTAAAGATACAGCAAGAATGGGAGCAATTCCGCAATCAGCTCGCACACATACACGACATAACCATACCACGCTGGATCGGCGACACCCAACAACCCTTCCAACTTCATGGCTACTGTGATTCATCAGAACGAGCCTATGCATGTGTCATATATTGCAAGACCACTGATAAAGAAGGTAAACAGATGATAAGGCTAGTAGCAGCTAAAACAAAATTAGCCCCACAGAAAAAGCCTATTTCTCTGCCACGACTGGAGTTATGTGGTGCAGTACTACTAGCCCGACTGATCGAAAAAGTAAAAAACTCCATCAACTCGCAGATCCACACCATACATTGCTGGACGGACTCCATGGTGGTGCTTGGCTGGCTACATGGTGATGTGAGCCGTTGGAAGAGTTTCGTAGCCAACAGAGTCACAAAAATTATCCAAATAACACCACCCAACTCCTGGGCCCATGTCAAGTCCGAAGACAATCCTGCGGACTGCGCAAGCAGAGGAATCTCACCATCAGCCTTGATAGCTCACGAACTGTGGTGGAAAGGCCCAACCTGGCTTCAAAACAACAACATACCCAAACAAGGTATTTTTACAACGAACGAAGAGAAAAATAAACGACGTCAAACCTGCGCAATACAAACAATAGACGCGCCCCTCATCGAGCAACTACTGCAAAAATACAGCACGATGACTTATGCAACCCGAGTCATCAGCTGGATCAGACGATTCATAAACAACTCGCGTGACGCACCTGCACCTGCACCTGCACCTCAGCACCTGCTTGTGAAAACTACACAGAACAATACATTTGGCGATGAAATAGCATACCTACACAAACATAACAAGGTACGGGCTACAAGCAAACTGTTGAGTTAAGCCCAATGCTTGACGCACAAGGTATTCTTCGAGTGGGAGGAAGACTTGAACATGCTAAGTTAAACGACTCCCAAAAACATCCAATAATTTTACCAAACAAACACAAGTTATCAGACCTCCTGATTGACCAAGCCCACAAGAATACTCTCCACGGCGGTGCCAGGCTTACTTTGGGAAACCTTCGTAACAAATATTGGATACTTGGCGGCATGAAACCAATCAAGAAGCAACTCAACAAATGTGTCACCTGCCACCGCTACAAAACGCAACGCAGCAATCAACAAATGGCACACTTACCAACGCCTCGAGTTACACCTTCAAGGCCATTCACACACACGGGCGTGGATTTCACGGGACACGTTGAAATAAAGGCTAACAAAGGTCGCGGCATTAAAACAGTTAAAGCCTACATCGCGATTTTCATTTGTTTATGCACAAAAGCCATCCACCTGGAGCTGGTGTCAGATCTCAGCACGATAACATTCCTCGCAGCATTGAAGCGGCTATGCGCACGACGAGGAACACCAAAACATATCTACAGTGACAACGGAACGAACTTTGTCGGAGCAGCAAGAGCTCTAGCCAAAGAACGCCAGGAGGCACTGCAGCTTCTAGTTAACGACGACCTCATCAACAACACTTCCGAAAAAGGTATGGAATGGCACTTTAACGCACCATCTTGGCCCACAGCGGGAGGACTATGGGAAGCTGCAGTCAAGAGTATGAAACACCACCTAAAACGCGTCCTTGGGGAACAAAGGCTTACGTACGAAGAGTTTACTACTTTGCTAGTACAAATTGAAGCCTGCCTCAACTCAAGGCCACTTGTCGCCCTAACAAACGACCTCGACGACATCGATTACTTGACACCAGGCCACTTTTTAGTCGGTGGACCGGTTCTGGCACCTCCGATGACGTCAGAGAGTGACAACAGCCAGTTAACTTTACGATGGCGCCTGACAGAAAACATGTACAAGGAATTTTGGAAGAAATGGTCCAAAGATTACCTACAAACATTACAATTACGAGGGAAATGGCAAACTCCAACACGCAACATTGCCGTGAATGACGTCGTCCTTGTAAAGGAAGAACAAATAGCCCCAGCCCGATGGTTATTAGGGCGAGTTATAGAGACGCATCCTGGACCGGATAACTTGGTACGAGTCGTCACGCTCAAAACTAAATCCAACATAATGAAGAGACCCGTAACGAAATTGTCCCGATTACCAATTGAAACCGGGAACAACAAAGAAAACAAACCAACACAACCAGAGGCGACGTCATCAACATCTCAACGTCGGGTGAGCCCTAGACGGGCACAGAAGGGTGTTTCCAGCTGTAACGTCCTCAAGTACCTAAGCACGTTACTAGTACTGATGGTTACGTGTGTGACACCGTCCATGCAACAACTCGTCAATGTAACAACTCTAGACCCGACCCGCCTTGTATACTTTGACAAAGCCGCAGACTTACAGATAATACAAGACGAATGGAGACTGGTAGTATACTACAACATGTCAACTTACTGGAAAAGTACTTCTGCCGTTGAACAATACGTCCAGCAATTACACGGACTTTGTCAACGAAATATAGCGTACTTGACTATATCCACACAACTCGAGCACGAACTAAACGAGCTCAAACACTACAACGAAGTACTACAATCCGACCACGGAATACGTAGCAAGCGAGGTCTCATAAACGGAATTGGGAACATTGCCAACTCTCTATTTGGAGTACTTGATGACAAATTCGCCGAAAAATACAACAACGACATCAAACTACTGCACAGCAATGAAGACCACTTGTACAATCTGTACAAACAACAGACTTCAATAATCGAAGGGGAATATAACCTTCTGAAGAGGAACGAGCAAGTAATGAACCGGCAGTTCATTGTCATCAACAAAAGTCTCAGAGACTCGCTCCAACAACTGAAAACCGAACAAGACCAAGCAACGTTCCTTACTGCTACTGCACTTGCCGCAAACATGATGATAACAAACTTACGGAGAATACAAGACATGTTGATCAGCCTAGTTACAGATCTTCGTCACGGCAAGGTCGACACTCACCTGTTGAAACCCGATGCGTTCGAAAAACAGTTGAACATCATAGCAGGACAAGTCCCAAAAGGATTATCTCTCCCTTGCTCAAACAAGTTCAAGTGTATCCGGGAAATGTATAAACTAGCAAGTGTGCAAGGAAAACTAACCGAAGACTTCATCATATTCGAAGTAAAAATCCCGTTAGTAGCAGACGAACAGTACGAACTAACCGAAGTCATCCCAATCCGCAACATAAAGGGAACCTCCATGATTCACATAATACCAACAACCAAATACATAGCCGTTAACTTGAAGCTAGACATGATGATACCACTGGATCAACAACATCTTTCATCGTGCGAACAAGTAAACACAAATCAGCTGTTGCTATGCAACCTTGACCTACCTATATACAGTATAAAAACAGCCACAACAATGTGCGAAGCAGGCATAATAAACAATCGAGGAGTAACAACCTGCCGCACTAAGGTATCGAATTGCAGCAATGACTGGAAAAAACTGCACAGTAAGGGAGCTTTTTTGTTTACGTGTTGCGAGGAATGCACTATGCGCATTTTCTGTCCTGCGGGAATTACGTCACAGACACTACAAAATACAGGCATCATCACCTTAGCTACAGGTTGCATGATGCGCGGCGATAAACATCTGATTCATGCACATTACAAAATGCAAAGCACCATGGAATTAGGAAATGAGCAAGAGATCTACGTACCAGAGATAAATCTAAACGAACTATTAACAAGCAATAGTCAAATTACAAATATAACAAATATGGAACTTGAAACACATGAAGAACAACTAAAGAGTATTAAGAGAAAAATTGAGCTGGTTAAAGAACAACAGGACATACAAATGGTTAATTCCGTGGAGGCGGAGCAACATCACTACGTCCTGTACGGCTGTATGATAACCTGTGCAACAATATTCAGCATATGGGTATGCGTCCAAATTAAAGCACGCTGTCTCCGTACACCTCAAGGAAACAGAACAGGAAAGCAGGCGCACAAGGAAGAGATTGAGATGGCCCCAAGTCCTACTGAACGGCATCTCCCTACGGAAGGACAAGCAAAGGCAGACACCCCGGATCTAGAAGAGGTCACCAGACATCTTCCTAACAGCAGCAAGGTGGATCGCGAAACGTCGCCAATGACAGTTAGCGACGGACCTAGAACCTTCCAATAACTTTCTTTACATACTTTACTTACCCTTGGATAATGCATTTTACTGGACATTTGTACTTTTATAGTCGGCAGGATGTACGAGCATCGCCACATGATATTTATTGTTTTAGTTTTTACCTGATCAAGCAGTTGCTAATTCACCGATTTATGTACATTCGCTGACTAAGCTATTACGCCCGCCACAAGCCACCTACTTTTGGCATTATATAATTCGTTGTTTTATTAAATAAATGGTCAATCATTATCGGACACAAAACAGTGATTTTATTTCCTGTACACATCCCGAGTGATTCATCCACCTACATCCTACATCTCAGTGTGCGGAGCTGCTGCCCGTACATCACTAACCACATGAAAAGAAGAAGAATCGAAACAGCGAAATATTTGACAGCTATTTGCGACGTTGCACACTTTTAGGGCCGAGTCACACCGGAATGGTAGCGGCCGGCAGCGACGCGGCGAGCACTTTCAGTGTGAAATAATTTTAAACTTTGTAAACATAATTAAAAGACCAGTATCGCTTGAAAAGCTTGAAAAGATCGCGAGGCTACCCGCGGCGACGCGAGCGGCCGCGCGCCACGCGCTTCTTGTCGGTAGTTATGCCCGCGGCTGCCAGCGGCGACGCGAGGCCGCCCGCGGCACCGCGAGTGGCCGCGCGTATGTAATGTAGAAACTAAACTAGTCAAGAGGAGACTAGGCGCGTGGGACCTGGAGGTCGCGCGAGGCCGCTGCCATTCCGGTGTGACTCGGCCCTAAGTAAAGAATGTTGTTAAATAAAATGTGTTATCAATCAAGTACCTACTTTTAACGTAAAATAGAAACTTGTAGATCTATCTACTCTCTCAACTACTTTGTGTTCCATTTAAAAGAAATATAATTTTATTCTTGATGTGTAACATCTTTCCTCTCGCTTTCCTGTAATTTGTGGTAGCGATTTCATGAAAAAGGACGGAAGTGTGTTACAGGAAGGCGGGGAAGCGCGCGCTATTTGATTTTACCAATGAGCGCGCGCGGTGTTAGAGTTGGCCGTCAGATGGTACTCCAACCCATTTTCCGTGAGGTTGGTACTGACAGCCAAGATGTCAGATGCATCTTATGACAGTAAGGCTCGCTCGTTTTTTTTTTAAATCAAAAAGAACAAGAGTAAGTTTCAAAACCGTTCATGAACAACGTTCTGACACAAACTTTCATGAATATACATATCAAGGACCTTCCACAAAGTCTCTTTCAATTCTTCACTTTCGATTAAAACAATCGTGCATGTTGACATATCAATAGCTCCTTCGGGGCAAACATAAACAGACGTGGCATTAACCCCATGAGTGTGTCATATACAAACACAGTGACGTACACCTAGTATAGGGCTACTGCCAGTTGTTATTAAAATTTTCATGAATTTCGCTCAGACTGTGACAAATAATGCCGTTTTGGGAACGCTGCAGTGAAGATAAAGTTTTGTTGGGTTACAGTTTCGTGTTTATGGAAGTTGATTAATTTTGGACATATTTTACTGATGTGAAATAGTGTGAATATTGTTTGAGACGGGTAACGAAAAGCGCGGGTTAGATTTGCATATGCTATTATCAGTATTTAAATTCAGCAGTAATATAATTGCACCTCCTGCTTATGGACCAGTCTTTGCATAACGAACCCCACAAGGTGTGATCATAATCATTATCATGATCACACCTTGTGGGTACTTAAGAAAAAATGTAATTTAATGAGTCGTGCTCTGGTGAAAATATATCTGGTGCATGCTCATTTAATAATACAGGATAGTTCAGACTAATTCCATGCTGCCATGATAGTAGGTACTTACTAATTCCATGCTGCAATGATAGTAGGTACTTACTAATTCCATACTGCCATGTAATTTTTCTAACGTAACCATCTTGTTATATTTAAACTTTGGCGAGCGAGCTCTGCTCGAATGAAAACTAATTTTCGCAGATATGAGACCTAGATAGATCGAGTTTTCGCCACCGTAAACCCCAATATTGCAACTTTCATCGAAATCGTTAGAGCCGTTTTCGAGAACGTGATTACAAATATAAATTTACAAATATTGCAAGTTTAATAATATAGGATTTGGTCAATGACGTGCATTTATAGCTCAAATGTCCCCATAAAATATCATAAAAATACACGCCTTACGCCTAGCTTAGGCACCAGTCTCTCACAGTATAATTAAAACTATTATGTATTGTTCTTGATCATGTGTAATTGTGGTGAGAAAATAAATAAATCTTATCTTATAAATAAAATAAAATACACACGACACGACAAATTCCACGTTACCGCGATCATAAATTGTAATTCATCTCTTTGTTCGGAGAACGTAATAAATAAGGTAAGTTTACACATCCGAACTCAATATTCGATAAGGCGTGGTTGCTGAGTGAATAAGCTACTGCGTGACATGCCTAATCCGCGCGTATGTGCACACACCCTATATTGATAGGAACTTTCAAGTAAAAAGTATTTTGTTAAATGTACCTTTTTTTAAAACCTTGTTGGATTTAGAAATAACTCTTTCAGTATTAGCTTTCAGGAAAAGTTTAAAGTTGTCGACTGAAAAATTTCGTGAATGTTTTGTTTGACTGAAAAGCGTCAAGAAAGATTTTGCTAATTAATTTACTTGACAAGATTTTACGTAACTTTGATCACAATTAAAAAAGCATAGGTCTATGTTTTTAACAATGTCTTTCTTTTAGAAGCTTCCTTAGCTTGTTCATGTTTTCTGGGTTTCTGTTAAAAAAACATAAAATGCCAGGATATCTCAAGAGAGGTTCCCATTTTGACAGCTACTCTCGGGGCTTTGCTTCTCAGCGCCATTTTGATATTAGTTTTTACGGTCCTAGCTGTATCTTCTTTGCGTCAAGATGTCAGTCTCTTGTACCAAGTTTTTTACTGAAACATTACCATGAGTTTGTGGAATATGTTTTAAGCAGCCCTTTTACATTTTCTTACAGATCAACATACTACTTTAATTTAACTTAGGCTATCAAATATCCAAGTCACAATCCTGGAGATTCCTCCGTATCATCATTTTAGACTTAAGTAGTCTCCCTGACATTTTTTTCCACATATTTTCGTACATATACGATTATTAAAGCTCAAGCCAAGTGTTATGTTAGCAGTTAGACGTGCCTCCGAGTATATTAACGGAGGAAACGGCTGGATGGTAGAGCCCGACCGAATTTCGTTCTCGTTTTCGGTTTGCGGCCATTTTCGGCTGAAATATCCATATCGGCAATATTAGCTTTAAGCCGAATAAAATTAAGTACCGATGAATTTCAAAAATTCAATTCATTTATTCAGAGGAAATCCATAGTTACAACTAAGTAGGTACTAAAAGCACATGACTGTGAAAATTGCTTCTTCTCGAATAAAATTGATTGAGAAATTTGTCTTTAAGAAAAGAATAAACTTTCGCGTGATTTAAGTTTAAACGATTAAATATAATGATTAAAAGATTAACTCTTTTACTTTTACCGAAGAAAAACCAGTCGATAAACAGAAATACATTATTTTCGTTTCCGGTTTTCGGCCGTAAATGCAAATCAGGCCGAATTTCATTTTCGTTGTCGGCCGAAAATAATCACCCGTTTTCGGTCAGACTCTACTAGATGGCCATAATTTAATATTACTAAAGGAGGTTCTATAGCGGTGAGAGACGGTTAAATGTTAAAATGAAATGAATAAATATTACAGAAGTGCAGAACGTGGATGGGAAACAAATATTGTTGCATTAGTAACTAGTTCTTATTTGTAGTCAATTTTCACATCTTTTGTTATTTATCTATGTAACTGTAATCTCAGTCTTGGAGCTGAATAAAACGAGGTTCCCGAAAGTCAGTGATCTGTGAAATCTACTATCAAATCGTTGACATACATCAGCCAGTCAAATCTCTTCTCAAGCGGTTGACAACCGGTTAAATTGAATAAGCTTTTAGAAATCCTTGGTGAATCTATTTGTATGTTGATGAGGTTTTGCGTCTAATTTACTCATAAATTCGGCTTGGGGGCTTTGCGACGAGATTTTCGAACACACTTCTGAGAGAGTTATGTCCTAGGTAAACGCACAATGATGCATAAATGGTCATATGTTATAAGCACTGCACAAATTATGCCGAAAATATGCATAACGTCAAGTCAGTAAATGAAAGCGGTGTCGTTTCGGTATATAGAGCACACTTTACCGCACTGCTGCTTACCGACCAATGAGTAAAGGGCCCATCTATTACTTACCTTGAAGAACCCATGTCTATCTTGCTGTGCGCATACGAAATACTAAAAAGATCAGTTGTATAAAAATATTGTAGAAACTTTTAAATAAAGTTTGGTCAACAGAATCATCGTTCCCCGAGCGAGATTCAAATCAGAATTTCACTTACATTCAAAGTCCTCATTACGTTTTGTTTGTTTGTCTGCAGGTATATTCGACACGGACGGCGTTCACGTTCCCGGCACGGAATGCGACTTCCAGTTCAGCCGGTCCGGTAGCCGGCCGACGCACGGCCGGTTGTACAGTCCCCGATACCCGTCCATCTACCCCAACAATGTGCGATGTACCTACCATTTCCATGCCAGGTAAGAATTGATGAGAAGGTGAACAACATTAGTCTGAACAAAATTAACAAGCTTTGCTACTAGTAGGGCCCATATCTTTCAAGTGCCAGTTTCAACTCTACCAAATGTCTATTCTATTCTATTCTATTTTTCCTTATGGCAATGGTGCCGATGTCGACAATTCTGCCAATGTCAATGTGTGGAGAAAATGTGCGGTGGGAAACAAAATAAAAATTGATAGAAACTAGAATTAAATACCAATAAGTAATTGAGATTAATGCGAAACTTGTTCACCTTCAAAAAATATATCGAAATTTTTTCTTTTTTTCTTTTGTCATGTTTATATATCGACAGCCACCACGTCTGCGGAGGCGAAGTTTTGCTAACTAATTTAATTTGAAAGTTAAAATTAAAAGTTAATATTTTAAATTAGACTGAGAATCGGCACTTTTTGAAAATGAAAGTTACATAAAAAAGTCCTCCAAAAACGCCCACTCTACACTACTTCCTAGTGCTTTAAGGTGGTCACACACGTAACTGCAAGCATGACAATCCTGCATGAATAATCATTTTGTGCAAGCGTGCACAACTTCCCCATAGGCTACACACTGTACAAACAAGCTGACGCAGCTTCAGTTTTTGCTTGTGCGATAAACAACGACGACGTGCTTGCTTTAACTGCATTAATTGCGTGCAATTGGCGTGCGTATGATTCCGCTAGCTTAACCTGCATACACACGTTCAATCATGCTTGCACAAGCGTGGCTTGTTCAAGCCGCATAATGAAAATTCTATCAATCTTCATGCCGTTTGCACAAGCAACATGCTTGCACAAAATTATCATACAGACGCTCAAGCACGCTGGCACAAAATGATTGTTCATGTAGGCTTGTCATGCTTGCAGTTACATGTGTGGCCACTTTTAGCTGGGAAGAAGAAATGGCGCAACAAATTCCCCATGTATTAGACCCTGTATACGTCAATAGCCATTTACCTTGTCAGTAGGTAAATTTACTTTGTACTTATATTTACCGATCACATTTATTCTTAACTCCGGGCGAGAATTTCAGACAGAAAAACCTTTTACACTTTGTCAGACCTGTGAACAGACCGTTCACTATAACTTTGTCCCTTTCCGTCACGTTTTCATTTCCGTCACCATTACTTTTCAAGCTTAGTATCAATACTAATAGAGTTCAAAATGGCGACTGACAGAACTGTTCTACCAATTGCGTCACGGGACAAGTTATAATGAACGCACAATAAGTCAAACTCGAGACTTCTAGATCGTATCTGCCATTTGTGATAAAAATAATGATTCGGAGTTTAAAAAAAAAATCGCATTTCTAAAGTCGGAGTTCCCATGTCGGGATAAGTTTTTTGTGAAAGTAACACAATTTACGTGGACAAATAGACGAAATTTTGAGAAAATATTCGACATTTCGTTAGTCTTCATCAGTCTAATTCGCTCTTCAGGGAAATCCGGGTTCCGATTCGGATCTCCAAAGCGTAACTGCATTCTTGTTGGGGCACTACGATAGTTCAACAACTTAATACTGTATTTACGTACATAAAATTAGAGCTATATAAGATCCACTAGTTTTATTAAAAACATTTTTACCCTTTTTTTTCCAGACCAAAGGAACGCGTGAAAATTGTTTTTGAAGAAGTTGCTCTTCAAAAAGGTGACATAAGGTATGTTACATTGTACTTTTAACATGTCTACAAAAAAAAAATGAGGTTTAGCGGGATACCCGGTTGAAACCAAGTTCCTTTCGCTTTTGCACACGACACTTTAGTTACGTAACAAAAAAGTCGTGACGGTCAAAACGTAACACTTTTTTCGGTATAATAACTCTCATTCGCCAAGTTTGCAGAGTATAGCCGTTTTCACATTGGACGATAACGATAACGACACGATATTATCGTCTGATTGGTAGTTTAATACAATTACTACTAAACGCTTTCACACTGAGTCGGCGTAGTCCAAGGTATCGTCACCGATATTGATTGTCGTGCCGATATCGGCGGACAACATACCTACTGCACTTGTTCATTGCTGCCATTATTACCTCGAATACACTATTACAATTTTGGGATCGCCCGCTGATGTAGCATACCGCATGACGATAAGCCGTTGGTTACATCTTACCACATACCGATATCGTACCGATATGGTCGGCCGATATCGTTGTCGTCCGAGCTGACGATATATATACAGTGTGAAAACGGCCAATAACCTGCGAAGTTCGTTCCAAAAACATTTAAATTTCAAAAGATGGCAGTCCACTGGCATTACAAACAGAACTTCAGGTCTCTAAAGAGAGGAACTCGAGAACCTCCTCCACAGTAATAATATATTGTACAACATTATGACGTCATCATCATCAGTGTATCAGCCGGAAAACGGCCACAGTTGAACGTGGGTTTCCCTCCCATACCATAAATTGCTATTATTATTACCGAGCCAGACATCTGGAGGCTTCCAGTTTTGTAAACAGTACTTTTTATTTTTAAACTCTCTGCCTCTGAAGGAACATAAAAATTACAGTTTCCTGGCGTTCTTTTCAATGCGTATACAAATTGTGGTAATAAAAAATATGACGCAGTATTAAAAATAAATTTACAGAGTATTCACCACTAAAAGTTATCCGCAACCATACAAAAATATTCCAGAAAAACCAAATGCACTTAACGAAATTAAACTCAAATAAAAACACTGACGACACAAATATAAAACACTTCGGCAGCCATAATTCTCAAGCTAAAAATCCATCTATAAAAATAAAATTGCACGTAAAGTTATTCCATAAAGTCACTGTCATTCGAAGACTGGATGATAAAACTGGGAAGGTACGCGTGATAATCGAATTTCTGATCGAAAAGATTGAATGTGATGACGGGCGTGCAACGTCAAACGTGGGAGTAGTGACGCCAGATGGCACCTTAGTTTTGGGACGTGGGATATGCTTAGACCATTATCATCTAATATTCGTGGGGATATTAGAACCCCGAACAATGTAGATATCTAAAGCTGCACAGCGATGATCTTCGATCAGATAGTGTTACTAAGGAAAGCGTGAATATTATACAAATGCTGCTACCGCGTTCTAAGCCACGAACCTACTTTATACCTACTTAGTAACAACTATATTTTTTAGGGTTCCGTACTTCAAAAACGGAACCCTTATAGGATCTCTTCGTTGTCCGTCCGTCTGCCTGTCTGTCAATACCTTTTTTCTAAGGAACACGTGGAGCGTGCGTGGCACGTGGCGTGTCAAGTTGAAATTAATATCAAATATGTAGGTCTACATATTCCCTTAAAGGTCAAAAAAATCAAGCTTCTAAGTCAACGCAATAAAAAAGTACGGCCATTTATACGACTTATTTTGATACTCGCAAATAAATCAAAACCTATAGGGTACTTCCCGTTGACCTAGAATCAAAATACTCACAGCACAAATAAAGGAAAATGTCCGAAAATCGTTAAGTTGTAGTTTTATCACACAAAGAAGGGTTCCGTAGTTGGGATGAATTTATCCCAAAAACAAACTTAACACGTTGGGATGAATTTTTCCAAAAACAACTTAATATACGGCACCATCAAATCTATTTATGTGATAAAACTACAAATTAACGATTTTCGGACTTTTTCCTTTACTTATGCTGTGAGGCGTTGCTTCCTGACAAATTTCATGATTCTAGGTTAACGGAAAGTACCCTGTAGGTTTTGATTTATTTGCGAGTATCAAAATATGTCACATAAATGGCCGTATTTTTTATTGCGTTAAATTAGAAACTTGATTTTTTTTTAGAGCTCTAAGGGACCATAGATCTACGTATTTCATACTAATTTCAACTTGATACCTCTACGCTTTCCTGAGAAAATGGGTCTTCACAGACTGACAGAAAGACAGACGGAAAGGCGGACAACGAAGTGATCTTATAAGGGTTCAGTTTTTTTTCTTTTCAGATACGGAACCCTAAAAAATTACTCAGCATAACATTGGTTGTAATGTAAATAAAACCAACAAAACGTACGGCTCACGTCAAGCTATACATTTCCAGTTTAAGCTGGCCTCTCATTGTACCGGAATCCTATGCAATGCGAGATCAGTTTATACTGGAAATGTATAGCTGGATGTGTAGCCGTGTGTACAATATTGTGTTAATTCACAAAAGAGTAAATTATGCAATGCTGACCGCCAAGCGATTTCGGGTTTCGGTTGCTGGCTTGCTTCGTTACGTTCCTCTCTGCTTTATTTTAACAAAAAATCGGACATTCAAATGAAAGCGTATGAGATTTTGTAACAATAATAAATGCCGATTTCATCACAAAATGTTATTGAATTTAAAATTCAAAAATTCAAAAGTCATTTATTAAAACTACGCTGAGAATCAGCACTTTTCGAACGTCAAAATTACATAAGACAGTCCCCCAAAACGCCCACCCTTCACCACTTCCTAGTGCATTAGCTGGGAATAAGAAGTGGCGCAACAAACTCCCCAGCAGTGCCTACAGCTGTCTGTTCAGTTAGAATAAAATATGATTCTATCTATTAGTATGCAAAATGAATTACATTACGCAACACAAAACATAATTTAAATTATTAGAATTTTAAAATCATAGTGATTTTAAAATCCAATTCCTAAATCCATTGGACCGCACATAGAAACGACTTTTCTTCAGAGCATCATCAAGATCAAGAGTAAAGAAAACTTCCAAATAATAAATGTTTCTCTCATCTTTGCTAACACGAAAATATTGAAAACCGTTTACTGTAACGCGTAACAAAATCTCCATGACAAACAATATTCACCCCTCGAGAATACATCGTACAGCACGATTTCGGTTTTTGCGTAAAACCGGTTAACCGAAATAGCCTAACCGTAACCAATCCCTAAAGCGGGTAGTAGAGTTGGCATAATTAAATTATGGTTTTAACGGTCGACTAGTGCTCACGTAAATGAGCCGAGCTCATAAACTATTCGTACTTGTTTAATTAAGCGGATAATGCATGAATGGGTCGCTTTAGGTCGCTACGTCATAATGCAGCCTGGAGGTTATTATATTTGCATAATAGTTTCGGTCAAGTGGTGCAGGGAAATTAAGTGGTATCCACGGGTGGTTGTTAGATTGTAATTTTTTTTTCTGTAATGTTACGAATAATAACTATTCTATAAATAAAGAATATAAAATTATATTTATTTTGGTCAGTACCTTTTGGCCAGACGCAGTCCAGCTTACTCTCACCTACATACATTTAACAAGGTCTGCAAATTATTGGACATGAAAGATTTGCTATCCGCTCGCCTTAAAGTGTACTAAAGAAATGGCTTCTGGAACTACACAAAACAGAATCATTTCTCTAACGTTTAACGACAAGCCAAAGTCCCAGCAAACAACATCCCTCTCTCACACTTTCACCCTCACAGAAAACCCACACAATATAATACACGCTTAACTAACCTATCCCTGTAAACTGACATATTTCTTTCTGCTCAATCACACTCCGACCCCCAAGATACAAGCCCTGCTTATTTTGCGGGTCAACGGTCAAACCAAAACATGGTGATGTACAAACTTAATTTTCAAGACTGTATGTCATCAACTTTTCCTTTGCCAATAAAACTTTTTGTATTTGTATTGTATTTTTTTGTATTTAGCGCAGACTAAAAGGCACACAACACAACACAAAGCGCTGTGATTGTAATAATACCTTCTTTGACCAGTCATTTAGGTGTCTTTGCGAGACCTATTGGACATGGGTGCCTGCCCGGTTAGCAGTGAATATAGAATGTCCTTTCCTAAAAACAAACACGCGTTCAGTCGAGTAAACCCACTGGGAATTAGCTCGGAAACCGCCTGCGCAATCTGGTCATACTAAAACTGAATTATGTTTTGCTACATCAGTCACAAACATAATATGTCCCTGTTCTAATTATTGGTTGTACCTAGATAAAGGGAGAACACACAATCTACCGGACCGCCATCCTCATATGAACATAACACAACCCACATCACCCACTCCACTTTATAACTGGGTTAACCCAAATAACTTCCATTTCATTTACCTTTGCTATAATAACAACAACCTGTAGGCAGTTTGTTTTTCAACACAATTTATCGCAACGTGGTCTAAAATATCATGAAAAATATTGGAAAATATTATTTGAATAGAAAGATATAATACTTTTGCTATTGTATTAAAGTTGTTTGCGTTAGGATGAGTGAGTTCCTGCCGGGGTTGCGAGTTTGTCCGAAAGGGATATCGCGGCCCCGGCACACGGGCAACGGAAGGAACACGGGTGGGTTTTAGTCAGTAAAAGTCTGACACGCCCTCCTGCTCCGACCAGAGCGGGAGATGTTATTTGATAATTTCACACCCTCAAAAAAAAAAAAGGATGAGCGAGTTGTCTGACAAAAGTACACATCATCATCAGCATTTCAGCCGAAAGTTGTCCACGGCTGGACATAGACCGGCCAAGCATCGCCACTTCAACCGGTTCTTTATTTCTCACGTCAAATAAAAATACATTTATGCATATATGCTTATATGTATTTTTATTTGACGCTATACCTCAATCAGCCTATAATGCTCCCACTCGTGGGACTCAGTGCTCCTTTCTGTGGGAGGAGCACTGAGTAGGCCGTAATCCACCACGCGGGGCGAGTGCGGGTTGGTAGATGTCACATGTCTCAGAATTTTCGGTTCTAGAACACATTCCTTACGATGTTTTCCTTCACCGTTTTGACAGCAGTGACGATGAAATTTTACATAAAGTAAAGCGCCGGGCAGGGTTCGAACCTATGATCTATAACTCGTAAGTCACGGCCACTGAGCTAGCACTACTCACAAAATACGCAGTTGAACAAAAAAACTGAAAGGTGGTAACGGAACTTTAGTAACGTCAGGTAACTTGTGAAGGCTCATGAGATTTATCGCTACAACCATCGAAGGTCCACACCAGTACTTACCCTAATTGCGTAATACACGATCAATCAGAATCTGAAACAGATTGCTAATCCATTGTTAAGTGTTCAAATTATCCAGGGTTGCGAGTTTGTCCGAAAGGGATATCGCGGCCCCGGCACACAGGCAACGGAAGGAACACGGGTGGATTTTAGTCAGAAAAAGTCTGACACACCCTCCCGCTCCGCCCAGAGCGGGAGAAGTTATTTGATAATTTCCCACCCACAAAAAAAAAATAGTGTTCAAATTATAGGCAAGGACGCTGACACCCTAAACACAAGTTAAATCTGACTTTGGGTGCCAGAGTTCACCGAAAACACTCTTTTCTTTAGTTGTAACGCTGCATAGTGTTTTTTGTACAACTGAAGGTAATATTTTTTTTTGATTGCTTCATAAGTTCGAAAAAAAAAAAGCTTACCAACGTAAATAACGCAATGAATATTATTGAACTGTCAAAATGAAACAGATTAGTCGTAATCGTTTACGAAAATGTGTTGCGTAATTAGATAGCTGATCATGGTCATCTCTTATAGACCATAGAATCGATTGTTTTGGAACTAATTCTGTTGGCAACAAGAAAGAGACGGAGGAAGTGTAGAGCTCCTAAGCTCGATTGTCTTTACCGTTTCACTGAATCAGATCAAAAGCACTAACATTCATGTCATGTTTCGAAAATTGGTACAATACTTACACAATAATCTAAATTCTCTCCGAAATACATATCTCACATTGACAAAGGTCCTCGAATTGCGTAGCACACATTCCGCAGGTTCGCTTTCCGACTAATCAACACAGTGTTACTAGTGTAGCTACACATAAATGAAACAAGATTGAATATTTTACCACCGTGTATACCTCAGGAGTTGACATCGGCAAGCCAGAACACCTTGTAAAGGTATTTGCTCCAGCTAATCCGTTTAAGGGTGGTATCGTAACTAAATTTACTGACACGACGGTTAGAGGAAAATTTTAGCGGCTCGTAAACACGCAACGCGGTATCGTAGATTTAACTTAATATAGTGGTGTTGATAGTGGTGAGGTTACCATCAAAGAAAATGTCAACCCGACGCCAACCAATCATGTTAACCTATCAAGATCATTATGTATACTAAGTAACAGCGTTATTTTGTGTTCTAATAACAACACACTCTCACAGTCATAATATCCCAGGTGGTTGCTCAACTTTGAAAAAGTCATGTTTAGCAGTAGTAATTGGCTCTTAATATAAATGAACTTAAGAGCGTGCATTTTGAAAGTGCACAACGTCGCAAATAGATGTCAAATGTTTCGGTGTTTTGATTAATTTGTTAATATTACTGTATAGAAATATAAAATATGGCTAACTAGTGAAATAAATTATTGATTGTGAAACGGAATAATTAATATCGTTACACCGAATATTTAGTTTTAGATGTAATGGCTGCTACACACTATGCCAGTGGCATCGCCGCCGGCTTTTGCCGCGCGGCACATACCCCCGGCTTTTGCGCCTTCATTTCCTTGCAATCTTTTGTGCGGATTTGTGTGGCAGGGCCGGCTGCAGGGCTGGCGGCAGGGCCGGCAGCCATGCCACCGGCATAGTGTGTAGGAGCTATTAAATAAAATATTTGGAAACTTTCTAAATACTTTTTTTACACCTAAAACGGTTACAACGTTCATTTTGGTTCAGTGTTATAATTGCAATTCATTTTTAATATTTAGTTCACTAGTTAGCTATATTTCATATTTCTATACAGTAATATTGCCAAATTAATCCAAACAGGTAAATATTTGACAGCTATTTGCGACGTTGCCAACTTTTAGAATTAACGTTCAGCTAACTATCATAAGGTCAGAAAAACGGTAACTACTGTCGGATAGATTCGTAGCATCCAAAGCCAGTATCATCAGCTAGAGCTACAGGTTTTGTTGGTCAAAATGGCAGTCAGATTTTTGAAGAAAATTCAAGAAAAGTTTTTCAGTATTTGATCTGGCAGCATCGGTATGCTGGCGCATTATTTATTTATTTATTTAATTTAATGAAGGATGCCCAAGTCAATCCTTATATTTTTCCATTCACAAATTAGCCCCGACCTAATTTCACATGTCTCGAAACAGTGCAAACCGTTCTACAAATCCGAGTATATATTCCAACAGCCGTCCTGAACATAACTTGACTAAACACAGGACATTCCTGTAAAGGAATTCCGTAAGTCCGGTCAGTGGAACTTGACTAACTACATTAACCTAACTGAGTTATTCGTGCAGTAATATTACGCGGAATGTATTAATTAACTGTGTAATCTTTGCTGTGATTATGTATATAATTTATCAAACTGTCGAAATAATACCGCATTTTATCACCAGATGGAATTAAAGACGACTCGTCGCTTTGGATAGCGTCCTATCCAGAACGTTAAACTCGACTTTTTTTTCGGATAGTATGCTATCGTTTGACGTCTGAGTGGATACATATAAGAGTAGAAAACTAAACTAACTATAATATTTGTTTAAGTGGAGTAGAAAGGCTTCTAAAGGATTTTATCGGTCGGATTGATGACGGTTTGCAGCCACACCGCGCTGTGGTCGGTGTAAAGTATTGCAGAGAATAAGTGGCAGCTAGCGGTAAGGAACCACTTGCCACATTAAGAATGAAGAAAACCATAAAAGAAAAGAAAGAAAATACGTTTATTTGCGGTAAACATGACGCAAAAAAAGAACACAAAATTAAAAGTAAAATTAAACTTTTACTTTTCAAGCTCTCAAAATCTTTACAAATATTTCCACCGTAAACGATGTTTCAGCTAAAATGGATTCACAATTACCATAAAAAGTGGTAAATGATAAATGAAATAATAAATGATTTTATTTCTGTAAATATGTAGGTTTGTACAAACATTTTCCACGTCAATTATATTTTAAAAACTAGACGAGGTCGGCGTTTCCTATCCGACTACTCAGAGAAGAAACGCCGAAACAAACTCAGAGGAAACAGTCTCCTTTAAAGTCAAAACATAATCTTGGTCAGCTCATGCGGTAATTTTGCACAAGCTGCTTATGAGTGATGCAAGGAATTACTTGCTACACAATATGTAAAAAAACCCAGTCCGAACCGAAAGGGGCTCATGGGTACTGCAATAACATTACTTACCAAAAAGTTTTTTTAAGTTTATTGTTATTAAAAAGTTATTGCTGTTTAAAATTCACGTTTTTTGTACCAAAATTACCCCAAATTCACTAACAATTCGAAAATTTTCAACAGGGGTCATAAGTACAAAAACATCCGCGCCCCATATAATAATCCGGCAAAATTCCCCATTGAAAAAAAAATTAGATGATTTTTTTACTTTTTTCCTAAAAAATACGGCATAAATAGACTCTCAATACAATACTAACAATACCGTCACGGATCGAAAAGGGTTTTTTTACATGTAGGTATATATTGATATTTAACCGAATAGCCTAAAAGCCAAACCAATATTAGAGATGGAAACCTTATACTTACTATAAACCAAAAAACTTCTATCGATGTATAACTTACCCTTATTTACTCAAAGCCACTTAAGTGCGTACTTGTAAAGGGTAAAGTGCAATAAACATATAATTACGTAGCAGTTTCCCAGTCTGTCAACATTACATTACCATAATGACGGAGCTCCCATACATACTGCTTATAATATAAATCCTGAATTACTCTTAAAGCAATTCAATTACTTGTTTATCTTTATACTCTTCCTGGTTAATGGATTGAGAGAATTTTGAACGCTGTCCAAGTTTGGGCTTGAAATTCTGCGTAGAGTAAATAAAACTGTTTTGCATTTATCTCAAATGTTTAGTTTACCAAAATAGAAACGGGTTTTTGGTGGTTGTAAAGTAGATAGCTTTAAAGAAATAACACAATTTTACTTTTGTTAAATACTGGTATACTACTAAGTAAACCAAGTAACAAGAGTGCTTATCCATCGGCTGAAGGTCGCACTATATGTGACCAGAATCAAGAAGGAAGGATGATCATAATTATCTACTTAAAGGCAGTCAAGAGCTGTTCCGGTTAGACTGGAAGCCGACCCCAACATAGTACGGAAAGGGCTAGGCAGATTGATTGAGGTAGTCAAGAACTGTGAAATGAAACAAGTATCACTACCTACAGCTGAAAATGAATCATTATCTTCCAGTTTTCCCCCCTCAATCAATTGCTGCTTGCAGATGATAGTTGAGACTGAATATTAGTCTATTATCGTCCACTTTACTGTATCTGGTGACTGTGGTCCAGACTAATATACTTTCCTTTCGTGAGCTCGGTGAAGACTACTAACGCCTTTGCTCTTGAAAACCCAGTCAAACCAAAATATTTTATTTCACATAAACCTACATGGGCACGAAACGTCAGAATCTAGGTTCACGGTTTCAATTTGTGTTTCCGTGCTTTTTTCACGGAACTGGTTTGCTAATCAGGTCTTTTGAGCTGATTAACAAACAGTTTAAGATTTTAAAATTGAATAGTGTGTCCACTTCGCACATTACGCACCGTCGCAGCATTATGCAGAGCGATGGCCGTTTTGTGACGCATATTTTCCCCCCAATTGTTATTTTCGTGTTTTGTTCTTTCTTTGGGTCATGTTTACCGCAAATAAACATATTTTCTTTTTTTATTTATTTTTATTTATCATTTACCAACATCATCAGCATAACGTTTTCTAAGCTGTATTGAGGTTTTCAGAATTCAAGTACCTACCAGTATTTTGTCATTTTGCAGCAAATTCCACTTAATAATTTCTCGGTTATTTTGTCACAAAAGCATAGAACTTCCATAACTCTTCTAACATCACAGCTCGCCTAATAAAGCAAACACGACAATTTGCCGTAACGAGAGTGTTGCCATAAAATGTATGAAGCTACGACGTCATGATGTCAAAAGCAGACGCCGGGGATATATTGCAGGAGGCTTTCGATTTCATACGGGAAGTGGTTCACGGAAAAAATGGGGATTGCTTTTAAAAAAGACGATGAAAACAAGATCGATAGGATTTGATGAGGAACACGTGCGTTTAATATTAGAAAGTAGGTGCCATTTTTTTAACACATAATATAATATCATGCATGTAATCTCCGAAGGGTTACGCAGAGATATAGTATAGCTATAGTACACCCTCAATCAATCAATCAATCTTCCTAGCCTTTTCCCAACTATGTTGGGATCGGCTACCAGTCTAAAAGGATGCAGCTGAATACCAGTATTTTACATGGAGCGATTGCCTATCTGACCTCCACAACCCAGTAATTGGGTAATACGATACCCCTTGGTAAGACTGGTTGTCAGGCTTTCAGGCTTCTGATGACCCGTAACGACTGTCAAAGATCCACGAATGACATCCGGGACGTTGCAACGGCTTAACGTGCTTTCCGAGGCACGTAGGAGTCTCGATATGTAAAGATTGTCACCAATCCATGGACCAACCCCGGCAAGCATAGCTTAACCTGTTAAATCAACCCGTGTGACTGTTATTACTTAGCCACGAGCTCCTCTGTACAACACCAATATTTTATTAATTTCAGTTCGCCACCGTACGAATGAACATTTCCGAAATCCATTGCAACCTCAACCTTTTTTGATACCTCTTATGAAAATATTTATGACTTCACTATTCATTGTGTATAAAAGTTCAAAACAAATAATACTACCTAGAAGCAATGAAAGCAAATCGCTAAAGAAATCAATAGCATTCGGAATGGTAGGAATATAATTTTTCAGCGTTGTAAATCTCGAAAACAAAGTGGATATCAATCCAGTAATTTGTAAATATTTTATGCTATATCTAGGGTACTTGAAAACTGTGGTTATGCCGTCACACGGTCGCACCCATCCCGTATAAACCATTAATGTCGTGTTAATTATGTCAGTTCCGAGGTATATAACCACGTAACCACGACTACTGTACGGTGACCGCAACCCTATAAACTATTTGTGGTCACAATATTGGTCACAAATCCACCGGAGGTTACGTTATATAAAATTAAACTGCCGATATTACTGATATGAAACCCTTTGTCGCGGCGGAGTCGCGGTATTGAATCTCAATTCCTATGAGTATTTATATGTTAGATGTGTAAAAGTCCATAATAAAATTTTAAGTGAAACCTAAACCTGACGATAATTGTCCGTAAAGGCTTGTGCAGACCAGCGCGACTTGTCGCGCGACGCGACACGAACAATCCAATTTCTAAGAAAACTTCACAGTGTAACAATAACCGATGTCGCGTCGCGCGACAAGTCGCTCTGGTCTGCACAAGCCTTAAATCTTTGCATCAATTGCATCAATGCGGCAACTCGATTTAGCACTGGGCTGTCAGTTCGGCCATCAACCTGCTGACTGGCAAATCTTATTTACCCAACAGAACCTATCGTTGTGCAGTCTATATAATAAAATATATGAAAATTTCACTATAGTTCAAGAAAGTGTAGTTTTCTTTAAAAACTCACCACCATGTTTGCGAATTTAATCTATACACACAAAAGGTACCAACAAGGTCCAACACTACCTTTTTTTCTTTGAGTGGGGCATTATCAAATATCTTCTCCCGGTCTGGGGGGAGCAGGAGAAAAAAACCCACCCATGTTCCTTCAGTTGCCTGTACGTTGCCAGGGGCCACGGTATCACTTTCGGACTTTCCCGCGACTCCGGCATACCCAACACTACTTCCATCATTAATTTCATCTCCTATATCATATTTCAGGGCTACAAACTATACACAACACCCTATACTTTCTACAGCGATTTCTTTTTCATCTGTCTCATAATTAATACAGTATGTTCTCCCATTTCAGCTGCCTACGCCGCGCGGACATCATCAAAGTCTTTGATGGCAGAGACACCAACTCGCCAGCTATTGCCATGCTGTGTAACGAGCTTACAGGTAGTTATTATGTATTATTGCTAATGGAAAGGGGCTGAAATGCGATAATGGCAAAGTAGGTACAATTTGACTAGACGTGCAATTTTAAGCACCAAATGCAACTAGCTGGAATATTTACAGAAAATGGTCTCGAAGCAGCTCTATTTGTCCCGGTAGTTATTTATTAGTATAAATAATAATACCAGCCTGTTACTGTCCCACTGCAGGGCAAAGGCCTCTTCTCATACAGAGAAGGCACGAGCATTGATCACCTCGCTTGCTCAAGACGGGTTGGTGATTTCAGACTTATATTAACTATAAGTCAAGGTTTCCTCACGATGTTTTCCTTAACCGATGTCAGTAATCTCCAAGATAAACTCAGAAAGTACATATGAATTGAAAAAGTCACATTGGTACTTGCCCGGATTTAAACCCATAACCTCGTGCATGAGAGGCGAGGCCTTAATCACTGGGCCATCACGACCTAAGTATAAGAATTCGAAAAAAAAAATATTTCGTATTTAGTATAAGAATACGAAATATTTTTTTTTTCTAAACTCTTACTAGAAACCGTTATTAATCAAATCTTTAATAAAATGTAAATACATAACAATAGTCCTATCTTAAATTAAAGTTTGGTCTCAGTAGAGAGCAAACATTAATTTAAGATAGGACTATTATTACTTGAATATGGTCCCTGGTCTAGTAAGACCAGGGACCATATTCAAGTAACTCACTTCACAGCAACTCTCAGCATTTATTCCCGCACATTTCCACAAATATCATAACAAGATTTTATTTCTTGACTTCCCGACACACAATACTAATATAAGTGACGTTGAGAAATCGGTTTGGAGATCTAATTTCACGGGATGCGACGATGCGGGACATTGCATTGCTCTGCCCGCCAGTCCCGGCATCACGGGACTCTTTGTCGCTTTACACTCCTCTGCACTTATGGAACACAAACAAAGTTCTCCGACACAGATCTGGAACATAAATTGTTATTTTATCTACAGCAAAAAATAAGGTACACATTTTATTATTATTACAAAAAACAAGGAATTTGATATGTAAGTGATTGATTCAGAAAAAGATCAAATTGTTTTGAGAGAAACAGATGAACCGAATTCCGAAATGCATCCGACCCTAGCACTCATAATAATATTACTATCGAGAGGTTAGTAAATACTGTTACAACAAGTATCAGCTTTAATTGCATCTGGGTCAAGAAATAGCGCATTGAATGAATCCTTTAGTTACTGCACTTACTACCAGTCAGGAACATCGGACGTGGATTTGTCAGAAAACTGATTATAAAACGCTAAACGCGCTGAGCTAGTCTCCTACCCTAAGTTACCCTTTCTGGAATAGACAGGACCGATTGTTACAGCTACAGCGCGATAAGTAATCGTCTACTACAACGGAAACAATTGTACAAAATCTAGCTTAAGCTGATAGCTGGACCACGCACAATCAAGGGTTCCGTAGTTGGGATAAATTTATCCTAAGAACAAACTTAACATTGTAGTTGAAAAACATGTTCTTCCATACGGAATGTATGGGAGATCATGTTTTTCAAACTGCAAATTTAAGTTGGTTGATTATTACTCGTTAACCTGTACAGCCTACTTAGCTCTGATAGTTTTCCTTTTCATTTCGTTATATATACTACTGCTGTGATTTTTTTCACAAAGTCCAAGTACAACCATTTAGCTAGAAGAGGGGGGGGGGACACTTGACTCTAACAAAAAAATTAAGTTAAAAGCTTAATATTTTTCAAACGGATCCCTGAATCCAAAAATGGTTTTCACAATTTCATAATATTTTTGAACGAGCTTTCTAACGATACCCAACAACATGTGGTAGATGAGGAAAAAGAAACATCCCCACCTTACGTGTAGGGGAGGTACCCTAAAAAAAATATTTTTCTTGATTTTATTTTACCATTTTGTCGGCATGATTAATATGTATACATATGCCAAATTACAGCTTTCTAGTACTAACCGTCTCTGAGTTAAGCCGCGGACAGAGAGACGGACAGACGGACAGACAGACAGACCGACAGACAGACGGACACGGCGAAACTATAAGGGTTCCTTGTTTACTACGGAACCATAAAAAAACAGTTTCTTGCAGCTCGGAACACACAGCTCTGAGTTTAAAACACGAACAAATTAACGAGCATTAAGGCTCGTGCAGACCAGCGCGACGCGACTCGAACAATACAATTTCTAAGAAAACTTCACGGTAACAATAACCGGTGTCGCATCGCGCTAGTTTGCACGAAGCATTAATGGCACCGTAATGAGAAAAGTAGGTACTTACCTAGTAAAGTAGCGTATAATTTTCACAAAAGTTTACTCACGCAATTCCTAATATTTCTTTTCGTATTACGCTTAAGTAGAACTTGATTCAATAAGAAAATTAATTTACCCAGAAGAAACATAAGGTTTTTCCTGAAAAACATTTAGGATATAATTCTCTTTAGATTAGGTCAATAATCTTGATTATACGGTCCAAAAACTTTGTTCATGAGACCTTCATGCTATGAATTTTCAAATGAGAGCTCCATTCGAGTCCAAAACTAGTCGGAACTACCCGAAAAATGTGCTCGACAAAAAAAAAAAAACACCTGTCGTCGTATGCAAATGAAAAGTGAGGTATTGTACTACTTATACTTTTCTCATTTCTAGGAACTAGCCTGTTCCAGAATAGTTTGATGAAAGTATTGCCATCTACAGATATAGCTTGTCCACTCTGAAATGACGCGCCCCAATTCATTCAAGTCATTACCCATAGAAATCCGCATTATCATGTGCATAAATGCAGTAGTGGGGCGCGTCATTTCAGAGTGCACAAACTATAAGTTTTCTGACTCATTTGTTTAGATTTTCAAATTGTTTTGGAACGGAGTATTTTTTGTTTATTTCTCCTCAAAATTATCAGCCATATTTTCATCTGAAAATTCTTCCTGGTGATACATATCCTGCCACGACCGTAGCTAGTTTAGTATGTATTCTACTCACATTCGTATCGGCTGTCACCTACCTCCTGCGACGTCCGTCGCCTCCCTTTTTGAATGAATAATGCCGCGTCAAAGCAGCACTGACTTTCGGGGGCAGGGCTGGCACGAGGTTATTTGATTTTCATAAGTTTAAAGCCTCTCCGCCACAGTGGCGTTTTCATCGCGCGGTAATAATGCAAGCGATATCTGTTTACAGTACATTTTGTATTATGACGGCCACGAAGTTACACACTGCTGTGATAATAACGCCGCAATAGGAGTAGAACGCGCGTTTTCCGTCCTGCGATATTTCGTTAGGTGCTCTTAGATTTTTTTTTATTAGGACGCATGCGATCTTACACACACCTGCGTTATTATCGCGCGATAAAAATGCGCCTATGGTGGAGAACACGTTAGAAATACGCAGCTGTGTGCAAGGAATCGGAACGCATTATCGCAATAACGCTTGCGTTGTTATCGCGCGATAAAAACGCGCGAATGAGGGTGAGGCTTTAAGCTACTTGTTTTGCTATACATATATTATGATTCCATGGTTCAAGAAGACAGAGTCATCAATTCAACCCAAAGCATTAAATTCAGTAGACCATTTCCAGTCACTTTTGAATAAAGTTGCCATGGAAAAGTTTTATCCAATTATCATAATCATCTTAACTTGATCTGATCTTTATCTTTATTCTCAAGACAAGCAGCTAAAAATGTGATAGATAAGTAATTAATTATAGTATTGTTTACTTGAAAATTCTGCTCAGAAGTTGCCTTCACCAGGATATTTTGAATATCCATTTCTAACGAAATAAATTAATTAAGTACCACCCTATATGACTGGTATCATTATTTCCCCCAACCAATCCATTTCGAGATCCTTTCTATATTTCCTTGGAGACTTTGCCACCCCTAAAGGAACCCACTCGCTCCAGTTCCGCAGCGCTCTGATTGCAGGCGGCACTCTATACCTAATTTCCAGGTGTTAAGTATTCAAACAATGGCCTCTGTTTCTCCAGACTATATTCAAGACGACCACGATGAAAATACCAGCCTTTCCATTAAAATTACCAAATTATAATTAATCTTGTCAGACTTCTATTCAGAGGATTCAATAGTAAATTGTAGTCGACAATATTCAGCAGTGTTTGAGACAATAAGTTTGTTGCCAATGAAAATATTCATTAAATTAGCTATTGAAGGACTAAAGTGATTTTCTTGCCATTTTCTGTCGATAAAGGCACAACAGAAAATATTATCTCCGTAAAGGGTCGAAACGATCAATTGTAATTGTCAATTTTTACGTGATTGATACACTTTGATGCGCAAATTGATCGTTTACCAAATGCAATAGGCGTGATGAATTTTTTTTTGTCCGTCATGGAGATTATTAAAAAATATTGGACACGTATTTTTTATTTTTTTACGTTATCTAAAGATTACGGCGATACATTGAGTTAAAATGTGCCATGACGTCACAAGTACGTAGATTTTATACTCACTTGTGACGTAGCGACCCCCACTCCCCAACTTAAAATGCGTTTTTCTTAGTATTTTTTTATTAATATGATAAAGCAAAAAAATACGTGTCTAATATTTTTCTATTATCTGACATCAGTCAGATAATAGAAAAATATTAGACTAATTAGTTTTTTTTTCTACCCAGGTATCATCCCCATTGAAGCGATTGACAATAAATACACGTACACGAAACATTGACAATTGCAATTGATCGTTTCGGGGAACCTTTACGGAGATAACATTTTCTGTTGTGCCAAAATCGACAGAAAATGGCCTTTACTCGACCAATAACAATAGAAATAAATTATGATACACTAAGCTGACCTATTATCTTTTTAATTATCAACATTATGTAATAATGCATTTTTCATTTTCATCATCTTTTCGTGTTTGGCGCCAATCTTGTCTATACGTAGGTCTTATGGTTTAGTTTATACTGTTCTGCACTCAATAGACATCTTTTTAATCCCCGACGCAAAAAGAGGGGTGTTATAAGTTTGACCGCTATGTGTGTGTGTCTATCTGTGCTGGGGTTGGGCTCGTTCGTATGTTCTCAATAAATCAGAGTCTGATAGTGGAGTAGGAAAGAGAAATGAGGAAATGTTTGTGTCGGGGATTTTAAAAAAAAAAATATTCTTGTTAAAGGTAAGTAGTTTACAAATATTTATTTGCCTAATTTATTTCCGAATTAGCAATTAAAATCTCAATATCACACAAGTAACTATTTGCTTCTAAAAGGATTTGTCACCCACTCGACCTCACAGTAGCATGCGTACGCAATTATTTGTTTATTAACATAAATTGTCGATAAGCTATCAACAACATTTACTCTTGACATTAGCGGAATGTAAACTGGACTTACACCTTGAACCCTTCTGTACGTGTTAGTCGTTCAGAATCTTATCACAGTTTATCTGATGTCGCAATTACTCGTAATGAAGAAATATAGCATGATGTTCATCGTACTTTTGTTTGTTTGATTTAACAACAAGCAAAGTGAGTCAGTTCGTTTTCGTTAGACCCGACCCTGCTTCGCACGGTTTCTACGACTTGACTAAATATCAACATTTCTTTATTTTAAGTGTGTTTCATATATAATGATACAAAATAAAATCTTTAAATGAAGGTGAAAACCGCATCAAAATCCGTTAAGAAGGACAGTTCACACAGCTGGACACGAAGAACGACTTTGTTTTCTACTATTCATTCAGAGATAGATTATAGATACAGAATGTTAACGTAGGAGTAGCAACAGGATCGTTATCTATAGAAGTTACAAAGAAAAATATTTGTACCACCAATAAAGTGACTGGATTACTTAAAATAAAAATGAATTTCCATAACATAGTTTCAGGAACGTGTAATCTAGTTGTTGATACAAATTACAAGGACTATATTCTTAGAGCTAGCTTGTTTCACCAAGTTTCGCTAGGTGATCCAAAAAAACGTCCTATATGATTTTGGCGTGGTATGAAATTAGTTTTTTTATAAGTTTTTTTTACAACTTTGATATGCTGTAGCTTTGAATTCCCCCTTAGGTGCGGCAACTGATTCTAACATTATAATTGAATACTTGCTTTTGACCGCGGTTTTACCCGCATAAGTCTCGATCCCGTGGGAATATCGGGATGTAAAGTTCTAACCCAGGTCATAGTCTATCTATGTGTCAAATTTCATCCAAATCCGTTCAGCCGTCTTAGCATGAAAGCGTAACAAACAAACTCACTTTCGCATTTATAATTTTAGTTAGGATAGTTGAGGATAGTTAGGATTAAAAAAACTACTAGAAATTAAATTTATTTGGTATAAAATTGGTCACAAAAATGGAGCAGTACCTCCCCTTAGTATGATAAGAACCCTTGACCCAAACATTAGATATAGTCCAACGAACAAGTAATAAAGTTCTTATCTACTTACTTACTTCTGTAGATACTAATCCGATCATCTTATTTCTCTTCATTAAGCTTTTTATACGCAGGATTTAGGTACTGAACCCAAAAGCCACCAACAATGAGGATCATTCAATCCTTAGTGCGCTCATCTTTTCAATACAAACCCTCTTCAAAAACCCTCTGTAACAATGGAGGATCCGAGATGTTATTCAGTACATGTTACGTACATCTGTTTCCGTATTATATAACATGACAAAATATATGACATGTTTATCACAGAAGTGACGTGTCGTAAGAGAATTTCGTCTCTCCAAATTTCGACTATGCCTGGGAGTTCCTTTGATGCCAAATCGCAAATTTCGTGACGTTTCGAAAATCAGTAACGCCATTCTTTTGTTGAATTTCCAACGGAATCTTACTGGAATGGAAATTTTATTTTAGCTCCGCGCCAAAGAGTTGTGTTGAATCCCAACGAACGGTATTGGGGATTTGCCGGGTGATAGATTTTCAGTTTAACTTTTCATGGCTCGGGACTGTAAACCGTTAATACATATTAGAGTGCACTATCGGAGATTCGTTAAAGTTTACGTTGGAAGTCGGTCACAGCTATTTAGTCTCCAAAATTGAAATTGGGATCTACATATAACTTGGGAAATGGATTAAGGAACTGTCCTTTCAAGTATCTTCTATGTTTCAGTTTCGAAGGTTTGGGCTTTAGTGAACTTCTATTCCGAATTCGTCATTTCATAAAGTTGCGGTGAGGTTCTACAGTCGTTGATTAGTTTAGTAATACATCGATTCTATTGATTTGTAAACTACTGATAACTTACAGACACGACATATTTATTCGTATTAAATGAGCAATATTTGTGAATATATATACCGCATGATTTTTTTCACCGTCTCGAAAAAAAAAGGGTATAATAGGTGAACGGAAGTAGTTCCTATGGCTCAGTTTTTTTTTTTTTACTATAAAAGGTATCGAAATTCAAATCATACGCACCCTAATAAATGCGCGGAATTTATCAATGAATTCGTAGCTTTCCTTAGCGGCCGATAGGCAGACGCCGCACTTGCCGTCGGCCTCTTTGATATCCTTTCGCAGGCGCACAAGCCGCTCGCGCATCCCCGCCCGCCCGCGTGATCAATGCGACTAAGCAAATATTCCCGGGTATGGCTTCTGTTACACTTACACAACACACCATATTATTCTCGAGACGGTAAAAAATTTCAGCCGGTATATATATATATTTGTATAATCACGTTCTCGAAAACGCCATGAAAGTTGCAATATAGGTGTTTACGGGGGCGAAAGATCGATCTACCTAGGTCTCATATCTGGGAAAATTTGTTTTCTCCATCTTCACCCGAGCAGAGCTCAGTAGCCCAGGTACTACGTACTGATGAGATAAAGTGTTTTAAGCATTCCTAATTTCATCTTAGTACTAAGTGTCAAATAATTGTTAAAGTATAATATAATCAGCCTATAAGTTTCCCACTGCTGGGACACAGGCCTCCTCTCTGTGAGAGGGAGCGGACCGTAATCCACCACGCGGGCCCAGTGCGTGTTGGTAGATGTCACATGTATTCGAATTTTTGGTTCTAGGACATGCCGGTTTTTAGGGTTCAGGGTTCCGTAGTAAACAAGTAACCCTTATAGTTTTGTTAGAGTCAAGTGCCCCCCCCCCCCCCCTCCTGCCAGCTAAATGGTTGTACTTGGATTTGTGAAAAAATTCACAGCAGTAGTATATATAACGAAATTAAAAGGAAAACTATCAGAGCTAAGTAGACTGTACAGGTTATCGAGTAATAAAATTTGCGGTTTGCAAAACATGATCTCCCATACGGAATGTATGGGAGATCATGTTTTGCAAACCGCAAATTTAAGTTGGTTGATTATTACTCAACATGTTTTTCAACTACAATGTTAAGTTTGTTCTTGGGATAAATTCATCCCAACTACGGAACCCTTCATTGTGCGTGGACCGACACGCACTTGGCCGGTTTTTTTTTTCACGATGTTTTCCTTTACCTTTCTGAGAGCAGTGGTGGTGAAATAATTTATATAAAGTAAAGCGGCCGATACCACTAGGCCACCACTGTTTTTTCTTGTTTAAGTAAGTATGTCTAGAACTAATGAAACCCTTACATCTTTCAGGCTACGAGGTGCTGTCAACGGGTCCGGCACTGGTCATCCAATTCACCGCTAATTCGGCCACGCCTGGCCAGGGGTTCGCGGCCACATTCCTGTTTCAACCACCTCCTGATTCAACGGCTGCTGGTTTGTATTATCCTCTCACCTCTGGACAGGTTTAAAATTATGGTATGGGGTTATCACTGCTGTCATTAAAAAGCTTCTGTCTGTTTAATATTCGAAAGCTAGTTTTACATCTAAATATATTTGTCAAAAGTCAAGACATTTATTCCTCTTCTTTTCGTGTGGTTAGTGACTAACCTGGGTGACAGAGTCTTAAAACCACACAAGTCATTTATCCTATAGCATTCAACGACCAATATTTGTATATACATATATATATTTGAAATCATGTTCTCGAAAATGGCTCTCACGATTTCGATGAAAGTTGGAATATAGGAGTTTACGGGGTCGAAAAATCGACCTAGCTAGGTCTCATATCTGGGAAAATTCGTTTTCTTCGTAGTCTCACCCGAGCAGAGCTCGGTGGCCCAAAATTTGAACAAGAGTATGACACCTTAGAATGGCAGCATGGAATTAGTATGTACTGTCATGGCAGCAAGGAATTAGTATAAACTTTCCTATACTATTAAATCAGCATTCTCTATTTTCTCCTGAGCAGAGCTCAGCCCCCCAGTTATTTTAAGTAAATACATTGTTTTGAAAACCTGAGCGATTGTATGAAGCTTTGTCTTTGTTCCGTTTCTTTCCTCTGTGACCTGAGATCAGATGTTTTATATTAAGTAAGTATGTTAGAGTTCATAGGTAAACTATTAGTTGGTTGTATAATGAGGCATGAACGATGGTCTTCATATGATATTTACACGAGAGCGTTGACACGGGCAATAGTCAGTAGGTACAATTTATTAATTCTAGTGCAGTACAAATATAATTATATTGTGATGCGTTCATTATGAAGTTGGATATACAGGGTCAAATTAAATTAGCTAGCGAAACTCAGCAGACGTTATGGGTATCGAAATCTAATGATAAAACAAAAAATAAATTAATTTGGTGTTGTTTTTTTGTGGGGTCATGAACGCACTTAGTATATTCATTTGAAATATCTGTTTTTTGTTTTCGGGCCTGGCGTGATACCTAAACATGATAAAACATATTTTTTCAACTCATACTTCAAGTAACAGTACTACCTAAAAAACATCAAATCTTTTCCGCAGTTTCGCTAGCTAATTTAATTTAACCCTGTATATGGACAAAGATTTTCCAACAGTTATAATTCTTAACTACCTAGGTAGGCAAAAAAAAATCCTTAATTTCTCAGACAAACCAACAACACTTCAAAACAAGCCAAACGATATTAGAGCCAAGCCAAATCAAGCATGATGAAACTCAAATCAATTCCCCCACACCTCTATAATTATAAATATCAAGTCTAAGATTCATCAATTTGAGATATGGACATTGGCAATGTTGTGGTACAATTCTGAACCGTCATTGTCCCACTAATGAACGGGAACGGTTCAAACTGAACAGTTCAAACTATATTGGTTAGTTACAACCTCAAGTTACTCTCAACTCAATGCGAACTTAGCACCGCAATTTGCCCAATTAATATTGATCTCTATTCAGTATTGTATAGATGCTAATGTATGTAGAATTTTGTATGATGGTGCTTTATTATTCGATGATCCGTACTCAATAAGTTAGCAGGGTCATTTTAGTCATACAAGCTGTAGATTCTTATAAAAAAATAATTTCATAGTTGTAAATGTAGTAATTTTTTGTAGCTACTTAGGTACAACCACAGATTAATACAGACGGTTCCCTCCGCAAAGTCATGTAAATAAAAAGCGAGTCTTTAGAGAATAAAGTGCAATTCAGGTCGCACAGCGCTAATTACCTACAGGTATATTCAACTAGAAGTTGCCTCTCTTTCTTTCGCGTAACTCTTAGATATTCTGACTACGTTACACTCACTGAATAGGGATGATGCCAGGGTTAAAAAAAAAAACGAATTAGTCCGTCAGTCAGATAATAATACAATATAAGACACGTCTTTTTTGCTTTAAAACGCATTTTCAGTTGGGGAGTGGGGATCGCTACGTCACAAGTAAGTATAAAATCGACATACTCGTGACGTCATGGCACATTTTAACTCAATGTATCGCCGTAATCTTTAGATTACGTAAAAAATAAAAAATACGTGTCCAATATTTTTTAATAACCTCCAAGACGAACTAAAAAATATATATATTAATCTGTGGTACAACACAGTGCATGTGAACACTTCTTTGCATAGGTTTATTTATTTCTAACAACCTCGTTTAGATAAACTATGGGCCATTCTGATTAGATAATGTTAATATTGTAGAATTCACCCTTGATTGCTGCTGCATAGATTAATAATTATTAATAAAAATAATAAAATATAAGACACGTATTTTTTGCTTTAAAACGAATTTTCAGTTGGGGAGTGGGGATCGCTACACGATCGCTACGATAAATTATTAATATTAATAATTAATCCATTTACCTACTTTATTCCCAGTCAAAACGGCCTTAAATTTGTTTTTCGTAGGTAAAACTTAAATAGTACAGAGTAGCGATTTAGTCATGCTGCATCCGTCAAGGGGGTGATTCTACCCGTCATACTAAACTACTGAACAACTTTCGTTATGAAAATGATATCCGACTCGGGAACAAAATATCAAATTCCTATACAACAGTAGACAATTTCGATGCAAATAGGTTTTTTTTTTCGTGTTGTCCGATTTGTGTTTCATAGCGAAAGTTGTTCAGTATGACAGGTAGAATACCCCCCTTGACGGATGCAGGTGACTAAATCGCCACCCTGTACATTCCTATTTTAGTTTTAGCTACGAAAAGCACATTTATACCTGCATTTACTTTTTGGTAGCCACTTATTCAATAAAATTTGAAGTGAATTCGTAACGAGTACCTCGTAAATGCGTCGACTCCAGTTAAATTTCCGAGTGCCAACACAGGTACCTAGGCTGGGTACTATGAATAGGAATTTTGGCGGTTGTCCAGCCGACCTCTTGGTACCGCTTATTTAGATTGCAATCGCAAGTCTCACCTGATTCTGTTGCATAAGATGCAAATGTCCCATAAAGCTGCCTGCTAGAGAATTCCTCGGTGAAGTGGAAATAAATAATATTTTATATAGTAGGTAGCAGTACGTACCTAGGTAAATTTTGAATACTTACCTACAGAAAATTCCATAGATCAGGATTAACCAAATTTAACCAAAATGCCGCGTATAATTAACTATGATCGACACACTAATAAGACAATAAAAACTAAAGATCCTCATAAGATTATGACTTCTAGTTATGGTTTTATCTGGCAAATTGAAGACAATGATTGTTATACCTAAAGATAGGTATACTGTATGCGGAATCAGGAATACTGAATATGAAGTGTATTTGTTATTGATTACAGAACGGTAAAGTTATTATAAGAAATTATATTCGCAAGAAGAAAAAACTCACGCCCCACTGTGCAGCTTTACAATTTTTTGCCAGCGCCATCTATCGAAAATCGTTCACACTTTTCAGCCTGCAAACTTAATAACGGAAGAATTTCGCTCCCGACTGACTGAGTGAACCCGCTCTTGTTTTCGATATACTTCGCTTGCTACATAGATGGCGCTGTTCTCAAAAATAAGTTTTAATCCAAACTATTTGTTTCAGATTCAGATCGACTACTTAAGCTGAGTTTTGGCAAAGCTTTCGAGTCTCTGGGGCCCGAAGTAAGCGCCACAAGTAAGTACAACCTTCTTTCGTTATCATTTATTCAGTACTGTTCAATATTACATAGGTAAGTGCGTGCAAACAGCAGGTACCTACGTAAAATAGGCTGTCTAATCCGTACCTTCGGGAATTTTATGTTTAACAGGCGCTACAATTTTATGTGGGTTTTATTAATTGGATCACGATTAAACGGGATTAAAACAATACATTGTTGTATTTAATTAGACAGGTAAGCTGAAATACTTTCATGAACAAGAATTTTTCATCTTATTGAACGGTTATCGCTATTTGATATCTGTTTTGCAAACAGCGTTCTCTCGGTACGAATTACTTCCTTTTTCGCTCCTGCAATCATAAATTGCAGTGATGACCTATGGCACTGAAACATGGTCACTCACAATGGGCCTCATTGGAAGGCTGAAAGTCACCCAAAGGGCAATGGAGAGGGCTATACTTGGAGTTTCCCTACGTGATCGAATCAGAAATGAAGAGAGGCCGAAAAATTGCCAAACTTAAGTTGCAGTGGGCAGGGCACATATTGATGGGGCCAAAAGGTTCTGAAGTGGCGACCGCGTATTGGAAGACGAAGCGTTAGAAGGCTCCCCACAAGGTGGAACGATGACCTGGTGGAGGCTGCAGGAATCCGCTGGATGCGAGAAGCACAGAACCGATCGAAGTGGTGGTGCTTGGGGAGGCCTATGTCCAGCAGTGGACGTTTTCGGCTGAAATGATGATGATAATGAATCATAAATTGGTGACAAGATTAATTAACTAACGACGATTTAATTGCAGTCAGCAAATCACATCGGCAACTATTATTTTTATTTATGTATGCCCCAACACTATTGATGTTACACAGCATCAGCATCATGATTTTTCTTATTTAAATACGAATAAAAAATCTAGGATGCTATGAAAATCTATAACTATAATAACTTCTTCTTACAATACGAAATAAATTTCTAATAACTCTAGGAAGCTTTATAAAGCAATGGGTAATGTAAAATGACTTTTACAAAGGCTTTATAACACAAATTTGGCACGTAAAAAACCTTTTAACATGACTCTTTCTTAATTATTAACTTCACAAAGACGAATCCACCTAGTTACTTCACTTAATTATAAATAAACAAGTACTTCTTAATGAATTGGGTTCTGTCATAATCTTGATGCAACAGCGAAGTGCAGAGTTACAAAACTTTGATAACTAGAAGCTTGACTGAATTTAATTTGAACTTGAGCTGCAGGAGCGACTGCTGTTTTTGATACATTATCACAGTATCATATAACTTAACTTTGAACAGCACTTTACCTACTTTGAACACTTCTTCTTTTCGTATAAAAATTCCTACACCTATCTTACATAATTGCTTGGGCCCAGTAGAAACAAGAAGCTTTGTTTTCCATTATTTACTTATTAAAGGAAGAAAGTATCACTGTCCATTCCAAGGTTGCCTGGGAGAGATCTCAGTAAGGGCCACAGCAGACTACCTACTCTTTTAGCAACGGTGATCCGCGATCGGCGATTTAGCCGCTTTTTAGAAGCTAAATGCAGCGACCAAACATTCCACACCACACACTTAAAAACGCCAAACGCGGCGATTCAGTCGCTTTTCGGAAGCTCGACACAGCGGCTGAACGCTACACTCCGCACACATTCGGATGCCGGTCGCGTCGATTTGGCATCTACGGAACACGACTGCACTAGATTTAGACGAAGCGACCCCACCCGCACTCCCACTCTCTTCACCTCTCCAGCATCGGAGCAATCGCTAAATGGCGATTCCGATACCGCGTCCGAACGCAGGAAGTCGGGAAATCGCGTTGTAGCATTGATAGAATCTCTAAAACGCGCGATTTTAATACTGCGATGGAACGCATAGTCTCCAAAACGCGACGCAGCATCGATATAGTCGCAAAATCGCCGATCGCCGATGTTAAAAGTAGCTGGTCTGCTGTGGCTCTAAGCGAAAAGGCCGCCCATTGTATATTTTCTAGTGTATAACTTTTTCTTTTTGTAATAATAATTATAACGCTTCACTACTCTAGGTTATAATGTGATGCAACGCTCTGCTAGAATGACGGTCACCAACCAGTGTCTCTCTTATCCAACCCTTTCGGTGATTCCATTAACTTCGCAACAAAACACGGAGGCCCTATTTACCGTGCCGTCATTTATAGATACATACATGTATATATATATATTGCTCGAATGCTATCAAGAATCACGGAACATACATGGGATATTTTCGGATACCCCTGGGCATGAGGAAACGTTTTTTTTTTATGACATTGCTATTTGGATCACCTTATAAATGTAGGTATCATGTATACCTATTTATACCTACATAACAAGACTCCTAGTCTTGTTATGTAGGTATAAATAGGTATATAGTTTACATGAATTTTCTTTCCTTTGTAATCAGAAAGTTAATCATGCGGATAAGCAATCGTGTTACGGACTTCCTTAAATTATAATCATAATACAATTTTAGGGGCATGAAGAACAGGGTGTAAAGTTCACTCATCCACTATAGAAAAGGGAGGATCCTCCGACCAGACGGGTGACGAGTCTGTCGGGGTGGCACTGTGTTATGATCCAGTGGATCGGATGTGGTACAGGGATGGGTTGTGGCTGAGGGTGATGACGAGGAATGCGTGTTCGCTGCATGCTGGTGGTCAAGATACCCGTTGAAGCCGTGGGTGCTGACTGGCTGTGTGAGTCACCTCACGAAAGCTTGCAGGAGTGATGATGAGGATGACGTCACGCTGACGTAGTTGCACGAAGGCTGCGTTGACGTTCATACTCGGGATCACCAATTTAGGGGTATGAAGAACAGGGTGTAAAGTTCAGTCATCGCCCATAGAAAAGGGAGGATTCTCCGACCAGACGGGTGTCGTGTCTGGCGGGCAACTGTCTAGAGGTTGAAGTTGGGAGATTGTATATATGTCCATCGCGCGGTAAACGCTAATTGCGCGATGCAGGATTTCTGTGACGGCAGGATGTTGTGTGACGTCAGGTCTTTGATGCGTAGTTCGCATGTGGCGATTGTAGATGCCGCCACACAATAACCCTTAGATCCTTTTAACCTTATCTTACAGATGGGCTCGCTAGTGAAGCCACAGTCAACCTCAAAAAGGATTAAAAACGCATAACTTACACGCCTGTGTAAGATTTATACATCGACAGGAATTTATATGATTGAATATCTTTGTTCCTTAATATTGTATCAATGTGTAGACACAAAACGTAATAGGAAATTCACATTGGGTACACAAAACATATGATGATATCCGGCGATAAAAATGGACCCATACAAATTCATCGGTAACATACGTTTACACTCTTCTTGATGCTATTTCTTTATTAGGCTATCATTTTCCCTGGAAGTTCACTTCACGGAATTGTAAATAATCAATTAATCCAAAGCGTGAAAAAGATATCGTTTCCCGATGTAACTTCTTGGTTTCTTTATATGTAATGAGAAAGAAATCATACCAATTTCTTGCAACGCGTAAAATTCACCAAACTTCTTACATAAAATTATAATTTTCATCTCGTTCCTTGTTTTATTACTTTAAAACACATAATATCACATAGGTACACGTCTATTAACTACAGTATTTCGTTACAAGTAGGTAGGTACACAGCGCATGAGAAGTCTTGCTCCTCATTAAGAGAATCGATAGTTGCATCCCTTTGATAAAAGACTTGAAACTAGTCACTAGTGCATTCATTTGGAGCAAATTATGAAGTAGGAACTGCCGTACTAACACTGTAATTAGGTATGACAGTACCTGGAAAAAATAGAGAATGCTCATTTAATAGTATATGATAGTTCATACTAATTCCATGCTGCCATGATAGTAGGTACTTACTAATTCCATGCTGCCATGTGACGACATGGTAATGACATTCTTAAATAGCCATCTTGTTCTAAACTTTGGGAGATTGAGCTCTGGTCGGGTGAAAATACGGAGAAAACGAATTTTCCCAGATATGAGACCTAGCTAGATCGATTTTGATCGCCCCCTTAAACCCACTGCAACTTTCATCGAAATCGTTAGAGCCGTTTTCGAGAACGTGATTATAAATATATATATATACAAATATTTCTCGTTTAATAGTATAGGATAGGTATTAGGTACCTACGTTATGAAATAGGTATAGGTTCTTTACACCCACACACTATCATGCATTTGTAAAACATAATAACGTTATGATTAGCATTAAATTCGTCTTTTTGTGCAGCTAAAGGAAATAAATGTTTATGTTAAAGAAAACATACCAAAATAATTTTACCATTATAGTTTTTCACACCGTACCTTTTGGCCAATGACATGAAAAGTTCGAAGAAATTTTCTCTGAAGAATCTGAACTCCATCAGCCATGTAAAAGTTACAACTTCCCGATTTATTTTACATTCCTCCCAGAAACAGCAAGCCACAATTCCAACGCCTTCGCAAATAAACATCCAACTATACTATGACGTCACAACACACTTTACGAATGCATCCCTGTGCAAGTAACTGTGGCGCATAAAGTATACAAGGAAGGTTTGAATAAATAATCAAACGAGCTGCAGTGGCCAGCGTTACTCACACCCAGAATGGGGGCCAAGGATTTGTGGCACAACAACGGTTTGAATCTTTTATGAACGTTCTTTTAGGTTTTTTTAAAGAGTTTCGCTGTGTGATGTTGTACGCTGATTGTCTGAATGGTAAATGATGCATCTAAAACAACGCTACAAGGTTCGGCAAAAACAAAATCGGAACTAATAACGCCGCCATCTTGTTTTGACAATACAATTTCTGTGTCAATTTTACAAATATTTACCAACAACGCCCGGGCTGTCAATGTGTCTTGATCCTTGTAGCACTCTTTTTAATATTTGTGGTGTTGCAATTCTTTCAGTTCTGAGGTACCTAGTAGTAATATCAGTAACTTCGATTTTAAATCAAATTCGTATCACACAAGTAGACCCAATTTTATCCCGCGGCTCAAAAAGAGGAGTGCTGTTTGTGGCATCCTAAGCCTAAGCTCCGTTTTCTGAAGCCTGTCTTAGTTTCCGATCAGGAAATATGTTCTCAAATCCCGTGTTGCTTGATCGATAATTTCATCAAAATAAACAAACAAACAACCAACTCAATAGGTTTTCAAAAACCGGGACAGGCCAAATGATAAGCAAGTGAACTGTAACACTTCTCATTGTTATTTAAATAACATCTCATAGTTCAACAAAGTATTTTCATCTAAAGCTTTTATTTCGGATATTGCATTTGCCTGTAATAAACGAGAACAGCAGAAACCGTTCTCTTTTGGGAGTTGAGAACTTTAATCTGCAAGTGGTTTTAAATAATACAATGAGCTGTAGAACAGCAGACAGGTGAAATGGAAACGCCAACGCCTCGAGCTACACCGACAATATAGTTTTTGTTAATTCGCTTCGCGTTATGAAATTTAGATTTAGCTTCTGAATTCGAAAGAACTGTATTGTTGCGACGTTGTTACGTCTTGCCAGTTTTGGAAAAACTTTTTTCGTTAATAGTTCCATATCTTACTGCTGATAAGGAACACATTTGTTCCTAAATTAAACAATAAAGAGAGCGGAGGTGGTTTTCAGTGCGGTGAAATTGAAATAAAAATACCGGCCAAGTACGAGTCCGACCACGCACAATGAAGGGCTCCGTAGTTGGGATGAATGCATCCCAAGAATAAACTTAACACTGTCGTTAATATACATTAAACCCCATACATTCCAACCGCAAATGTAAGTTTATACGCACAATATTGAGTGATTTACCATGTTATTTTAAAACCATAGATTTCTTATAGATTTTCCTGTAATCTTTAAGCATAGAACTATTCTCAGTATTTTTTTCAAAATTTCAAGTTTGTTTCGGAGGTAATGCTTGGAGCGAATGCTCCATTTTCATCTATTAAAAGCTTTTATTTAACTTGCAATGTATATATGTATGTTTGTTCGCGTGGAATCTTGCTACTCAATTTTGAAGCAGATATCTTCAACCGATTGAGCTGAAATTTTGTATACACGTTTAGTTTGGATGACAATACACGATAAACTGTGTGACGTCATTCTAAATCTAATATGGCGGACCATCCAAGATGGCGGAATAGTTATTTTTAATGCATTTCTACAATATGAGTATCAAATGAAAGGGCTTGTTGAGAGTAACTCGAAAAATAATATGACGTCATTCTAAATCCAATATGGCGGAATAGTTATTTTTTATGCACTTCTGCAATATGGGTGTCAAATGAAAGGGCTTGTTGAGAGTAATTCAAAAAATAATGTGATGTCATTCTAAATCCAATATGGCGATCCATCCAAGCTGGCGGAATAGTTATTTTTAATGCATTTCTGCAATATGGGTATCAAATGAAACGGCTTGTTGAGAGTAATTTAAAAAATAATGTGATGTCATTCTAAATCCAATATGGCGGAACATCCAAGATGGCGGCATTGTTATTTTTAATGCATTTCTACAATATGGGTATCAAATGAAAGGACTTGTTGAGAGTAACTCGAAAAATAATGTGACATCATTCTAAATCCAATATGGCGGAACATCCATGATGGCGGAATAGTTATTTTTTATGCACTTCTGCAATATGGGTATCAAATGAAAGGGCTTGTTGAGAGTAACTCGAAAAATAATGTGACTTCATTCTAAATCTAATATGGTGGAACATCCAAGATGGCGGAATAGTTATTTTTTATGCACTTCTGCAATATGGGTATCAAATGAAAGGGCTTGCCGAGAATAATTAGAAATAACTAAAAAGTAAAAAATAAATTAAAAGATAAAAAATATTTTTTTTTTTTACTTTTATTTAAATGCTCTAAAAAGAAGAAAATAAGATTTTCTTTTAAAATTATAATTGTAAAAGCTTGTCGCGAGGTTTGCGTAAGTACCTATAAGTATTTAATTAAACGGAAATTTAAGAAAAATTAAAATTAGCAGATTAAGTTACTCAATTAAATAGGTACTAGTTTATTTACACAAGTAAATCTCGCGACAAGCTTTTATGACCATATTAATTGTGTATAATGAGGTTATAAGTTAATAGTTAAAATTTTAAAAGAAAATCTTATTTTCTTCTTTTTAGAGCATATAAATAAAAGCTTTTTTTTTTAAAGGTTTTTTTGCTTTTATTTTTTTCTTAAAAAAATGTATTTGAGCTTCCCGCAATAAGCCCTTTCATTTGATATATCACACGGTACAGTTCGCAAAGTCGCACGTCGCAGTTTGTTTTTCTTATTTGCTCCCCAAAAGTGACTTCATATTCAAAATTCATTTATTTACGTTACACGTCCGTATTTGGGTCACAGAAATACTTGTACATATGTGTACAAAATTTCAACTTAATCGGTTCATTAGGTTCGGAGCAAATTAGCTGTGACAGACGGACAGACAGACACGAGTGATCCTATAAGGGTTCCGTTTTTTCCTTTTGAGGTACGGAACCCTAAAAATAAAAAATAAACAACTGCAATTGAAGGTGGGGTGACCAACAAAGATTACACCATTATATCAAGGGTTTTGTAGCGTGCAATACCAACATTCTATAGATGTTGTTCTCTTGTAGTTGTTTATCCGAATCGACAACGTGACATTTCAATTAATTAAAGTTTGATTACCCGTTCAAACAGGTGAGAAATCCATACTATACTAATTTTCAACTAAAGGTGAAAGCACTTTTAAGTAGAAAAATAATCCTACCCGTCTCAGCATTTAAATGAGTGTTGGCATAATTAAATTAAAATGTCGCGACAGCGTGTCCTCGGGCGACAGTGTAGATAAAATATACGTAGGCACAGCCATAGTATTGCGTTCGTAGAATTTTCTTTGTTGAGATTAATCAACAATGTCACTAAAAGTGAGAGCCAGGGGCTACATATTATATCCCATTGCTATAATAATTATGTAGTAACTAACTGGGAGCATCTAAAATGTATAATTTAATGAGGCTATCGCGTATGAATTCACCGCTAGAGGCGCTAGTGTTGCCTGAGGTCACCGATATGTCAAATGTTACTGTTTGCGGAAATTTCTATCGGGAATTTTTACTTATTATTGATAATTTTTGTAAAGAATATGCCATTCCCGAATAATTATGGCATAAGATTTTAAGTAACAACTCAGGATCTAATTTGATAGCACTTGTAGAAAGAGTAGTATTTGTCTGCTTCCTGCTTGCCAAGTTTAGGAACATTATATACGTAATGTAAATATTTATTTGATGTTTTAAAATGTAATAAAATAAACATTATATAAAGTAGTTATTGGGTATTTCAACATATCAAATAAAAGTACTGGCAGGACCTTACTCGTCAGTGGCGCCAACTGGTGAGCACAAAAACAGTAGCCCCCATTACGTAGCCCTTCAACTGACAATCATAGTTAACTGACATTTTACTTTTGACAGCTGTCAGTTGAAGGAGTGGTTTTTTTTCAATTTACTGTATTTTTAACGGGTTCGTCCCTGAGGGCCACGGGAGCCACGATTTTCTAATTATCTCGATAAAGTCGATTAAAAGTCAATCTTGCTTCGATAAAGCCCCATCGTGTACATGTACATGGTGGGGCTATACTGAAAACTATTTTCAAGTCCCATCAGCAAGAAAATACTACTTATTGTAATACTTGACTTGACATTAAGGATCACGATAAGAAAAGGACAAGAGTTTGAGATCATGGTTAAAATAATCGAGTATGGTGTACAATGTGGTATTTGACTCACCTGAATATTTACAAAGACACTTTCAGTATCCAATTTCACTGCAACACCACAATTTATAGTTTTTTTTTTTTTACTACACGTTTATAATTTACAATTCGAGTGTTCGGACTCGAATTATAAATTTGTCCATAGGCGTACCCGGCATATAGTAGGCGCTTTCCCCCTAATCTGTTTTTTGTGAATTTGTAATTGCGCTCGCGCCCTCTAGAAGGACCTCCTGTCTCCGTACATCTTCGAATGATACACTAAAGTTTCTTATCACTTGCAAATTGCATTAGCAATATTTCTGTATGCGCAAAAGAGATACAATCGAAATTGTATCGCAACAGCAAGCAGCAGTGACAGATTTAAGGGCCTATCAGACGACCGCACTGACTCTATCGTTTTATTATAACTGGTTTATGCCCAGCTCAAATTTTCGCAACTTTCCGGCTGTGCTTTAGTTTTTCCAGGATTTGAAACAATAATTATTCTCATATATTATACAAAACAGTTTTTTTTTAGCTACGTACCTACATTTTGTTTAAACTATATTTATTGAAATAATGATTCTAAATAAAGTAAAGTAAAGTAAATATTTATTTGCATAGATTGCAGGTACAGTAAATAATATGTGACAGGTTGGTGGTTGATCCTTGTGCAATCTACCTTATAATAGGCTTGCAACATTATTATAAAATTTGTGAATTAATAATTAAATTGCAGTGATGACATAGTTAAATTATTTTTTTGAGATATTACAGTTCAAGAATAGTCGGCAGGGTACATTCATATAATACAAAATAAAAATTAAATAATATAGAATACAATAGGCATAAAATTAAATAAATTGAAACAATGTCATAATTAGGTGAGTCAAATTAAATTACATTAAATTATTCAGTACTTAAGTCTATATTTCACTAAATTCTGAAATGAAATTACTCTCATCCCTAAGCCGACGTATTTTGAATATTTGGAACCATTATATACCACAGAAACCAAACAAACACATTATCATACCTTTTTTTTTTTTGAGGATGGGAAATCTCCAAATGACTTCTCCCGCTCTGGGCAGAGCGAGAGGGTGTGTCAGACTTTTACTGACTAAAACCCACCCGTGTTCCTTCCGTTGCCTGTGTGCCGGGGCCGCGATATCCCTTTCGGACAAACCCGCAACCCCAGCAGGCATTGGTCTTACGACCCCGTCGGTTGGTGCTGACATCTCTTTGAGGCGCGCGTGGAACACAACGCACCGTCGACACGGGCCTGGTCCTTATCGGACGGCGAGCTGCCCATTGCTCATCGTCCGCAAGCCTACATTATCATACCTTGAAGTACTTTTTATGTCGACGGTACAAGTTGAAAATAATAGAAATTTTAACAAAATAAATGTGATCAAGTAATTGAAATCTTGGTCCTCTGGGACGTGTACCTGAGGGATCGGGCCCTCAGGGACGAATCCTTTTTAGCTAACCTTCAATAATATCAGCTTTCAAGAATTGCGAAATCATAAAGAAAAAAATATAAATCTGTATTCAAATATTATATTTCTATAGTTTCAGGAAATATTTCAATTAACCAACTCAAATAATCGTAGGCTGGCAGCTTCGCCATAGAACATGGCAATGCTGCCAGCCTTTTGGGCACTTTTCCTGTTGACAGCGATGCGGATGAATTTTTTGATGATCTCCTATGATTCTTTCCCCTCTTTTTTATATACATGTAAATATTATTATCATTTTACGTGTGTTAGCGTATATATTATGTAAATACTAAAATAATTGTGTAATGGAAAAATGTATGGCGATAGACACTTATATCACAAAATATAAGTTACGGGAATAATACTTAATGTAGGTAAACAAATAAGTAAGTAATAAGAACGAACGCGGAAGAAAATAGTTATTCATCTTCATTTGCGCTATCCGCCCACTGATTAATATGTTTCTTGTGCCCTATTAGTGATGTGCCCCCTATGAAGCTTGTATAATATCCGAATAATAAAATTAACTCGTCATTTTCAGGTATTTCCAGTACTTATATTATGTAATTTTGTAACACGGTAGCACTTTTCAGCTGCCATTGGAATTTTCATAAGTAGGTCGATTTTCAATAGCAGCAGAAAATAGGGATGTTAGGGATATAATAAAATAATATTAGACTCGTATTTTTTGCTTTATAACATTAATAAAAAATGGTTTTGATAAAACGCATTAAATTTGGGGAATAGGGGCTCACTACGTCACAAGTCAGTATAAAATCTACCCGGCAGTGACGTCATGCCACATTTGAACTCAATGTATTGCCGTAATCTTTTGATTACGTAAAACCAGAAAAAATATGTGTCCAATATTGTTTTAATAATCTACCTGACGGGCAAAAAAAAAACAACTGCAATATCCCTATTAATCGGCTTGCTATCAAACTTTCTACTTGTTCGTACTGCCTGTAATGTACTACCAGACGAACAAAAAAATATTTTTTGTTAACATCTCTAAATGGGGATATTCTAAAGTTAAACATAATAATTATGTTCCTAGTTTACACAATTATTTTAGTTGGTTCATTGAAGTCTTACCTTAATTAAAGTAAAATAAATGTTTCAATATTTGGATCTGAATATTTGAAATGATTAGAGATTTAATTTTAGATTAATTTACGATTTATTGAATTCCCAATATTTTATGCAGATATTTTTGCTATACGGCTGTCACAAACGTCACATCACTATTCCTCTACTACCCACAACTACACATCTCCACACTTTATTTTTGTTCTATTTACCATTTCGTACATAAAACAAAACATCTGACTGTCCGTCCGTTTACGACTTACGGATCTCAACTTTATTCGGAATCTTTTACGAAACAATTTTTTTACATATTCTCAGTATTAGGTTTCAGACTATAAGTCCTTACATTACTCTGCTCTTAAGAGCGTTTATCCTAAATTTTGCCAAAACGTCGCAGATAGCTGTCAAAAATGTACCTATTTTGATTAATTTGGCAATATTACTGTATGGAAATAAGAAATGTGGCTAACTAGCGAACTCATTAATAATGAATTGCAATTATAACATTGAATTTTATGTTGTACCCGTTTAGGTATAAAAAAGGAATTTGGAAAGTTTCCAAATATTTTTTTGGATCTAAAACTAAATATTCGGTATATTAATATTCCAGTTCGCTAGTTAGCTATATTTCTTATTTCAACACAGTAATATTGCCAAATTAATCAAAACAGCGAAATATTTGACATCTATTTGCGACTTTGCCCAATTTCAGAATAAACACTCTTAAGTTTAAAACCTTGTCTTTCGAGGGGAAAACATCTTGCTCAGAAAGTCTGAAACTGCCCTTAACGCCAACGACTGTAAATTAAGTTATTTACAGAGTGTAAACAAGTATGTCTTAGTTCGTCTTTGAACGGAAGTTACTTCGTTTCAGGACTGAAAATGTTAGATAAGCGAATACTTCTAACTTATAGGTATACAGGTACAAAACCTACCTGTGTTATGGCAGCCATAATGTAATAAATCACATAGAAAGACACCAAACAAATTTTGTTTATTTAGGACATACAAATGTGCTCAAATATGTGCAGGTGACGGGTTAGAAAAAATCCAATTTCGTCACGTCTCGCGACCGGTCTCTGTAAAAGAGGTAAAGAAAAGTTAGGAAAAATAATGATGAAAACTCGGTTTAAGGTTTAATTTTCTTCTGTTGTGTTCTTGCTTTACTAAAAAAATTAATATTGGTAGCAATATTGTTGGTATATTTAGTGGCGAATCGAGACCAAAAAACCCATTTTTGTTGTTTTTTTTTTGTGTATTTGGGAAAATAAACGGTTTTACATTACAGTATTACGCACAATTTAAGCTACATATAGATCTCTACTTTATAAGAAATCTAATTAACCATAATACTGGATAGACATAAAAAAACAACAATGTTTTGCCCTAAACAAAATGTTTTGCCCTAAACAAAATGTTTTGCCCTAAACAAAATGTTTTGCCCTAAACAAAATGTTTTGCCCTAAACAAAATGTAGGTAGCCATTTTAGTTTATTCAGTGGCGAATCAAGACCAAAATTGATTCTTCGTCACATTATTTGATTATTTTTTTACATTATTAACAGATATATCTACAGGTCTGCTAAGAGGAGCTCGTGGCTATGTAATAACATCCGCACGGGTCGATCCATCAGGTTAAGCTACGCTTGCTGGGGTTGGTCCGTGGATGGGTGACCGTCTTTACATACCGTAACTGCTCCGTGTTGGTTCCGGCTGTCATTCATAGATCATTGACAGTCGTTACCGGTCTTCAGAAGCCCGAAAGTCTAACAACTAGTCTTACCAAGGGGTATCGTATTACCCAGTTACTGGGTTGTAGAGGTAAGATAGGCAGACGCTCCATGTAAGATACTGGTATTCAGCTGCATCCGGTTAGACTGGAAGCTGACCGTAACATAGTTTGGAAAAAGCTATAAGCACATTTTTTTTAAATCAGTTATCTAGTTATCTACTAAGACATAACACTGCATTGGCATTAAATAACAACCCTATAATGCACTACACAATTACATTCCCTTCCTGTACACTGTAGTTATAAAAAACAAACGCACACATATTGCCCCGCATGCATCAACTTTTTAAAACTCCACCACCAGTAATTATACCGGCCAGTTTCAACAGTTAACAACAATCATAACACCGTGTGGGCTTACGTTTGTGTTATTAACTAGCAAAAACTAACCGCAGAGCAATCGTGTAGCCCCGATGTGGACGAAAGTTGTGTCGGAGCTATGTAAAGGCACGTGCAGAAGTCATTGTTAGACTACGAACTGTCTATTGAATTTGGTTGAATTGTCAGACAGTGTAAACATGGCGGGATTGTGAATAGACCAATATGAATTGATTTTTAGTCCCTCATGGAGATTATCAAAAAATATTGGACACGTATTTTTTCTTTTTTTACGTAATCTAAAGATTACGGCGATATATTGAGTTAAAATGTGCCATGACGTCACGAGTATGTAGATTTTATACTTACTTGTGACGTAGCGAAACTTAAAATGCGTTTTATCTAAGTAATTTTTTATTCATATGATAAAGCAAAAAATACGTGTTTAATGTTTTTTTATTATCTGATTGACGGACTAATTATAATTTCTTTTTTTTTACCCAGCCATCATCCGTATTATGTAGTGTGTGGTTCCTTGCAGAAAATTAGACAGCCCCGTTGTGTATACGTTGGTGGCTAATCTATATATTATAAATTAGAGTTACATATATTTCGCCAAAAAAGCATCAAAATTTCGCATAAATATAAACTCAAAATGCAAAATACAGCTTTTAAATCACGTATTTATTTGCATAATCATTACAAGAACTAAACATATATTGAAAAAAAAAATGAAAAGCTAACATTTGTGTAGTTTATGAAAATATTGTAGATACTAAAATATCTTTCAGCGACTGGGCTGTGGAGGTTTTGTATAGCTGCATTTGCAAATCTAGGGTCACACACATGTACATTTTGTTGCTACTAAAATCTGTATGACGTCGCCAGGAGTTTCTTGCTGAACTATATTTAGTAGCTGCCTATGAAAATGAGCATATCTATCTAAGAGTTTCTCCTGTGGTATCTCATTGAAGACTGGTATTTTGGAGAAGCTCTCCAAAAAATATTTTCCTTCAAAATTTCGTGGCAAAGTATAAAAAACACTACACTTCGCACTAATTAGTGAATTTTGCATGTCTATGTAATTTTCGTTTTTACCTATTTCGTAAAAACGAAAATTATGTACATAACCCTAATTATAATATGTGCCATATATAGGTACGATTAGCAGCATTTTTCTATGACTCATTTGTTGTGTTTTTTTTATTTGTTGTTGTCGTAATTTAAAAAAATTAAAAGTCATTATGTCTTTTCGAGCTGTAGAAGCTGCCGTTATGATTTTTTTGATTCTCAATCAAAATCAAAATATTTCATTTCACATAAACCTACATCGGCACTTATGAAACGTCACAAGCTAGGTGCACGGTTCCAATTGGTCGTTTCCTATGGAGAAGAGCCGGCAAGAAACTCCACGGTTACTCTTTTAAAAATAATTGTTTTTTTTACAATATTTTCAAATAACAGTATTAATAGGTATGGGAGGACAGTGTAGGTCTTTTAACAAGTACCAAGTACTTAACAAAATAGAAGATGGTCAATAAATCTACAGTCCACTAAGCCGACAGCGTTCTCACATTCACAAAATAGAAAAAAAAAAACAAAGTATTTAAAATATGTATAAATTAATAAAAATAAAAACCTATTTTAAACACAATGTAGGTATTTCGAGAGACAATCGGAATTGGCACTATAGCTTTAGTAATTATTTTGCTAATATTCTTGTAATTTATTCCTTGATTCCTCGTCTTAACTTGAATTATTGCTCAACCCTCATGTAATAAATTGGCATTACGTTTTCAGCGACGACATCTCTAAATTCCATATCAATTAGATGTGCCAGACTCAAATTGAATTCTAAGAAATGTTTTCTCTCATTTAAAGTCTCCAAATAAATTGAAATTACTTTCTAAATGGGGATGAACTAAGAAGTGAACTTTTGCAATATTAGTCTTCAGTCGATAAGTTGGCGTTAGATAAAAACAACTTTTACTCTTAATCATAAAGTTTTTGTTTGCAGTGCTTCGGTTGCCAAAATTGCCTACAGCCAGGCTGGTAACCCCGCACATTTCTCGCCTATTTTTGTTGAATGTGGTTACATAAATCGTCGTGGACGGACGAGAATATTTTCTGTACTACAGTATTTTTCCGCGTAATTGGTCTAGACTCGGGTCGATGGCGCTGCAGCTGAAAGTTGAATAAGGAAGTCCTAGTGTTAAATAAGGATGTCCTAAAGTCAAGTAAATATCGGACTTTTCTGTTACAGAATGCTTATTATTTTCTGTTGTTAGGGATTCAAGGTTCTGTCCGAAACATATCATGACTCTGTTAGTTTCGTCTTTACGTGTAGAAGCAAATTTTTAGGATTCCGTACCTCAAAAGGAAAAAACGGTACCGTTATAGGATCACTCGTGTGTCTGTCCGGCTGTCTGATTGTCTGTGTGTCTCTCCGTCTGTTACAGACAATTTTTACACATATGAATTTTCGTGTCCCAAATACGCACTTCACTTCACGTTACGGGGGAAAATTTGGAAAATAAAAATATTTTATTGCGAACTGTACAGTGTGACGTATCAAATAAAAGGGCTTATTGTGACGATTTTAAATATATTTCAGAAAATAGATTAAAGTTGACCATTCCCTTATCTCCGAAACTACCGAGCCTAAAATTTTGAAAACAAAACAGAATGGTTCCTTACTCATAGATTACAGGACAACCTATAAGAAGGCTATGGTCTTAAAATAATATGGTAAATCTTTACGGAACCCTTCATTGTGCGTGGTCCGACACGCACTAGGCCGGTTTTTTTTTTGGTGAAAACTAGTGTGTTCGAATTTTCCACGTGTACGGCGTTGTCATAGGCAAAAACTCGTTGTTTTGTTACATGGCACTTAATACTTAAGTACCAACGTAATAAACAGAAACCAGGCATGTGTAAAAAAACACCGTTTCAATAAATACCATGCTTTATAGGAAGCTTATAAAAATTCTGTTGTTTTTCTGTTTGTATGTCGTTCATATGTACTAAACTTTATGCTCCAATACAGATTCGATAGCCGCATAACAAATAGATAGTTTTTCTCAATCAGGAATAACGCTAACATGTCTGCCAATATCATTGATTGCTTTTGTTGCATTTGCAGTATTTACTCAGGTTAATATTAATGCAGTATCGTATGATGGTGATTTTTTATTTATTCGTTTAGGTATGAAAAAGAAAGACGTAGTATAACTAATAATGCAATTGGTGCAAATCCTGCGGTATATATTAGGGATGAAATGCATAGAATTGAACATATTACCTACCTAATTGTGTGACCTTTTTTCTTTTTGAAAAGAAAAGGCAAGAAAAACCCAGACCAAATAAAAACCAAGACAGAGCGCTGTCAACAGTGAAGCCGGTCTCGTAAACATGTGTGCACTTTGTGTGGTGTAGTTTGATTGTGTCATTGTCAAATATTTTAAATGTGTGCGTGTGAGCGTGTATGCACAGAGCGGCGGTGTAGTTTTGGCATGCTTCACTGTATTGTTTGCAGCGCTCTGTCTTGGTTTTTTCTGTGTTCTGAGCTTCAAGTCACAAAATATTCAGTTAGTAGGTATATTACAAAAACAACATCTAAACTAATCCTGACCCACACAACAGAACAAACATTCAAGAAAGAATACCTCACCTCTCCACTTCAAAGAAAAGAAAATACTAGAAAATAGAAAACGGAAACTAGCTAAGACGAAGATGTACGAACCAAAGATAATTCACAAACAGTACATCCAGAATATTAGTACACTTTGAGTGCAACTAGTACACGTCGAACCAACTAAAAAGAATCCACTATTGTCGGGGAGAGAAAGAAAATTCCTCAAGTACCTAGTACCTTTCTTCGTAATATTTTTACAAGGAAAATTCTCTGTCCGTACAATTTTAATTGGACACGCTCACTTACGGGCAATTTTGAGTGAAAGGAAGTATTTAGAATGAGATATTGAGAAACGTGTTTTTCAAAAAGTGACTGAATAAAAGGTTGTGATTTTTGAGTTCTCGGAATAAAGCTAAGTATTACTTACTCCGGTTCTTAAGTAACATATCCACTCCTTGTAGCCATTTGGTATCGCCAAATTAAGCTTATACAATACGCATAAGGCAATTTGATGCTCAAACGATAAAGTAAAGGAGTCTCCCCACTACACCGTATCATACCATGACCGTGCTCGGAACATGTCAGGCAAAATAAATATTCTTTGTCTTGAACAGTATGACACCATGCTCGGAGCATCAACAATAATTATTGTCGGTGAGAATATTTTGCCGGTGCTGGTACCCTGCACGGAGCGCCGTGCAGGGTACGCGACGTTGCCAAACTGGTGCGCGCAGGTGGCGAAACGGAGAGTACATGGGTTATAACCGCGTATGATGACCGCTCTAGCCCGGACACGATAAACGGACAATTTTCTGATAGCAATCGTATAGGTTATAATTTCCTCAACAAAAATATGCACTCGCTTTTCCTGACGCGTCTGCTTCACGCGAAAGCACAGGTGAATTAATACAACCGAGAGAACGGTAACCGTGCGGATATGACACGCGGATGCTTTGGCCACTCAAATTCAAATTCAAAATATTTTATTTCATAGAAACCTACATGGGCACATATGAAACGTCAGAAGCTAGGTGCTCTAAAACCGTTATGCACGGGTAACGCTGTTGATAAGTTCTAGTGGGTACCATGGTATCATGGGTAGTGGGTAGTCCGTGTCATGTTTATTTCGCTCATAGCACCGTCATGGTATGGTACGGCATAGTGCAGAGAGAGCTTTAACTTCAGAAACTACCTACTAATTTCACAATATTTACCCAAATCCATTGCTGATAAATGTTTCAATTCTATAAAAGCAAATAATGTCTTATTTGTTCAACACTGACCTGTGCGTGAAAAAATCTAGTCTAACGCCTTATAGCTCCTTAATTCATTATACACCATGTTACTTGTTCCGTGCAGGAATTCTCACGCTCCTACAAATTCCTTCATACCGATACAGGTGTTCCTTTGTAGATAAACTTCAGCACAAGTGCTTTACTAAGGCCACAGATTTATCAGCTCTAAGAAGACTAAGTAAGTCCTATTATTGCGTACATCAGTTTCGCTAACGAAGTAAATAGAACCTGAAGTGATTGTGACAGAAACATATGGGTATCGCTTGAAGGCAATTAGGCAGGAGAACATATAGGATTTAAACTAACTGTAGTGGATGCACAAGATGGAGCAAAGTAGTATGGAATTACGATTAAAGCCGCTGTCTGTGTGTGGCATGTTTTGACTGTGGCAGTTCAAAAGGTTTATACACTGGTATTTTTGGTATCTGCACTAATTATTCGTATATTATTAATTAAATCGAAAGGCTTATTAGTTCGAAAAGAGTTTAAACATAATTATATAGAGTAGTGAAACGACAAGTGGGTCTAGTGAGTCTGTAAAGCTTCATGGTTGCAAGCAACATTATCAATATTTCAATGGTGTGTTCATACGTTGGCCACTGAAAAACACCATGAGAATCTCTCAATTGCTCTCTTTCTCTCTGAACCTCTATCGAGAGATAGGCTCTCTCTCTCTCGCCCCGGGCGTCGGGAGTCGAGAGCCGATTTCCGGCCACCGTTTCCGTTTGATTTCCGGCGCGGGCTTGCGGACGGTGAGCAATGGGCAGCTCGCCGTCCGATAAGGACCAGGCCCGTGTCGACGGCGCGTTGTGTTCCACGCGCGCCTCAAAGAGATGTCAGCACCAACCGACGGGGTCGAAAGACCAATGCCTGCTGGGGTTGCGGGTTTGTCCGAAAAGGATATCGCGGCCCCGACACACAGGCAACGGAAGGAGCACGGGTGGGTTTTAGTCAGTAAAAGTCTGACACACCCTCTCGCTCTGCCCAGAGCGGGAGAAGTCATTTGATGATTTCCCATCCTGGAAAAACAAAAGGCTCTCTCTCTAAAGAGAGAAAAAGAGAGGTAGAGAGACAGAGATAGAGACCTATATCTATCTCTCTCTCTTTATCTCTTTCTTTCTCTTCCTCTATCTCATTCTCTCTATCTCTTTCTCCCTCTCTTTCTTTCTCTCTCTATCTCTCTTTCTCTCTCTCTTTCCCCCTCTCAATCTCTCTCTTTCTCTTTCCCTCTCTCTTTCTCTATCTCTCTCTCTCTCCCGTTCTATCTCTCTCTGTCTCTTTCTCCCTCTCTTTCTTTCTCTCTCTATCTCTCTCTCTTTCTTTCTCTCTCTCTATCTCTCTCTCTCGTTCTATCTCTCTCTGTCTCTTTCTCCCTCTCTTTCTTTCTTTCTCTATCTCTCTCTCTTTCTTTCTCTTTCTCTATCTCACTCTCTCTTTCTCTTTCGTTCTCTCTCTTTCTCTTTCTCTCTAGTCCCATTTTTTTTTTCAAAATCAGTGAATTGATCTATATCAAAATGTCTCAAAAAGTTAAGGACTGTCTCGTAAGACCGTTTTCTTGTAGCAACAATGATTAATGTAGCTCACTGCCCCATCTCAAAAATCCAACCTGTATAATTAAGTGGGAACATACTTGCTACATGACGCAATCCATAGCTGCCTGCTTTTTGGAGATTCTGGAGAATTCAACACCTACGAACCACAGTATTTTCTCTTAGAATCTAAGAAACTACTTACGCTATGATAACTACAGTTCTTATTCTTTCTCAGAAAAGTATGGAAGTAATTAAGTGGAATACGTTGTAATAGATTTTACAACGGTGCCCGTGATGCTGGAGCATTCTTGTTTCTTGCACTCTTAAGCAATATACAGCAGGATATTGAAAAAGTAATAACTGAGCTTCTTGTAAACATTGTACAGAGCCACAATACCTATTGACTATGGGAAAGTATTTTATTTTTGTTTAGTTTGTATCAATTTGCAATCCTAACTAATATTATAAATCTTAATTTGTTTCATGTTGTTTGTTACGCTTTCATGTTTAAAGGACTGAACAGATTTGTATGAAATTTGGCTCATGGGTAGACAATGGCCTGAGTTAGAACATAGGATTATTTTTATCCCGATATTCTTACGGGATCGAAAATTATGCTGGTGAAACCGCGGGGTGCATCAAGTGTACATTTATCGCAGTTTTGCAGTTGATAATGATTGAGTGAGAGATACGAATTTCCCTTATGAATGTATTATTATTCCTCTGAGATCAATAAAATTTACAGCGACATAGAAATACATTTGAGGTAAAACTATGTAGACGTATGTAGCTCCATTTCAGCAGAGTGAGCAATAGTTGGCAAACCTCGAACCTGCAAACAACAGCCGAAACCGCAAACTTTAAAATTAAAACTGACCAGTTTTATTAAATAAGCACAAATCTGCGCCAACCCTAGCAGTACAAACACGAGGAATCGTTGCGAACTTCTCTGTTCAGGCGTCGTTGTTTATGAGCACATGCCTAGTTTGTTTAAAAGTATATAACTTTGAAGTTAAAGTACAAACATGTTTGAGCAGTTTATTTACACCCAATGAATATAAATGGTTAATATGAATAATGCTAGGTTCGTATGAGTTAGGGCTGGCATTGAAGGGGCCAGCTAATCATAGTAAAGTATGGGCGATAAGTGACACTGTTGTAGCCAAGCTTGAAGGTCGCTGCCGGAAATATATGGGGTGTATTTATTTTCTGGGGAAGTGGAAAAATGTTTTGTATTTTCGTTGATGGCAAGAAGTGACAATAGCGTAGCTTATGCGGCTGATTATGCAAAGAGGGTAAATTCTAGACATAACGGAACCAATGATTATAGGAAAGTTTTCCAACCAAAGGAACTTCATTAATTAAAATTGCCTTCCTTATTTGGAATTAATTGTGGCGACATCTACATCGCCACATGCGAACTACGCATCAAAGACTTGACGTCACACAAAATCCTGACGTCACACAAATCCTACATCTCGCAATTAGAGTTTACCACGCGAACGAGATATATTAGACTATCCGACATCAATCGTTGGGCAGTTGCCCGCCAGACACGAATCAACAGAGTTGGTATCACAGTTTACGATTTTTTTTTAAACTAGTCTGTACTTACGCTTTTTTACATGTAACGAAACAAGTCCAGAGCTAAGTTAGTTTGAAAATCAATATATCACCAAAAAAATATGAGAGGGATATGGAGAATGTGATTTAAAATCTATCGACAAATTAAATAAAAAAATGTCAAATGTCATAAAACTACATATGACATTAGTGCTTATTATGCACTTACGAATACGTGCATAATAAGCACTAATGTCATATTAGTCAACGCCTAATTAACAAAAGATAAATTCAGTTCAAACGTTTGACGTATATCCAAACAGCCGGTATCAAAATCAGTGCAACAATTTAAACGAAAACTTGGTTTAATAAAAACTGTTTTAACTCATCTCTAACCCCGACTTGCAACAAATTGATTCGAAAACAACCCAATTATTCCGATATTTCATCTTCCATCTCTGGATAAATCGTCAACAGGAGGCATTGATTCAAGCCTACCCCTCACAGGTTTACCTAGTACCGATCTGTCAGCGAATCAACTCGGCTGCTCCATATCAAAATACAGTACAGTAAATCCTTCAAACTAAGTTTTCCAGGAGAGCGCAAAAACAGCCTACTATGTTTTTAAATGATTTGAATTTTTAGTCAATGGGCATTACATTGACAAGACAATTAACTTAAAAAAAAAACCGACTTCCAAAAAAAAGTGAAAATAACTTTAATTTCGGAAGACGGTGTCTTTGGTTCTATATTTTCGTTTTATGCCATCGACTTCCGAAATTAATTTTTTTTTCAACATTTTTTTCACATTAATTAGACAATTTAAAAAAAATACTGTTATTTCATTGTTTTAAGTTTTCACTTCTATTCGCAGTCCCCATGACTGCCTATGGTTTTGTTTATTCGTCTCTTACTGGGTTTTGCTTTTGTTAACCATGGAGCAGCGGAACTATCTAGGTCAATCTGCCGCGGACAAGTTAAATAATTGAAATCTCTTTGGCCGGATATTGATATAGGCTGGTGTTTTATGATGTGGCCTGCATTTTGTATAGATAGTCGGATATTCATTAGTATTAAAATTAATTTGTGGTTCGTAAAATTTATGTGGATAGGTGAATGTAAATGTGGGTTCATACAGTACCGAAATTCATCGCGGGATAAAAATCAAATATTTTATTAGTCTTTTGCAATACATGACCAAAATGACGACAAATTTCTAAATTTATAATAACAAAAGCTTGTTAGGATTATGCATGGCTCGCTGCACAATTTTCACACATTGTGAAGCTGAGAGCGATGAGATGACTGAGCAATATTATCAAGGGCGCCGGATAGTGGGACCTTGACATCAGCTAAAAGTGATACTTGAGGAAGAGCAAGCACGCAGCCGAGTATTAGAAAAATAATAATAATAATCTTTCCGAATTCGAGCCTATCATTTTATTATAGATAAGATTAAGTTTAATTTTTAATACAATAGTAAATTATTATTAAAATAGAATAACCTGACTTAACTAAAACTTAACAAACCAATGTGGTTGTATGAAAATAACTAAATTAGTTAGCAACCGTGTCGGACATATAATTGATTGTGTACGAAAAAAGCTACATTGGTAAGCAAAAAAAGAGGGTGTGTGCTTATATGACCCTGTTATGACCACGCGATAGAAGAGATTTATGACTGGAGCCGAGTATATGCGATCCAGCGCCGAGTATACGCGAGTCAACGTCACCGACCGACTGGAGTCGAGTTAAGCCGCGTTGCCGACTCGAGCGTGACGGTTCTGTTTCGTTCAGAAAGAGCGCAAATTGCGCCTAAAAAAATTCGTGTTTGGAGTTTGTAAAGAGTCGCCTTCTCTATCACACATATCTTCCTGTGAGAGACAGTCTCTCGCTAAAGCGCAATCTGCCATATTAACGCCCCCTACTGTACAATTTAAGATAGTTCAGGGACATATTTAAACCTATAACTGTCTCAGCAAGGCATGGTGTTGCAGCTACGTACCGTAAATGTAACCTCAACCACATTTCTGGGTACCAAGGTAAACAAATAAATAACCGTAACTTGGCATGCCGACCCCGCTCTGCGTTTCTCGGAACATAAGAGCTCTTATATTTTCTGCAGTAAATTCAAACCTGTTGGACTACAGAACTGAACTTCGAGCAAAAAAAACTGCACAGTGAGTTTTCCACTGAAGGTTTTGCATTTTTCGTATTTCGGATTCTCTTTGTCAAATGAAATACGCATTTGCGATGGACTGACGGACAGTGAACAAAGTAATAATTGGAATTTCTGTGACGAGACGACTGATTTATTCATGAAACCTTTTGTTCAATGATCACCATGAATTTGGTCGAAAAAAGAAAACGGTTTCAGTTCACTTCACACTAGGCAACCGAATTGGTATCGGCAGAATACTCCTCTCATACTGATTACGTTGCACGCAGTCTATGATCGTCATTTATATTTGGCATTTGAATGACATTCTGATGGAGTCCGTTCGCAAGCCTCCGCACTCTTTACCATTGAAAGCGCGATTTGGTGCGGATGAACTTCTCGCTCTAGCGAACCACGTCTCTAAGTGACAGAAAGAGATAAACAGAAAAATGCTGATCCATGCCGAGCGTTGAAAATCCAACAGTGCACTTTTATGTGGCTTTACATTTAGATGTCGCATAGTGAAAACCGGTGAAAACATAAGCAAAAGTACCAGGACTAACTATGGAAGAAAAAACATACTGTACGAGGGAGCAAAACTGTATAATCAACTACCTGATGATGTAACCAATAGTGACACCATGTATACATTTAAAAAAACCCTAGAAGAACACGTTAGAAAACAACCCTAACAATACCGATTGTCACCTTTATCTCTTAATTCTCATAGTGTGAACACAGAGAATCGCACTTACTTTTATTTTTTTTATCTTACTTTTCTCAATATGTTAAGTGAACTGTAATGTTCTTTTTTTTTTGAGAAATAAATGTCTTTAAACCGAAAGTGTAATTCCACCCAAAATGGTTCTCCTGCTATGAAAGTCTTTCATTATTTTCTGACTGACAGTGAGTAAAGATTATGATGTGGAAGACGGATATTTAGCACTGTCCCCTTATAGTATTCATAGCTTAGTAGTATCTCCTCATAGATAACAGACAATACAAAGTAATTATGCATGTAGATTGATGGAATTCTCTCATCCCATTGATATCTTGATGGAAGTTGCGTTTAATATTCATAAGGAATCGATTGGTTGTAGCATTCGTCACGATCTCAGTATTGCCAACTGAATAGAATTCTAAGTTGTTATCATGACAGATAAACAGATTGAATTATCGACGTTTTAACTTTCTCAGATATGAGATTTAACTTGTAACTCTTCTCGATACTGGTAGCTTTCAGATTAGATTCTCAATTTGAATTACGGGACAGCATAAATAACTGATTTTAAGAAACATCGTATTTTCGTGTTATTGGGTTTTTCCATTAGGAATTTCTTAGTAACAGCCCGGAGTTTGGAAGTTGACGGTATGATACCTCCGTGGCTCGGAAAGCACGTGAAGCCGTTGGCCCTTCGCCTGATCTCTCTCCGGTCGTGTCGGATTGCTGTCCCATCGGACTATGAGAGTGAGGGAAGAGTGAGTGCACCTTTGTCTGCGCACACACTTGTGCACTATAAAATCTCTCGCGCCGAAGGTTAGTCTCCATTGAGATTGGTCGCCATGGCCAAAATACGATCTGGAGGACTATATTTTCCTGTGTCTGCCTTTTTTTAAGGTTTTTAAAGTTTCTCCTGCAAAATTGCTGCTGTTCTGTAGCTTTATGGCGAATCTCACTAATAAAATTTAACGTGATCCACACATCTAAACCGCGTTCGAGAGCTGTCAGTGAAGGTGCACTTAGCCTATGGGATGCAGTTTGAGTGGCAAGTGGCATCCATGAATACACAATGGAATGTGTGCAGCAGGCTTTATGGTACTTTAAATGATACATAGACCCTCTCTAGCGGACCCAAAAGCAACGCGTAAACCGAAATACTAAATCGATAGCACCTAAGTATTAAGAAGTTCCTAGCAATTTATCTACGAACAATCTAGTATTACAGCCCAACTTTTTCCCAAGTAATAGAGGTTAAGCATTAATATTATCGCGGAATGTTCCCGAGGGGACAGGCAGAAATTACATAGCGATACGTGTTACGAACCTAGAGGAAACAAATGCAAGAAAACCCTACCTTGTGCTGTTCTCTAAGATTGAGATGGGCAAACACTGTAGGTCGAACAAGAATACACACATTTAGGTTATTCTAAAAAAAACAAATGATCATCGATTTTATTCGGCGACAAAATATTTTAGGTAGTAGGTATATAGACTGCCGTTAGCGGCACTCTATCCGTTACGGATAAAGTGCCGCTAGGCATTATAGTGGCGCTGCCTCGGCGCGGCTAAAGTGCCGTAAGCATTGCATTGTCATTGTCACTGTCACTGATTCACTGTCACTTGTCATTTTGTTTGATTGTTGCGGTTAGTTCGCTGGAAAACACCACATTCCCATAACATTACATTCTCTTGTACCTAAACGGACCCTGGTGGTGTGTGGTCACATTCCTAACCTAACCTACCTTTCAGCCATTTTCATTGACTATGCCTAGGGATTATGGCTACACTTAAGTTTAGCCGGCTATAGATGAAAGGAATTAAACGTAGCCTCTCCTCATACGATCAATCAATACAAAGGGAAGCGAACTAACCTCAACAATCAAACAAAATAACAAGTGACAATGACAATGCAATGCTTGCGGCACTTTAGCCGGGCTGAGGCAGCGCCACTAAAGTACCGCAAGCAACGGCACTTTATCTGACAGGGATAAAGTGCCGCTAGCGGCACTCTATACGCTTCGAATATTTTAGGTACTACGGCTTGTGACACGAGGTGTTTAAAGTCTCGTAATTACCACATTACCAGCCACAGGCAGGTCTGAAACATCGCTGTACATCACGCTATGTCCCAGGGATACGTGGTGTGACTTATTCGTCCATAGCAATATGTTTCAAGGCACTAATTTGCAAGAAACACTCGTCGATGGACATTTATTGCGTAAAACTCTTCTCGTTCGTAAAAAAAATTTGGTACCTTCTTAAAGATTCATAATTATTTTGTAAGGCTGAGTAGGCACATGATGTAGGTACATACTCAACTTTACGCAGCTATAGGATATTAATTCACAGCATGTAACGCACATTATACACAGTTCAGCAAGTCCCACAGACCATGCATTAAAACATACACTGCATTATGTAAATTTGAGAAGTTCAGGAAACTAATTTAGTGCTTTATGTCCCCAGAACTAAAGTCCTTAGTCATATCAAATATGGAATAAAGTTTAGTTCTAGGTTCTCTAGTCTACTAACTTCAAGGGAGTTTGACTTCAAGAGACCGGAGAGGAAATCAAACGGCCGCAAAAAGTACATAGACAGTCGGGTCCAACTATTTTCGTCAAAGTTAATGAAAAGGCACACCGGGCTGACTTATAAATTAAATATTCAACAGAGTGTTAGGCAGTATTTTTTTAAATTAAATATAGTAGAGCCTTTAGTATGTTTTAACCACTCTAGGATGGTTGTCGTTTAAATTAACTGCGAACCATAATTCTGACAATAAGACAAACTAAACTCCTGGCGACGTATATTTAGTAACCTAATCCGCATAACTGTTCTTAAAGATCCCTATAAGAAATCAACACGTGTTTCACCAACAAGTCAACCGGCATCCTCAGGATTACGATTGACTTGTTGCGAACCCGGACACGATGTGTTGCCACGTCAAGCACCGAGCGTTCGGCGCTTGAGAGGATGATGATGAGAGGTGAAACACGTGTCGGTTTTTTTACAGGGTTCTTTATGACTCTTTAAGAACAGTTAAGTGAATTAGGTTACTAAATATACGTCGTCTATTGTATTTTAAAATGGATTTCCGCGGAAATGACGCATGAGTCAATTAATTACTTAGGTTTGTTTAAACTTAGACAAAATTCACTGACTCTGACTTTGCTAAGTAAATTAAGCGTTTCATACAAATATCAACATTATTGGTGTAAGAATAAAGTTTTTATTAGTTTGAAACGCTAACATAGCAAAGTAAAGACAATGTAGGATCTATAAATTTTTCTCTTAGTCTAATCCTTGGCACAGCAGTGAAACATAATGGACTGATATATCATAGTATAGCATGATCAACATATAATGTTCCCACTTGTGGGACACAGGCCTCGTCTCTTCGAGAGGGAGTGGGCTGTAATCTACCACGCGGGCGCATTTTAATAATAATAATAATAATTATAATAAATTTATTTCATAATTTTCGTTGTAGGACATGCCGGTTTCCTCACGATGTTTTCCTTCACCGTTTTGAGAGCAGTGGTTATATAATCATTTACACAAAGTAAAGCGCCTGCCTTTTTTTTGGGTGGGAAATTATCAAATAACTTCACCCGCTCTGGGCGGAACGGGACGGCGTGTCAGACTTTTACTGACTAAAACCCACCCGTGTTCCTTCCGTTGCCTGTCTGCCGGGGCCATGATATCCCTTTCGGACAAACTAGCAACTCTGGCAGGCATTGGCCCTAACGAACCCCGTCAGTTAGTGCTGACATCTCTTTGAGGTGCGCCTGGAACACAACGCGCCGATGACCCGGGCCTGGTCCTTATCGGACGGCGAGCTACCTCTGCCTGCCTGGTTCCGAAACCATGACTTACAAGTCGTAAGTCGGGCCGTTTCCTCTAAGCCACCACTGCTGTATGTCTGATACTTATAATAAAAGAAAACGTTAAAAAAAGGACAATAACCCGTAAACATAGCTAGTTGTATTTTAGCCATAACAACTTTATATCCCAAACTTTTTAGTTAAACTCTAAAATTAATACAGTGTATGATTACAGGCCGTTTTATATTATAACAAATGAGCCTCGCGAGTGACGTGAAATGTTGAAAACTATAATAACAACAATTTTCCGTGCTGGTAAAATAAATCAGAACATGGCTTACGGCCAACTAACATTGTTAACTTGAGTTTAGACGGAAAAATATTGGAGCTTAAAGAGTTAATTTTAATCATTTTTGACGTAGGTTCGTTACGGTTTTTGAAGTGAAAACTTTATTTTTGCCGTCGGTGTTGGTGACGCTGAATCGGGTTTACTCGGGTCCAGTCGGTCGGTGACGCTGAATCGCATATACTCAGTGCTGAATCGCTTATGCTCGGCTCCGTCGTAAGTTTTCACTTCTATTTTCTTTTTACACTACTGCCTGAAAATGAGTGTAATTTGTTTACACAATTTTGCACCTCTAGGTACAATGTTTCTGTCCAACAGCAAAAAAGTGCATTTAGTTTTCTCCAGGATCTTTAGAATAGGTTTCTAGGGAAAAATCGATGCGCCTGAAAGCCACTTTAAATGTTTCTTACATGCTATTGTCGGAACAGTCAAAACACTGTATTGCCAATTCAGTTTTCTCAAATACAAAACGCGTTCCCGAAAAGTATTAACTGGCTTTTAACCGGTTAACAGCTCGCGGCCGATCGGTGCCAGCGCGCACAACCGTCAACCCCCGCTGGCACCGAAATTGACACGCATAGTGTCGCCTTTTCGATGCCAGCGGGCCTTGACGGTTGGGGTGCGTGGCGCGCTATCTCCGAATAGGCGACACTGGTCCTTTACCAGAGGAACTCCTCCCCTCTATTCTAAATGCTACGCTTTTAATAATGTGGGCTAACCATGTTCACTATCGCTTCTTTAAATCGATTATATCTTTCGATAATTTGTTTAGTTGTCACCAGTGGAAATTGTTAACAAAATTTACATATGTACAACATCACGAATGTATTCCCCGAAGGTTTGGTCAGAGGTGTACCAATAGTACACCCAAGTTTCACCAGTTATGCAAACAATATAAACAGTTTAAAATATGACTATAACACTTCACATAGCGTAGGCAGTTCATTGCCAAATATATCACTTTTATGAACAACACAGGCTAAACTTCCCTGTGCTCATACTATGCAAATAACCTCATTGAAAAGAGAACTTGCCAACGAACCTGCCAGCCAATGATAGTCGAGGAAATTAAAATGTATGAGTCTTACGAGGCTTAATTTTGGAAACTTTTATTCGTTCCGAATCCGCATGTGACATAACACTAGGCTGCAAGAGCGACCTTTACGTAACCCTGCACCGTTTTAGAATTTACTAGCTTTAGGCTGTCTTTGGCTTGGAAATAGGTATGCGGCAAACAGGGGGTTAGGAAGTTTGAACTTAGAATGGAGATTTCTGGCTGCTTTCAATTTTGTCGCGATGTCGATGGTTCGGTTGATAATAAGCCGTCGAGGGTCAATATTTTCGGCTTAATAAAATTGACTAACATTCGAATCAAGTAATCTTAAATGACTACACATTTTAGTCCTTCCTTTTTCGACTATCAGGTATTATTCACAAACCCATTGCAGTATTGGTAATTGTAGTAAAATAATACATCCCAGTCCCAGCTGCTACAGCGACATTCTCTTGGCCCTTGGTCTTGTGCTCATTAACAAAATGTTTTCTTTGTCAAAAACACATTGTCATATTTCTAAAGAACAGCCAAGGCCATGCTCACATAGAAAGGTTTTATAAGACAAGTATGCTAGTATGTAGATTGAAGATTCTGCTGTTCACTTTTACTTTGAAAATATGGGGTGAAAAGTTCACATAGTCACACTGTTTATGGTTTCTGTAACTTCTTCAAGGTCAACTAACGTGCTTAGTATAAATGGCTATAATTGACTTCAGTCTTTAACTTTCCATCATAAGTCAGTGATGTCATTAAATACCAGCTGGTACTTATATTGGGTAAAAATCAAAAAACTTAGGTGAAGTAAGTTGTCATTCCACCTGATGCTAGGGAAAAGAAAGAAAGAAAACGTTTATTTGGACACAGTTCGTGAATCACAAAATAAAAACAAACTAAAAGTGGAAGTAATCTTTTGGCAATAAGTAGATAGGGATTGACACTATTGACAGCTCGCTTCTTCTAAGTTCTCACGGTGAGATTTTGACGGAATAAATAGACAGATCGGCGGGTTTTTAATTCACAGAATAATTCTTTAATTTCCGTCCACCGCAAAGCCGCAAACACTTCACATAAAAAAAAAACACAAAAGTAATAAAACAAGCGAAAAAAGTTTTTGACATGCTTGGAAATTCGAACATAATTTTGACAACCTTCTTCGAGATAAATCGAAATTGCTGTACTGGTCAACAAGCGACCGCCCGGCCTTCAATGTTACTATGAAAATTCATAGCGTGCGTGTTATTTAAAAATGGAACTAAGTTTTTACTTCAACACATGGCAGCCAAGGAGGTACTTATACTACTTATCAAAAAAAATATTTAAATTTCGAATTGGCATGCAAATATAGCTGTTTAAAGTTAAGAAGAAACAAATAAAGATATTGGCGCGTGACACATTTTCTTTGTTCATAATTGATTCTGGAATTTATAATTAATTTACTTAGTTTGAATTTACGCGCATTGTTAGAGAAAAGTACTAACTAGCCTTGGCCGCAACCAGACATTACTCACGTATGTGTTTATTTTCACGATCGTCCATCAATGCCCTAATTGCTAGCCGCGACAGTAATGTACTTTATTCATCCAATTAGAGAGAACTTCAGCGAATATTGCTCTCACACACAAACAAACAAGAAAAAATTGTACACAAATGACTTTTGCCTGCGGCATGGTGTTTCAGTGTTTCAGTTTCAACAGCACACAACCATAGTGCAGTGTTTTAAGTAATTAACGGCCTGTTAGTAATTTACATGAATATTCTTGTTAATGAGGGTTATTCTGTTTCAATTTGTTTTAATATGGCTTGATTTCGCGTGACGACTGTGGTGTCAGTTGACACTTTGGCATAATTCAAAATGATTGAAATAATAATATATAAAGTCGCTAAAATTGAATTACCGGATGCAGCTGAATACCAGTATTTCACATGGAGCGACTGCCTATCAGACCTCCACAACCCCGTTACTGAGTAACACGATACCCCATGGTAAGACTGGTTGTCAAACTTTCGGGCTTCTGATGACCCGTAACGACTGTCAAAATTCCAAGAATGACAGCCGGAACCAACGGCTTAACGTGCTTTCCGAGGCACGGAAGGGTCTCGGTATGTTAAGATAGTCACCCATCCGCAGTCTGACCGCGGCAAGCGCAGCTTAACCTCAGTAATCGACCCGTGCGGCCGTTTATTACTTAGCCACAAGCCCCTATGTTCAGCGAATTACAAAATGTTAAATTTCATTTCGCGACTTCACAGCTATCCAAACACATTTTTAGTAATTCGAATCAGTGTTATTAATTTTCGCGAATAACAAGACTTTTTCTGTTCTTTTATTAATTTATATATAATTTAAAAATTTACGTAAAACAAATTTCGTTTTCATACGCATCATAAATGTATTGTTTATACAAATATTGTGCAAAGTATCAGCAGGTATACCCACATTTTAACGGGACCCTTAAGATAAAATCTACGCCATGACAAACTTTCAAGTAATATAAAAAAATATTTAATAATATTTTTCCACCTCCTAAAACCACATGTAAAAATCTATCCAGTTCCTAAATTTAAACTTTAGCTAACCTCAATATGCCTGAAATCTAAGAATAGTGTGTCAAAGAGAGACCAGACGGTGCATTTCAAATTTTCAATAGCCTTGTTCCTGTCAATCATCTCGGGAGAGAAATTTCAAGAGAATAGCTGAATTAGTTTCGAAATACAATTTTGTTGAAGTAAAAACTTCTTTAGGTGCATTGAGCGATTTTTGGTAGGTAGGGGAAAATCTTATGGGTTCGCGTCACCGACATGCTAATGTAAACAGTATATCTTTAATTCTATAGCTAATTCTGTACAGGTAACCACTGCTATATCATATTTTTTTTAAGTTTTTACTTCTGTCCGTAGTCCATGACTGCATATTTTTTTAATACTTTAGAATTGAATTTTTAACAGTATGCTGTATTACACACTATCATGTAGTCAAATATTAATTGACGTTTGAAATATTCACAAAATAATATTTTACACTGCTGACTCAAAAAAAATGCATAACCGAATTATTCCACTAGGCCTTAAAAGCTTACGTAGCTTACACAAAAAAATCCGATACCAATTTTGTAGATCCTATACTCCATTATTTTTGTTCACACACTGTAAAATAAATCGCATAGCGAGTGCTTAGTCTAAAAGACTCGATACATCAACAATTGTTGGACCAATCGATTCTACCATTCGATTCTTCATGAACGTTGTACTGTTACAGAAAACCGAATTGAACGTTAATAATAAAGTTCTGGGAGAAATAACAGAGCCTTATAATATTTCACAAAGTTTCTGAAATTCATTGGTTAGCTATTTTCTGTTTTGCTACGGTATCTGCCTTGAATATTGATTTCATTCATGCATTCAAGATAATGGTTTCGTGAAACAGAGTAGAAAATGGAAAGTTTAAAACAATTAGCAAGTCAATCCAACAAAGCAACAATCCTTTCTTTATCTGATGTATTGCTTCCTAGAAAGTTTGTAAATAATGTCTTTATTTCTCAAACAAATAAATAATTAGACGGTTGCATTCAAATCAATTCAATGCAACATTTATAGCTTCTATCTTCTAAGAGAATATTCTAAGCGTATCAAACGTAACTGCACACGACTCAATCGGCCTAGAGTATAAGACGCCTGAATACATACTCTCTGAAGCGAAGTAACGTTATCAATTTATACGATCTTATACGTAGAACTGCCTTCGAAGTAAACTTGATGCATCAATTCAAACTGTCTTAAGTTACTACCATAAAAAATAAACTGAGCTTATGGAACACCTGGCCAACAAAAATCAAGAATTCGACATTTAATTTCATGAAACATACATGAAAAACACGCAACAAGAGTGACTCGACAAATTGTAAATATTGAGTTAGCAAACTTTTTAATTTCAAACCACTCAAAGCATTTTATGCACATAAAAAGCCGCGTGAACCTAACGAAATTCCTGCACCAACCTTGTTTGAAATAAAAAATACACAGCGGAGAGCTAAGCCGGTGTACTGCGCAGTGGTCCATTTCTCCCGTTCCAGTTAGGGAGACCTTGCTCAGTCGGCGCTCACGTGTCGAGAGCTCTCGACCTTTACCGAGCAACCAATCGACACGAATCTTAAAGCGCCTTTTTAAGCGCATTATTCAAAAACAAAAACAAAACACCGCGAAAGAAAAAATATAATGTGAAAAGTGAAGTTTTACCAAAAAAATATATTTCAAAACAAAAATGCAAGAGTTTACAAATTAGTTTGCAAGCGCCAAAAGCGAGGAGCAATGATCAAGAAAAGTTATCAAGGCGTGTTTTTAAGCTTTGCTTCCATATCCTTCTGCTGTCAGATTAATGAAACTATAGCGAAGAGTGCGAGTAGATTCATCGGTAAGTACCCCAATTAACTTTTAAACAATCTTCGCGAACTCGTAAATGCGTATCGATGGGATTTACGTTACAAAAGTACCATAAATCGTGTCAATACATGAATAATAAATGATAAGGCATTTTACACTTAGGTCTCAGAAGTGTAAATTATTTATTTACGCACAGCGTACGAGACCTAGTAAACCTTGAATCTCGTACTTAACTCAAGATTTAACTACTAAGCCCTCGAGTTTGTTTTATACTACAAGTTTTAGTATCGCGTGAAGACGTTAGTACTGGTAAAAAAGTACGATAAAAATCTTTTCCAAAAATTCGCATGTTAAATTGAATTCATTATTCCTCCGTCCGTGACAAAATTTCTATCAGAAAATTTACGTTGCAGGGTGCAGTTTAATTATTTCTCAAAAGACTGTATTTTTTTTATGTATTTTCAGCGGAACGGTTCGATACGACGTCGCTTATACTTTTATCCTTATTTGCAACGGCTTACTGGAAAATGTTGAATATTGCAGAGAGTGTGCTAACGCGTTACTCCTTAGGGAATAAGCAGCTCTAGTGACATCAATGCGACTCGGTCTTATCTCAAATAATTTATCATGCCTTTGAAACGTGCAAAACTGGCAAATACAAAAATTATATTTAAAAAGTCGTGTAGTTAGTCAGCATGAAGCAATAAAGTTAGATATAACAAATGATATAATTTTAACGCACGGAAAGATATTGAAAGATACTTAGCACTTTGACAATTACAACTGGATTGGAACGAGTGCCTCCTTTCCTTTCAACAAAAAACGAGAAACATTTTCTTCATTCAAAATTCAGCCCTTGAGCGCAAAATTACCTTCTCAACGATATAGGCCCTTTACAAACGTTAGGGGCTAATGAAAAGATAATTACTCATCAAAATACTACTCCAAAGGCATTAAATGAAGCTATGACATCAAAGGCTTACGTTGGGTTATTATTATTTCAAATACTCGGCGATTTTCATGACGGTGTAATTACCAGGCGCGGGAAGCAACTCTGTTCATCTAAAATGTATACTTTTGCATAACATGCATATACTGTTAGGTTGTTGTTTGTGATGTCATATATGTGTGATAAACTGGGATTGTCAAATGGATGAGATGATAATGGGGATACATGTCATAGGGAGTAGGCAGAGTTTTACGTGGTACATGTCAACAACAGAAGTTACCAGCTAAGAAGTATATAAAATATTTTTGCGCTACGTAAGCAACGAATAATGTCAAAGATCAGCTACTAGGTATAACATAGAATCCCCGCCTGCATTCTTTGAGGTAGGTGGGAGTTTGGGATCTCGAGCGCTCAGAATGGGGACTTGTCCGCCCACTGAGTGACCTGAGGGAAGACGGCGCACAGTGGTCACGTGCTGCCTTGCACATTTGCACAGTTAGGTTTCGGGGATACCCCGGTACAGTCTCCTCAGAGATGTGTCCTAACAGGCGTTGCACAGGGAGTTTTGGATCGGTCTTTTGAGAGGTAACGCTGCCCCATCCATGTGCAAGTGGTGACCACCGGGGTAGTTTTAGTGAGGTAGGAATCCCACACTCTCCGGTCTTATCCCGGGCGTCTTTTGAAGGTTTCCCCACGAAAAAAAGGTATAACATAGAATAGAAAAAGTTATTGTAGTGAGCACCATTTTGAACTTTTTGTTTTGTTGACTGCAACACTCTTAGTTTTCCGATGCTGGTCTAGCTCGGAAAAGTCTTTTGTACTAAGAGGATTTGTCAAAGTCTAGTATCGATTTATCGATTACCGATACTGCCCTGTTCTCGATACTTACGGCTGCATACAGGTGCGGTTATTTTTTCAGGGTTGAGTGGTTTCGACTCAGGGATGTGTTGGGGATGTTATCGATAGAGTGCAGATTGTTATAAAAATTTTGTTCATTTTGTTGCAAAATTTGGGATGTAGCACATTTTAAACTTGGAGGTTCTTTTTTTCATAAACGTTTGATTCAATAGTGTTCCATTTTTTTTCCACTCTTTCAGGTCTTGTGATGATGTAAGCAAAGCTCATCTTTGGGCGTTGAGCACATCATACCATCACCTCTATTTCCTAGGTGTTAAATAACTATAACTGAAAACTAATAAAATATTTTTGATTTTATTTCGAACACCAAATCCATACTTCTTGGAAACTATCCAGTTCAATTTACCACAAAATATAGCTCCGCCATTACCTGATTTACTTCGCACAACTTCCCCACGGCAACATGCCTGAGTAACTCGTGGGAAGCCACCTTTAGGCACCGATCCCACCGCCGGCGATTTGCGAGAAGCGAGAGAGCTAGCAACTAAATACGAGTTAACGAGCGACGAGCAGCGCGTGCGCGACGGAGACGAGCGATTACTGGCTGGTATGCATATGTACCAAGCGTCTCTCAGCGAGTTTCCTGCCCGCCAAGTGAGCATCGCTGACCGAATACTCTCTTTGATAGCTCTTGTCGCTGTGACAAGAGCTATCAAAGAGAGCATTCGACTATTTCATCATTCAAATATTTATATCTCTTTTACTTACACGGACCCCGGGCCCTAAAATATTTTGTACGTTTCTTGAGCGAGAAAGTCGTTGATAGCTATATACCATTTTGAAATAAGATTACACATTTAACTAAACCTTCTTTACAGTCCGTTCCACCGATTTTGACTTCTATTGCGTTGGTGGCATGACAAAAAATGCAGCTGCAGTAAACAGTTGGTATTGTAACCACTTTTTGTTTTTAATGCCATCCTTATGCCTACGGTATAGAAGTCAGAATCGGTTAAACAGACTATAAAAAAGGTTTGTTTGTCTAATCTTATTTCAAATGGTCTAGTATATAGTGGCATAGTCTCTTCCGCGTCGGTGGTGGAAAGCTACCCTAAGGTTCAACTTACTGAAACACATTGCTTAATGGTCCTCGTAATTGTTGAGCTGACTACTTATCACTACACTGCACTAATGCAGGGTATACTTAGCTCGATTATGATGTAACTTATGTGTTGGGGATGTTATCGTTTGCTTTTTGTTGTGTATTATCAATATGGATTAAATAATGAATACGTCTATAGATATCCTAAAATAAAGCTCGCTTTTTGTGTATGTCACGGGGACCGCATTGTTCTCCTAAACTGCGTAACGGATTTTAATGCGGTTTTTCACCATCAATTAGGGAATTTATTCCGGAAAGTTTATGTGTATAATATACTAAATACATATACTAAATAAATCACGATTTTTTGTCATGTAAACCGGTCAAGTGCGTGTTGAACATCGCACAATTATGGATTCCGTTGTTGGGATGTCTTTATCCCAAGAACAAACTTAGCAAATGCAAATGGAAGTTGGTCAATTATTACTATTTGACTTTTAGAGCTTACTTAGGTGTGGTTGTTTTAATATATACTACTGCCGTGAATTTTTCGCATATCCAAAACCAACCATTTAGCTGGCACACGGGGGGGACACTTGACTCTAACAAAAATTTACTCTTTGAAACTTAATATTTCTCAAACGGATCCCTGAATCCAAAAATGGTTATCATACACTCACAATATTTTTGAACGACCTTTCAAACAATACGCCACACTATGGGATAGAGGAGAAAAAATAAAACATTTCCATTTTACGTGCAGGGGACACAAAAAAAAAATACTTTTCATGATTTTATTTTACCACTTCGTCGGCGTGATCCATGCCAAATTACAGCTTTCTAGTACTAAGAGTCTCTGAACTAAGCCGCGGACAGACAGACAGACGGATATGGCGAGACTATAAGGGTCCCTTGTTTACTACGGAACCCTAAAAAACTTGCGAAGCAGTGGCAAGTAGCTAGTATGGTATACATTCATAATCTTAAATATAATAACTTTAATGTATGTTCCAATTTTATTAATATAATTACATTTATTTAATTCATGTAATTTTGCAAGCTAGTTTTAGCGAATTGTTTTAGAAACTGTTAAATAACCCCACCAACTGTAATGTACTACAATTCTTGCAAATAAATTTAATTTCATTTCATTTAAATCACTACATTTGTATTAATTTCTACAGCCCGAGTTGCCTAAATCACCAAGCTTCAATAAAGAACTACTGATTGTAGTTCGATGGTCCTTAATATCGTAAGGGGGGACAAGCACTCGATAGATATGTGTGGGAGTGACACTACACCTGTATTTCTCAAAGGGTTAATTAAGCAAAGTTTTGCCAACATCTGTCTACTATATCGGCAAATACATACGAATTGAATGCAACAGACTGAATGTTGCATTCAACCAATTATCTTAATTATACGAGTATAACTGTAATTGCGGTCGGATAGTCATTAGCCTTGCACTGATTATGTTCATTGTCTTAGCTCACTAGTATCAATATTCAATTATTCATCTCTACAGAGAGAAAGCCCGAAGCTACCTATTGAACAATAGGGACCGAACTGTTATGGTGTAATAGTAATCCTTATATGCATGGTTCAACTTAATTGATTCAGTTACTTTGACAGGAGCAAGAATGACACTGTGGCGGCAAAGCCAAAGTCAAAGTCAAATCATTTATTTCAAATAGGCCCTTGTAAGGCACTTTTGAACGTCGAAATGTACAAAAAGAATTAATTGATTCTAGTCGCTCCTTCCAAAAGGTAATTTTTGTATGGAGAAGAATGCGCAAGAAACTCCACCGTTACTACGAGGGCGACACTGAAAGTTTTTAGAACTGGCCACTTGTAAACGATATAATAAAAAAATAAGTTAAATTTTTGTAAATGGAACTCTTTGGCATTACTATTGTGTATGAATTTGATTAATTTGTCATTTGTTCACGATTTGGCGGCAAATTGAAAATTGTCTATGTCACGTCAGTATGAATTTAACGCGAGAAAATTTTCGTACAATGATTTTTTATGACTTTCGAAGTCATTTAAGTCAACAAGAAAGTAATGGTAGACTTCTTTTGGCCTTTCACGATGAAGCCCCATCTCGTGCTACTGTTTACAACTGGTTTAATGAGTTGAAACGTGGTTGCACTAATCTCACCGATGATCTGCGTGAGGGACGGCCTTCTACGGCGACGACTGAAGATAACATCAGTGTTGTGCGGCGTATGATAGAGACTGACAAAAGAGTGACTTATCAGCAGATTCGGACAAGCTTAGGCATTGGTATGAGTCAAGTGCACAAAATCCTCCATGAACATTTAGCGGTCAGGAAGCTTTGTGCCAGGTGGATACTTCATAATTTGACAAAGGCCCAAAAACTCAGTCGTGTTGTCGTGGTGTCGTGAAATGGTTCAAAGATTTAACGGAGGTGACTCAAATGCTGTGTTCGACATACTTGCGGGTGACGAAAGCTGGATTTATTGTTATGATCCTGGAACTAAGGGATAGTCTGCTGTCTGGGTGTTTCCTTCCGAGGAGTTGAAAACTAAAGTGAAGAGAGGTCGAAGCGTGGGAAAAAACATGGTGGCCTCGTTCTTCGGAAGGGCAGGTCATTACGCAACAATTGTTTTAGAGGATCGAAAAACAGTTACTGCAGAGTGTTACACTAACAATTGTTTGCCACCTGTCTTGGAAAAAGTTCGGGAGAAATGACCTCGCAGGAGGATCCTCCTTCACCACGACAACGCCTCGTCGCACACCGCCAAGCAAACAATCGACTACTTGGCGACCAGTGGCGTTCCGCCCAAGAAAGCCGAAAAGCCCGGCTTGCCTTAAAAAGTGTGCCCACCAACAAAAAGAAAAAAAAACTTGTAAAGCAACCAAGTCAATTATTTTTAAGCTACGATGCCAGGTTTACGTACTCAAAGAATAATATTTAAATTCCGCACCGTTTTGCATCACGCACCGTTGCCAACTATCTCGGATGCAGTTGCGATCTCGCTCTAACACTATAGCGATAAGCAGGACGCGAGATCGCATTGTAAATGAAAACGTAATTTTTATTCTTTCTCGCTCGCACTTGTGCTGGCTTTTATGAGGCTTCTGTACCTCTCATCTTTCACATAGAAATTGTTAAGTTTGTTGATACCAGGGACTGAATTACCCAAAAATTAAGGTACCTTTAAATTTCGGTATGACATCATACCGTTAAATAAGGGTTACCTAAATATTTCGATACCGTTATTTTTTTCAGTACTTACCGGAATTTTGAGGTTGGAAATGTATACCGGTATATTTCGATAGAAGTACTAAAATACACAAGTTCGACCGACCCGTGCACCCACGCCGCGTCGTCTTGTTTATCGGTACCGAAATCGTGTAAAGGTTAAATAACGGTTTAAAAAGGTATCGGTATCGCTCAACCCTTATTTTAAACCGGTACATTTTTGAGGTATCTTAACCTTTAACCGTAACCGCTTTCAGTCCCTGGTTGATACCATTATTATGTACCTATTTCGCAAATTGTTCTATTTTTTTATGAATGGAACGAACCGTGCGTTTGATTATAAATAGTAGGAGTAATGACGTGGCAAGACGCTACGCAGCGCGTGAATTTCTATAGAATGATACAACTATATCCAAATTTGTTTTGAGCGGCTAGGTACTGGTGCACTTTTTTTCGCTTTGATTTTTCTGTGAATTTAAGTCTTGTGATTAGTTATTGCTGTGATTACCTTTGTTTTGAAGTGATTAAAAAGTTTCTTATCATTAAAATTAATTCGGAAACGCATGCAATTGTTCCTTGTGAAGGACTAAAGTGTGTGCAATCCTTACTCGAAAAGGTAAATACTTTGAGTTTTACAGACAAATATAATCTCGATAGTTATTATGACGATTTCATTCCGCGCTTTTGTTAGTGATTATAGTGTTATTTTTATCATCAAAATGGGAATTCGGAAACTGTGTTCGAAAATGTATGTAACTTGAGTTTTTCGACAATAAGTAACTCTTTACTTTACCGTAACCAACCTCAAATTAATGTACCTGTTTCTCGGAAATAAAAACAAGTATTTTTGTGAGTCGAACAATAGATTGAAATAGGCATTCGATTGTTTATTAGACAACTTTAGGTAGGTAGCTGGTGCCATGAAAACACATAATGAGTGTTTTTTGCATGGCATTTGTAGTTTTGGTAAACCACTGAAAAACAAACCATAAGTCCTATTCTTTTAATAACATTAAGTATGTTCTCATTGAGATTACAAAACACAATAATTTTCGTATCGAAGAGATTCTTCAAGGTATTTTGAAATAAAGATAAGAGTTGGCTATTGTCATTATGATATATTATAAAATGTTATTTTGGTATTATCTCATGTTAACATTTTCAATCGACATTAAACTCATAAAATTATGCGTACGGTAATAGAACAACAAATCGATCATTTGTTGGGAGCCATCTAGTGGCTTTTGCTTGAAAATGTTTGCAGGTGACAAGTGAATATGAAATAAGGTGAAAAGATTCGGCTAACCGGTGTGTTTACGCGCATTCATTAATATAGATGGCGCTTATGAAAATTACTTACTAATGCTTAATAATACTTATTTAGAACTCTTCGCAATTTTTATAGGACATCTAACCAACATTATAATAATGTTGTACCATGAACAACATATGAAAGATCTGTTGGCTTGCCCTAATTTTGACACCATGGCCCGCCGCTGTTGGCGACGTCAGACGTGGAATTACTGGGTCACCCGCCCTATAACCCCGACCTGGCACCTTGCGATTTTTATTTATTTCCGAAAATAAAAGAAAAACTTCGAGGAAAACGTTTTATGGACGCCGAGGTAGCAGTGGCTGCGTTTCAAAATACCGTCGAAGAGACCCCTAAGGACGAGTGGGCAAAGTGCTTTTCTCAGTGGTTGCATCGGATGCAGCGATGTATTGATTTAAATGGACACTATTTTGAAAATATATAATAAAACTAATATCTTGCTAGTTTGTTCAGTTTTTCATTTTCTAAGAACTTTCAGTGTCACCCTCGTACATTCTGGCATCTACATTACCACAAGCGAACTACTCATCAAAGACCTGAGGTCACACAAAATCCTGACGTCACACAAAATCTTGCTCCGCGCAATTAGAGTTTACCGCGCGATCGACATATTACTTTCCGACATCAATTGTTGGGCAGTTGCCCGCCAAACATGACAACCGTCTGATAAGAAGATCCTTCCTTTTCTATAGAGGATGAGTGAACTTTACACCCTGCTCCTCATACCTCTAAAACATTGAAAGATTCACTAGTCAAGTTGGTACGTCATCATCAGTCTTTAGCATGTCAATGCTGGACATAAGCCTCTCCAACCATACGTCATTTAACTCGATCTGCGGCTACTCTTATGCAGCTGTTATCAGGTAATTCAATTTGGTTGCTTCATCTTAATCAAGAGTTAGAATGAACAGCGTGATTTCGCTCCGATACTAGCTTCTCTGGCCATTACTTCCGTAACAGTGGCATTTTAGCATTGCTTAGGTATCCTGCCACCCGTCGATCATTAGAGCTTCGTAGTGCAGCCGAAGGATGCACCGCCTGTAGGTGAACGTGACGTGAAGATACGTGCTCTTTCCTCCATTCATTTATCTTCATTCATATTCGCTTACATGGCGGGGGGTTCCGACGGTTTTTGGAGATGTTTCTTGAACATCATGTTGTAAGTTGTTTCTGGGAACTACTTTAATACTTCTGTATTTAATATGCAACTGAAGGTTTTAAGATATTGATTTTTTATCGTTCTTTTTTTCTTTTTTTCGTGTGGGTAGTGACTAACCCGGTGTCAGAGTTTTAAAGCCGCCCATAGGCCTCTGACTTGGCTTCACATGCCGTCGAGAAACATCTCTCAGGTATGTCGGTTTCCTCACGATGTTTTCCCTCACCGTTTTTGAAGCAAGTGATAATTATACAACACGCACATGAATCCGAAAAGTCAGAGGTACGCACCTCTGACTTTTCGGATTCATGTGCGTGTTGTCCACCACCATCCACGCACCCTTGTGCACGCGCACAAGGGTGCGTGGATGGTGGTGGTGTTTTGTCGTTTATGATTTAAATTATAAACTGACTATTCAAATCATAACTGTAATTTTTTGACATTTCTGATTTGTACCTACCAAGTGTGTCAATTTGATAATTAGGGAATATTTTATACACTAAAACAAATTACGCACTTTTTTATTATACTATGGACACCACTGACTTACTTGGAATAAAAACATACAAAGCCTGAAAAAATCCCTAATAGTCTGAAATAGCCAACGGAATTAGCAAGCGTACAATGCAACGAGCATTTGTACACTTTGCTATAGCAAAATACATTCTCTGTTTCAGAAGATTAATTTTCCCTGCAAAAGGACATTGACCAAAATCCGGTCATGCTATTAGATTTTCATGTTTGCTTTAGTAACGCTTAGTTCTCAACGGTTGTCGAAATATCAGTTTACTTTGCATTAAACAACCATGAACCTTGTTTGGACCATTAGATTAGTCGTTTCCTTGTAAACGTAGACTGACCGAATTAACCTCTAGTGACTGGCCATTATAATTGGGCAAAAGAGGTCAAAATGGCAGCTTTGTGTGCAAAATATTGGGCTGCATCTGGTTGCGTTGAAGGTCCAACCCGATAGATTAAGGAAGAGTTGAGATGATTTTTACATTAGGTGTAAATTTCGTGAGGCATATTCATGTATTCGTTTAGGTACTTATTTTTTCGGATTGTCTCGTCTGCATTACAATCGATCAAGTAATCCATTACTTTATTCTCCGACATATAGAAAGTAAGAAGTTGCTTTCCATTAACTCAATCACTTTTCTACTTGTTTGAATGGGGATCAAACATTATAGCACCCAAGTTTCCATAATATAGGCAATAGGTACTTGATATAAACATTCAAATTAATTAATTTACGTCATCTCTCACTCAATATTTATTGGTATTCAAACACACATACACAAACCCCAAAACACACACGAATACACACACATACCAGAATCCCCTATTTTTTATTTAATTTTGTTTAATCCTGTCTTTGTTTTAAATTATAATTTGTTTTTGTCCTAGTTTTATTTAATTTGATTAATATTTGTTCTCGATTTTAAAAAATCGTTTGTTTATTCTAATTTTGTTTTGATCTAATGAGAGTATTTTATTTGTTTTAATTCTATTAAATTTTTTATTGAATTTTAAGTTAGATAATTTTATCACTGTTTGCTGCTTAAACTTGCTTAATTGTAACCTAAATGGAAGAAACCACTGGGTCCTGAAATACAGGTACTCTAACCTGGCTCTGGAGCCTCTCAGATTTTTCTATAACTGTTTATTGCAATAAAAAAAAAAAAAAATTTTTTTTTTATTTAATATCACTATCTCCCTCTCTCTTTTCTTTTTTGTATTTCGTTCTTTCATTGACATCTTGATTTTCAAAAACCACGTAAGTCAATAAATACTATAGAAAATATAACAAAGCACTGCTTAATTCAAAAATTCTTCAGAAAGTTCCGTAAACACATAGGTATTCTTAACGCGTCTCATAAAAACTGTCCCGTCTATTTACCTTTGTTAAAACTTCTTTACTTGATCAACTTTTAAAAGCATAAATAATGGACATGAATGAATCGCTCCGGAGACCAAAGTTGACTTAATTACCACTAGAAAGTTACGGGGAATCGATAAAGTTTCCCAAGATAGATATAAGGTACAGAAGCTGTACAAGATTAAATTGTCCGTAGATTGTTAGAAGGTAGGATGTCTTATTTAGGAGGATAAATAAATCAATACTTAAAAACAACATCAATAGAAAGTATCAAAGTAGGCATATGATTTTAGGACGTACTCGTAAATAAGTTTATGCCATTAAATTATTATTTTCTTGATCTCTTTTTAAAGGGGGAAAAAGGGGGAGTATTTTATTTTGTATGTTTGTTACGTGATTTCTCCGCCAATTATGAAAAATGATTTTGATGATTCTTGGTAGGTCATACTTCAGAGGTCATACTTCCATATAAGTTTTATTAACTTTACTTGGGTAGTTTTTGAGTTAGCTTCAATAATACGTGTTTTTCCCGCTTCGTCTATATGTCTATATGGATGATATTAAGTCCCTGTCACTGATATTTACATAGCAGGTAGTGGTATTCGAATTTGTAAGGGGTATGTACCACAACAATAAAATTGTAAAAAAAATTGAAACAACTTAAAAAAAACACTGAAATGTGCAAAATTACTTTAATTTCGGAAGTCGGTATCTTTGTTTCTGTTTTTTGCGTTTTTTGCCACCGACTTTTTTTAAAGTTATTTTTACTTTTCAGTGTTTTTTTTAAGTCAATTTTTTTGTAAAAAGTTTTAGCATTTTCTCTTGTGGGGCTCATAGCTTAATATATATGCATATAATAACGGCATCACGGGTTGATCGAAGGTTAAGCTACGCTTGCCGATATCGGTTCGTGGTGACCATCCATTACATATCGAGACCCCTCCATAACTCGGAAAGTACGTTTACCCTTTGTTCCCGGCTGTCATTCGAAGATCTTTAATATTCGTTACGAATATCCAGAAGCCCAAAAGTCTGAGAACCAGCCTTACCAAGGGGTATCGTGTTACCCAGTAACTGGGTTCTGGAGGTCACATAAACAGACGCTCCGTGAAAAATACTGGTAATCAGCTGCATCCTATTAGACTGGAAGTCGACCCCAACATAGTTGGGAAGACCAGTGATAGCAGTGGCTAGGCACGCACCTCTGACTTTTCGGATACATGGCCGTATTGTATAATTATCACTTGCTTCAAAAACGGTGAAGGAAAATATCGTAAGGAGGCATGTCTGAGAGATATTTATCTACGGCATGTGAAGCCAAGTCAGAGGCCCATGGACGGCTTTAAAATCTGACACCAGGTTAGTCGCTAACCACACGAAAAAGAAAGAAGGAAGAATAGTTGGGAAAAGGTTAGGTAGATTGATTGATTTTGAGTGGCTCATAGGTATTATACCACTGCATGTATTAATAAATCCGCATGGCTAAGATGCACTACACTGCATTGTCAATTCATTGATGGGCGACCATTCTTTACACAAATGAGCTTAAATTAAAATATACACTTGTAATTCGTCATTTACAAGAGTTACGATAGTACAACGGTTGCCAACCATACTGTTATTAAAAACAGTATTATACTGTTTGCACTCTAAAATACTGTTTACTGTTCAACAAAAATAAAGTATAAGAATATACTGATTTCACTGATATCCAGAGCTTAGGTGCCTATATAAAAAGTTTAATCAACTACATACATTTTTATAAATAAATGTTTTATTATTTATTTATTATAGAATATCATGCATACACCTGGGCGTGGGCGTGGTGGTCCTGCTGCCTTAATTTCAAAATGAAGCTGTAGTGCTATTCGGTAAAAATATCACTATTTATTTTCCCATTTTAACCGTAGTATACTTTATTTCGAAGAATTCCACTTTGCCCCACCAAGACTGGAATGCCTAAAATTTTGCAGTAGAATTTGCCCCACTCATTCGACTGGGTAGGGCAGATTCCACTAGTCTAAAAACTTGTGGATTCTGCCCCACTAGGGTTGGCACCTTAGAATTTGTGTAGGTATCCATGCCAAATGATGATTAATCTGTGATTTTAGTAGTTACAATGATTAATATCATTTGGTTTTCTATTTACGGGGAAAAATCATACTCAGGCAGACTAGTGGAACCTGCCCCACCAAATCGAACTAGTGGAGCAGATTCCACTGCAACATTTTCGGCATTCCACTTTGCCCCACCAGTGGGGCGGCTTAGTGGGTCAAAGCGGAATATCTTTTTGTTTCTTGTACAAAAAGTTGGCAACCCTTGTTAGTATCTACGTACGCATGTTACGTTAGTATTCATTACGCCCTAAAGTCTGGGCTAAAAATGTACAACCTTGAAGCCAGACTTAAAACCTCACGCTACGTAACTGCAGTAAACAATCTCGCAGTATAATCCTAATTGCTTATTTTACGACACCCATGGGAAAGACCAAACAGTCCGTTTAAAACCTTCGAACTGTACGACAAAATGATGGGAAATCGGGATTTTAGAACGTTGTAGTATTTTCGATAGCTTTCGTGAAACTCGATATTTTACAACAAAAGAAGGCTAACATTACTTAAACACTTTTCCAATCATCATCATCATCATCATCATAATTTCAGCCGAATAACTTTCACTACTAGACATAAGCCCCCCCCAAGCACCGCCACTTCGACCGATTCTGTGCTTCCCGCATCCAGCGGATTCCTGCGGCCTTCACAAGGTCATCGGTCCATCATGTGGGAGGCATTCCAACGTTTCATCTTCTGGTACGCGGTGGCCACTCCAGAACCTTACCCCCCCCCCCCCTTTTCTAATCAAGCTAATGTTAATATGTACTCGTTTAAATACGCTCGCATGATACTGTAATTCTGGGTACAGTTTGGTGAAATATAACATCCTTTGAAATAATTTAGTTTTCATGTTGCGTTTCACCAATCTGTACCCGGCATTACAATTCTGATACAAAAGGACACATACTATTTTTCATACAATAGAAGGCGACATTACATACAGTAGGTATAGTAACATTAATTACATTACACCCAACATTAATAACATTAATAAAATATTAAATTGATACGTAAAAGAAACACTCTGTACACGCGCACTTGTCGCACTTATCTTTCCACGTTGAAAGACAAGTGGGCGTGCACGCTGTGTTGCTTTTACGTATCAATATAATATTTTTTGTGAATATTTTATTGATAAAAAAAAAAAAAAAAAAAAAAATTAATATTTTTGCATGTATGAACGCTATACTATTGCTGGTTAACGAGAACGCTTTCTGTTAGTTAACATACTGTACTACGGTGACGACAGTACCTCCACTATTCTGCTAGATATTCCTATTATTGGTAGGTACAGATGCTAACATGAAAACACGAGTTGCTACAGGTACACCGACAAATGCTCGCCTATAAGTAATTTCACATCTGCGCCGTCAATATGTCGTGCCTTTACGGTGACGTCACTTCAATGAAAGTCAAATTCGAGTTCGTGATTGGTTGAGTGGTGACGGCATAGCCCCCTTATCTTTCACGAGAACAGCGTGAAAAGTTTCCGTTTAAAACGTATGTTTGGGTAAAAGAAGTTTGGGCTGTACTTACTCGTATAAATGTACGTACAGCACCTCTTGGTGAACTTTTCGATTACAATAAAATATCGTTGCTTTGGTAAAATATTTAATTTGTTTATTGTCATTCATATTTAATTTGTTTGATGTCTATTTTGATTCGAAATCAATAGAGTTATGATAAGTTGATAATTGTACCAATATTACGATATCTTAATTAGTAGAAGAACTGATTGAGGTTCTCAATCAAGAAGAAATTGTTATTAGTTCGAAGAGTACTTCAAAGTTTACTTAAAGTTTTGGATGGCCACTTAGTACTTAGACCAACCAAAAGTTTGATTAAGCATCAGATCTATTTTGAAGTACTTATAGAAACTTAAAGATATTCGTGTTTATCTTAGCCTCAAGGTATTAGCTGAGATTGCTGAGAAATTGCATTTCAGAATTCAACAAATCGTAAAAGTCGATTAAATAAACCAACTTCTACGACTTCCATGTGGATGATGATATAATAAGTTCCTGTCACTGTTATTTACATAGAAGGTAGTGGTATTCGAATTGCAATTAAATGAAAGAAAATTTAAAACTCATATTAAAAGAACACTTTGTAAACAAGCATGACCTATTACAAATTAGAGGATTATATCCGTAATAAGAATGCTTGGAAATATGCTGGTCCTGCTCCATAGGATAATCTAGAATATAGACAAAATCAAATTAGTTGCTAATTTACATACTTGTCTTTTATTTTATATGACATTGATTTTACATTCTGTGATTACTTCCTCACACACTGACTTATTAATTGTAAAATTTGTAAATATGTGAGCAATATATCACATAATTAATTTACCTGTTGTTGCTTAATTTTAATCCTTTTTACCTATTGGGGTATAGTAATTTTATTCTGGGTGCATCGTCTTCACATATAATTATATAACTAATTTACCTATACAAAATATTTTAAAAGAGTAACGGTGGAGTTTCTTGCTCATTCTTCTCCATACGAAAACTTTACTTTTTACTAGAATCAATTCTATTGTGTTGTAAACGTTGACGGTCACAAGTGCCATATAAGGGCCTATTTGAAAGAAATTATTTGACTTTGTTTTGTGTGGGTTAGGTACCACAACTAAAAAGTGAAAAATAAAAACTTTTCGGTGAACGGGTAACCAGTCGGTGCCCTTAAAAAGTCAAAAGTCAAAAAATTCAAACAATTTATTTCAATTAGGCTCTTTTTTTTTTTTTTTGGAGGTTTGGAAATCATCAAATGACTTCTCCCGCTCTGGGCAGAGCGAGAGCGGTGTGTCAGACTTTTACTGACTAAAACCCACCCGTGTTCCTTCCATTGCCTGTGTGCTGGGGCCGCGATATCCCTTTCGGACAAACCCGCGACCCCAGTCAATTAGGCTCTTATAAGGCACTTTTGAACGTCAATTTTACAAAAAATAGAATTGATTCTAGTCGCCCCCTCCAAAAGGTAGTTTTCGTATGGAGAAGAATGCGCAAGAAACTCCACCGTTACTCTTTTAAAATGTTTTGACAATATTTTGTATATATTAATTATATGTGAAGACGATGCAAGTAGAATAAGAGAACTATACCATGATAGATAAAAAAGAATGAAAAATGAAGCAATTACAGACAAATTAATTATGTGAAAGATACATGGTGCTCACATATTTACAAACATTGTTAAATTATACGATATTTCTAATATTTTAACAAGTAATAGTAATAAACTAGTAAACTTTGGTTTTCCAATTTTGTATTTTCGTTTTGTGCCACCGACTTCCGAAATTAAAGTTATTTTTCAATTTGTACTGTCTTATTTGTAAATCAGATGGTTTTATTATATAAAGATGAAAGAGAAGATGATGAGAGAAGAAGATTTTTATTTATGTTTAATTTTAATTTTATGTATGATTTTTGTAATTTGACATTTTAATTTGTTACGATTCTTTTTATTTTATTTTTTTTATTTTATTTGTATAATTTGACATGTACCTACCTATGTTAATTTGTTATGTTTGACTCTGTTTTTAATTTTTTTGAATCATATATGTAAATTAATTTTATATTCTACAAATTGAATTTGACATTTCCCTTAATGTTCCCTTTTGGTGTTTTTAATCTTTTTATTTATTGTGCTAGAAGGAAAGTGAAAATAATTAGTAATAATGTTAATTTTATTAGTCGCTAATTTATGTTTAATTATTGTATGCCCTACGGGCGGGACATAGCTGAACGAGATTTCTCAAATATTTAAGAACTGTACTGTACCTACCTATGATCCACAATAAATATATTTGATTTGATTTGATTTGAAAGAGTTCTAATAAGTTTCATATAAATGTTGCGACGGTCGCGAGTATAGGTTTGTGCTTTCAAAAAACATAACATCACTCCTGTAAACTCCAAGGGGTAAGGCAGAGCTGTACCTATGGCACACGTACATTTCACCAGTTCATTCCTTATTCTTTAATGTTCTTAAATAAATTACATCTCATCAATTTGATTTTAAAATGTGATGTACTAAAGTGGGCTTAAATCTAAATTGAGTTTTTCAAACCCTTGAGCTCAGAGCGACAGAGGGTTAAAACTAGGAGGGTAAAATCTAGAGTACCTAAAATTTTTACATAAAATACAAATAAATATAAAAGTAGCTACTATTCGTATAGTTGGGATATTGGTTGGCTTACGTTTATATATCCCTGGGAATGGAAGGTAATCCCTGTGTGAGCTTAAAGCTTAACATGCCAATTTATTTGTATTATTTTCACATTTAACCTGTTTGCTGCTCATTATTGAGAAACGAATTATTATAAGCCGGACTCAGTAATAGTTCGACAACTAAAGCACAATAATCGAAAATCATGACAGCGATTAACGAGGTTATACAATGAATTCGATTAATTTCCAAATCAGTTAACACTTTGTCGAATTTGGACGGATAATTAACGAAATAGGAAGAATGTGTATTTTAACAGAGCATCTACTCTCCTATTCTGAGACGTTTTGTGGGGGTGATGAACTGATGAATGAGTGAGGCGCTTCCTTTCGCCTGTGCGTTGTCCCCATGAAGCGAGCTCAAATATTAGGTTTAAATTTATATGGATGGTATGTTTACTAACATTAATTATAAGAAAATTACTAACACAGTGGATCTAATGTTATCCGAAATAAAGAATTTATTATTATTAGTCTTATTTAAGAACTTCAGGACAGAAAATTAAATTGTAACTTTCAGAGAAATAAAAAAAAGAAAAGAAAAGAAAGAAAGAGAGAAATGCGTCCAAAGGATCATAAGTTTGATTTCAGGCAGGGAACCACGTTTGTTTTTAGGTATATTTTTAAAGAAAATAGCTACGTATTCGGGAATCACACTATGTTTTTTTCCTTATGACTGCTCGTGCACCAATTCGTGTAAAAATAATTATTCACTCATCAGAATAACTCATTTTAATAACAACACTTTTATCTAACATAACATAACGCCTTGTTTCTCCTAAGGTTTGAGCACATATGTACCTATAGTATATAGGTACCTCGATTGCCTCGTTGGTCTAGTGGTCGCAGGCGCTACTGCTGAGCATGAGGTCCTGGGTTCGATTCCCAGGTCAGGCAAAGTGTTATTGAGTTTTTCTATCAGGAATTTCTCAGTAGCAACCACGAGTCTTGATTTGTTCCCGTATGATGGCAATAGACTCGCCCCCTATTACATGAGATTTCAAAATAACTGGTAAAATGTTGGTGTACTATAAGTATATCTCTGCCCAACCTTTATTATTATTATACTAAGAGCGTTGTACGTCTAGCGCGGGAAGTCAAGTTTAGGTAAATTCTTTGGAAAAACCACTCACACAGAAGCACGCATACATGTGTGCGTAGAGTTGGCGCGTTCGGTCTGTTTATAGTCAGACTAACCCACTTTGATCCGTTCAATTTAGAACAATAATTTATAGTAAATAATCAATTGGAATTTAAATCCTATAATTCGTGTAAATAATAATATTAAAATGAAACAGTTTATTTATCTTACGATTCTTGTCGTGTTAATTTAACATTAGGCATAACAATTAGATGAATCATATTTATTTCTTAATGTTCATCTACTGGTGTTATTATTATTCCGAGCAACAACAAGCTCAACACGTCGTACTTATAGCTACATTATGGGTACTATTAACATTAGCATGTCGGTGACGTGAGTCCATAAGATTTTCCTCTACCAAAAATCGCTCAAAGCGCTCAAAGAAGTTTTAACTTAAAAAAAAAAAGTGTGCGTTCAGGGGAACCCTGTCAGGGACAAAGTTCGTTCTCACGTATCATTTAAAACAAAAACAAAATTTTCGCAGCCGCCATCTTGCATTTACATTTTGACCTCAGTATCGGCTATGGTTTCGGTCACGTACTGTTAACGCACCCGCGTTAACAGTACGTGACCGGTTAAACCTCTCGAAAACGAATGCCTCTAAATACTGTCATAGCCGGATCGAGAGAAAGTGTGTCCACATACTGCCCTAAGACTCACATCGTTTTCGACTTTCGGCAATGGCAAACATCAAGAAATAATTACAGCGTCCGCGCTGTGTCTTTTTGCAATACAAAAGTATGTTCAGTATTTAGAAAGATAACAAATTACAAAAAAGAAAATTCGTCTTCGTAGAAGACGGTGGATCCTCTCCATAACATCGAATGCAAACCATATCGGATGAAATATATCGTCTGTACCTGCTCCAGATCGAAAGATGAATTTCTTCTAAAGCTTCACTAATTCTCTTCCAGACGTCGTGCAAGTGAGCGGAATGTAAACGGGGTGAAAACGACACCCATAACGAAAAATGTGAAAATTTTCTCAGCCGCCATCTTGAATTTATATGTTGACCTCACTGGTGCCGATTCTCTTGTACACCGAACTATCACAAAAATTCCATACTTTTGGCTATGAGAATCATAAAGCTGTTCTCCAAAAAAAAAAAACTAAATTTAAAAATAATGTTGACAGCTAAAATCGAATTTGACAATCGCGACTCCACGTGGTACTCGTTTGCCCTACCCCATGAATTGTTTTTTGAGCCGGAGGCGCACAGGGGGGGCAGCCTCGACGTGTTTATATGGATTTTTACTTTGTCTATGGAAAAAATGAAAAATTCTTACCTACTTGTTGAGTTTTAAGGGTTTAACGGTTACCTGAAGAGGGTCGAAATTTTCATTATTTTTGCGATAGGATACTATTTTCGAAATATAAGCAAAAAAAAAAAGATACAGTACTGTTTTTGCACCTGAAGTCGAGCTGTTAGTGTGGATTTTAGTTGACTGAATTTGACGTTTTTCACCTAAAATTTTAATTGTAAAAAACCAAACCAGACTAAACCTGACAATTTTTAATCGCGATTAAAAAGGTATGGGATGTCATAAACTAAAATTCACAACAACATCTCGACTTTACGTGCAAAAACAGTACCTACTGTATTTATTTTTTCTTTTGCTCATATCTCGAAAATGGTGCGTCCTATCTCAAAAATAATGAAAATTTCGAACCCCTGTATAAAACCCCTAAACCTCAACATGTAGGTAATATTTTTTCATATTTTCCATACAAAAAGTAAATTCCATATAAAACACGTCTAGACTACAACACATGCGCGCCTCCGGCACTAAAAAAAAAAACACAGGGCAAACCACGTGTACCACGTGGAGTCGCGATTGTCAAATTCTAGTGGAATTTTAGTGATAGTTTAGTTCGATGTAAAAGAGAATCGGCACCATTATCGACTTTAACACCCTAAATTAGTTTTCAAGTAAGTGAAAAACCACCAAACCGCCAAATCTTAGTACTTTAGTACTAAGATTTGGCGATCATACTATAATCGTGCAATATAGTAAGTACGCACGAAAAAGGTCAACAGTGGTCAGGCAGAGCGCTGAGCGATACGTCCACTCTCTGGAAGGCCTCACGGCCGACTAATTTGAAATGGTTTTTTTTTTCTGTGTAGGGCATCTCGTAGTTGACCACTGAGGTCATGACTACTTAACCGGTCAATCCTGTGGCTGCCTTAAGCCTTCAGCCAGGGACAAAACTATGCTAATTCAAACTAGGCGAACGCTCGCTAAGGGCACCCCCTGTGGGGTACGAACCTCGGCTTGGGGCGTTCGCTGGGGGGAGGATAGCAAGAGGGACAAGCTGGATCAAAAGTATTTAATTATTATTAATAGGGAAATTTAAAGCTACAGGCTCAGCATCGACGCGGGCTGGCGCATCGTCGAGCAAGGGTCTCCGACCTTTGCTCGACGATGCGCCAGCCAGCGTACAGCAGGGAGTATCGTTTACTCGGGAGGGTAGCGATCGCGGACCTTTGCGGCGAGGTCGGAAAGTGTGTCGGTGTGTGTGTTTTCTCACTGTACTGGTTTCCCTATTACTCTCCTGGAGGAGGGTTATGGGTTCGTCTGGGTCAGAAAGGATTTGCTTCGGGCGGCGGGTCTTACTGATTTGACTTGGGACATAACTGGCGGCCTCGACAACCAGAGGGTTGCGATGGGTGGCGGCGGAATCAAACAATCGCTTGGAATTGCGTTTGAGAAACTGGTGGATTGTGGGGAGTCTAAAGTCGAGATGGAGGGTCTCGTTCCTACAGAGCCAAGGGGCTCCCATAGCCTTACGAAGGAATCTGTTCTGTACCACCTGCAATCTATGGATTTTTCGGGGCTTAGCTTGGGCAAAGACGGCGCCCGCATAGGCCATGATGGGGCGAATGCACGTTGTGTAGATTCGCAATTTGCACCTAAGTGACAATTTGCTACGTGCATTTAACATGGAGTGGAGTCTTCCGAGAGCGAAAGCGGCCCGCGCGCGGGCCTGCTTTATGTGGTCTGCGAAAGTGAGAGATTCGTCGAGGACCACACCTAGATACTTAGCTCGCTTCTCCCAAGGGATCGGCTTGCCGAGCATGGTGATGGGTTGGGGCAAGGGGGGTCTGTAAGATACGTGCGTTTTTGAAAATAAAACCGCTTGACTTTTGTTAGGGTTTACTTCGATCCTCCATTTTCTAAGCCAGGCGCCGAGTTTATCGACTGCGGTATGGATAATGCGGGCTATCGAATCGGGCCCAGCGCCCCTGTAGTAAATGGCCGTATCGTCTGCGAACAGAGCCAACTGCGCCTTTTTACTCTTTGGGATATCGCTGGTAAATAGAGTGAATATGAGGGGGGCAAGCACAGAGCCCTGAGGAATGCCTGCGCGGATGGGACGTGGAGAGGATATTGCACCTTCGATGCGATAGCGGAATGTGCGGTTCAACAAAAAGTCTCGTAAGATGAGCACGAGACGATCTGGGACACCGAGTTGGTACAGCTTATATATTAAGCCGTTGTGCGAGACTTTGTCAAACGCTTTCGCTATATCGAAGAATACTGCACCGGTAATCAAACCGCGCTGGAAGCCAGCGCTTATGTGTTCGATTATCCGGTGGGCCTGATGCACGCTAGAGTACTGGGTGCGGAACCCAAACTGTTCGTTGGGAATGAGGCCCTTGGTCTCAGCGTAGTCTCTGAGACGCTTATAAATAAGCCTCTCATAGACCTTGCCGAGGACTTTGAGCAAACTGATGGGGCGGTAACTCGAAGGCTCGGTTTTGGGTTTGCCGGGCTTCGGGATACCAATGACGGTGGCGTCTTCCCACACTTGTGGAAAGAAGTTGTTGCTTAAGGCACCATTGAAGATGGTAGTCAGTAGCACATTCCGGTGGGTGGGGAATAGCTGAATCACCCTATTAGTGATTCCATCTGAGCTGGGAGCTTTACGGATTTTCAGGCCCTTGATAATGTCGTGCACTTCGTCTGGTGTGACGGGGGGCAGAGGACTTTCAGGGTCTTCAACGGGAGGGAGAGAGGCTCTACGTTCGACTTCAGCGTCGACCTCTGAGAGGTGAGCTTGGTCTACTGGTAGAGTGCTGGGTGAGCATTGTGCCTCTAGACTATCGGCTAGGCATTCAGCCTTGTCGATGTCGCCGAAGGCTATGGTCTTGTCGGGGCGGACTAGGGGTGGTGTGGAAGCGACTTCCTAGGACTTGAGTTTCCTCTGAAGTTCCCAGAAGGCTAGGTGGGTTGGCTCTAGGTCGCTCTGCATCTTTTCCCAGCCCGCGTCACGCAGCTCCTGTATGCGTGTCTTTACAGATCTCTGTAAATAGCGCATATGGGCTTTGTTTGCGGCACAGGGAAAGTTGCTGTATGCACGAACAGCTGCGTTCTTCTCAGTCGAAAGGTCACGCACTTCGTCAGGTAGTTTCCAGCGGGGTCTTCCCCCACTGGGACTTCCCTTGAGCAGTCGCTCACGACGGATTGTACGTGATCAGTGAGTGAGTCGATCGCGGCCGTTGTTGCTGCGATAGAGTCGAATTGGTTGGGGATGGAGTCCAATTGGGGGGGACGTGTTGGATTTCAGCTGGGTGTTTACTTTCCTCCAGTCCGTTACCCTTTTGGTGGTCGGAGGGTAATTTGAAATGGTTTGCGTGTGGAGTTTTATAGTAGTTTTAGAGTAGTTTTAAAATATTTCTAGAAAAATAATAGAAAACATTTAGTTAAAATTTTAAATTGCAAGTTTTTAAGAAGATGTTCTACTATTACAGTCACCTATTATTATATTAAATTAATAAAGATATATTTGTAAAAAAAATCATTTTATTGACGAAAATTTCTTTATAATTTCGTTTTGTTTGGATTTTTATTTCTCAATTCGGGAACCTAAAATGGTTTTTTTTTTAAACTAAGTTTTTTCCTAATGATATTTGTAGTTAGATAAAAAATATTGTTAGTTAGGTTATATTTGTAGCTTCAAAGTTGACGCTCGAAGTGAAATTATCTTGATAGAATTCACAAATACTTTATTAATCTAAAAATTTTGCTAACTAAGTATTTAGACAACAATATTTCCTGAAATGATTAGTAATTAATATGGTTTTAAAATAATATTTGATGGATATTAACTGGATCGAAAAATACTTATTTTGAGCCAAACAGCGCACGGATGGCGTAAACGCTCTTAATACGTGAAGCAAAAACTTTGTACCCCTTTTTATTACGAAAATTATGCGGATGGAGGAGTATGAAATTTGGTACAGTTAAAGTTTATATGGAGAAGGAGTGCAGAAAGCTAAAATTTTTATATAATATACATTAGAAACAAATTAAATTAATAAAAAAAAACATTACACACACTACCATGCGTTTGACACAAGATGGCTACCTTATAGAATCATGACATTTAAATGAATTATGGTCGAATTTCGACCTCTGGGCGACCATTAGTTTATATAAATACACTCGTATGTCAGTCACAAAAGCTTTTATGAAAGCAAACATTTTTTGTTCTTAAAGATGCATTGGGCTAGGAATCTAATAAAAACCCCTTGCATCTATTTATTTACATTCTTGGCTTAGTTTTGTATTAAAAGAGCGTATCTGTAACGACCTGCGGTGTTCGTACGCGATCAGGATGCAATCTGTTACCTGGCACGCACTATTAATCTCTAGGAAGCTAATAAATCGCGTCTACGCCTGGAGCACTACAGTCCCAGTGCACTAATACATCGTCTGATATTATGTGCACAGTATTAATAGGAACACCCTGTGAGAGACGATTAAATCTGTGAAAAGCCATTAAACATGTTGGGAGTGCTAAGATTTTTATAATTTTAATATCACGCATTTTTAATATGTTTGGAGCTGAACCCAGACAGGCCCTTCACTTTGAGTAAATTATTTAATCACAACAGCTCTCAAAACGGTGAAAGAAATCATCTGCATGTTCTAGAACCAAAAATTATAAGATTACATCTACCAACCCGCACAGGACCCACGTGGTGGACTACGGCCCTCTCCCTCTCACAGAGAGGAGGCCTGTGTCCCCAGCAGTGGGAACATTAGAGGCTTATTATGCTAAAATCACACACGTATTATTCAATGTAGAAACTGAGATTATTTACACCTAACAGATAAAATCCATTTCTTTGGTCGACGAAAAATCTGGTATCAGGATAGTTTCGAAATTTTCTCGTATCTCTTCATTAAAAATTTCCCCGACTTTTGCTATATACGAGTAGGTCAACATTTTGTGTCATATGGCAAAAAGAATTGCATGAGTTCAATTAACAAGCAGCCCGGCGCACTATTTCGAACGAATACAACTCCTGTAAACCAGAATTCACAGCGGTGACTAATAAGAGAAGCACCGAGACAGTGAACTTCATTCAGCACGTTTCAGAGAAATTATTAAACTGTTGAACTATTGGACCCTAAAACAAATTCCTAACCAAAATTATAAATGCGAAACAGAGTTTGCTTTTTTGTTACACAATCATGCAAAAACGACTGAACGGATTTAAATTAAATTTGGCCCAAAGATGACTTCTATAACTTGGATTAACACTGGATAATTTTTATACCGGTAGTACTTTGCATGCGTACAAGACGGTATTCTGTTCACGACAAGTAAAGAACTAGGCTTGCATGAATCCACGATAGTACTCGTTTTTCAATCATTAGTAATATACGACTAATAAATTAACAGGATTTGAATGTAATTTGGCACACAGATAGTTTATAAACTGGACACAGGACTTTTTATCCCGGTAGAAGATTTCCGTGGGATAATTTCAGATCTCCGGAGGAGTATGAAGTATTATCAAGTCAAGAAAATTATTGATATGTACCAATATGGACTACCAACTCAAATCCGTAGGTTTATTCAAATCACAACTGTCATTATTTGACAGTTGTAGAAAATGACTTTAGCACGGCAAATTGACGTAAGGTGATGCCCTGATTGTAGTAAGTTGAGTCAGTTCTGCACAGTGTAAAATTAGAATCGTGCCGTATACTCGTATATTATATTCTGACTACTAATTCATCTGCCAAATACAGAATACAGATAGTTTCCACTAACAGCAAGTAACGACGTATTGCAAGACCCAGTGCATTTACACCACGGAATAATTTGAACATTAATATGATAGTTTACGTATTTAAACAGACAAAAACCTTGTTATTGTGAGTAACTCTTTTATGAGTAACAGTATCATAAAACATGTCGGATAAACACAGCCTTGACCTTCGCAGAATAGCATTTAAGGAAATTATTTATTATCAAAGGAAAGTAAATAGACACATTAATCTTACATATCGGAAATCCTACGTTCCAGTTTCGGATGTTATGCCTACACTAACACTACAGACCATTTAGAGCAGTATTATGGGAAGATTTATACACATATGTATTTTATCTTTTTAACCGAGTTCATAAAAGAAGGAGGTTATAATATGTTAGTCTGTTTATTTTCTTGTAATTTTTTTTTTCTTCGTTTCAATTGTGTACTGATTTTTTATATTATTTTTTCATTTGTTAGAGGAAGCTTACGCGGTGGTCCCATATAAATTGTATTAACTTTGCTTGTGTAGTTTTTCAGTTAGGTTCGATAATACGTATTTAAATCTGCTTTGTGTATCATGATGATATTATAACACTTCCTGACACTGTTGTTTACATAGCAAGTAGTGGTATACGAATTGGTGTGGGGCCTACCCCACACCAATTAAACAATGAGAGGCTTTTTTTTTTAAATATAAACTTTTTTACAAAGAAAAACTATCCACTTCCGAAAGAAACACTACAAAGTAAAAAATAACTTTAAACTCGGTGGCAAAATACAAAAAACAAATCCGAAGACACCCGACTTCCAAAATTAAAATAATTTTTCACATTGTACTGTTTTTTTTTTAATGGTTCTTTTTTTTTGTAAAAAAAGTTTTTTTTCTGTTCAAGATATAAGTATGAAGAACTCATGTAGTGGTAAAAAAATAGTCAGTCAGTAAACCTATTGTATATGGGAACAGTTATGCGTACCTTTGCTAATGTTTTTAAAATGCCTAAAATTCTTTCTCCAAAAGTAACCATAGTGCCAAAGTATAGCTTAGTAGGTTAGATTCATAGATTACGACGGTATTCAGTTCTATCCCATGAAACAAACCAATTATGCCATTCACTGGGCACAACTCCAAACTTCAGGTTGCTACTGAAAGATTTCTTAAAACTCAATAAAACTTTTTCAAATGCGGAAATCAAGCTAAGCTTCTTACTCTAGATAGCAGAGCTTGCTAAAACTAGACCAGTAAGGGAGTTAAGATTTATCTGATTTGTAATTCCTTTAACGTCTCTTTCTATTATCATCCATTAGCTGATTGTAAAGGGCCCCAGTTAGCTAAACTAGGAAGAATTAAGATGGATGTGTGAACGAATTTGCACTTTAATTTCTGGAGAGTAGTCTTCATAATTTTCAGTTTCAGGCGAAACGACTACCGGCTTTAGATGGTAATATTTTAAGGAAAGTAGGTTTTTGGTAGTATAATTTTATGTGCAGATAAAGATAGAAAGAGAAGTAGATGTAGGTATACTTAGTTAAGTTTTCAAACCACATTTTGTTATAACTCCAAGAAAAATCACTATGACCTAATTTTTACTGCTGACGTAATGATTCAAGCTTGTAGAAAAAATAAGTAGCGACCCACCAAAGGTTCATTTTCGGTTTCGGCAAGTTTCGGCCAAAAATTCTAGTTTCGGTTTCGGCAGAAAACCTTCCGAACCTTCGGCTGCACCGAAAGTCTGCGTTCGTGAATTATCGCGCGTCGTTCGGCTGACTTCGGGTGAGTTGAGAGTAAAATACTCAATTAATGAGGTCCTTCCTTTATAATGTAAGTTGTTGATTATTGAAAAAAAATTGTTCCATGTAGTAGTTAACATGTTGGTAATTTTTTTTTTTGGGTTATAATTGTTATATAAAAAAAAAATCAAACAAATTATCACTTACTTAAATTATTCTTTTTTATTTTATTTAACACGGTGTTAACTGTCTGTATAAGTGTAAAAAATAAGCAAAATTTCAGTAAACAATTGATTTTTTAAATGTCTAAAAAAGTTTTGGTTTCGGCCGAAACTAAGAGAGATACCGAAGATTCTGTTTCGGTTTCGGTAGAAAGTCCTGTTTCGGTCGGATACTAGAAATAAGATAGCGTTTACCCAAGTTTCCTTCATATTATTCAACAACAAATCCATACCATGTTTCGCCTACCGGATTTGTGTACATAAATTCCCTCAGCATCAGGTACTAGGAACACAAAGCGTCATAGAGGGTCGTTACAGCAACTATTTGCGAGTAACAGAGCACGGTGGCATAGCTTCGAACGCCACAAATCCTTCCCTTGTCTTCTGCATCGATGCCAGACAAAAGGAACAATATAATTTACGTGGCTGGAAACGACGGAAGCAATTATGTTTACTTTGATTCAATAATAAGAGACTTGCTCGTATTTTGATTCAGATAAAAAAATCTGTAAGCACCTTTGTGATTGTTTAGTTTTGCAATGTATCAAAGCTATATTACTCAATCTGTATCTACAGTCGACTTTTTCTATTATATTTTTTTTTGTGTGGGCAAGCAACGCCGATACCGATCATTCTGCAAATGTCGAAAGTAAAAGTCGAAATAATAATTCACGGGAGTAAACTCACAAGTGGTACTACTGGCACTTTATAAAATAACATGGTCATGTTTAAGTATTTTATTACAGACTTTACACTTATTTTACAGATTTTATAAATTAAATAAATCGATTAAACTAACTATATGACCACTACTACGATAAATATGAGCATAGATATTATTTTACAAAGTGACATTAGCACCTGTCAGTTTATCTCACTGAATGATAATTTGACTGTAACAAACAACAATTTGTCTGAAAAATTCTCAGTTGTCACTATTATTGCAAGCCTGCATCTCACTGCTGAGCGAACCTCACCGTCGCTTTTGAAATATTTTGCTGAGAAATTGAAACATGAGTAAGCTGAACACACAACGTTATACAGGACTGTTAGTTGTAACACGTCTTATCTTCTACATCGATGAGACACAAAGGAACAAGTTGATATAAGTGGCAGGAAGCGCCGGAACCAATTATTATCTTTGTCACTTGGTTTTTTTTCAACAAAACTATTCGTGGAAGGAAGATACGTTCTGCAATCCTTAAATAAAATACTGTAACATAACTAAACAGACATGAATTGATTTAAAAAAATACAGCTAGTTTTTTCAGTAGCAAAAAAATCTTTCAGGTTCATTTTCATGTTAATAACAAGCCATTTCTTTTCTAATCTACGAGTTTTGAAGAGAAATAAAGTCGTAAACCCCAACAATTCATATAAAATACGTATGAATCGTGGGGGTTTACGACTTTACAACTCTTTTGAACATATACGAGCATTTCTTTTAGTTTGTAAGGCTTTGATTATAATAGTATACGTTCTCAAAGGTTATGTCAAAGTGAAATCATTTATATCAAGTAGATCATTAAAAGGCAATTAATTCTAAACGGTATTAGAATTTTTAGAATTTATTCTAAAAGGTAGTTTGGTATGGAGAAGAATGGGCAAGAAACTCCATTGTAAAGTTTTACAACATTTTGTACTACTAAACATCTAGGTTATGTAATTTACTGGATGAATTCGACGTCTCCTAAAACCGTTTGAATTTTGTAATTACAGGATTTACAGAAACAAATATACTTGGTAGGCAATATTTGGAATTTATTTTACTCTCAAAATTACGAGTTGAGATATTTTTTATTAAAATGCTAATTACTTTGTAATTACTTCAAACACATTTTTGCTCAAGGCTCATTTTTGATGAAATTTTCCTCAAAATAATGATAAGTAAGGGAATTGCTATGAATTCACATGGAAAATAAGGGGACTAAGGAAGTATTTAAAGAAAATGTTCGGCTGTGTCATTTTTTGCCGATTCAAAAATGTACCTACCTACATTCAAGTGTGGTAACAATTATAGTATACTAGCTATCGCACGCGGCTTCACCCGCGTGGAGATCGGAAATTAACCCATGGGACCGTTTTACCGAGACAAAATTTATCTTATGTGTTAATCCAGGTTATGATCTATGTGTATGCCCAATTTCATCCAAATCCGTTCAGCCGTTTTTACGTGATTGAGTAACAAAAATCCAAACATACAAACTTTCACGTTTTTACGAGTAATGTTATTTATAGTAAGATCCTTAGAATTTATTTGAAAAAGTTATTCCCAATTGATCACTGTTCTTATTTGTCATTGAAAAACTTTCTTCGCTATCTGACTGACCGACTCCGTGACAATTCAAGTGCCTGAAAATTGTTTAATTGAATTTGGGTTTGAAAACAAAAGCTCCCGATTCGTAGCTGTCAAATGTTTAAAACAAAACATGGACGAGAGAATATAATATTCCATTCAAGACCATTTTTTTTTTAACACATTGACATTACTAAAATTTGATAAGTCTTAAAAAAATATTAAAATAAGCCAACAAACTTAAAATAATAATAATAAAATTTACATGTATACAAAAGAGGGAAAGAATCTTAAGGCATCAAAAATTCGTCGACATCGCTGTCAATAGAAAAAATGCCCAAAACGCTCTGGCAGCATTACCATGTTGTATGGCGATGCTGATTCTTTTGGCCAAAAAAATACAGTTCTCTTTATAAAACTAGCCATACAAGGACAAATGAAAAAAATACAATGCCTTTTATGCAATTAAAACCTTCGCAATGGAATCAATTTTTAAAGTGCAATACAATGCTTTATCCATTGAAACCAGGTCGTCTAGTTAATGATTTGTTAATTAATCTTCCCTATTGTGGACTGTGTCGATGTGTATATAGGCCATTGTATCTTTAGATAACTGTATAGGCCATTGTATCTTTAGATAGCTGCATTGTATGGTATTGTGGTAGGTGTTGAACTATTTAGTAGGTACCTATAGTGAAATTGAAACTCAAAGTGTTTGAATTTAATTTGAATATTGTAGAAGAACATAATAAACTGGCAGAACAGACATTTTCCATTGTCATTCAATTTTATGCCTATATACCGTTTGTCCACCACACCGTGAACGGACGTCAACGAGAAAGAGATGAAGACGCCGAAGAAGCGACAGTACTTTTACTATGGCCGCGTAATCTCGTTTCTGGTTCGTTTTTACGGTGGACACACAGTGTTATGTTTTAAAATTGAAACTCGCAGAATGTTTACATATCATTAAATGCCATCGTTCTCGACCTCCGCACTCTAAGAAATCTCGTAGGAATTTAGTCTTTTCTTTGTGTCTTATTTGTTACCAACCAATTACTACAGCTAGCTATGATATTTGATAACATGTTACGCGAACAGTTTTTATCCATACGTTTAGAATAGCCTGACATGTAAACATTTAACTGAACAAACTGCAATATCTTGGCAGGAGTCAGAACATGCAAATGTACTGGAAATCCCATACTGTTGACAGTTGCTTTGCCAGCAGGACCTGCATAAGATGCCAAGATAAACTGGCACACCCTCTATAAATTGTATGTTGGTGTGGATTTGTATTGTAATAATTATATATTTAAAAGAGTGTCCTTGGAATTTCCAAGACATTACAAGTGAGTGTCACGGTGAAAGTTGTTTAGTATGACAGGTAGAATCACCCCCTTGACGGATGCAGGTATATTAATCACTACCCTGTATAGACATCAGACTGGAAGCTTTCTGCAGAACAAATAAATAAATAAACGCATAACAAACAAGTAAAATTATATTAAAATTTTAAAAACCCCCGACACAAAAATTTCCTCATTTCTCTTTCCTACTCTATCACCAGACCCTGTTCATCATCTATCTATCTATAACCTATTCATTAAAGTAAATAATGAATGTTTTAACCTTAGAGACTATGTTTTTCATTGAAATATTGCAAGAAATGTGCAGAATTTTCAAACTGTTTGAACAGTTTAGTCGACACTTTTCATGTTAAACAGTGGTACCATTCCAAGCGAATTGTGAATTGACATGCACACAATGCAAGTACTGACATTATTATTATAACTTCAGCTGCTCAGAAAGGACGATAAATCTTCTGTCCCGTTTTGCGCAAAATTATATTTTTAGGGAACGTAAAGTAGAACTGAAGTTTTGCTCCACAATGAGCTGTCATCGAAAATAGGTTTAAACCCAATGGGGTTTAATGATAAAACATAGTAAAACGAAGTCAAATAGTGTTTCCAGTTGGTCTTATCGCTTGGGCACGCCACAATTGTGGCGGCCCTCTTTGAGTAGTGGCTAGAGAGGCGCCACGGCGTCCTCACCTTCCGCCTGATGTAGGTCCTCACCGGACACGGTTGTTTCGGGAGGTTCCTGTTCCGCAAAAGGCGGGAGGAAACGCCACTGTGTACGTGGGTGTCACCACTGTGTGGACCGCCCGGAGGATGCTGTGGAGCATACGGTGGTGGTCTGCCCGGCTTGGGCGGAGCACCGCCTTGTCCTCACGGAGGCGAACGGCGGCGGCGATCTCTCGCGTCCGGGCCTGGCTCAGGCCATGGTCCGGAGCTAAAGTGCATGGGAGGCCGTCACTTCCTTCTGAGAAGCAGTAATTTTCGCGAAGGAGGAGGCGGAGCGCGCGAGGGAGAGGCAAGAAGCGCGCCCTCGCGCCCCTAGTCGCCGCAGGAGACGTCCCGGGCGTCGGGAATCGCGAGCCGCCTTCTGGCCACCGTATTTGCGGGCTTGCGGACGGTGAGCAATGGGTAGCTCGCCGTCCGATAAGGACCAGGCCCGGGTCGACGGCGCGTTGTGTTCCACGCGCGCCTCAAAGAGTTGTCAGCACCAACTGACGGGGTCCGTGAGGGCCAATGCCTGCCAGGGTTGCGAGTTTGTCCGAAAGGGATATCGCGGCCCCGGCACACAGGCAACGGAAGGAACACGGGGTGGGTTTTAGTTAGTAAAAGTCTGACACACCCTAGCTCCGGCCAGAGCGGGAGAAGTTATTGGATAATTTCCCAACCTCAAAAAAAAAGGGGGTCTTATCGTTATACGTAGTTTCCAACCTTTTACGTTTTTTGTGAAAATTTGTAACAGTGAACAACAAAAAGAAAAAAAATATGAAAAGAAATGGTTCGATTTTAAAACCACCGCTTATATGAATAAATCTTGTTAAAATATACATCAGATTTTATTTTCACGGTTTATAATGCGGGTTCGGTTCGGGTTTTGCTAAGAAAAACCTACATTTAAAATGAGCCCTCCGAGAGGGCTCCCGGCATCCCATATCCGACTAGGTGAGCCCTCCAGGAGGGCCCCCAGCACTGAACGTGTTAATACGCTAGCGAGTTTAACGCTAGCGAGTAGTTTTTCGATGACATCACGGGTCTGGTCTCACTGAGACGTATCCCGCGCGGAATGCGAGAAAAAATTCACTCGCGCCGAATGTGGCCAATAATTTGTATAGAGGTGTTTATTGACGCGAATAGTCGCATGAGTTCTTAATCATTAAAACAATCGATTCGCGCAGTCGTGTCCCGCATCCCGCGCAGGTTCGCTTCAGTGTACCCAGAACATTAAAATAGTATCAATTTTGAGTTGCGTTGACTCTTGACGTTAAAAATGCTTACGTATGCATCCAGGTATTTCAAGAACTCAGCATCGACGTACAAGTTTAGCACTCCTATATCTTGCCGGAAAAATTATTTACCTACACTTTCTTTGGAAATACTTTTTCTTACTTGGAAATGTATACCAGCATGTAATAAATATCGTTCTCGATACAATTTTGTTTCATTATATTTACCGGAACTTTGTTCAACTTTTGTCAGTAGGTAGAGAGAAAATAATGAGAGCATCATTATTTCTCCTTTAAATATATTTTGTTAAACGAACCGCTTAAACCAAAGCACTGAACGGCATTCACCGTCGAGGTGAAGGCTGTAGGTAGTATGAAAGTTACTTCAAATTGATCGTTATGGAAGAAAGACCTAAAACCTCTCTAGCAGTAGGCGTGTTTTGGCTTAAATTATTGTTGAAAACATTGTTGAAGCAAAAACATATGTAAGTACATGAGCTGCGACCCGCGGTTTCACCCGCATAAGGTTGACTGTCCACCGGAGTGGAGAGGAGAGGAGCGGAACGGAGCTGTGCCAATATTATTCAATGGAATTGCATAAAATATCTATATGTGTGTCTATTTATATGTGTGTACATAAACTGTTAAATAAATAAATAAAATCTCCGCTCCGCTTCAGTGGCCAGGGATTTGCGAACTAGTTTAAAAATTCATACAAAACCGGGAAGCGGAGCGAGGAAGCGGAGAGGGGAAACCCAGCGGTAAACCGGCCGCGGGGTATTGCAGCCCGCTAAAATTACTCGTCGCGTGAACTCGTCCTTGATCCGCACAGTCCACAACTCCGCTCCGCACTACCTCGCTCCGCATCAATGGACAGACGCAGTCCGCAAATCCGCTCCGCATTTCTCCCTCACTCCGCTCCGCTGCCTCGCTCCGCATCAATAGACAGGCAGCCTTAGTCTGGATCCCGAGAGAATATCGGGATAAAAGTTATCCTATGTCTTTCTCCAGGTCATGGTCTACCTTGTGCCAAATTTCATCCAAATTTGGTCAGCCATTTTTGCGTGAAAGCGTAACAAACAAACAAACTTACTTTCGCACTTATGATATTATATATGGCTAAGGATTACATAGCTATACAGCTATTACAAATGTAGTAAGCCCCAAATTGCCTCAAGAATACATCCACTCACATTTTATAAATTTTAAAATTAGGACCGCACGTCTTCCAGAAACTCTCGGGAGAATTGACCAGAAGCTAAAATGCTACCATAGTCGAATGTCTAGACTTTGACATGTTTATGTGTCGAGGCTATTTCCAGCCTGTATGGATGTATTGGAGCATCTATAGTTTACAAAGGCTGCTCTGAGTGCTTCTAACAATATCTTTCAATAACCAAAACCATGTCGTGTCGTAACTGAACTTTGCTTTACTGGAGGGACTTTTGTAGTTTCTGTAGGAGTACTTTCACAAATCAATGGATTACCTTGTGCAATAATACCCCGCTTTACGCGAGGGATGCGTGCGTTCCAGACAAAACCGCGTTAAGCGAAACTCGCGTATAACGGGGTATGATGAAGAATTAAGCCAAATAAATAATTAAAGTGCTTTTATTCCAAAATGAAACAGAATCAACCTATCAATTGTTACAGAAAAGTTTTTACTTATTCAATTAATTAGAAATAATTAGCTGTTTTTTGAGTAGTATTTTGGTTGCGTTCTGGCAAAAGTCTTCCGTAGCAAACAACACTGTTTTGTATTGCTTGCCGATACTTATAATGCAATTAACATCATTCTCTGATAATGGATCAATCAATGCATCCGCGTAAAGCGAGGCATTTAGCGCGAAATTATGAATTCAAAACCGAAACCGCGCCTAACAGCGTCGCGTAAAGCGAGGTGTTACTGTACTTTATTGGATCTGTTGTAAATATTTATTCAATTACTAGCTGCCCGCCCCGGCTTCGCACGGGTAGCACTATGTACCTACTTATCTACGACGCACCTACCTACCTACCTATCCTACCTACCTACCTATCCTACCTACCTACCTACCTATCCTACCTACCCTACCAAGCCTACCTACCCTACCCTACCCACTTACCTTACCTACCTACCTTACCTACCTACATACCTACCTATCTACATACCTACATACCTACCTACATACCCTACCTACATACCTACTTACATACCTACCTACATACCCTACCTACCTACCTACCTACATACCTACCAACCTACCCACCCTACTCTGCTAAATTCACATTCATCAAACGAACTGTCCAACGCGCGAAGTAATGACCTTTTCCTTTCAATAACAAACACAACAAAAAAAGAATTATCCAATTTGGTGCAGCCGTTCTCCAGTTTTGCGCTTAGCAACACATTTTACGATTCATTTTTATTATATAGAAGATTAGAAATGTCGATACTATTTATTTCAATCAATATCGAAATATATTGGAAATTATCTGTGTGCAACAGCCATTACGTACTTCCTTTTACATTGTATTGAAACTCGTGAGATGTAGCCAAAACTATACGTTTGTACTGATATTGAGATATTTGTGTTTCCTTAGAAACACAAATATCATTTCATTCATTTCATTTTCTGGTACCTAACTTATTAGGTACCAAAAAATCATTGGAGAATTCACAGTTCACAGATGTCTGGTTTAGGTGTATCTAGTAATTCATTGTAATAATACAATATGGTTTAGGATAGGTTCGTTATTTAGCTACTTACCCACCTATATTTGTATTTACTTGTTGCCTGTCAATAGACACACACTATCCATTATTTGATTAAGCGACTGTTTTGATTCATATCAGTTCATTAGTATCTACCCGAAGGCCCTAAGTGGAAAATCTGATGGAACCTGCTTTTCTAGAAAAGTATCCGATACTTTTGCTGCTTTAACATCAAGAGTGCTTGCTACCTTATCAATCAATCCATTTTAAAATTAAAACTACCCATACAATTTTTAATTCAAAACTGGCCAATACTCCAAAGCCCGTAAGTTAATTCCAGAAACGTATATATCATTGTAGAGTCCATAGTTTACGAAGGTCTATCGGGGTGGCGGACTTTAGTTATGCATGGCCCGGCGTCCCAGTCCTCCGTTAATTATGACGAGGCTCGCACTCTACTTGAAAATTGGATATTTAGGCCTGAATACCAGATTTTCGTGTTATTTTATAGATGCCGTCTACATTGTTGTGTTTATTAGGATATGGGATTGTTTTGTTGTCATCTGTCCTCGTATGTTAGGTAAAAAGTTTATTCATGTTGCCTTGGTGTATGTTCCATAATAGCTCTTTTTCATATTGCTGTGTTTTTGCTGTCATCATCAAAAGGATTTGGTGTTACCCTCTTTGTCAAATTCACGACCATTTCTTAATGTTTCAACTTGATAGCTTTCCTACGCCTGCCGCTTGCTTTTGCTGTATTCATTTTTTCTGTATACCTCACTGGTTACATCAATATTTCACCTACCTTAGCAAGTTCTTAAAATTATTTTAAGCCTAATTCACTGAATTTAAAACGACTTTCAATGAGGCCAGTTCCTCACAGTATAATTTCATCAGTAATATATTCAACTACCTAATTAGCATACGGTTGGTTAGTTACTCAACGAACAATGCCACCAATTTGCTAAACCACCACGCACTTCAACCGCAACAACTGAAGCCTAAATTTTCTAATCGGCAATCCGTACCTGTCAGACCTAATCATTTTATGCAGTTCGCAATTAGTCGCACAAAGAGATATATTAGCAACGCTGGCAATGCATTATCCAACTGTCACTACTTTGTCATTGTAATCTTCTGTGACGTTTACGGGTTTTATATGTGAGTGGTGAGGCAGTGCAGCTGGGGCAGTTATTTATTCATCTGATTTAAATTAGGGATTAGGTATAATGGAACTTTACATGCCTTCCGCGCAGTCGTATGGTCTGAGTTAGACAACGACGAAAAGTAGCATTTATTGCTGCTACTAAGAGCACACTATGACCATTTATGGAGACCTGTAACACAGGTATTCCTAGTACAGGCTCCAGTCTCCACTACATCAATGTATTTTTGTATACACATTTATGTACTGTACTGAGTGTTCATTATGTGGTGGAGAGAATAAACGTTTTTTATTATTATTTCCTTTATTTACATTTTTAAATATTTTTATAAAAAGAAAAGGGAAAACAAAAACATTTAAAAATATAAAAAATAGTAGCCCACCGGTATCGGGAACAGGGTCCAAGCTACCGGTGGTCAGGGCTCCTGAGAGAGTAATCTCCTAACGATACGCGCCGTGTCTAGAAGTACCGCTTTCTGTATCAAGCCCTTAATCCAGCTGCCTAACGAGAGCCTCCTTAGGTGTTGATCGAGGCTCTTGGCTATTATGCCATTGGCCGTCACGACTATCGGCACAATGACTGCTGTATCCACTTCCCACATGTCGACGACCTCGCAGGCCAGGTCGAGATACTTGATCTGCTTATTATTATTATTATTATTTAGGATCACAATGTCCCCAATGGGAAATATCTTCATATTTAGCCCTTGTTATTATATATCACTTTACTTAGTTCTTACCAAAACAATAATATATTTTTTTGTAACCAAAGAAGAAATAAACTTCAAGGAAAGATGTGCAGTCCAGTAGAAATACGATTATTTGAATTTCTCTCGTATGAATCATGAGTAAGATGCTCTTATTCATAGCGAGAATCTCATACATTCTTGTAAATTGCATCGTCTATTACAACGCATTATAACGTTCCGCTCTGAAATACTATTGAACTTGGTCCTATAGTTATTTACGGAATCCGACAATATAGTTTACTTAGGCTTTTTAGCCTAAGGAAACTAGATCTTACTAACACATATGTTCAGAAGAAAGTTGAAGAATTAGAACATAATGGCAAAGCAGAAACAATAAATATTGCGGAAGCTGCCAGCTATGTTAGGAGGCTAGCCAAGATTTATTTTTTACTGTGTATTTTCTGGTGTACAATAAAGTATTAAGTAACAACAACAAACCAAGATCAGCTATTTTTCTACCAAGCTTGATAATTTATATATTTCGTTTATTGAATGTTTTAACATATAAATAACATTTAAAAATATATTATTATTATTATGACAATTCAAAACATTCATCTGATACAAGATACGGGCAAATTCAATATCTGGTGAAGGCTGATATTTCTCTAATTGAAAAATGAAATTAATAATCTTGTTCAGTTAGGGATTAAACTCAGTACCAAAAGACCTTTAACTTAAACTAAAGCAATAAGCCAAGATTAATCTGCAGGTTCATTTACGTCGGCCATAAGCCTGAGTAATATATTCCGAGCTAGAAAAATGTCTCTAAAACGGCAACGTTTTATATTCCAGCTAGAGGTGCTTTAAAAGTGCTCGATCTACGTATAAATCGCTACCTAGTCTTAGTAAGCGAGTATCTAAGATCCGACGGAGTATTGAAGATCGAATAGTGTATTGATAGGGAACTGGGGAATATATTTTGTATAGACGTGCCTTAGAGGCGAGGGAGAAGGATTTACTGATTTAAGGGTTGAGTCAGTGCGATCCGCCGTTGCAATCGGACGCGCTTACACTGTAAGCGAAAATTATTATTTTGCGCCGAGCGCGGCAAATGCCGCTGCCACCATGCATTCGGAAGAACTTGTGGCGAACGAGGTCCCGGCATTCCTGCAGTACCAGCTGGATGTCATGGACGAGGTCAGTGTGATCCAGATCTGCAAATCCAACTTCAATGAAGAGGAGATACGCAGAGCAAAAACACTGCTGTATGAGTCGCTACATATGGCTGACCGAATGCCGTCCCGCAGGAGGGATGAAAAGGGAGAGAGGAGTCTCCAAGACATCATAAAAGTGTTGAAGGAGACCCACCCGGACGACGTGCCGACTTTCGTGGCGAAGGATTTGCGCAAGCTGCCCCCAGTCACATTCGATCACGTTGACGTCACCAGGCTGCTACGGGATATCACAACCCTAAGATCCAGCCTGGTCGAGATGCAGTTGACGTTGGAAGCATCGCAATCCACCATCAGTGATCTACGTGCTGAGGTAGCAGATTTACGCAAGACGGTATGTAGGTCACACGAGCCAGCTACCAGCGTCAACACACATCACGGCGCATTCAATGCATCGCAGCTGAGTTTCGAGTCAGCAAAATTTGATTCGTCGCCGGCCGCCGTCACTGCAAGCGATGCACAACCGTGCCCCGCCCTACCCGCGCCCCCCATCGTTGGGACGCCGACCAATATTAGCACGTCAACACCGGGACGTGCCTACTCGGCTGCCGTTGTTAAAGCTCCCGCAAATCATCAGCGGCAACCTAATAATACGAGGGGTGCTCAGCGGCCCTCCGAAGCAGCTCAAAGCTCGTTGCCGCCGGTAACAAGCCTAGGACAGGCCGGTGAAGAAGGCTTCATTCGCGTGCAAAAGAAGAACAAGAAGAAGAAGCCTGCTTGCCGCAATCTGTGCGGTACCGCAATGACTGGTCCCGACATGTTGCTGCGTCCCGCTATTCCAACGACGCAGCTGTACGTGTTACGTCTACATCACACCACGAAGGTAGAGGAGGTCGTGGAGTACATCAGGATGAAGATCAAGTTCACCTTGAGAGTCGAGAAGTTGGAGTCGCGCCATAAGATTAACTTCAAATCTTTTGTGGTGAGGGTTCCAACTCATCACCTGGAGACTATCATGAAAGAGGAATTTTGGCCGACGGGTGTCGTGTATCGGCGTTTTCGCGGAAGGCTACATGACACCACGGCTCAGCGCACTAGTACGTCGCCGACTCAACGTACTAACTAGATTTTGTAGTAATGTTTTTTTTATTATGTATTAGTTTATTATTATCTATGATAATTTTATGTATTTTGCCTATGGGCCTTAGTTGCCTGAAAATAAAGCAATTATTATTATTATTATTTACTTAGTTTACATAAATATAAAAGAACAGGTGAATGATATGAAAGAGAATGGAAAGAAAAAACGTGTTGCGCCGACCGATAGGACAACGGCGAGACGATGATGATGTATTTTTATACATCATCAGATGAGGATGTATTTCGTTTTTTTTTTTACCTGTTTTTTTTTATCTTTAGCAGTTTGTGCTGTAAGAGAGTCTTACGAGCATACCCTGTTCTTTTGAACAGGGTATGCTCGTAAAACTCTTTTTTCGTAAGAATGTTGGACAGTAGTTGTAGGTTAAAACGGAAATTAAAAAGATTAAAGTTTCAAAGCCGGAGGAATAAGGTCAATAATAAAGATCGTAATGATGAATTTTCCGAAATTGCTCTTTAAAGGTGAAGGGGAAAGTACGAAATCCACACGGAGAAGTCGCGGGCGAAGTGCTAGAAAGATATAAAAGATGTATGAGAATTACAGTTTCAGCTGTGTCATTATTTGCTTTTATATAACAAGTATCGGATGCTCCTTGGAAAAAACGGTAACCTCAAGAAGAACCTCCCCTAATTTGTTACTTAGTTATCAGCACACCTTTTACTTTATTAATCACAACAACTTGCCCACTGTAACAAACCTAATTAAAAACCCAAAAGTTACTCAAGACACCTAAACAAACTAAGCCCTAAATAAACTCCTACACTTTACAAAACCGTCTTTTGAACTGACAAAAACGGAAAACCTTTAAGTAAGCGACATTTTTAAATAAAAATCCGTATTGTCTAGCCATCTATTCAATAGCTGTGGGCAAATTAGGCCCTTTTATAAAGCTGTAAACAGCAAAAAGCCACTGACACGCACGCGCGACGTGACTTTGCAACTTCGAGAATTTTATATTAAACTACCCTAGCGGATTTTCTCATTTCTTTGCCCCCAACTTCGCCATTGTTTACCCGCTGTTTTTCTATTGCCATGGATTATTAAACTTGGCTAGTTGTAAAGGAAAACTTGTGAATCAAAGGAATCTTTACTCCTGCGCGTCGGTGTAAAGTTTGTATATACATTTTCGTTCCGAATAATTCCGTTTGTATTTTTAATTAGAGTTGGGATTGCTAGTGCATTTTACTGACGTTGCATATGATTTGGGTTTAATTAAATTTTCTTTTGCTACATGCCATGTAGGGAAATGGTGAGAGAACATGTATGCTAGCGTTATTAATAATAATATTATGACTTTCTGTAGTAGATTACTTTACGTACGTTGTGTTGGATCTTCTACATTTTATTTTTAGATTGTGCTACTTGCTTGTGCTTTTTCCTATGTACTACTTGCTTAAGTATGTTAAAGTCAGATGCCCGTCTAACCACATGTTGAATATCAGTATTTCACATGGACTTTGGAATTGTATGATCTACGTACCTGTTAACCACAGCAAGTCCTCCAGATAAAGAAATCAGTCCAAGAGATCAATTGATTAGTGTATTTATTTTGAGCCACAACCCCTCGGGTATGTAATAGTTACCTAATCCATCATCATTCTAGATATCTAAGATGCTTGACTTACATTTGGATTTATAATTTTCTTTCTTCATTGTTACTGATTTAATTAAATTAAAGAAGTGTTAGAATCATAACCAATCTCAAATGAAACCAGCGTCTTTTGTTAAAAAATCTCTTCATGCGTATTTACGACATCTGCGGGAAAATGTGGGGAAATCTCTTTATGCGTAGTTAGTGAGCAGCACGCAGTACTAAAGTACTATCATTTAGCTCCCTTCAAAATGGTTGAGCTGAATGGTGCTAATCCATGCGTCAGGTTCGTGAATGGTCGCCGTCAGTAGAGACTGGTCATCTCTTACCTGCCACGGCTTTTTTTTCTTCTTCTTTTTATTATGGACGCTTTTAACGTTAGCAGTGTTTTCAAATATATTTTTCCCGTTCTTCTCCATAGGTACCTACTTCGCTTTGGAATGGGCAACTAGCTCCATCTTTTTGACTGACCTTCCCTTGACAATTCAAAAGTCCTTGTTATTGGTTTATTTGAATTAAATGCTTTGAGTAGAGTTTGAGTTTGATTATCGTGTTTAGTGTGTGGATGAATGGTGACTGGCTCTTGAGAATAGTGTAACACCTAAAAATGTTAACAAATGGATCAGAAAAGGTACATGTATATGCACTTTGATTTGACTATTCGAATGCTTAAACCCGAAATTCTAATCTTAAATCTCTCAAACAATTTAATAACGTTATTAGAAGCTTGATTAATTTTAGAGCTCTTAACCACCGTAGATCTACGTATTTGATATTAATTTCAATTTCATACCTCCACGCGTTCTTGGCATAATGGGTCTTGACAGACTGACAGACAGACAGACGGACAGACGGATAACAGAGTGATCCTTTATGGGTTCCACTTTGGAACCCATAAAGAATCACTCTGTTGATCCCTAAAAATGGTGACTTATTAAGTTAAAAACCTACTAAATACCGATGAATGTGTCCTTCCCATAAAAAAATTGTTTGTAGGTATACACTTTAATCTGATAATTTTGGAACAGACAGTGGAAAACAAGATGGACTCTTTGCAGGGATCCAGCAGAATATCAGCGTCAGGTAGATTTGCCTGACACATGCTGAGTTGGACTTCCATTTGGTGCAACCTTGAGACACGCATCGCACTTTTGTATGTTTCACTATTTTAAAATGTCTTAGCCAATAGTCATCACAATGTCGTTTCTTTCTTCTATATTTTATTTTTTGTATATTGGCACCGTATATTCTACGTATATATTCATGTATTTATTTATTATTTAATCGTGTTTTTATATTTTGTGCTATGTCTTTTGTGTGCTCCAAATAAACGATTTATCTATCTATCTATCTTTATTTTTAGTGTTGGGAAGTAGCTTTTAAATAGAATATTTTTATAATAATTTATTTTAAACATTTGTTAAAAAAAATTAAGCTATTTTCGATTCTGTTGCATTCGAAGTACGTACATTTTCCTTTGAGAAATTAAAGCAAAGAACATTTTCTTAAAGATGTCTTTAAGAATGTTTATTTTTTCCCTATGAATGGCGTCTTCGCAAATATAGAAGCAAAAAATTAAAGCGAAGAGTATTCACATTTCTGTTACAGTCTCCGTTCTAAATCCACTGAAGCGTTGTTACCAACACCCAGTATTGTTTGTATCGCCACCGCTGCTCTGTAAGCCTTAGTAAATAGCAAACAAGCCCTTCGGTTGGCACAATACGGCACCTCGGTTCAATGTAGGGTGGGTTTATAGATTGTAATAACAAAGGTGACAGGTTGCAAGCCCATCGGTTCAGAACGGGATTACCGGGTTTTGCCTTTACTGGTATATACAAGTTCCTGACTAGAAGCGCAGTTCTGAAATTTTCACAAAAAAGGAATATCATGTTTTGAAAATAAGTCGTTTGTTGTTGATATAAATTTCAATATTTTTTATAAGTACAAGCACTTTTTTTTATATGCCCCGTTAGGTACACTCATGTCCTGCTGGGGTTGGGGGTATGTCCGAAAGGCATATCGCGGCCCCGGCACACGGGCAACGGAAGGAACACGGGTGGGTTTTAGTCAGTAAAAGTCTGACACACCCTCCGCTCCGCCCAGAGCGGGAGAAGTTATTTGACAATTTCACCCCCAAAAAAAAAAGAAAAAAGTGGGGTGTTCAAGTTTTTATGTGAAAGTAGTCAATGGTAATAGCAAACATTGTGGGTATTTCTATTGAAATATAAGTGGAAAAATATTTAGGTATAGCCCATATATGGAACACTGCCCGATTATGGCAGTACCAATAATAATGAATGTCCTTTCTTCCGCTTGCTTATTCTGTTCCATGTAACATTTTAAGTGACTTAGCAAAGAAAAACAAAACTTCTCTCGACTTCAGAGCTAGCGCAAAATAATACAGCTTGGCCATTTTTTTTTTACTGATTATGTAAAGTGCACATTAGCTTTTCCGTACACGTAAAACACATGAATCTTTCATAAGTACCGCAATTTTTGGCGTGATGAGTCAAAATGTGTAATGAAAGAAAGTGAGGAAGATAGATAAATAATTAACTAACACGATGTAGCGTTAATTCAATATATTTGTAGCGTCCACAGTTAAGTCTGTGAGGAAGACTCCATCATGTTTGTAGGAAGCGCTGTGAGTGGCCCTTTATTTAATTAGCAATAGGGAAAGGAAATGACGTAGCGTAACGTTAATTTAATGTGTCAGAAAAATGTGAATGTGTTCTTTTTTTAAACGGCGATGTTTGTTGAATATGAATATCAATAATTTTCATGAATAATCAAACTTTTTTCAACGTAAGACAACATGGGGAAAGCAGAGGTGTACTTAAAGTACACTTACATTTCTCCAGTAACGTTTACGTCCCATGTAATAGGGGGCGAACCTATTGCCTATTTTCTACTTTTTAGAGGCAATAGGTATTTATGGTTATTTTTAGCCGATGCGATGGTTATATTGCACGCCATTTTAGCTTAGGCACAGTTCCAAGACCGGGCACTAATTGAAGAGTTCCTAATAATCTGTAATTAAGACCTAATTGCTTGGCAACCGGGTGAACCGTGTTGCATTTACTTGACCAATATAAATTTTTATTCATGTTCTTAATTTTAACTTATAGCGAGGAGCTTGTGGCTAAGTAATAACAGCTGCATGGGTCGATCCACCAGGTTAAGCTACGCTTGCCGGGGTTGGTCTGTGGATGAGATGAGATGAGAAACGACCAATTGGAACCGTGCACCTAGCTTCTGACGTTTCATAAGTACCCTGGTAGGTTTATGTGAAAAAATATATTTTGAATTGAATTTATGGGTCTGGCGTCTTTACATACCGAGACTCCTCCATGCCTCGGAAAGCACGTTAAGCCGTTGGTCCCGGCTGTCATTCGAGGATCTTCGACAGTCGTTAAAGAGTCGTCAGAAGCCCGAAAGTCTGACACCAGTCTTACCAAGGGGTATCGGATTACCCCCATTGTGGTTGTGGAGGTCAGATAGGCAGTCGCTCCATGTAAAATACTGGTATTCAGCTGCATCCAGTTAGACTGGAAGCCGACTCCAATATAATTGGGAAATCGCTAGGCAGATTATGAATTTTAACTTATAAATGAATTTATTTATTGAGGCGGACTTAATGCCATAGGCATTTTCTACCAGTCAACCTTTGGGTGATGCAGAAACAAACAGTGGCAGGTGCAATAGCGAGAGTTGTGGAATAAATATTTATTTATTCCACAATGAATATGAATGTTGAAGACCTTCAAATAATAACAACAGCCTTCCTACAAAATTAATATTTTTAGGAATTTATCAAAGAAACTCTCAAAGAGATCTCTCTTTACTTAAATGAATACTGAAAATGTCGTCCTTAGCCGTAATTCGTAAGAATCAGCAGAATGGATCAAAGTGAATGGTAATAAAGTTAACCGTAATTACTGAAGATGGGAACCACGATCTATCATTAGTTACCGACTGGTTCCTTCCTTAAACTGTGGAAGCATTTGTAATAAACTTGCGTGTGTTCTTTTCATTGAAAGTTTTTATGATGCAGTAGGTAGTTGAAGGAAAATAGGTTCGAGAAAATGGAAAATGTATATTGATTCCTTTGTTGTTACTTTGTTACTGTAGTATTTTTGATTATTTATTTATTCTATTATTTATGTAGACAAAGTAAAATAGATACAGATACGACATAATCATAATTATGAGTACAAAGATACTGCTTATTTCTTTAAAAAAATCTTAAGCAGACCTGTGAAAGCAGAATTGTAGACAATAGTGTGTGAGAACAAGAAGAGAAAAATATAAATATCTTCTGAAGTCTTAAACAAAAATATTGAAATAAACCTACACGTATATCGTAATATATATTATATATTAGGTAGGTACCTATAATCATCATCTGTCTAGCCCTTACCCAACTATGTTGAGGTCGGCTTCCAGTCTAACCGAATGCAGCTGAATACCAGTGTTAACGCGTGGAGCATTAAAAGAGTGGACTGTATTTTTAGGCAATGGTTTATTGCCGTGCTAATAACAAATTATAAACTGTCCCGGACAAACAATAAAATAAGTGAAGAAGATCGTCCGGCGCGGTGGAGTCCGTGGAAGCGAGTGGCCACCGGGCCGAGCCGTGTCGCCGGCGCCGTCGCGCCGCGCCTCAGCTATAGGTGCTCATGACGCGCTGATCACGATGCCTGCGCGTGCAGACCGCGTGCAAGGTGTTGTGTTGGATTCGATTCCCAACAACCAGTATACATGGAGTTACTACCTATCTGACTTCCACAACACAGTTACTGGGTAATACGAAACCCATTGGTAAGACAGGTCTGACTACCCGTAAAGACAGTCAAAGATCTACAAATGACAGCCGGGACCAACGGCTTAACGTGTTTTCCGAGGCACGGAGGATCTCGATATGTAATGAATGGTCACCCATCAACAGACCGATCTTGGCAAGCGTAACTTTACCTTCGATTGACCTCGTGTGGCTGTTATTATTTAGCCACGAGCCTCGCCCTACAATGTAATACCAAATTTCGGTACTACCTAAGACGTTACCTGGTAATGCTTAGTCTAGCGTACTTATATTCGAGTGTATTTCTCAATTAATGCATTAGATATAATAGGGCTCAAACACAATATCATGACCTGTAGATGCCAATCCACCACGATCATTGGCATGTTGCCAGTTTCCAATTTTTGTTTTAAACATTTCGTAGATTACTGTAAATGACTGTGCTATCTAAATCGCTTAGCTACTCTACTTTGCTAAGTATTTTGGCATTATGTGCCAGTAAATAGTAACGATTATCGTGTCACTGCTGTCTTAATGATACGAATATATGATATCGGATCGATGCTGTGTTGATCTTCGATAAAACTGCATGTGCATCTACAGTTAAAAGAGTAACCGTGGAGTTTCTTGCCGTCTCTTCTGCATAGGAAACGACCAATTGGAACCGTGCGCCTAGCTTCTGACGTTTCATAAGTGCCCTTGTAGGTTTATGTGAAATGAAATATTTTGAACTTTGTTTTTTTTTTTTTTAACATTGTTTAATCTACGAGTATATCTACATGAAAAGTATTTTGAGTTTTCCCACCCACCGCCTTTTAAAGACTACCAATAACAAGGACATATAAAAAAGCGGCCAAGTGCGATGCGGACTCGCACACGAAGGATTTCGTACCACCGTATAATATTTTCTACGTTCCTTGTATGAGGACCTTTAATTGATAACTTTATTTTATTTTTATTTAAAATTAAAAAAAAAAAAAAAACACCTAAACCTACATGGGCACTTATGAAACGTCAGAACATAGGTGCGCGGTTCCAATTGGTCGTTTCCTATGGAAAAGAGCCGGCAAGAAACTCCACGGTTACTCTTTTAAAAATAATTGTCCTTTACAATATTTTCAAATAACAGTATTAATAGGTATGGGAGGACAGTGTAGGTCTTTTATCAAGTACCAAGTACTTAACAAAATAGAAGATGGTCAATAAATCTACAGTCCACTAAGCCGACAGCGTTCTCACATTCACAAAATAGAAAAGAATTTATACAAATATTTAAAAAAAAACTATTTTAAACGAAATGACATGATTTTTATTACATCTGTTACAAATCGAAATAATTATCATGTACACAAAAGCCACTAATAAAGTGTTAAAATTAAATTGTAGGTATATAATGTCAAATATTAGGATGATTAAGTCAAGGAAGAATGTAAAAAAAAACATGGTTTTGGGAGCAATTAATAGACTCTTACATAATATGCCATTATTGATGTACCAAGGAAGCCACACGTGCAGAAGGAATTATTGCCAAACTTCCTTGTCTTCAACGATTTTTGTTATAGCGGCCATAGTAGTACACTCTCTGTGGAAATGTCAAGTGTCTTCCTATTAGAGTTCAAAAGATACAACCCTGTGACAGATGAATGGACTTACGGCACCATTTGACATACGTACGGAACCCTAAAAAGTGGTAGCCACATTCACGATACTTTTATTTTCAATCTCAATAAATGTTTAGCTGTCAGCCGAAATAATCTCATAAAATACATCAGCCTAACAAAACGGTAGAAATATTTCTATGAAATATTAATCCATTGAATTCCCCACTTTAATAAAATAGAGTAAAATATAACATAATAACAGAAAACGCTTTATAATACACCATATTATTATAGTTTGGTCAAACGGAATTTAAAAGCGATTGTGAGGCGAGCGGTTTTATCTCAAAAGGCGATCGCGTACAAAGTTTTGATGGAACGGAATTGTATAGAGAAAAGACAAAGGCTGCCGAAGGTACAGCGGTAAACGGTATATTAAATAGACGTGGTGGTGTTCAACGTGGTAACTAGGGCGATCTTCCCTATCAACTGTTTATTTCATAGATATATATATAGGTTGATACACATACATAATAATTAAATAATAAACTCACTTAATATCATGCCTGTACTCTTCGAAGGGTTAGGCAGAAGTGTAACGTGTAATTGGGGGCGAGCTTATTGCCATCAACCGGGTACAAATCCATACTCCGGACTGCTACTGATAAATTCCTGATGGAAAAATCCAATAACACTATTTAATCATCATCATCTTACTCGTCCAACGCACGCATTAAATTAAACGAAGTACCTATCTAGTAACCAGTATTTCGCGGACATTTTTTTGGGTTACACGTTTACCTAGTTTTTAAGTTATTCTGTCACACTTTTGTAATGTGTAACTGTTTTATGTCCCAATAAAGTAAAATAAAATAAAATAAAATAATACTACTTTTAATGTAAGTCTGTGATTTTCCAATTTCAGACCAATGTCCTCTTCTCATACAGAGAAGGCCATACAATACATTAAAGCGACAGTTGACGATATTATAAAGTTCGTGTATACAGGCAAAGTTTAGATGGACCGGAATTGTAGGGAAACGACAAAGGCTGCCGATGGAATTGTAAACGATATATTAAATAGACGTGGAGGTGGTCAACGTATGATAGAGCGATATTCCCTGGCAACTGTTTAGTTCATAGACAGACCAGCAATAGACATTTTTTGAAGTGAAACTTCTATATAGACGGGGGGTATTAGGATTTTTTTGTCACGAAAAAGCGTTACGGCCGAGTGGAGGGGGTAGACGATATATCGCGTGGTGAGAGGCGGCAGCGGCGGAGGTAGAGAATAGATTGGAATCTCAAGTTTTTGTATTGAACCGATTTGAAAAATTATTTCACTGTTGGGAAGCTACACTATCCCCGGGTGACATAGGCTATATTATATATTTTTTTTAAATAGGGATCCTTACTAAAACTCCAATAATGTAACCCAAGGTGTAAAAAAACTTCCCTAAAATATTCTTTATATCGCGTGCGCTGCGAAAACTATTGATGATAGAATAAAATTATGTACTACTTACTACTTTACAGAACACATTATTATGTACAAAAGTGTTGCGACAGCATATGTCTAACTATTACAGTTATGCCACAATAAGTGTTATTTTATTTAAAACAAATAATTTAAATGCCGCCGCTAGAAAAGGCTCTTTATTTGTATCTTGGTATTAATCCTTATCAAAATAAATTACTTCATATTCAAGACTGCTTCAATATATTTATATAACTTTTTAAATTATTTAATTCGTACATTCCATTCGAATGATATCACGAGTTTAAAAACGTAAGTATTAGAAAAAAGTTGCGTGGTAGCCGTTCAACCTGCTCGGCTAGCTAGGCACCTTATGCAATGCAGGCGTCAGTGAGGTGCGGGCCGTACGGGAGGGGAGTTAATGTCAAGAAGGTAGGTAGGGGAGTCAATGTCAAAAAGGTAGGTAGGAGAGTCAATGTCAAGAAGGTAGGTAGGGTAGGTTCGGTAGGTAGGTGCGCTGTAGATAAGTACTTAGTGCTACCCGTGCGAAGCCGGGGCGGGCAGCTATTTAATTATAACACAGATGAGCCGAATGAAGATTGATGACGAAAGATGTGCATTTCTTAATTTTCCTTTATATGTGTATAAGTTTAGAGTAGACTATGGATATTTTTTTGGTTCCGGATTGAATTCAGTTTTTTTGTTGGATAAAATTAAATATTTTTAAATAAAAAAATAATTTATTAAAATGTACCTAAACTGACCAAATCATAATTTGCAGTAAACCTGCGAAAAAATAAACGAAATAATTGCTGGAACACATAGTAGAAGTGAAACTTCAACGGACAAGTGGAAAAACGAATCGCAACGGACAAGTGGAAAAACGAATCGCAACGGACAAGTGGAAAAACGAATGGCAACAAAATTTTAACTTGAAGTTTTACGGGCAGGTTTTCAAATTGGACAAGTACATTAACAATCTCACTTCTACTATGTGTCCCAGCACACATTTCGTTTTTTTTTTTATTGTGGTCTGTGTCTATGCTGGTCTTTGAATTATTTATATCTCTTCCTCTATTTATTTTTAATAATTCTAGAATATCAGTCTATGATTTTCCTAATACAGGGCAAAGGGCTTCTCATACAACGAAGAAATTAGTTTTGATCGTACAAAATGCTATTGAAGATATCTAAACTAGCTAAAAAAACTAACTAGTTCGAGTATATATGTATTTTCTTAAAAGTTACAAAGAATCACAACGGGCAAAGTTTTAATGAAAGCTGGCACTAATTGAAGATTTGGCGCAGATATGGTTACTTGAAAGTTAAGACATCCATATGATAGCAAGAAGCTGCTATACCTGCCAGCCTATGAACCATTCATTAGAAAAGGCATCAAAATTATTTTTTCTACAATCTATGCTTAATTAAAAAAGTTGCTCAAGATTAATCGGGTCCTGATCGTAACCTTAAAATTAAAAATCATAACAATTTATTGTACGTACCTATTAAAACGTTCTATGTGACAATAAATACCATATTATAGGAACAGAAGAAGTTGAAAAGTCTGACACCAGTTCCACCAAGTGGTATTGGAGGTCAGATAGGCAGTCACTCCATGTAAAATATTGGTATTTAGCAGCATCTGGTGAGACTAGAAGCCGACCCAAGGCTAGGCAGATGATGAAAGGAATAGAAGAAATACATAACACAATTTGTTTTAAACACATTCTAAAAGTTACGAAAATACACAATAAAAATCCCATTCTAAGAAAAGCCACAACATCTTTAGCCCACCACGCAAATCCTTTAACGCAACACAAACAAATTCCTCCAGACAATTCCCACTTGCAGTAACATCACCTCAAAACTATATTAAAAGCGCAAGACTACCATAAGTTACAATAAGGCCGTAACTAAAGACTGCAGATGTAACCCGAAAACCGCATTCACGTAACTTTGGTCTCAAATTGTCACAGTGTTCCAAACGCTCTGCGAAAAGTCCAAAACTTGTGGCAAAGTTGAGTTTTCTAGCTCGTTTGTGCCAATTGTAGAGCGGTGTGGATGTGGCCGGGAAATTACGTTTGTTGAGATACGATCCAAACGTGAGCCTATTATGGTATTGAAGGAATCATTTGGAGAATCTAGTTGGATTTATTATTTAGGGACTTTTCTTGCTTGGTTATTGAGGAAAGTGTTTCGTCGTAGTGTTACTGTCCTATTATTTAGTGAGCAATATAAATATATAATAATAATAATAATAACCCCACCGCCGTATCTCTACGTTGACGTCGTGGTGGGGCTTGCGCGCTCCAATGAACCCTAGGTCTGTGCCGGTAGAGTTTACTCTGCCGAGACAGATCCAGGGTGAGGGGCCAGACCAAAAGAGATACAATCCAAGCCAAGGTTGCACATGCCGAGGGCTGCATGGCTAGGAGAGAGCACTAGTCGTTAGTGTGCCAACTCTGGAAAATAGGGGACCTCCAGTTTTATTTACCCTTGCCACAGTGAACGCAGGGCTCTGCTGTGGTCGACTTTTTGTGTCCCTAGCTTCTCGTGGGAATAATCATGATAACAAGGTCAAAAAAAAAACAACTAATTCAGGCAAATAAGCCCTCAGCAGATGATGAAACATCACCGGTTTCATCATTATCCTCTCCGAGGTCCATCTTTTCATCAATCGTATCATCACCCCCTTCATATTTATCACACTCATTAAGATCATCATCATCGTCACCGATGTCAGTAGACGTTGTGTCGGAGGCTACTACTGCCATAAACCCTTCACCCGCTACTGTCACAACCAGTACGCGTAAAAAATGGAGTGAAGACATGAACCAATTCATTTGGCGTACGTATTTAATTATCACCAATTTAGAAACTGAAACAAATTCATATCTTACATCATTGCACCAACAATTCATTAACAGATTTCCGCAAATGAATGTCTCGAAGCAACGAGTTGGAGATCAACGAAGAGCAATAGTTCACAATAAATTACTCTCGGTCACTACACTTGATACAATTAGATTAGAAGTAAGCAGAAAGCTACAAACAGATACCACTAACTTAGATACACACACCCGGACACCGGTGCAATTAAATACAGATCAATGCAACACACATTTACAAGCGGAACCAAAACGTAGAATGAGGTGGTCAAACGAAATGAACGAAACTCTAATAAAATCCTATTTCATCGCTACGAAAATGGAAACAGATATGACTGTCTGGAGGAAAAAATTAAGAGAAATGTTCATTGGTTTCTACCCACAATTGTCACATATATCTGAGCAGAGAATATCAGATCAAAAAAGGGTTATTCTAAATAACAAAATGATATCAGATGAACGACTTCAAGACCTAAAAACGTATGCAGAGAATACAATAAACACACCGAATCCCTATAGGCAATTAGAACATAATAATTTACTTATAGCTGCAGATAATACCCCAACACAAGCACCCACAAATAATAACACAGAAAGCGCACACTTTAATAATCAAACATATACACTAGATACCGAAGTAAGAAGCGAGCCCAATTTCCTGAATAGCAATGACAGTGGAGCCTTGACCACCATTATAAACACAGAACATAATACCACAAACGTTGAAATAAGTCAGGAAAGATGCCAAGAACTAGAGGAAACATTCTCACATACACTTCAGCATTTCACAAGCATTCATCCCACAAAAAGAAATTATATACCTAAACAAAAACCATCAAAAAAATTAGCCCAAATAGTAAGTAACATTAATAACGTCATCCTTCCAAAATATGTTAATGCAGATACAGACTTTGAAACCCTGCAAACAGTAATATATAGTGCTGCTTGGACAGCTGCTAAAACAAATGGAAGTAAACTTTCGTATATTACCTCTGACAGTATGACTTACATCAATCAGAAAAATAATAAACCGAAATGGCAGAAAAGATTAGAATTAAGAGTTAAAGACTTAAGAACAAAAATAGGAAGACTTACAGCATACATGCAAGGAAACAGAGGCTGGAAGCTTGTTAGAGAGGTACGCACAATACTAGAAAACTACAGAATACACTCAACTCATGAAGAACCAAACACACAACTCACACATTTCTTAGATACACTAAAACAGAAACTCACTCTTGTAAATAGTAGATTAAACAGGTATAATAATTGTACACTTCGCAAAATTCAAAATAATAAATTTAGGAACAACGAAAAACAGTTTTATCGAACGTTAAAAAATTCAACCACAAACCAAACCGCACCCAGTAATAACGAAAATAACACAAACCATAGTTTACCGTCCGTGCAAGAACTTCAACAATTTTGGTCAGGAATTTGGGAGAGGCCAATATGTCATAATACTGAAGCTGAATGGGTTAAAATAGAGACAAAAAACCATTTGCACACTGAACAAATGGAGTTCGAACAAGTTCCGATAGATACATTTCATGACGTCCTTCAGAAGTTACACAATTGGAAAGCACCCGGTTCTGACTACATTCACAACTTTTGGTATAAAAAATTTACACACATTCACCCATTCCTGTATAATTACATAAACACTTTTATTAAAAATCCTACAACGATGCCTACATATATAGCGGAAGGAATTACGTATATGATACCAAAAGACAGTAACGACAGCGCCAACCCAGCAAAGTATAGACCAATAACATGCCTACAAACAATATATAAAATAATAACATCATGCATCACTCAAATCATTTATAAACACCTTGAATCAAATTCAATATTATCCGAAGAACAAAAAGGCTGTCGAAAATTTAGTCAGGGCTGCAAGGAACAACTTACAATAGATTCGGTTATACTCAAACAGGTCCAGCGGAAGAAGAAAGATCTATATACTATGTATATAGACTATAAAAAAGCGTACGATTCTGTCCCACACACTTGGCTACTTGAAATTTTAAATATATATAAGATAAACCCTCAAATCACTGCCTTTTTAAAAAACACAATTACACAATGGACAACACGATTACATCTTACGACATCTACAGGTGTTGTTGAGACAGAACCCATCAAGATCCAACGAGGCATATTCCAAGGCGACTCGCTTAGCCCACTATGGTTCTGTCTTGCCTTAAACCCGCTATCAAACAAATTAAATTCACTAATGCCAGGATATAACCTTAATTACAATGATACTACAGATGGCATACGGACGGACAGACACAACTGTAGAATTAATCACCTGCTCTACATGGATGACATAAAATTGTACGCTTCTTCACCAGAGGACTTAAATGAACTCGCAAATGCCACCAACATATTTTCGAGCGATATAGGAATGGAATTTGGAATTGATAAGTGTAAAATCAATTCAGTTAGGGCAGGTCAAACATACGAACACTCATATACCACACAATCAGGTGAAACCATAGATTCCTTAGATGAACATGGAACATACAAATACTTAGGATATATTCAAGCGAAGCAAATTAAACATAAGGCTATAAAAAATAAACTTATACAACAATTTAAACATAGACTAAAATCCATTTTAAACACTCAATTGTACTCCAAAAATACTATTAAAGCAATAAATACCTATGCAATACCCGTCCTTACATACTCCTTTGGTATAATAAGCTGGACCAAAACGGAACTCAAAAGCCTACAACGAGTCATTAACACCAATTTGACCAAATATAGAAAACATCATCCTCGATCTTGCGTGCAGCGGCTAACACTACCAAGGAAAGAAGGAGGACGAGGAATAATAGATATAACGAACCTACACAATAAACAAATAAGTACCCTTAGAAAATATTTTATCACAAAAAGCACAACCTCTACCCTACACAAAGCAATAGTTTATAATGATCGAAAACTAACCCCGCTAAACATGGCTGATAAAACTACACAAATTAACGAGAAACAGACCGACAGACAGACTAAAATATCGGAATGGACCCAGAAGTCTCTTCATGGAAGACATCGCCAAGACCTTTGCCAACCTAACGTCGACAAGGTAGCATCGAACGAATGGCTCAGACGCGGAGATTTATTCCCTGAGACTGAAGGGTTCATGACAGCAATTCAAGACCAAGTTATTGAAACCCGTAACTACCAAAAGCACATAATGCGAGTCCCTCTTTGTACAGACATTTGTAGACGATGTCATAGTTCTTCTGAAACTATTCAACACATTACTGGAGCATGTAAAGCAATAGTTCAGACTGACTATAAACACAGGCACGACCAAATAGCCAACATAATTCATCAAAAACTTGCCATTAAATATAAATTAATTACTTCACCTCCAGTACCTTATTACAAATATACTCCAGAAACGGTTCTTGAAAACACAACACACAAGCTATACTTTGATCGAGCCATCCTCACAGACAGAACAACACATTACAATAGACCAGACATAACTTTAATAGATAAAATTAATAAAACCGCGCAAATTATTGACATAGCAGTTCCAAACACACACAACCTACAAAACACAATAGCTGAAAAGCTGTCAAAATATACAGACTTAAAAATAGAAATAAGCCGAATGTGGCGATTAGGCAGCGTCACCATTATTCCAGTAGTACTTTCAACCACGGGTGTCATTCCCAAACAACTGCATCAATCTTTAAAAACACTAGATGTAGCTCCCTCCACCTACCAAACCCTACAGAAAGCTGCTATCCTGAACACTTGCAGAATTGTTCGAAAATTCCTGCAGAACGACAATGATGCACAAATATCACACCCACAGACATCATTCGCCACTGCAACACAAAGTCAAAACATATTATTACCACGCCATATATTATCACCATTTATCACTTAGTTTAAGTAGAACTCTACGGGGTTGCACTTGGCTTTGGCCCGTGTTACCCTAAAAACCGGCACAGTGTCGAGATACAAAAATGTATACCAACAAATAATAATAATAATATATATAAATACACATTCTACTCTTAAATATGATAAGTGATGGCAATAACCTGCTTGGCCCCAAATTATTCAAGACCTACAAGTAATTTGTATAAGCATTTTCAAAAGAAAAATAGGTATCATGAATAAAATGTAATTTGGTATATATATCTTAATTTTCCTATTTAAATGTAGATCATGGGAGCGAAAAACTGTTCCTCGCAATTTACTATAATATTTATTTATATAGAATATGTAAAAAAAAAATGAAATAAATACATATATTGTATTTATTATTTATTTTATTTGTATGTCGGCATGTCGGTAATGAATTTTATAGATACTACAAAACTGTATTACATCAGAAGGTACGTCGCTTAATAATGAGACAACTTTTTAAAGACCCAAGATGATAACAGTAAAAAAATCTTTACCAAACACCAAAGCCATTGAAATCGTGGCACGTATTTCCCACCTAAACTTCTGAAGCAAAAAGTTTTTCTTAATATGCGGGTAACGACAGGAGAATAATTACCTATAAACAGAGCATGAAAGTTCATTATCATTAATAATAACTGTAAATAGGTCGTGAGAACAGTCAACGCCACCTGTCGTGTTAATAGTAAACAACAGGAAAATGGTCAAGAGAAATCTGAGCTGACATGATCCGTTATGATACCCAAACGCATGGTATAGAAGATTCGATTATCTGCCTTCCAAACAAAGGTTACAATTCCACGTAAGGTTGTTTTTGACAGAATTACCTCTAAGGATGGACTTGGTTTTGGTCTCGATGATTATGAAACTTGAGTAAAGGCTTGTGCAGACCAGCGCGACTCAAACAATGCAATTTCTAAGAAAACTGTACGGTTTAACAATACGTCGCGTCAAATCGCGCGACAAGTCGCGCTGGTCAGCACAAGCCTTAAACCGAGATTCTTATTGGATAGGTATCAGATTATCAGCACCGCTAGTTTGTTCATGTCATTAGTGTAGTTAATGACCTTGTGATGGTATGTGATTGTTCCTTGGACACGCCTGCTACACTTTTTCCTACCCCAGCAACTCCTAAAAGAGAGATCAGAAAAGCAGCAATGAAGCTAGACGAGTTCCGGAGAAACGATTTACCTGTCTTGAATGCCGCAACGGTACTAAATATAATAACAGTGGAGAAGTAAGAAGTTCTTACTAAGAACATAACATAACATCACGCCTTAGGCAGAGGTGTATATGTCGCAGTAAGATGGTTATAGCCGTGATATAGCTATATCCCTAATATACCGTAATATAGTTATATGAAAGCGTTTCATAACTGTCTTACTAGAATATAACTATGATACGAGCACGATCTAGTAATATAACTAATAGAGCACTCCGACCGGTTAGGTTAGGTTAGAACTGTGAACAACTACGCTCGAGCCGAGTTCCGCTACGTCAAAATTGTTCACAGTAATAAAATTAGGGCACTCCGACAGTTATGAACCGCTTTCATATAATTATATTACGGTATATAGCTATATCCCTATCATATCACGGCTATAACCATCTCACTGCAACATTTACATAGTACACCCACAGTTTGACAGTTATGTTTAAGTCCCATGTAATAGGGGGCAATTCTATTACCATCTTCTGGGAGAAGGAAGAAAACCCATGATTTTCACTTCCTTCCATAACAAGCAGGAGACAGAAAAGAACTAGGCTAAACAGGAGAACAGCTGTGAAAAATAACCTCACAGCAATCCTTTTCGTATCTAAATCTAATACTTTGCTCTCATACTCATATCTCCTCTATACCAAAAATAACGGCTCTGCTTAAATTTTACACAAACCATATAATTCATAATTCCCGCTGCGTACATCCCAATTGATATAGGATGATATTTACTTTACCGACAGCAGTTTGTGTTCGAAATGCCAGGCTTTTATTTTCTATTGTTGGAACGCAGTCAGCATGCAAATTTTATTCCGGATTTTTTTTTACGTTTTCGAGAATCTGCTGTGAAATAATTGTAAGAGAAAAATGTGTGGTGAAAAGTTTTACTTGCAACTTGAATTTGTTAAGAAAATATTTGTGATGGTTTGTGGATTTGTAAAGAATAAATAAACCAGTGAATTCCGGGTCGTTCGCGATGACTGTCGACTAGCTTTCCAAACCTGAGGGAATGCAGATTTTCCTAACGATGTTAACAATGCGCAGGTCGATGCTTCTGCCTTTCTCATTATTCATTTGTTTACTGTATTCTGTGACACCGTAAAAAGCAGTGAAAATAGTTTCTCGCTTTTATTTGTAAATGCGCTGTGAATTTTACCAGTTTTCTCATTCATAATGCTGCAATGAAAAGACGTCTAGAATTCGTCGCTCCTCAAGTTTCGTTAACTTCATCATCCATTTCAATTAAAATTTACTCCTGCCTAACAAAAACTACTAGGTGCAAGCGAAAGGGGTGTCGGAACTCAAAACTTTTTAAACCCTGTTTAAAATTTTAAACAACTTATATATCAGCCTCATCTAGTTGGCAAAAGTTTGCAGCAAAGCTTCAGTTTCATATTTCTATTGAAACAAAATTGTAGTACAGGTATCGCGGTATAGTAATCTTATTCTAGATGCATCGTCTTCACATATAATTATATAATTAATGTATGCAAAATATTGTAAAAACATTTTAAAAGAGTAACGGTGGAGTTTCTTGCCCATTCTTCTCCATACGAATACTACCTTTTGGAAGGGGCGACTAGAATCAATTCAATTTTTTGTAAACTTGACGTTCATAAGTGCTTTTTATGTGCCTAATTGAAATAAATTGTTTGACTTTGACTTTGACTTTGACTTTGGTAATAATTAATACAGGCTTTTTCAAAAGACTGAAGATATGTTTGTAATAACTTAGGTACACTACACTCACGTTAGCTTTCATAAAATTTTATGAAGTTGCCTTTATAATAGGACCAGATAGATCGAGTTTTAGTGAGGACGGAACAGGCGCGGTCCGAGGGGGGGGTCCTGGGGGTCATGACCCCCCCAAAATCATTCAAGTTGTCGACAGCTTGAATGATTTACGTTTCTTACTAACTAAAAACTGTAGGTACTTGAGCAACAGTGACCGTGATGGGCTTTCTAACAAAAAAAATATAAAAAAGCCTGTTAAGCAGACTCGGGAATTTGAGTACCACTACACTCGGGTCAAGGCCAGCTTTCAAAACCTAAACTGCAGTAAAAGGAGTTTAAGCTTTTCTTCTCGACAAAGTAAGTTGTCTTCCTGCATAATGGTCAAAAGAAAACACAGAACCTATTGAAGGCGCGGTGCTAAAATTTTGAGGCTCGCTTGTCTTGACTATTGAGCTTTTCTTCATAAGTCGACAAAGCAAGTAATTCTTAGTTCTTTTGAAATGATTAAAAGAAAATCTAACGTACCCGAGAGTGCAAAATTTTTGAGCTCGCTTCGCTCGCTCCTGTATTCTACATTTTCATAGTTGCTTGGCCTTTGCTGCACAAGTCGACAATGTAACTCTTATTACTATTTGAAAACGAAATCAAATCCTAAGAAAACAGAACCTATTCAAGGCGGGATGATAAAATTTTAAGGCACGCTTCGCTCGCTTATCCTGATTCTTAAGCTTTTCTTCATGAGTCGACAAAGCAAGTAATTTTTTTTGCTTTTAGAATGATCAAAAGAAAATCGAACGTATCCGAGAGTGTGCAAAATTTTTAAGCTTGCTTCGCTCGCTCATATATTCTACATTTTCATATTAAGTTGGCCTTTCCTGCATAGGTCGACAATGTAACTCTTAGTACTGTTGGAAAATGTAGATCAAATCCTAACCTATCCGAGACGGGGTATTAAAATTATCGACTTAGCTTCACTCGCTCTTCTCACCCTATATAGTCTACTGTCCTAACATTTATAATTTATCGAAAACCCAAGGTGTAGCTTAGTTAATGCGACCAACTGTGAGAAAAGATCAGAAAGTTAAAAATTTACTTATTTAAAAAGTATGCATCATTAGATAATCAAAAAGTTTTTAGAGTAACAATTAAATACTTCCCCAGTATTCCTCGGCACGGTGACCCCCCCAAAATCTTAGGCTGCGACCGCGCCTGGGACGGAAGCAGATTCAGTTATTGCAGGAATGAAACACTATTAAAACAAAACAAAAAAACTAGTTTAAAACTGACTTTTCACTTTAAAACAAAAAGCTGAAGATGTGTTTGTTAATAACTTATGTACACCTCACTCACGTTAGCCTTCAGAAAATTTTAATGAAGTTGCCTTTATAATAGGACTAGATAGATCGAGTTTTAGTGACGATGGAAGCAGATTCAGTTATTGCAGGAATGAAACAACCAGACTTGAAACGAAGTTGCCTTTACAATAGGAACATACATATAGATCGAGTATCAGATCGGGTGGAATCCAATCATTGTAGGAATGAAAAAGACAGTTTTAGGCTACGAAGTAAAAAACTATCTGTATAATTTATGACACTGCCTGTTAATAGAAAGAACAAACATTTCAATAGTTAATTAATGACGAGCTAAGTATAAGAACGCCTACCCTGATGCGGGTCGACAAGCCAATCTACGCTGTGACCTAATTTCAACTTTAGGCTTAAATGATGACACAACTTCTGCCCTTAGGCTAATGTCACTGGGTGCACCTAAGGGACTCTAGGGTTCAGTATAATCTTAATGAGAAGTTACGTGGTGTAGGCGTTAAAGTATTTAAAATTCTACGTTAGCATGCTTATCACAATTAACGATTAGGTAGGTGCAGATTTTTCCAAAAATAAATTTAATTATATTATACAGCGAAACGACTTTGGTGTTGTCATCACCAAAGTCGTTTTGCGGTATGATATAATTGGTCTTGATAACGTGCTTTTCTAGCAATGAAAATGGTTCTATAATGCCATTGCTAAAATTACTGATAGCCACATATTCCTTGGACCATCCTGTTATAAACAACACTTAAGCAAGCACTTATTACCAATCTTCCGCTGAAGCGCTACGAAAGCGCGTAACTTAAAAAAAAAAGCGGCTAACTCACGCTCTATTAGTTGTCAACTAGCCAGAGAGAGCGATGGTGCGAGTAATCCAATTTGAAAGTTGTGCCCACCGAACCGGGCTACGTCATAATTAACTACTGGCAGGGGACAATGTCATGAATAACTAACCCTGTCATAAAACAACTGGCCATGTCGCATGTATGCGTTGTAATCTGTGGCAGAACGAAAGAAAAATATAGTTTAAATGAGGTTGTTTGCAGCTGATGGAAGGATAACAGTGCGAGAGTCAAATGAGGAAATTCATCTATGCTTCAGGTTAAGGATAATGCAATTGATACCATGTACTGTACCTATGTGTACGTGGGTGCAGTCGAAGACAAAGTTAGTCCCTTTCATATTAAAATGAACTTTATTTGAAGTCATATAAGAGCGTTTATTCTGAAAGTGGGCAACGTCGCAAAAAGATGTCAAATATTTCGCTGTTTTGATTAATTTGGCAATAAGTCTGTATGGAAATATGAAATGTGGCTAACTAGCTAATAATGAATGGCAATTATAACGCTGAATTTGATGTTGTAACCGTTTTAGGTGTAAAAAAGGCATTTGGAAAGTTTCCCAATAATTAAACATCTAAAAATAAATATTCGGTGTTATGATAATAATAATAATGATTGCATTTCATAATCAATATTTTAGTTCACTAGTTAGCCACATTTGTTAATCGATCGATTTGCATGCGATCGGCGGCGGCGATCTCTCGCGTCCGGCCCTGGTTCAGGCCATGGTTCGGAGCGAGAGTGCATGGGAGGCCGTCACCTCCTTCTGCGAAGCAGTTATGTTCGCGAAGGAGGAGGCGGAGCGCGCGAGGGAGATGCAAGCTGCACGCCCTCGCAGCCCTAGTCGCCGCAGGAGACGCCCCGGGCGTCGGGAGTTGAGAGCCGACTTCCGGCCACAGTAGGCGCAGGCTTGCGGACGGTGAGCAATGGGCAGCTCGCCGTTCGATAAGGACCGAGCCCGTGTGGACGGCGCGTTGTGTTCCTCGCGCGCCTCAAAGAGATGTCAGCGCCAACCGACGGGGTCGAAAGACCAATGCCTGCTGGGGTTGCGGGTGTGTCCGAAAGGGATATCGCGGCCCCGGCACACAGGCAACGGAAGGAACACGGGTGGGTTTTAGTCAGTAAAAGTCTGACACACCCTCTCGCTCTGCCCAGAGCGGGAGAAGTCATTTGATAATTTCCCATCCTCAAAAAAAAAAAAAAAGGCTATGCGCTCATAAGTTGTGCTAAGCTTACGTGTGGAATTGATTTTCTCAGATGTAAAATACCGCTCTTCCATTTTCAGTTATCAAGTTATATTTCTGCCAAAAAATAACAAAATTTGTTGAGTAGTTAAACCGTCAACGCGTGTGGAAAGATAGACTCGCTTTCGCAATTCACTACAATATCACAAATGAATACAGATGGGACACTCCGCAGTTTAGGTATGAAGTTACAAGTACGCGGCGGGCTCGTCTTGCTGGGCCAATTCAGTGAGTGTAACGTAATCAGAAGATCTAAGACTCACGCGATAGAAAGAGAGGCAACTTCTAGGTAAATATAACCGTAAGTGATTAGCGCTGTACGACCTGAATTGCACTTTATTGTGTCGTCGAACAAAAAGTCGCTTTTTATTTAAATGATTTTGTATAAATAATTATTACGTGCCATTTTCAAACCACTGGTCTTATGATAACAATGGCACCACATGGAAGCTTTATAATACCACAGTGTAACAAACACTCTATACAAAGTGTTTGCTAAACTGCGATAATACTGTTTGAAAGTTGAGCTTTGTCGTTGGCACTTCAATGAGCACCTATTCATACTAATATGCTTGCCTATAATCCAACCTATTAGTACTTAGCACGGTATTGTTGTAACAATATTCTCATTTCAATACAGCTTCGAGCCATATGAGCTATTATAGCTCGAAACAGTTCCCCGTCAAAGTTAAACTATCAATGACAGATGCATTAGTGCTCCTAAACGTAGATAAGTATTGCAGAATGGAATGCTCCCAAATGACTATTAGCGTAGGAACAGAATGGAGTTATTATCTATGTAGGTTAGAGTCAGAATATGCGAAAATTCTGCTCTAATAAATGTACGAGCGAAACTCTGTGTTACATAGTGTTATAATTTCATAGTGAGTTTACTGCAGTCTAAAATTAATATGGAGAATGACACAAAATGTTAGTAGAAATTGTCTCGCGAGGAATAAAGGAAACGAGGTCTGGAATGTTTACATTTTATTTTGTATTTCATGTACGTACTTTAATGTTTTCATTGTGCTTCTGGGAATTGAAGAGAAACATACATTGTATTGGTTGCCTATTGTCTCTGGAACGCAAAAGAGTTTACCTACTCCATTCCGGGAAGAGTTTCCGCAGCGTTGTATAAAACTCGTAACTAAAAAGAAATGAATTTTGACAATTTCTGATATTTTTTTAAATGTCGTTTTGGTGAATGTTTTCATTCTTACTCATAAAACACGTGGACAAGCTAAACCAGAAGTAACGTCAGATGCATATATTTTGCCAGTGTAACTTAGGCGTAACTTGACTCCGCTATACAAATAACTTTGTTTTCATTTTAATTAACAATCGAAACGAGCGGATTAATGGCAATAAAAAGAGATTAAAAGATGCACTGTCCATCTGATCCATTTATTTGACTACCTTCCTTGATAACCACAGCCTCTTCGTACCAGAAACTGCTGAAATTACTTTCCATTTTTCATTCGGTGCAAACAAGAACCACTGCACCAACATCCTATAAACACAGCCACGTGGGGTACAACTATTTTTAAACCCAAACACGAAAGCCAATTTCAAAAGGGAACTCCATACGTATTTTCCCTTACAAATCCACTTTAATATCCTTTTGATACAGTAGCCTATTAAGCTGGCTTTCCTTGGAAATACTGTGAGCCCCTACAGGGAAGTCGTTACGTTTATTTAAGAAGTTCCATCGTTTGTTACACCTAGTTACTCGAGAGTCATCCTGGGACAATTTTTAGTTTCCTAGTCAAGAAGGAAAAAGTTTTTATCTTTCGCTATATGGAAATGTCTGCTTTTAGTAATTTTGCTGTCAGGTTAATATCTTATTTGTTTTCTTTACCTTCTTTCCTTTCTTATGTTGTTCTGTACTATGTAGAATGCATTGCCAGTTCAAATAAAACTCGCGCACTGTATATAAGAGACTCGTAAAAGAACATTAGGTACTTGTCGTTGTGATCTTGTTCTCGAAACTGTAATTATCTATAGTCTTCATTTAATTTCGTTGCTTATATATTTAGTATGTATGTATTTATGTATCTATTATTTAGGATATGTATTTAACTGTGTATCTATTCTAGTGTATTGTATACTTATTATTTGTATCAACGACAGCCCCATTTTATGTCTAAGCCAATCATTGTCCATTCTAAAGTTGCCTGGAAGAGATTGCGGAAAGCGATAAGGCCGTCCATTGTATGTTTTGTAGTGTTAATATTTTTTTTTGCTATGTACAATAAAGTATATATAAATCTATTAATAAATATGTGTCCGTTTTTGTCGGAAATGAACTTCAAAAGCGTGCCACAACGTTTTCGTGGTGTTTTGCAGAATTGCAATGTATGTTTTTTAAATTTTCTGTATGTCTCGATTTTATCTTGCTTTTCTTACATTTTCTTAATTCTTTATTAAGACTGACTAGATATTCAGGTTTCTAAGTATTATGAACTTACATATATCTTGTCTCCCAGGATTTCATCTATCAGAACTAATTGACACCGCTCTGCAAACTAATTATTTTACCAGGAGCATTAGCTGCATCAGTCTTGTGGGAACCAAAATTCACCTGCACAGTAATTACAATCACGATCTATCCCGATCAATTGCCGCTAAGCGCGCTGAGTACCGTTGGTAAGCCTGATGATTATCGCCAATCGTTGGCTCTACTCATTCTGTGGAAGCCCACATTCATCAGCGGATATTTACATAATGTTTCTATTTCCATTTACATCTGTACCTACTGTGAAACTAGTTGCTAGTTGCATCTAATCCACGTTAACGAATAGGGCTGGGATTAAAGTTCACGATTTATGGGACATGTTGCCTGGCTGCAATTTAACATGAGAGTCGCTACGTTAGGAAAATTGATTATTTTAGCCAGGAATTAAGTTTATGTTTTTGCGCAGTTTTTATGAGGTCAGATATGGAAGCAATTATTGCTTTTTACGATACAAATTATTTACGAGACAGACTTGAAACTGCTGTTCGATTACCAAGTATCAACCTTCAACTAATTAATGAATTGTTGTGATCGATCAAACTTGTGTTATCGTTGCATTAGTCGTAATTCTATTCCTTGTGCCTATCAATCATCACTTTTCTTTATTACCAAGCATCTGTGAAAGCAGTATATAAAACCATATATGTATGAAGGAGCTCCTATTCTTCAGGAACATATGAGCATCCTTTAAAGAGTTCCAATCTCGCGGAATCCATAAGAAAATTGCATCGCTGTATGTTAGAATACGTTCGGCAATTTAAAATAATGTTTGTTCACTATACGTATCGCGTATGCAGACGCGAACGGGAATCTCTTATAAATATTTGATACAGCTGAGCCAGATATTTGCCTTTGCCAGGCAACAGTAGCTTTAGGCAATAACGTCGAAATTTCGGAGCCCACCTTCAGGCTAATAGAATTTTCATTTCAATAGCAAATCGTTGAAGAGGGGACGGTCAGGTATAAATGGTAGAGAAAAGAAACAATGTCGAAGAAAGGTAAAGCGATAAGATTGTTTCCTGACTTGTTTAACTGCTCACGTCTTTGTAAAAGGTAAGGTTTTCGATAGACTTATGGACACTGATATAGATGATGAAGATGATGAAGATATACTTATGGACATGACAGTCTCTTTTACGATAGTGTACCAATAAAAAGTAACAGTATCAAACTATGTTGATTAGAGATGCGTTCATTAAAATTCGAGTTGAAGGAAACTGATCTGTTTTAAAACATTCGTGCTAACTTTATTGCTTAGTTAAGCTTTAAGAGTTTGCAAACAGGAACGAAACACGACGCAATTATAAAAAATTCAATCTCTCGCATGTATTTTTTATGCGTATGTATGTATGTAATTAATATTTAAACTTGTCACCAAGTTCTACAAACAGGGTACCCCTTGGTTAATAATGAATTCTGGACATGAGTCCCATGCGAATGCTTTAGGCTCTCGCGCCCCTTCGTGAGACAAACATTACATTATGACGGGTACAACGAAATCAAGGACCTTGTTGGTGCATTGGTAATGAGTGTGCTCTTACAGTTTCTAGGATATGTGTTCAAATACAGATGGGGTTAGGGGTAAAGGGTTCTTGGGTTCTCTGTTGGAAAATTAAAGGCTAAGACTGTGGCTTATAAATATTGAAACTAGGCTGTTTGAAGAGAAAACCATACATGAATGACTCCTGAAAACCTGGTGAAAGTTTTATAAGAAGATATTGAAAATGAATATAAGGGAGTAACAAAATTCCCTTTAGTGCCTTCAGCGACTGTTAACTATACAATACAACCTTTAAGAACCGAGTAATCTGATATTGACCAAACAAACAAAGCCAAAACAAACAAACGAAAACAAAATAATACATTACCAACTGTAACGGAAAAAGGAAAAGCACCGTTCCTTAATCACAGCAAAATATAATTCCCCGAAGACTGACTCATTAAATTTTATGGCAAATGTAAATAATTTTGTATGTTCTACTAAAGATAATATTCAAAATATGCAAACATTCCCGACTCAGTTCATCGGAAGGCTGGAACTCCACGAGGATGTTAATAATTAATTTGCTTTTGCAAAGAGTATACATACAAGTGTAGGAGAATTTGAGGGTTTGGTGCCTAGCTGATGAAAATTTAAAACGGAATACACGCTCGGTCGAGAGGCGTTGTCAGTGGTTATGGCATGTTTGCTAAAGAGTGGTCTGTGCTGCGACACGGAAAGAAGGCAGTGCGGTAGGTTTAATAAATGTTTCCAACCTTTAACCGTGAGATGACTTCCTTACTTATCCCCTGAGTTGAGTTAGTAGACTTCTTGAATTTAGATTGTAATTTCTAGTGGAGGTAGGAAATACTAGGTATGCTTTTTTTATTGCCAACTATAAAGTAAAAGATTGCATTGAGGGATTTTGGCGTAGAGCCTAGTTTGACAATCTCAACATTACCCACTAAGTCTTTACCCGGGAATCCAATTCAAATGTACTATCGCTAAAAATAAAATAATCTGTGTCTTTCTACCTAGTTTGATCCTGAGAGAGCAACTGTTCGTTTACGGTTATCAAAACATTGTCGGATGTAACTATATCGTATGTTTGGTTTGTATCAGTCCTATTTTCCCCTACAGAAGTGACACTCCAAACAGATTTAGTACAATGAGCCCTGATAACACTTGACAAGACGCTTGCCCATTGCCAACGTGCAATAAAGTGATAGCCTCTGTACACAATGGCCCACGATAGTACATGTCAACGTCGTCATCGCTACAATATACTACATAATATTACATAATATTTCACTCTTCATTGTATTTCACACACCTTTTTATTTTTATTTTTTATTATATTTATTTGTCTGTATCTATCTATCCGTGACATCACTGCGGGCCCTATCAGAATACCAGCGCTGCGACATTTTTATTTATTTTTAAATTTCGCGGCATCATGCTGAGATAGCAGCCTTTTGGCCTCGTACAGGACTTCCTTCTTTATATGTTACTGTTACTTTGTTTGTTATTGTTTTTGTGTTTTTCCTGTGCGAGTCACAATAAATACTTTTTCTTTCTTTCTTTCTTTCAAAGATACATCAAATAGGTAAACAGGTATAGGTATAGGTAGGGGAGGAGGAAAACATCGGTAGAGAAAATAGTAGAAAGAAACAATAAATCCACTGAATATATTTTGGGCAGGGTACTTTCTTTCTTCATCTTTTGTCTAGACAAGAAAACTTCTCAAAACTCGACTTCAACGTTTTCTGGAGCTATGTAACATAACATCGCGCCTATAATCCTAGAAGGGTTCGGCAGAGGTGTACTTTATAAACAGCAACATTTCGCCACTTAAGTTTTTTTAAGTGTAAAGCTGGAGATATCTGTTTTTCTAAACACCGCTGTTTTTAATAGATCTCCAACAGGCACTTTTAAATAATCAAGACTTTGGTTCACGAATCCTATAACACTATTATAGTACTGCGATTAAGCATGAATATGATATCATATCGTAAAAATATAAGCTTACTGCATAAAATGGTTCCACAAACTTCTGCCGTTACTAACTTGCATTACTACAGTCTTAACCAGAAGTTAAACTGCGTCTAAACTCGGAATCCGAGTGAGATTAACCTTAATTATGTTACTTCTATCGATTACGACGTTTAGATAAAGTCTACCTACTCTAGACGGTCTGGCTTCCATATTTATAGGAGGCTTATATGCAGCGAACCGATTAATGAATCGATACCTGAGTAGTATCGATATTTTGTATTACAATACTTCGAAGCGATACCGACTTCGATACTTCTTAAGGATCGTAGCAGATGGCGTTCTTTAGTTGCTGCCTATCCCCATGGGAAGATGGCGTGAGTTTATGTATGTATGTATGTGTCGTAGGATGATTTGATAATTCAAATTTTCGTGAAAACCCTGGGGATAATGCGAAAACACGGATAATTAGACAATGGTGAAAACATTTCTGCGAGCAACTACGAAGTAGCGCTCTGGCCGCTGCTGCGGCACCGCTCGCTTCGCACGCTTGGCTCGCGCGCGGTTTGTCATAGTTCTAATCTAACCTATACTATTTCACCCAGTTCAATATGACGAATCATACAATCTGCCGCAGAAACGTTTCCACCATTGTCTAATTATCTAGTCGCAGACAGATTATATTATTCGTCATATTGAACTGGGTGATATAGTTTAGGTTAGATTAGAACTGTGACACCCCGCGCGCGAGACGAGCGAGCGAAGCGAGCGGTGCCGCAGTAGCGGACGGAGCGCTACTTCGTAGTTGCTCGCAGAAATGTTTTCACCATTGTCTATATATCCGTGTTTTCGCATTATGCCTAGTTTTTCGCGAAAATTCGAATTATCAAATCATCCTACAGCATAAGTAACACGTAGTAGATTCGCACCCAACATTATTTTGAAGGGAAACTCGGAGTGTAAATTTTTAGACAGATGAAATTAGTTGATCGGTTTATTGTAATTTTCATTAAAAGTTCATTGAAATTAAATAAATTATGATTATTTCTGTAAATGTAGATCCTCTAAGACCGTTTTACAAGTAAATGTTTTGATCTATATTTTAAAACTAGATGGCGAAGGCATTTCCTGGCTGACTAATCCCTGAAAACAAATTCCGAAACAAACTCACGAGGTCATGGTTTCTTTTAAAGTCCAAACATTATATTGTTATCACTTTATAAGTACTTTAATTATTATCGATTCATACTTTAAAAAAGATAATCACTACAACATACTATTGATTACGGGAGGACTCGGGTATACGTACTAACATTTCTTAGGTAAGTAATACATTCGATATTTTTGATTCGATATCATATTATTATACCTTCTCAGACGACGTGATTCCAACGCACGATTGATCGCAATTGCCGACGCTTTGAGACTTTATTTGAAGTGTACTTATTTGAACCAGATAAGCACACGTTTCATATTTTTTTCTTATAACCTACATTTCGAAACGATCTTGTTATATTATTGGAGGTAGCAACTACTACAGAAATATTTACTATGGAAATTATGAAATATCCGTGTACTTCAGAATATGAGACTGGTTACGTTTAAAAAAGACGTCAAGACGAGATATTGCTAACCATTTAGCTGAAAATAATGAAAATACAACACACGTTTGAACGGACGCCCAACGCCTCATATGTCCCTGCCTTTTATGTAAGGGCAGAATCAGGCCGTAACATTTTATACCCCATTCGTTTGACTCCAGTTTGCTACTATACAGTTTAATTTTTGATAAGATTGTTACATGTTCCAGCTCGCAGAATTGGCAAGTTTGAACTCACCCCAAACTGGTAAAAATGCAGAAAGTTCGGCTCTTCTTCTTACACTTTACTTCTGTCTTAAAACGGAGCTTACTTTAGCATTCCTAAGAAAGGTAGGCGTTTTTCTACGGCAACTCAGTTTAGAGAATTGATTTTTATAGTTATAACTCTCTTGGCAAGACTAAGGCTGCCTGTCCACTGGAGTGGACAGGAGAAGAGCGGAGTAGCGGTGTGCCAATATTATCCAATGTAATTGCATAAAACCTCCGCTCCGCTTCAGTGGACAGGGATTTGCGAACTAGTTTAAAAATTCATACAAAACCGGGAAGCGGAGCGGGGATACGGAGCGGAGAAACGGAGAGGGGAAGCGGAGCGGGGAAACGGAGCGAAGAAGCGGAGAGGGGAAGCGGAGCGGGGAAACAGAGCGGGGAATTATTACTCGTCGCGTGAACTCGGTCTAGATCCGCACAGTCCGCAACGGAACCGGAGCGGGGAATTATTACTCGTCGCGTGAACTCGGTCTATCTCCGCACAGTCCGTAACACCGCTCCGCTACCTCGCTCCGCACAGTCCGCAACTCCGCTCCGCTACCTCGCTCCGCTTCAATGGACAGGCAGCCTAAGGGTGAAATGGGAACTATCAACTGTAAAAGTAAGTTTTTGTAAAGCAGTATTAGGTATCTACCATCAAAGAAGTTCATACCTAACCAGTTTCAAAACAAAATCCCGTGAACACGATGACCACATCTGTTACCGGCCCGGTGCTATAACCACCGAGCGCTGCAAGCCAGAATACTCCTTACGGTGGTTAGATATGAACTTCTTCCATGGTATATACCTCCGCAATCGCGTTATGAAAATAATAACCGTTCTCTACCTGTCTGTCTATCTTTTCATATTTAATTAGGGTTAATAATTTTGCGCGCCAAAATGATGGTCTGACAACAAAGAACAGAACAAGATATTTGTCTAAAAGAAAAGCTGGAAGAGACTCATTTATTACCTACAGGAAAAAACCAAAACTAAATTTCGTCATAAATTCAACCGTGAATAATGTCCTGAAACGGCCATAAAAAGCTCTCTTGTCACTTTAAGTATGAAATATACACATCAACGTAAATACCGGAGAGAACTTGGCACTTGACAATTTACGGAAACAGGTACCTACACTGTCAAGTATAGTCGACCTTGTAGTATATTTATATTAACAAAAACTCCCAGTAAATTGAAACCTCACTAAGGTTAAAACTATCTTAGTGCCACATAGCCAAAAATTTGGCATGGAGACTGCCGACAGTAGTGAAAACTTAAAACTATAGATTTTTTTTTAGAAAAAAGAAAACCATCTAAGCAAAAGCAAAAATACACTACAAAGTGAAACATAACGTTTTTATTTTTCACTTTTTAGTTGTGGTACCTACCCCACACAAATTCGAATACCACTACCTGCTATGTAAATAACAGTGACAGGAAGTTATCATCATATCATCTACATACACTAAGTGGACGTATTTATTGAAGCTTACTTAAAACCTATCCACACAAAAAAGAATTTTCAAAATCGGTCCATAATTGACGGAGAAATCGGTGGAAATACATAAAAAAATGGCTGTGAATATTTAAGAGTCGTTATGGGTAGTCGGAAGCCCGAAAGTCAGACCACCAGTTATACCAAGGGATATCGTATTACCCAGTTACTGGGTTGTGAAGGTCAGATAGGCAGTCGCTCCATCTAAAATACTGGTTTTCAGCTGCATCCGGCTATACTGGAAGCCGATCCCACCATAGTTGGGAAAAGGATAGGCAGATTCATTGCTCAACGCGCTAAAAGAAGTTTTCACTTCAAAAATCTTGTCGTTTTAAATGTCACTTGCACGTCAGCAAGTGACATTTAACCTTGGGGTGGTAAAGCAATTAAGAGGTCGACTATACTATACATTTTCTGCATTTTAGCGCTTTTCTAAGCTTGATAAAGTCGATTTCATTACTGTTAGTCTGGGTCTGACGTGAACATAAAAGGACTCGCGTTTATAGGGAATCTATGTAATATCTAGTTCATCATTGATTATACGGGCTGATCTTTTGAACTGAAAGGTTCTTGTAAAACTTTTGCTACTGTTTGTTCAAAAAGTATCTGACGAAAGTGTAAACAAACCCTGTTCAGGTTAAATTCTTACGCAATCACTCACTAAAGTGAATTAGTAACAAATTCATCTTTATTAAGAAGGTCTTTATATCTCATCACTGTTTCCAATTATTGTTGTTTTAATAAAATTATTTTTAATAAACAACTTTAAGTTGATTTAAATTTATAATTTCGGTGTCAAATAATCTAATCAAAGCAGTCAATTTATAAGTAGCATTACAAATGGGGTTAAAAGCTGAAAGCCCGTCATAGATGGCAGCACTGTTCTCCGTCCACTAACCGCCATTGTTTTATTTATGTTTACTTTTGTGTCGATCACAAATTAAACGAAAACGAGAGATGTGACTCGGAGTGTAGTACTATTGAAAGACGAGCTAATGAAAACGGAAGCGTCTACCACTGGTACAAAACCAGGTGTAAAGGAAAAGTAAATAAAATATGAACATTTTATAATTAATAGGTTAATTTGTGTTTTGTGTACTGTAAGTTCTCTTTTTTTTGTTGAAGACTGGAGGCGTACCGTAGTTGCAAAACAACTCGAGGATGATCTTCCTGACAGAAAAACTTCAGAGACGTTAATTAGATCTAGCACTGATCTTATATGATAATAGAAACACACAAACACCTTTACTATAATTTACATAATTATCATAATATCACACCACAAGTGCCTATTGGTAATGAAAATAGACGATTCTCTTTGAAGCATCACCTGTATACGAATTTCTCCCATAAAAGTCTTCAGGTTTAAAAAAGATTGCAGATAGTCTCCAGTTTTCGTCTTTTAACATCTTGGACAAATGTATGGGTCCCCGTATTTCTGCAGTCAACAGCTGCGCAACGGGGCATATTAATTAATTAACCTTAAAAAAAGTCGCTTATTTACAAAAAAAATATAAATGGCTAATGACAACTAGCTGTCAATGTTTTGGACACGCGATAGTAGCGACATCTGAAGTGAGCAAGTATCAGTTTTGATCCCCATTGGCATCGTCAGGTACGTATTCTGATCCATTTGTTAACATTTTCATCAGATGCTTTCGGTACAGACCGTACACCCGAGTACATAAACGATTTAGTCGCTACTGTTACATGTGGACCCCTTATACGTACTAAGGAACACACTGAATAATCCTGGGGGGATAATCAATAACAGCGATGCATGGTAAACGCATATGTGGCTATAGAGGTTTAATACTAGTATATGGTAAAGGAGGTTCTTGGCTCTGCGTTTACCGCCCTCCTTGTTTAGATTAATAGCCTTGGGTATTTCCTTCCTTGTCCGTAGAAGCGAATATTGAGCGCGGTGTCAACCAAGAGGTCATTTAGCTAAGCTAAAAACAGTAATAATAATAATAATAATTTATTTATTTTCTTACCACAAATTACAGAGATAGTAATACATAGTCTTCAGACACAATGAGTGATAGCCTAGTGGTGTGACTGTCAGACTGCCAAGTCATAGGTCTCGAGTTCCAAGGCACGCCTCTGACTTTTCGGATTCATGTGCGTATTGTCTAATTATCACTTGCTTCAAAAACGGTGAAGGAAAACATCGTGAGGAAACCGGCATGCCTGAGAGATATTTCTCGAAGCCAAGTCAGAGGCCCATGGGCGGCTTTAAAACTCTAACACCAGGCTAGTCACTAACCATACGAAAAGAAGAAGAAGCTAAGGCTAGCTGGATATTTTTACATTCAGAAAAATATACAGGATGGAAAGTTGAACGGGCCAAGCAACAAACAACTCTTCGCTCCTTTACTTTGAGCAGCTATCTAATTACGCAACACATTTTCGATTGTTGAAAATGTGTTGCGTAATTAGATAGCTGGCTTACTTAATATGAAATCAAAACCGGCCAAGTGCGTGTCGGACCACGCACAATGAAGGGTTCCGTAGGTGGGATGAATTTATCCCAAGAACAAACTTAACATTGTAGTTGAGAAACATTTTCTCCCATACGGAATGTATGGGAGATCATGTTTTTCAAACTGCAAATTTAAGATGGTTGATTATTACTCGTTAACCTGTGCAGCCTACTTAGCTGTGAGTTTTCCTTTTAATTTCGTTATATATACTACTGTTGTGATATTTTTTTCACAAATCCTTAGCTGGCGGGACACACACACTTGACTCTAACAAAAAATTTCAGTTAAAAGCTTAATATTTCGCAAACGAATCCTTAAATCCAAAAATGGTTTTATCAAACTCGCAATATTTTTGAACGACCTTTCTAACGATACCCCACAACATGGGGTAGATGAGAAAAAAAAAACATCCCCACTTCACGAGTAGGGGAGGTACCCAAAAAAAAAATTGCTTTTATTTTACCACTTTGGCGGCATGATTAATATATAATCATATGCCAAATTACAGCTTTCTAGTACTAACCGTCTCTGAGCTAAGCCGCGGACAGACAGACGGGCAGACAGACAGACACGCGGACATGGCGAAACTATAAGGGTTCCTTGTTTACTACGGAACCCTAAAAAGTTGACCCCTTTTCAACTACTATGCGTTTATGATAGATTATTAACAAACTAACACTATTACTGTCTCGCTGGTTTAGCGGTCGCAAGCGCTACTGCTGAGCATGAGGTCCTGGGTTCGATTCCCAGGTCGGGTAAAGTGTTATTGGGTTTTTCCATTAGAATTTTTTCAGTAGCAGCCCGGAGTCTGGATTTGCGCTCGGATGATGGCAATAAGCTCGCTCCCTAGTACATGGGACTTAAAAATACCTGGCGATAGGTGAGGGTATTATAGGTACTGCTGTCTAAGCCTTTGAGGATTACTTCAAGCGTGATGTTATGTTATGTTATTGGCAAAAAAAACCCAACCAGCATATCCTGAAAATTTGAAGATGTGATTACCATCAACCCGCACGGAGCCCGCGTGGTGGATACGACCCGCTCCCTCTTAAAAAGAGAACGCTGTGTCCCAACAGTGCGCAAAAAAGTCCTCAAAAATCATGGTACGAACCTTCCGGCGCATTGAAAATGAGTGAACGACACTTAAAAATCAGCGGAGTTATAAAAAATGTCTCCGAAACGGGTAAACATCGACACTTAATTAAAATACTATCGAAGGCAGAATGGTATCATTTTGAAGCCCTTTAAATTCTTCGGGATATTTTTGTTTATTTTTTCGATAACTATCTCTTTTCGTTTTTGAGAAGTTTAAGATTCTGTGAAAAATATCCCAAAAGAAACGGTCAAAAATTACATTTCTTTTTTAATAAAAATAAATATATTTAACATTTTCGAAAAAAAAAGATTGTAATATGCCCAGTATTTCATTTCAGTAACGCATCTTTTAATACCATTTTAATTTCTCTATCTTAATAATTGAGGACGCTAGCCGGGTCGCACTTTTCTTGAAAGCACCCGTAACTGAAGCGAACGAAAAAGCATTTTCTATGCAAAAAATAACACCAGGTGCTCCTAAAATACGTATGAATTAAGCAAGGCTTTTTCACCTACGGTCAAATTAAGTGAAGGTCAACAAAAATACAAAAATCTCGCCACCACTACATATTTTAAAACAAAGTCCTCCCCCGCATCTGTCAGTCTGTCTGAACGCAATAAACTCATAAACAACCGAACAGATTTTTATACGGTTTCACCAATGGACGGAGTGATTCACGAGGAAGGTTTAGGTGTATAATGCATTAAGGTTTTGTGTAAATTGGCTGAAATACGACGATGATTGTTGAAGATGTCGAAAAAAATCATGGTGACTGGGAGCTTTACCGGCGTGCGCCGCGTAAACCAATAGAGTTATACGAAAACAATTTATTGCGGAATTCATATATAGTTTACCTGGATTAACACATAGGGTAGTTTTAATCCCGGTAGTACTTTCCCGGGGGATATTTTCCGACATCCACGGGGGCGAAGCCTTGGGCAGAAGCTAGTCACAGATAAATAAAGTGTCATAACAATGTTTCTAGTCCAGTTGGTGCCTACCTTCCTGTGCGCACAGATAACGAGCTTATACCTACCCTCCATAGACATTTATTTTATTTCCGACATTCAGGAACTATGGTACTTAACCTTTTCTCTATCTAAAATTATACAGAATACATATTTGGGTTATTGTACGATTGACCAGTCAGAGAAATTACTTATTTATCAAATTGACACACTACGTTAATTTAACGTGTTACCTTTAGCTTAAATAGTCCGTCAAACGTTGGAACAAAGACGCAAGTGTGCACTTTTGATGCACTACTACTTATTTACTTAATAACTAGATCGATGACGAGACTACTCTAGCTTGCTGTACTTGTTTGCTCCGGACCGGCTGCGGCGGTCGCCCGCCTGTGTCTCGTGCTACCTGTTCACGACTCGGCCAGTACGTACCCATACTGCTCAATATGCTTCCACAACCCAGGCGATCAATCTGCTGAACGCCCTGATTGCTCAGGAACCCGATGTTGGCATATTTATGTATAGCAGTAAATCTATGTTAAATGTTTGTATGAAGTTTTTTGACTTAAGGGGAATGCGCTAAGGTAGCCCGCGAAATCCAAATTTCTTTAGTTTTTTTGCATGTTACGGGTCAGTGTTAGGTTATACGTTGTTTAAAATATGATTCGCGACGGTGACAAATATGACTTTACAGAATTATGATCATTAGAATCAGGAATACAGCTCTTTAAGTTAGCACAATCCTCAAATGTCATGATTTCATGAAATAGTCATTCGATAGGATTACATGAACTTAGAGAGTTGTGTATTCATACATTCGATACGCTCGCGAATCATATTTAGATCAATATACAACCTGATACTGACCTGCAAATTGCAAAACGTAAGAACATTAGAATTTCGTTTATTGGCTTGTTGAATTTGTTGTTGGCTTGCTACGCGCTTTGGTGGTTACCAAAGCGCGTAGCAAGCCAACAACAAATTATATAAGTTTTTAGTAGTTAATTATTTAATTATTCAAATTATTTAACAAATATTAAGACTGTAAGTGCAGCAAGCAATTGTTATATAAATAAATAAACTCGAATTAAACAAACCACAGTTCTGATTCGAATATACGGACTATTTAAGTTGGTACTCAAATAGATAAACAATTCATTTCTCTGACTTTATCTATAACTAATGCTGATCCTAAAACAAAGGAACCTCATATTCAGCTGATTGGACACTTAAACCTTGATAGAGAGAGAAGCGGAAACTTTTTGCTTTCCTGTAACCGTATTCACCAAAGAATTCTTTATGTATTACGTGGCGGGTGTGAACATAGTTTTTAACCGACTATTTCCAAAAAGGAGAAGGTTCTATGTTCGTTTTTATTTTATTTATTTATTTTATTATTTATGTACACAATAAAATACGTAAAATACACATTAAAAAAAACAAGATTTTTGTTATTTTTTTTTGTATAAAAAAAGGTAAAAAGAATACCGTCCTCCAAAGTCGCGTTTATGAGTAGATCATGATTTCAGAAATTACAGTAGAGTAGGCGACTAGGTCTGTGATAACCGGTAAGTATTGGATTCTCTGTATATAATTTCCATCCATTATTAAGTCAATCAGCTGCCAACATTTGAAGGCTCAGTAATTAATTTAAGTTATTTTATAAACGGTATTTTACAATTTGCTAAATTGTTTTAGACATTGGTAATTAGAATTATAATCACAATTCTAAAACATAAATGACTTTGTCAAATCATTAAATAATCATCAAGGTAAACTAATGAAAAATGTTTTCGAAAATACAACAATAGAACTCACATTGTCTTTCCAGACCTTAAAATAACTACCATAATTACATAATCCTTTTAAGGGTTCCATACCCGAAGGGTGCCAAACGGAACCCTATTACTAAGCGTCCGCTGTCCGTTCCATCTGTCCGTCCGTCTGTCGGTCTGTTTGCGGGCTCTATCTCATGAACCGTAATAAGTAGACTGAAATTTTCACAGATTGTGTATTGATATTGCGGCTATAATAACAAATAAAAATAAATTAATGATTAAAGGAGGTTCCCATACAAGAAACGTTTTTTGCTCGAGCTGAATACCTTCATAGCCTGTGGGTAAACTTCACTCAGCGCACATATACAGCAACCTACGCGTTCAGTATAATAATGCATTGAGTACTGCTGCGGCTGCCATAGCGTTGTAGGGCGTCAGGGATGTTTGCGGATAATAACATTGATGGTTTTGACGCCATTATTAGAAAAACATGTGCATCCCTGATGTCACGTGTTCGCAGCAGCACCAACAGTATTCTCAGTGTGTTCGCAGATCGGTGTGATTCCCTGATGCTGCGGAGGTGGAACTCCACGCAGAATTACAATTTTAACTTTATGTTAATCTGTGTTACCAACTAACACAAGATATTAATTAAAATTATTACTCTGTCTGAAAATAAAAGTATTCTATTCTAATAGAGAGAGAGTACGGAACCCTTCGTGTGCGAGTCGGACTCGCACTTGGTTGGGTTTTCTTCAGCAAAGAACGATAAAGAAATCTTTATATTTTCTGTTTCACGGCCAGATCAGTAGGGGAATTATTTATTGGGACACAAATCAATAGGAATAACTTCAGAAACACAATGTTCTTAGCCTCTTACACACACTCAAGTACGCACGTTTTTAATTTAAGGAACCTTGGAGGACCCTTGTGTCCCTGCAAAATGGATCATTTTCTATCTAACTGACTCAGGGAGTTATAAAAGCCGATGAACGGACAACGCTCTTTTATTTGCTAATTGAAATAATACTTGCTGCTGGGGGCTTAAAATGGCCACAAACTGTCACAAACCGACAATTCATAATATTATCTGCGTTCAATTCATAATACGCAATTCATCTGTTTGACAGTTTTATATTATAATTAAATAACTTAAAAACTAGAAATAAAAAATAAAAATCTGATTTGATTAATAAGTTTTTATTAATCAAATCAGATTTTATTTTTTATTTGCGTAAAGAAAAATTATCCGGTAAAAGGACGGTCTAAATTTTTTTCATGCGGCAATATTTACATCTCATATGATTCTTATATGAATTGAATTGAATATGATTCAGCTAAAATATGTGTATCCATAGAGGAATTGCTGGGAATTCAGAAAATGAATTAACTTTAAGATTATTTAGGCTTCCTAACACTACATCTGGAAAGCAATTAACTAGACTTTCTTGAACTTCCTGCATATGGAGCTGGTATGCCAATTTAGCTACGACCGTCACGGCTTGCAGGCACCAGGTCAACCATGTAAATTGGTTTCAAATTGGATCGAATGTAAGCATTTCTGACCTTACGGAGTATCATGGCGATTATCTTGCGCATGGATTCTTTTAAACGCTCGTTGAATGGCTGAAGTATGGGCGATGGTATTCCACGCTTGACTTTTACTTGGGTGATTTTCCTAACAAAATCTTTTTTTTAAACCTATTTGTTAAAAGTTTTATACAAACGCCTAGCTAAAGCTCATAGCAAAATCTTTTTCTTTTGCAAGTTTGTATACCTTTTGCCGTAGGAGTTTCTACGATTTTATTTTCAGGATCGTAACGACATGAAAAGTTCCTGAAACTTTTTCATACGAAATAACTAATATTCAGCTATTCAGCATTACATATTGGTTGGTAGCAGTTATCACTAATATGTAATGCTGAATAGCTGAATATTAACATTAATGAATATTAACCTAGTGGTGTGACCGTCGGAATGCCAAGTCATAGGTCTCGAGTTCGAACCCAAGGCACCTCTGACTTTTCGGATTCATGTGCGTATTGTATAATTGACACTTGCGTCAAAAACGGTGACGGAAAACATCGTGAGGAAACCATGCCTTAGAGATATTTGTCGACGGCATGTGAAACCAAGTCAGAGGCCCATGGGCGGCTTTAAAACTCTGACACCAGGTTAGTCACTAACCACACGAAAAGAAAAAGATTGCTAGGTACAATATTTATACATTGCTAAGGGGATCCCTTAGCAATAGCCATGTCCTTTCCATGCTTTCCTTTATCTGGCACATAGATAGACAGCTTATTGACTATTTAACAGTATTCCTAATTATCTGATAACATCATCATCATCAGGCCTGTAATCCCTGAGGAGTTAGGCAGAGGTGTACCTATTGTACCATCGAAGAAGTTCATAACTAACCACCGTAAGGACTACTCTTGCTTGCGGCGCTCGGCGGCTATAGCACCGGGCCGGTAACAGATGTGGTCATCGTGGTCACGGGATTTCGTTTTGAAACTGGTTAGATATGAACTTCTTTGATAGTAGGTACACCCACATTTCGCCAGTTATGTTTAAGTCCCATGTAATAGGGGGCGAGCCTATTGCTATCATAATGATCTACTTGAATAAACAATATGTAGATGTCTGATTATGCTTGTATAACTGATTAACCCATTAGTTCATTGGCTCTAGGTCATTCCGAGGTCATGATTAATTAATACATTTGTTCAGATATCTTTAATAAATACTGCTCCATAATCTTTTGTGTCTAGCCAGAATCTTAGCTGTGTTTATCCCTCTTAGTAGAAATTTCTCTTCTACATTCGCATAATCCTCTTGTTTACCTCTGCAATATAATATATGAACATAAAACTACGTCGACTTAGATGATTCATTAATGTTTTTCTACATTTCCAACGTTTCGAGCGCTTTTAAGTTAGTCCTTCAAAACCCCAAGCGGTTTAAAGTGCTGGAAACGCTAGCAAGTATAAAATGCAAACGAGAAGAGTGGAACTTAAAAAAATACCGTTGAAAACACTAAAAGCAATTGCATTCATGATATGAACAAGGACTTCGGGAAGTTTATGGAGACCAGCTGTTAGTGCACTTGTTTTAAAGGATTACGATAGTCCATTCTCGTCCGATGTTTCCATATTGCAGCCATAAAAATATTAACGACTTTTCGCACTTGTGACTATACCCACTTCAGTAATAGCCGTGTTTCCGTGTACCGAGTAGCTTGCGGCCAATTGTTGTAGCTACCTCTCTATATATCTGCTTGCCTGAGCTTGCGATAAGAGATTGAATTTAAGTTTCAATTTCGCAGAATTTTCTCTTTAGGGGCAATAGTATAAAGAAAGTTGGTGGAAAGAGCAACAATAAAAATACGGCAGCCATTCTTATACTCACCACGAATTGAATTGGAACGACATAGTTAAGGTACACGTCTTGGTGAAAACTGCAATAGAAATGCTTTATTTGAAACGAGACGACAGAAACAGACTGTCTAACACGTACCCATTCAGAAGCTGTCTGCAGCAAACTACGTAACACAAGGTCTACGACAAATTCCAACACGATTCCAAGATTCAAATTCAATGGGATATCTGGCTATTATATTTCGTGCTTACAATTACTGTAGATGTAAAGCACAAGTTCCTTTTAGATATTATCTGCAGGTACACAATAGATCCCTCCTTTCGTAACGTATCCTATAGAGTATCAAGCACTGGTACATACCCGTATCTATTTGTATCAAGATGGGGACGTGTCGTGTGATGAAAAGCAATCTTTACGAATATAATATTGTAGTGTTACAGAATATAATAATTGGGTATTGAAAGAGATATTTCTGTTCAATTCAAGGTGCTTCCATCGGGCAAAAGAATATCCAAAAAACCGGCTAAGTGCGTGTCGGACCACGCACAATGCAGGGTTCCGTAGTTGGCATGAATTTATCCCAAGAACAAACTTAACATTGTAGTTGAAAAACGTGTTCTCCCTTATGGAATGTATAGGAGATCATGTTTTTCAAACTGCAAAATTTAAGTTGATTGATTATTTCTCGTTAACCTGTACAGCCTACTTAGCTCTCATAGTTTTCCTTTTAATTTCGTTATATATACTACTGCTGTGAATTTTGTCGCAAGTCCAAGTACAACCATTTAGCTAGAAGGGGGGGGGGGGGGGACACTTGACTCTAACAAAAAAATTCAGTCAAAAGCTTATTATTTCGCAAACAGATCCCTGAATCCAAAAATGGCTTTCTCAAAATCACAATATTTTTGAAAGACCTTTCTAAAGATACCCCACAACATGGGGTAGATGAGGGAAAAAAAACATCCCCACTTTACGTGTAGGGGAGGTACCCTAAAAAAAAAAAATTTTCTTGATTTTATTTTACCACTTTGTCGACACGATTAATATGTATACATATGCCAAATTACAGCTTTCTAGTGCTAACCGTCTCTGAGCTAAGCCGCGGACAGACAGACGGACAGACAGACAGACAGACAGACCGACGGACATGGCGAAACCATAAGGGTCCCTTGTTTACTCGGAACATGGAACCCTAAAAACTTGAAAAAACTTGGATGAAAAAAAATCTTAAAGTAATTATATCTTTCAAGCAAATCTAGGCCTACCTTCGTAAAACTACAGGAAAATTTCTCTGCGACCGAAAAATAAAATAATATAATGGCCAGTAGTAATTAAATACCATCATTTACCAAGACAACAGCCCGCGAGTTTTTTTATCAGAATAGTTACTTTTCATTCCGTAAAACAAAGAACTTTGTAGGTAGTGATTAGGTATAGGCGTTATTTCACGTCACTCTAGTTACAATAACTGGCTATGGGCCATGTGGCCGAATGGCTACTTTCGAGTCAAACTGTAAACACGTTATTTTGTGAGTAGTTCCAATTTCGATACTGCATCGAAAATGTAAGTAGGTACTTACAAAATAACCGTCCTAAGCCTGAATAAAGTATGAGGGAACATTTATTTGTGTTAGTATTACGTTAATGATTTAACCGCATATGCAGCTACAAAAAGGTATTCATTTCAAAAACTTAAAGCTTGTGATATGTTACGTATTACCTAAATAATCATGTATATTTTCGTTTCTCAAATAACTAACACTTCGATAGAATCACCATGTTGAATCACCGAATATAATTTGAAAAAATAACTAGTTAATAAAATCACTAGTTTTCAAAACTAAAAGTTACTAGTTACGTTACGTTTCCCGAAAATCACGTAACGACCCACCCCAAGTAGTGATACCTATGTACCTATAGGTACCTGTGAACATACAATAATAACAACAATAGATAAAAGCCGGTTAATATAGAGTAGACTGTTTGTAAAGTCTCTTTGCTATTTAATTTTCATTTTAATCTGCCAACAGATAAACAAAGTGAACAATATTGTTCTGTTTCAAACGCTTATCATTCTGTGCAGGCATTTAGAGTTGGACTTTGGAAAGTTGTGCCTGAATAGTACTTATTATGATTGTGAAATGTTTGGGGCTGAGTTTGAGGCTATTATTCTTTGTGATTTTAAAGGACAGGTGTATGAATGAAAATGTAGTTTGAATAAATATTTTTCTTTAATTGTTTCCCTTAAATAATATGTATTTAATAATATATATTTTAGTTGCGAAGAAAAGGACAAATACCATCGATTTGTCCTTTTCTTCGTCCAATGAAAAACTACACTGTAGTTGGCTAACTTCGGGTGTTTTAATCAATACTTGTAAAGGTATAGAGAATATCTGATGACAAATATCACATGAACAATATGGCGAGCCGCAATGACGTAAGGTACATCATGGCAGATCAGAGTTCCTTTTTAACCGACTTTCAAAAGGGAGGAGGTTATATGTTCGCCGCGTACGTGTGTTTTTTTTATATTTTTTATATATGTCCACCGATTTCTTCGTCAATTGTGGACCGCTCCCGTGTTGGTCCCATATACTTGTAAAATTTTTTTTGAGTAAGTTTCAATAATACGTATTTTTTCCACTTAGTATATGTGGATGATATGATGATAACTTCCTGTCACTGTTACTTACTTAGCAGGTAGTGGTATTCGAATTTGTGTGGGGGGTACCACAACTAAAAAGAGAAGTGAAACTAAAAAGTGAGAAGTGAAGTGTAAAAAACTTTTTACACTTTTCACTTTGTAATGTTTTTTTTTTGAAAGTCGGTTGTTTTTCTTTTTGTAAAAAGTTTTTTATCGTTCTCCCATCAAAATACATACTTGCATATAATTATGTTTGGGCTGACGATTACTTTCTACTGCTTTACACACCGTTACAGTAACCTAAGTACTGAACATCGTGGCTCTGGCTATCCTGACGGCACACGGGGAACGTTCATCAAAGCACACGAATATCTAATTCAAAATAATTCTAATTATTACTTAGACTACGTACTTAAAGCATACTAAAGGCATGTGAAAAGCGTGTATTTTCAATTTAAGAAACCTGATATTGAAAATAAAAATGCTTGTTTTAAAGCCAACACTTATACTAATAAATCTTATTAAAATACATTTTAGTACACAGATTTAATTTTCACAGTTTATAATACAGTATTCGATAAGAAAAACCTACATTTAAAATGAACCATTCGCGAGGGCTCCCGGCATCCCATCCGCGACTAGAGTGAGTCCTCCAGGAGGGTTCCCGGCACTGAACGTGTTAAAAATAATTAAAAGGAAAGGAAAGTAGGAATAGAGACGCTTCTTCACAAATTAAAATAAGTTAAGTCGGTATTACGTAAATACAGATGGCTTCACGATGGTACCTACTATGTAAATACAAGATTTTAATTACGAAGCATTAGTAAGCAGCACTTGCTCTTTAAATTATTTTGTATTTCAGTAAACAGATTAGAGCCAATCTGTCGGAAAAACATGAAGGTTTGAACATTCAATTTACCTACCTACAATAAAATTATTTAGCTAAATGGCAAACGGCTTCAAAACATATCTCTTTATTTTGTTATTCTCAGGAACAGCCCGTTATCTGGATTTGTGTCTGGTTGATGGCAATAGGCTCGCCTCCTATTACATGTGACTTAAACATAGTTGGCGAAGTGTGGGTGTACATAGGTACAGCTCTGCATATCCCTTCGGGTTAACAGGCGTGATGTTATGTTTCTGACTTTATCTTTTCTCGTAGATGACATCAAGTTATTGACCTACCTCCCTTTTGTGCCATGCTTCCCTGGTCTCTTCGAGTCTCATCCAGTACCCTAATTGCGTAATACACGATCAATCAGAATCTGAATCGTTTTGAAACAGATTGCTAATCCGTTGCTACATAAGTTCGAACGTTCGTTCAACAACGTAAATAACGCAATGAATGTTGTTGAACTGTCACAATAAAGAGAAAGTAAAAGTATTTATTGAAACTCGCACAGGAAATCACACATTAAACTAAAAACACACTAAACATAAATAAAAAACAAAGTAACATTAAAATTTTAAGAAGGAAGTCCTGGACGAGGCCAAAAGGTCCTATCTCAGAATGATGCCGCGACATTTAAAAAAAATATGTCGCAGCGCTGGTATTCTGATAGGGCCCGCAGTGATTTCACAGACAGATAGATACAGAATTAAATAAATATAATAAAAAATAAAAACCTACCCTACCTACCTAGGTAGGGTGGGGTAGGTAGGGTAGGTAGAGTAAGCAGGTAGAGTAAGCAGGTAGGGTAAGTAGGTAGGGTAGGTAGGTAAGTAAGCAGTAGATAAGTACATAGTGCTACCCGAGCGAAGCCGGAGCAGGGCAGCTAGTCAAAATATATAAATGCGAAAGTGAGTTTGTTTGTCACGCTTTCGAGCTAAAACGGCTGAACAGCTTTTGATTTAACACATGGGCAGACCATGACCTGGGTTAGGACATAGGATACTTTTTATCCCGATATTTCCACGGGATCGAGACTTATGCGGAAAACTGCGGAGCGCAGCTAGTCAAGAACTGAAAGTCCAATTGCGACCCGAAGCGTTACTTACATAGAATTACGATGTTAAGCTAAAAGCGTTATTGTATTAAAACTTTTGTCCGCCAATCTCTAACTTTGTACCGAAATAATCAAATTTCTAAGCTTTCCTTATTCCATACGGTGTACGCGGCTCATATTTTTCACTTTTAATACAATATTCGCAACATCGAAGGAACATTAAGTATTTTGGTTGCTTCGACGATTATTGTGTTATGTTCTCGTTTATTTACTGAGCTTTAATGTTTTCTTTCTTCTAAATTATGGCGTGATTAAAAAGTTAGCCACTGATCAAGGTAGCTCTATTGACTCTTGAGTATCGGCGGTTATTACTGACTCTTGAGTATCGGCGTTTATTTGTGGGCTCTTTTAGTAAGCTATTGTAGTGATGGTCATCAACTAACTTCGGTGGCTACCTGAGTCCTGTCGGTCAAGATGTGATACTCTAACAGAACGTTCTTAGCCAAGAACTCTACCGATTTTTATTTACGCCGATTTTTTTTTTTTGCCAAAACTGGGAAGCTCTTGGTCGGCATCACACCTGATGGTAACGATGATCAGGCCGAAAGTGGAAGTGAGCTTCACCCGGACACCTCAACGTCAAAGGATCTGGCTATCTTACCTCTAACTGCCGAAACCACACAAGTGATTAAAAGCCCTATGAGCTGTTCTTTTTTTTCCTTTATTAACTTGTAGTTAATAATATATATTTTATCGTTAGATTGTATATTGTACTTAAGATTTGTCAAAATAAAACTGAATAAAAGAACCCTACCCCTGAACAACCCTCTTCCAGTTTTGTACTTAGTAATTTTAACAATTACAAGTGAACTAAAAATTCTCTTTCTCTCTCTCTCTTCTCTTTCCTGCGATCTTTTGTGCCATCACCAGACCCTGTTCATCATCTATCTATAACCTATTCATTGAGACCATTCCAATGAGCCCTAACACGATACCTATGCTGTAAGTTGGTAAGGGAGTTAGGTATCCTGCAAATTCCAGGTGATGCTGCAACATCAGTTCAAGGTTACTATGTTCTTCTTATATCAATGAAATAACAGAATACCAAATTTCAAATCGACCAGACCTGTGGAAGACGCTCACATCCATTCATCAACTAGAAAAGAGCTGATAATTTTCAAACGGCTGAACCGATTTTGATAGAACCATTGCTAGTAAACCTGTTTTCAAACAAAAAAACCGCATTTAAATCGGTTCACCCGTTTAAGAGCTACGGTGCCACAGACAGACACACACACATAGCGGTCAAACTTATAACACCCGTTTTTTTGCGTCGGGGGTTAAAAATGGTCATCGAGAACATAATAGGTCATAGTTGGCAGTTAAACACATCATTACTATCTATTTTGGCGGCATCTACAATCGCCACATACGAACTACGCATCAAAGACCTGACGTCACACAAATCCTGCATCGCGCAATTAGAGTTAACCGCGCGATGGACATATATACAATCTTCCAAAACTTTAACCTCTGGGCAGTTGCCCGCCAGACATGACACCCGTCTGGTCGGAGGATCCTCCCTTTTCTATGGTGGATGAGTTAACTTTACACCCTGTTCCTCATGCGCCTAAACTATTATTATCAACATTAAACGCCGAATATAATCTGAGGAACAGAATCACAACGTATGCAACATAAAATCTCAACATGCCAATAAAAAATAACAAGAAAGTTTTGCTTATTCACGTCTAGTGCCTACCAACTTATAACGGGTTTATCGCAGAGAATTTTTATAGCTCAATTAGGTACATTGCCAAACATGTTTGTAAATCGTTTGACCGTAAATTCACTGAATAAAGGCTTGTGCAGACCAGCGCGACTTGTCGCGCGACGCGACACGGACAATACAATTTCTAAGAAAACTTCACAGGATAACAATAACCGGTGTCGCGTCGCGCGACAAATCGCGCTGGTCTGCACAAGCCTTAAAGATATGAGCACAATGATTTGTGCATAGTAACACATATGAATACAGATGCTTCACTCCGCAAAATCATTTAAATTAAAAGCAACTGTTGCTGCTATACAATAAAGTGCAATTCAGGTCGCACTGCGCTAATTACCTAAAGTAATATTCACCTATAAGTTGCCTCTCTTTCTATCGTGTAACTGATATATCTTCTGACGTTACACTCACTGAATTGGCCCGACAAGACGACGCCGCGTACTTGTGGCTTCATTTCCTAAAACGCGGAGTTAACCATCTGTATTATTCTGTGATAGTAATTAGAGTTAGATGTGAATGTTTACATAGCTAAATGATTTAAGTTTAATAGCTTGTTAAACAATGGATTTAGTTCAAAATAGTTAAGGGTACATATGCACCGTAAAAACTAAACAACTGTACAACAAAAACAAACCCCAATCTGTTTCCACGTCTACAGGACGCTGTACCGCGTAACAGACGCGATATGACCATTCTTCGTGTCTATCCAGCAAAAACGGCACTTATGCGCAAAAGTATCGTCTGCATGGCGCCTACTACATACGTATTGAACATATTGCCTAAAAGTTGGAAGGAGCTAAATAGTAATGCATTCAAGCGTCAATTAAAAAGGTTTCTTTCGCAAAAAGCATATTATAGTGTCTCAGAATTTCTAACCGATTTTTTTTTTTTTTTTGTTATATATTTTTCCTGACACTAATATTAAATTTAAATGATTATGGCTGTAATTTTGACAAAAATCATGTAACTTAATCTTGTAATTTTTATATCAATCTGGACAATTTGACACAAATCTTTTAATATCGATTTGACATTATTCTTGTACTTGTTTGACATTATAATTTTTGAAGTATCTTGAGTATTGACATTATATAATCATAAAAATAATTTCTATTATACTTAGTAACTAAATTATAAATTTTCTAAAGTTCATATCCTAGGTAATATTTCGATTTTTGTTATTGTTAATTCTTTTCAATGTTATATAAATATTTGTACGTCGATATTTACGGCTAAACATGATTGGACTCACACGACGGACTAATATCTTGCATGCTCTTGTATACGTATGTATACAATGTTTAAACAAATAAAGAAATCTTATCTTATCTTATCTTATCTTATCTTATCTAACATCTTTTGCCTTTTCTTCAAATTAATTTTATAGCTGGTAGTGCTTAGATACCTAAGATGATATAATTTCCATTTTCGCGAATGTTTTTTAATAATAGCTATGAAAATCGGCACGCTTAGCATAGAGTCTGAAACCATGCCGAAAAATCTTCATCGTGTCTGGTTATAGGTGTTTAGCTTCTTATCGGCTGAACCTTACTACTTATGCACATTACAAAAACAACCGACTTCCAAAAAAAAAACACTACGCAGTCAAAAATAACTGTAATTTTTCTCTTTGTGGTGTTTTTTTTTTGGAAGTCGATTGTGTTTTTTTTATTAACAATTTCTCTTTTTAGTTGTGGTACCTACCCCACACAAATTCGAATACCACTACCTGCTATATAAATAACAGTGACAGGAAGTTACCATCATTTCATCCACAATACGTATTTTTCCCACTTTAAGTGGGAAAAAAACGTATTATTGGAGCTTACTCAAAAACTATCCCAGCAAAGTTAATAATATTTATATGGGACCAACTTGAGAGCATACCCTTTCATATAAAAAAAGAATTTTCAAAATCGTTGAACATACATAAAAAAAAATACTTACGCATCGAACATGAACCTCCTCCTTTTTGGAAGTCGGTTAAAAAAGTTGCAATGTGTTCTAAATTGTTTTCATAATATCTAGTTGAAATCGTATAGTTAGTTCCATACAATATCATGTCCATGCATTAAGCTACATTCCAGCTTGCAGCCTTATGCGATTGAGAGATAATAGGGCAACAGCGTGCACTTGACTGCTAATCACATCATACTGCCATCAGCATTCCGGATGCCAAACGCTGCAATATGTAGGTACGAGCTAATGTGTCGGGCTATGTAGGTACGCACGGCTACACATCAAGCTATACATTTCCAGTATAAACTGACCTCACATTTATACGGAAATCCTATCCAATGCGAGATCAGCACAAATTGGAAATGTATAGCTTGATGTGTAGCCGTGTGTACAGTCGAACAATCTATTTGGTATACAGGCAAAAATATTTGTCGTTCCGCTCAACTGCCAATAGGTATTCATGTTTTGTAAAAAGAAAAAGAGAATAGCCATTTATTAAACATTTGACTACTCAGCACATTCCAACATTCGTAAAAATTGGCCAAGTGCGAGTTGGACTCGCATACGAAAGGTTCCATACAATATTTTAACACTACGTTTTTTACTTTAGTAGAAACAAAACACGTTTCTTGTGTGGGGATCCAGGGGATCACCTTATTTTTTTACTTTTTTTATTTTTTATTATTTGTTGTTAGTAGTATTTATTTTATCATTTATTTCATTTTATACATATAAATTATATTTTTAAATATTGGAATAAAAGAATATAAAAACATTTAAAAATATAAAAAATACTAGCCCACCGGTATCGGGAACAGTGTCCAAGCTACCGGTCGTCAGGGCTCCTGAGAGAGGAATCTCCTAAAGATACGCGCCGTGTCCAGCAGTACCGCTTTCTGGATCAAGCCCTTGATCCAGCTGCCTAACGAGAGCCTCCTTAGGTGTTGGTTGAGGCTCTTGGCTATTATGCCATTGGCCGTCATGACTATCGGCACTATGACTGCTGTATCCACATCCCACATATCGATAGCCTCGCGTAATTATTTTATTATTAGAGTAGTTTGCCCTGCAGTGGGACGTCACAGGCTTTTAAATTATTATAATAATTTGTTGTTACAGCAGCAATAGAAACACACAATATGTGCAAATTTCAACTGTCTACCTATTACGGGTCATGACATACAGCCCGCTGAAAGACAGACGGAAGGACAGCGGAGGCTTAGTAATAGGGTGCTACTTGGCCACTGGGTAATGTACCCATATACTTAGATGCAAGTTAGCTGCCTGCATGCCAAATGGCTCGTTCGACCGTACGAGGTCTCTCTGTAGCGTTTTCTACATAAAACGTTATAACAAACAACTCCATAAGTTTCTTCATTCATATACACAAATGAGGCAGGATTGGCAGAGTTTCAAAGCTATCGTTTCTGCCCTGCCTTCTGCAGTTTCTGCCACAACAATAGGTATGATACCAAAAAAAATTTTTTTCGTCCTTCTTTGAGATTATAAAAAAATATTGGTCACGTATTTTTTCTTTTTTTACCTAATCTAAAGATTACGGCGATACATTGAGGTAAAATGTGCCATGACGTCACGAGTATGTAGATTTTATACGTACTAGTGACGTATCGACCCCCACTCCCCTACTAAAAATGCGTTTAATCTAAGATTTCTTTTATTAATATAATAAAGCAAAAAATACGTGTCTAATATTTTTTTATTATCTGACTGACGGACTAATTAGAATTTCATTTTTTTTACCCAGGCATCATCCCTATTCAGCGACGCATAATTATGTTATGAAAGAAAAATATAATATAAATAACTACCTGTGCGAGGTCAAAACAATTCAATCATATAAGTATCATTTGTGTATTCAATGTTAAGAATACTTAAATGATATTTATTTCTGTCAGTAGGTTTATACAAACACTTTTCACGTCAATAATATTTTATAAACTATCCCAGGTCAGTGTTTCCTAGCCTAGTAAGAACACCGAAACAAACTCAGGTGTCTGAATCTCTTCTAAAGTCCCAGACATAGTCGTCAGATTATGTGAGGACCATGAAGATTAGTGTCTGAAATGGCCTTAAAAGTAGGGATGTTTCTATTTCGATAAGAAAATCTTTCTCATAACTCGAAACGCGGGTGAATTATTCGTAGATACGAATCTGACATGTATAAACATCTGACGGCCACAATTTGATGCATGCCGGGATAGGGTCCACCCTTTATAGCAGAAAATTTTATGTCATAATATTATTTTGCACAGCAGCGGATAGCATAAACTTCATTTCGCAGAAAATCGTTTGGCATACACTCATTTATCATACATTAAAAAATCATAATTTTGTAAGTCAGAATCATCTTTTGGCATACATTTCATATCCATAATTATTAAAAAGTAGAACGATCATATTGCAGAAAGTAAACAGTCAGAGTCGTCTTTTGGCATACATTAATATCGATAATTTTTAAAAGGCAGAACTATCATATCTCAGAAAGTTTACAGTTAGAATCATCTTTTGGCATACATTTCATATCCATAATAATTGGAAGACTCATCTATCACATTATGCAGCAAACAAGCATACACCATGCATGCAGCAAGCAAGGCAGCATGCAACATGCAGCAGGCATGGTTTCTGTCACGGCCCCGGCGCTGCGGGGCTCCGGCGGTTCCACGCGAGCTTGTCGTCGCAGATGGTTTTAACGCTCACCGCCGCAGCTTCGGCTTGCTGGTCGGCCAACCGGCCAGCCTCAGCCGCGGCGGCGAACCCCTCCGCGCCTACTCAGGCTTATTACACTCTAGGGGTAGGGCAGACAAGACTACGGGGAGTCGGTTTTGCAGCAATTCGTTTCTGACACTACCTTTTATAGCACAAAGTATTGACTTTTTAAGACAATATTTTTATTTTTATTTAAGGTTACATATTTTATAGAAATGACAATATAATAAAATTATTCCAAATGAAATACTGCCATCTTCATAGTATGCCAAGTGAAATTGTACCAAATAATCGTCACTCTAAATAAACGTTATGCTAAACGAAATTATGCGGAACTTTAACTTTGCCAAAGGTAATTATGCCAAATAAAATTCTGCCATCTTAAAGGTATGCCATTGTAAAGTTGGACATTTGAACATTCGGCCAAATAATAGTTAGTTTAAATATTTTTTATGCCTTTAAAATATTCTTTTAAAGAAGAGTATGCCAAGTGTGTTATGCCAAATAAATTTCGGAGCATCAAAATTCTGCCAGATAGAGGGAACCCGCTGGGATAGCACCCTACGACAATAGCAGAGCCGTCTTTGTCTGTCCAAATACTCGTATGTGCCAAAACATCGTTCAATTCCGATATCTTTCAATAAAAGAAATACGCCTGATTTCACCTTGTAAAAACATCTTTCCTTCAAGTAATTCCAGCCTGTTTTACCGTTGCTTCCATTTAATTCTACAAGTACTTATCGGATATACTTCGCAGTTCTTATCTCCGGGAGTTTTTCGTCGTATTTCCGACTCGATGTAGCGGGCCATTTCTCATTAACTTTTCTAAATAATTAAACTTAAAACAGTTTCACGGATTCACTGTTAGTACCTTACCTAATAGAACGTGCAACTGTGTTGTTTTTTGTACCGGTTGAAAGAGAATGCAAGAAACGAATAACCAGTGGAGTCTGGATTTGTGCCCGGTTGATGGCATTAGGCTCGCCATATTACAATATGGAACTTAAACATAACTGGCGAAATGTGAGTGGACTATAGGTACACTCCTGCCTAACCCATCAGGGAATACAAGCGCCATGTTATGTTACAAAATAAGAACGCTACAGGTATCGTCTCTGTTTGAAATTATTTTTTAAAAGCTTTTATTAATCAATGCGCGTGTCAGTATTCTCCACACAGCCAAACCCATACAGAGTATCAGGGACATCGACGCGAAAACTGTTACCATGAATTCAGTACTTGATTCTGAACCCCCCAGCGCTGAAATTTTTCGACCGATATTTTTTTTTATCTGCTGTTTCATAGATACGTGCAATACCTACGTTGTTAAAATGTATGGAACTGAATCCATGGTAACCGTTTTCGCGTCGATGCCACCCTGTACAACACAGCCTGTTCCTTTATAGTAACAAAAGGAAATATCCAATCACGCAAACTCCCCAGTTTTCCCGAATCAATTAGCTATTAATTGAGTTAAAAGTTAAAACGGATTAGTTACCGATCTTAATTGTCTAAAGACTAAACGTATCGCGGTCCGACGATATTGTATGTCAAATGGACCGGCTAAAGATACGAGTCGATATCGGAGAACTTAGTACCTCACCCTTACGTAATAGAATTATATCGGCACACTAGCTTTAGATATACGCGAATTTGTGCTCGGATAATTTTATCTACCGTTTAAAGTTGCTTGAGTTTTTCTACCAATCTGTCAGACGCACCAGAAAACATCCAAGTGTATTTGCTGTATGGCCAGGAATAACATAGAAAGAAATGTGGAAATTAGGGGGGAGTTACTTAGCTACCTAGCTATCTCTTTGATGATCAGCTCTAGTGGCATCAATGGTAAAAAATAAAAGTTTATAAAAAACCGGCCAAGTGCGTGTCGGACTACGCACAATGTTGGGTTCCGTACTTGGGATGAATTTACCCCAAAGACAATCTGAACATTGTAGTTAAAAAAAATGTTCTCCCATAGGTACATGGATATACTGTCACTGACACACCAACACAACTACACTCCACGAAGACGAACGATTACGATTACGTAGAAAAAGAAAAAATACGTGTCCAATTTTTTTTTATAATCTCAAAAACGGACAAAATAATTTTTTTTTTCATCGTCCCTATTGATGTCAATAGGGACGATGAAAAAAAAATTTTTTTCGTCCGTTTTTGAAAAAAAATTGAGATTATAGAAAAAATTGGACACGTATTTTTTCTTTTTCTACGTAATCTAAAGATTACGGCGATACATTGAGGTAAAATGTGCCATGACGTCAAGTGACAGACTGGCGGACGGACAACGAAGTATCCATTTATGGGTTCCGTTTTTTCCTTTTGAGGTACGGGAACCTAAAAAAAGTATCGTGATAGGGATAATCAATGAAATGGTTAAAGAAATACTTTGTAGGTGGGTAATTCCAGACGTAGGTAATCACCAGGTTTGGCAGGAACACGGGTGATAAGTTAACATTGTAGATAATTATCAAAACTATTACATATAACCTAATTGCTTCACCCTTGAAAAAGTTATAGAGCTTTGGGCTCCGTTCGTCCAAATGTTAAAACGAAACTCTTATAGGATCACTCGTGTGTCTATCTGTCCGTCTGTCACAGCCAATTTGCTATTAATTAAAGAATAAATTAATGGACTGATTAAGTAGAATGAAAAAATACAGAAAATTATTCTATAAATACTTACTTATGGAATAGGTACAGGAAAACCTAGAAGAAATCTATGGTTTAAAATAACATGGAAAATCTCTCAATATTGTACGTACATAAGTTTACATTTGTTTTGCAGTTGGAATGTATGGGAGAACATGTATTTTAACTACAATGTTAAGTTTGTTCGTGGGATAAATTTATTCCAACTACGGATCCCTTCATTGTTCGGGGCTCGACACGCACTTGGCCGGTTTTTTCTGCAGGAAACCCCAAAAGTTTTTAGGAAATATGAAAAAGGTTAGCGTCGCTCTCTGCCGCTGTTCTTGGGTGTCGTCCAAATAGATAAAGGTTTCCCCTTGACATAGGGTAATTATGACCGTGATAATACTTTCCAACCAAAATAGATATCCTTGAAACTTGAAATAAGGCAACACATTTTGAGACTAAAGACTAGACTACGTACGCCAGAGATTTTGGGAACTTTTTTATTGGCTTACCAAATGTCATCACTTTTACATCTTTAATAATCTTTCTGTGAAAACGGCCCAATATTTCTCATTTTCCACAAAATGGCAACCAATTCACATTATGATATTACTTTTGCCTCACCTTGTATAAGTACAAGGTGGACTCAGCTCAATTAATGTTAATAAAATTATTAACCCAATGACAATCCTTTTAAATCATTATAATATTATACCGAATGCAATGGTTTTTTAATTTCACATTTCTCCACCGATAAATTAGTAGGAATTAGAGGCGGCTGGTACTAAACGGCCTAGGGCGGCCAACATTGCTATAGTCCATTTCTGCTTACGTAGGTAGGCACTAGGCACTCGACCCCGTTGTTACTCAAGTTACAGTCCGGTTGTGGAAAGAATGCGTTCCTGACACCTGTCAATTGGACAATTTGTAGTAGTAATAAAGATCAAATTCGCAAAACACATATTATTCGTTAGTACGAAACTGACAGGTGTCAGGAACGCATTCTCTCGAGTGCTGGACTGTAGGTAACTATGGCTTTGTACGTTTTTCTACCGCCTAACCTTTGAAGGAGTGAAAGCAAAAGTAACTTTTTTCCTACTCATGAATATATTTTTTTTTACAACTACGCCAACTCTGAAATATCGCAAATATAACTATATTTTCGACCAATAGACAAAAAATTCCAAAAACTCTATTTTCGGTATTAGAATCGATACCAGACCTCATAATAATAATAATAAATTCTTTATTTCGGATAACATTAGATTCTCTGTGTTAGTAATTTTCTTATAATTAATGTTAGTAAACATGCCATCCATATAAAAACACTTACAATCATCTTATCAATTACTTTTTTTTTAATATTCAATTTAAATACAGAGATGATGCTGTAGGAGCTCGTGGCTAAGTAATAACTCCCGCACGGGTCTATCCATCAGGTTAAGTTACGCTTGCCGGGGTTAGTCCGTGGAGGGGTGACCATCTTCACATACCGAGACTCCTCCGTGCCACGGAAAGCACGTTAAGACGTTGGTCCCGGCTGTCCTACGTGGATCTTTGACAGTCGTTACGGGTCGTCAAAAGCCCGAAAGTCTGACAACCAGTCTTACCAAGGGGTATGGTATTTACCCAGTTACTGGGTTGTGGAGATCAGATAGGCAGTCGCTCCATGTAAAATACTGGTATTCACCTGCATCCGATTAGACTGGAGAACGACCCCAACATATTTAGTTTTTCCCAAATATGTTGGTAGGCAGAAGATGATTTAATGTAGGTACTTAGATACAGTTTTGACTTCGACACGATTTTATTATATGTACCTAGGTACTTCAGAGTTAGCCCCGTTGTTTTTTAATAGAAAAGTAGTTTCATTAAAAGGAAGTACACGAAACCAGATCTAGATTGGATACCTATCCAATCTAAATCTGGTTTATATATACCTACGAACCCATTTACAAGTTAGACCATGAGGGTTTGATCTGTCGGATTCGGGCAAATTCCCAAACTTTACCTTGTTAGACTATGTGAGAAGTTTTGTTCAGTAGAGTGGTATGTTCGCTCGTCTTTGACCTGTCGTGAACAATAGTTTACGCTTTGCAAGGTTTGGCTTATTCTTACCAGTCATGCTCATGACATGTGAAGTCATTCAATTAAACAAGAGCAGTCGTTCCATGTTAAATACTGGTATACAGTTCAGCTGCATCCGGTTAGACTGGAAGCCGACCCCAATATAAGTACCTAATTGAGAAAAATGCAAATGCAAAATGCAATGCATGTCGTAACACCAAAAATTTAGTTTAAGATGTACCTACTTACTTAAAAAACACCGGCCAAGGGCGTGTTGGACCACGCACAATGAAGGGTTCCGTAGTTGGGATGAATTTATCCCAAGAACAAACTTAACATTGTAGTTGAAAAACATGTTCTCCCATACGGAATGTATGGGAGATCATGTTTTTCAAACCGCAAATTTAAGTTGGTTGATTATTACTCGTTAACCTGTACAGCCTACTTAGCTTTGATAGTTTTCCTTTGAATTTCGTTATATACACTACTGTTGTGAATTATTTCACAAATCCAAGTACGACCATTTAGCTGGCAGGGGGGGGGGCTTGACTGTAACAATTTTTTTTAGCTTAATGCTCAATATTTCGCAAACGGATCCCTGAATCCAAAAATGGTTTTCACAAACTCACAACATTGTTGAACGACCTTTCTAACGATACCCCACAACAGGGGAAGACGAGAAAAAAAAAAACATCCCCACTTTACGTGTACCCTAAAAGGGGAGGTACCCTAAAAAAAATATTTTTCTTGATTTTATTTTACGACTTTGTCGGCATGATTAATATGTATACATATGCCAAATTATAGCTTTTTAGTACAAACCGTCTCTGAGCTAAGCCGCGGACAGACAGACGGACATGGCGAAACTATAAGGGTTCCTTGTTTACTACGGAACCCTAAAAAAAGTATTTGGATACTTTCCAAATGCCTTTTTTATATATTATAATTGCAATACATTATTAATATTCTAGTTCACTAGTTAGCCATATTTCTTATTTCCTTATAGTAATATTGCCAAATTAATCAATCCAGGTAAATTTTTGACAGCTATTTGCGACGTTGCCAACTTTTAGGATAAACATCCTAATCACTCGTGGAATAACCTTGGGTTTCCCATGCGCCTCATTACTGACATAGGAACCAAGATTCTTTTTTATCATGAATTGTTGCTTTTGAAAAGTTTATAAAAGTTTTACTTAATATTTATTTATTTCTTCTTTTCCTAGCTAGCTAAACCGTAAACATGGATGTGTTTTACGAACCTAAGTTAACAGTTGCTACAATATGCTCATTTGGAGGACCTCAAGTCGCAACTATTAAGCGCACGCCACACTAGAAACGAAGCGAAACAAAGCTAAATTCGTTTAGCTTTCCTCAGTCTTTTCATACTTCAGTTCATATCATAGTACGCTGTGTGACGGTGTGAACCGAAGTATGAAAAGACGCGGAAGAAAGCTAAACGAATTAGCTTCGTTCCCAGTGTGGCCTGCGCTTTAGGTATTTTTTTAGGATCCCAGAAAATATGGTAGGTTTTTATTAATCATGTTTTGGAGCATGAGAACTAGAAACATAATTATTACATAAGTACCTATAGTTACCTCATAAGTATGAACGACATAATTGAATTACATTTTGAGCTCCTGAACACATTAATCACTTTTAAGATAGGATAGGTGGTTCCAGCGCTGACCTCCCGAAGCTCCCCGTTTGATCCCCTAAATGAGTTTCCACAAGGCTAGACAGAGCAGAACTAAATAACTTTCTGCCTTACTTAATAATGTAGGATTATTTTGTTATGAAACCAGCTGCCTAAAATAATATTGAATATTACATTTTAGAAGAAATCTTTAGGAGCTCGTGACTAAGTAACAATAGCCGCACTGGTCGATTCATCAGGTTAAGCTACGCTTGCCGGGGTTCGTCAGTGGATGGGTGACCATCTTTACATACCGAGAATCTTCCGTGCCTCGGAAAGCACAATAAGCCGTTGGTCCCGGTTGTCATTCGTGGATCTTTGACAGTCGTTACGAGTCGTCAGAAGTCCGAAAGTCTGACACCAGTCTTACCAAGGGGTATCGTATTACCCAGTTACTGGGTTATGGAGGTTAGATAGGCAGTCGCTCCATGTAAAATACTGGTATTCAGCTGCATCCGGTTAGACTGGAAGCCGACCCTAACATAGTTGTGAAAAGGCCAGGCAGATTGATATTTTAGAAGAGATTGATTTGTGTTAGTTTAGGGCAAAGAAAATTCTAGATTATTCAATAGGTATCTCCTACATACGAGTATCTTAGAGAATTATTAACATAGGTCATAGGTAAAAGTAAGGTAAAGGTAAGTACACATGTTTGATCTTTTATTAGAGTGACCATTAGTAGGCTTATAATTGTTTTTTTTTTTCATAAAACCAGCATTTCTTTTGTAAAAACCTCTTTTTGCAGAGATAGATAATAAATAACGCAATGAACTACCGAAGGTAGATTAAGAGATATTTTCAGTCGAAGCTATAATTTTTTTGTGATAGTTATCTGGTTTTATCCTCGATAAAATAATAAAAGTCGATTGTCAACAGTTTTGTCGCCACAAGCTTAATAAAACACCAAAAACGATTTCCGCCACAATTTTAATAATACATTCTTAACGGCATAAAAACAGTGGATTTGATCTCAATTATTCTTAAATTCATACAAACAAAAAGTGGACTACTAGCTACGTCACAATAAAAACAGGATAATCTTTCGTATCACACAATTTCACTTCACTAATACATTGCATTAGCCAATCCTTGTGAACATGCCTCACATTTACATCTGAAGGTAATTTCTTCATCAATTTCTTCATTTTTTCAAAACCTATCTCGTTATTGTTATGGAGAACAAAGTCTACATTCATAGATTTAATTGACTTTACAACTTCACCTCCGTAAGCGATCCAGTGCCTCTCAAAATGCTTTCTTTCATCCTCTGAGAAACTTATAAAATCTGGGTAGAAACCTAGACGTTTGTCTATGAAAACATTTGGTAAAGGAGTCTCTGGTATGAACAGAAACTCTTTACTATCAACCTCATCAACACTCATATTACTCTCTTCCTTGACATCAATGTCTGTTGACATAGATTCAATACTCTTTTCTGATGAACATGAGCGATTAAGTTTGACTTTCGGCTTTTCCTCCTTTTTGATGAAAAAACTATCTATGGTTTTTTTGGGACTAGGTTTGGTAATTTTTGTTGCACTTGCTTTTGTTTTGGACGGACTAGTTTTCATTTTCTTTGCAGGTAGCTCATCTGATGTTGTAGCTGCCAGTTTATTTAGAAGCGACACATCAGTTTTTTCTTTAGAAGTCTTGTATAGATGTTTTAGCTCTTCTAGATTAGTCGCAGTCTCCCAATCTTTGTCTGTCCTAATTCTAGTTACTCTTGGGAATCTCACTGATATACCATCCGCTGTATGTAAATTGGCCTTCGTTAATTCCGTACCTGAAAACAAATTGATGCATAATAAATATCGTTACAGTCGTAATTTGCGGCTAAATCATGTTATAATTGAATTCGCGGTTTCATTGTTTTTGCGTCCAACTGCATTGAATATTAACGGAATATTGGAGTTAATTTACATTTAAATTGAATTTATAAATAAAATAATATTCAATGATAACAAACACTTTTTTGGAGAAACGTCCATTGATCAACATGTTTTCTCACATGAGGATTTCAGACCACTCTAGCAGGTTTTCTATCGCCTTATAGGTAACTAGCTTTTGCCCACGGGTTCGCCCGCGTGGAGGTCGGAAATGATCCTACGGAAACGCACTACCGGGATAAAAAAAAGTATCCCATGTCCTAACCCAGGTCATGGTTTACCCGTGTGCCAAATTTCATCCAAATCTATTCTGCCGTTTTAGCGTGAAAGCGTAACAAACAAACAAACTCACTTACGCATTTATAATATTAGTTATGATGGCTTGATTATGAAAGTTAAGCTACCACTCTGAAATGACGCGCCCCACTAACGCATTTACACACACGGTAAGGCACGGGACATACACAAGTGGCGAGAGGCGCGGGCGTTGCGGAACATACACACAACGCCAGGCAGCGCCGCACATTCGCCTCTTCCGCGCCACGCCTCTTGTGTATGTTCCGCGCCACGTCGTTCATATACATTTTGTATGAAATATGAAACGGGCGGCGCAACGCCCACACCGTCGCCACGCCCGCGCCACTCGCCACTTGTGTATGTCCCGCACTTAATGCGTTAATGCGGCTGTAGAGCGCCAAGTGGACAAGCTATACTAAGAAGTCCCATAACCATCAGGCAATGTGTACGAGTTAATATGCAACTTAAGCTATTAATATTATCAAACATACCAGTAATTTCCCAAACAGGTTGTTTCTCAGGATCCGAAGCAACATAATCAGGCACCATTCCTTTATTGCAGTCCAACCAAGATGGGACTTTATTGCTGTCCTGTGATATTTTCACCATGAGTGGAGCTAGTTCCTTCTGTAGCCTTTCTAAAGTGCTGTCGTCATGTCCTGTGTGTACTTTGGTAACGGTAACCCATCGGTTCCTGCGGACATCGTGGCAACCCATCAGGAATACGGACATCATACCTCCTTTTTTGCCTGTACCTGTAAATTAAATTAAATACTATTATGCATAACATCATTGAAAACCACTTTATAAGGAAAATTATATAATTGCATGCTCTGTCTATCTGCATGTTAAAGGTATAAGGGATCCCCCGCATAAGATTAGCGGGGGGCGGCAGACGCACTAAGGTAGCCCGCGATATTCCAATATTCTCGAAATGAACTGTCAGCACTGTGTGCACCCCCCGATTCAGGGCTGGAGCGAAGCCGCGGGCAGCAGCTAGTTAACAATAAATGCCTATTAATAAACCGACTACAAAACAGTCCAATTGTTATCAATGACTATTTTTTTATTTTGTCACTGCATTTAGATATAACACCACACCACCTATTGTACTGCATATTTTTTGTTTACTTTTTCCTGTTTGTCTAACTATGCATACTGTCAGTGACTCACAATTTTCCTTACAATGCAGCTAGGCCATAGTTATAAAAATAACAATATCAAATAAAGCAGGTATTGAACTTGCTAAGTGCCACGTCAGACACATGTGATGTATAAGTGTAGTGGAGGTTTGGCTTCAACATTATTGGCAGGCCGTTATAAAGTATTGTTAATGTACATACCAAACCAAGCTCCTAGAACAACAAGATCAGCTGTGTCAGCCATTGCTCCATCAAACAGATAGTCTTTCTTCACCTTTAGCCAATGCCTCTTGCCTGGTTCATAGGTAGACTCTAAGTCTTTCAGTACCAGACCTTCTAGACCAAGTTGGAGTACCTGTAATTTGTAGAACAGAATGTTTTAAATAGGGAGAAAAAAAAAGAAAACAGAAAAGTTTAATTTGTTTCTTGAATGACGAAAAATATAAAAGATTGGCCTTTAAATTCATTATAAATGGTTCAAAGTATTCAGGAAATCAGAAATTTCTAAGGTGGATCCGCAAGGTAGCTCGCGAAATTCAAATTTTCTTACGTTTTTTGCAGTCAGTGTGAGATTGTATCTTCATTAAAATATTATTCGCTACCATATCAAATATATATTTACAGAACTATAATCTTTAAAATTATTAATACATCTCTCTAAGATAGTTTTTTTTTTAAATGTCATGATTTCATGAAAAAGTAATTCAATAGAACAACTTAGAGACATGTATTAATGATTGTAATTATACAATTCTGTAAATACATATTTGTTGTGATCGAAAATCATATTTTATCAAGATAAAACATAACACTGATCAAAGAGCATAGCCCATTTAACTTGCCTTTGACCATTGTTGATCTCAGCCATGTTTTTACGCGTCTGAGTGTACTGAATGACCAGACCAGCCATAGAATAAGGCGTTGCTAATAAAATGTAAAAGGGCCGAGAGATTTTTTTCTAAAACAAATGCACAATATATATAATAATTGAAGTCTTAACGTGACTCTACTAACATAACTTTTATCGACAACAGTAGGTACTTAGGCATACAAAGTCCAGGAGGGCAGCTGACCTCCCCTGCCCCCCCATGGGTACCCCCATGTGCTCAGCAGTAGCACTTGGAACCACTAGACCAACAAAGCAGTCAAATTCAGATGATAATATCTATTATCAATACATATTGATAATAATATCTATTATTAACTCAAAACTAATTATGATAACAAAGTTAAATCATTTGACTTTGACTTTCATTTTATCACCAATTGAATTATCTATGCTTTCTTATATAGTTGATAAAAATACATTTAAAACATACCTCAGCAATCATTTTCGCTAAATCAGACGGCTTTTCAATCAATTTCTGTTCAGAAAACATTACATGATTTGTTACTTCCACCATATGGTCATACAATATCTGCCTTCTTTTCCTTATCGGTAGATCTATGAGGACTTTGCCATTGTAGTATAAACAGTCAAATATGTACAGACACACTTGCGCATCTTTGAATTCGGACTGCTTATGCTTACCTAATGTACCGAATGGCAGCGGTTTCCCAGTAGTCACAATATTATTTTGCACAGCAGCGGATAGCATAAACTTCATTTCGCAGAAAATCGTTTGGCATACACTCATTTATCATACATTAAAAAATCATAATTTTGTAAGTCAGAATCATCTTTTGGCATACATTTCATATCCATAATTATTAAAAAGTAGAACGATCATATTGCAGAAAGTAAACAGTCAGAGTCGTCTTTTGGCATACATTAATATCGATAATTTTTAAAAGGCAGAACTATCATATCTCAGAAAGTTTACAGTTAGAATCATCTTTTGGCATACATTTCATATCCATAATAATTGGAAGACTCATCTATCACATTATGCAGCAAACAAGCATACACCATGCATGCAGCAAGCAAGGCAGCATGCAACATGCAGCAGGCATGGTTTCTGTCACGGCCCCGGCGCTGCGGGGCTCCGGCGGTTCCACGCGAGCTTGTCGTCGCAGATGGTTTTAACGCTCACCGCCGCAGCTTCGGCTTGCTGGTCGGCCAACCGGCCAGCCTCAGCCGCGGCGGCGAACCCCTCCGCGCCTACTCAGGCTTATTACACTCTAGGGGTAGGGCAGACAAGACTACGGGGAGTCGGTTTTGCAGCAATTCGTTTCTGACACTACCTTTTATAGCACAAAGTATTGACTTTTTAAGACAATATTTTTATTTTTATTTAAGGTTACATATTTTATAGAAATGACAATATAATAAAATTATTCCAAATGAAATACTGCCATCTTCATAGTATGCCAAGTGAAATTGTACCAAATAATCGTCACTCTAAATAAACGTTATGCTAAACGAAATTATGCGGAACTTTAACTTTGCCAAAGGTAATTATGCCAAATAAAATTCTGCCATCTTAAAGGTATGCCATTGTAAAGTTGGACATTTGAACATTCGGCCAAATAATAGTTAGTTTAAATATTTTTTATGCCTTTAAAATATTCTTTTAAAGAAGAGTATGCCAAGTGTGTTATGCCAAATAAATTTCGGAGCATCAAAATTCTGCCAGATAGAGGGAACCCGCTGGGATAGCACCCTACGACAATAGCAGAGCCGTCTTTGTCTGTCCAAATACTCGTATGTGCCAAAACATCGTTCAATTCCGATATCTTTCAATAAAAGAAATACGCCTGATTTCACCTTGTAAAAACATCTTTCCTTCAAGTAATTCCAGCCTGTTTTACCGTTGCTTCCATTTAATTCTACAAGTACTTATCGGATATACTTCGCAGTTCTTATCTCCGGGAGTTTTTCGTCGTATTTCCGACTCGATGTAGCGGGCCATTTCTCATTAACTTTTCTAAATAATTAAACTTAAAACAGTTTCACGGATTCACTGTTAGTACCTTACCTAATAGAACGTGCAACTGTGTTGTTTTTTGTACCGGTTGAAAGAGAATGCAAGAAACGAATAACCAGTGGAGTCTGGATTTGTGCCCGGTTGATGGCATTAGGCTCGCCATATTACAATATGGAACTTAAACATAACTGGCGAAATGTGAGTGGACTATAGGTACACTCCTGCCTAACCCATCAGGGAATACAAGCGCCATGTTATGTTACAAAATAAGAACGCTACAGGTATCGTCTCTGTTTGAAATTATTTTTTAAAAGCTTTTATTAATCAATGCGCGTGTCAGTATTCTCCACACAGCCAAACCCATACAGAGTATCAGGGACATCGACGCGAAAACTGTTACCATGAATTCAGTACTTGATTCTGAACCCCCCAGCGCTGAAATTTTTCGACCGATATTTTTTTTTATCTGCTGTTTCATAGATACGTGCAATACCTACGTTGTTAAAATGTATGGAACTGAATCCATGGTAACCGTTTTCGCGTCGATGCCACCCTGTACAACACAGCCTGTTCCTTTATAGTAACAAAAGGAAATATCCAATCACGCAAACTCCCCAGTTTTCCCGAATCAATTAGCTATTAATTGAGTTAAAAGTTAAAACGGATTAGTTACCGATCTTAATTGTCTAAAGACTAAACGTATCGCGGTCCGACGATATTGTATGTCAAATGGACCGGCTAAAGATACGAGTCGATATCGGAGAACTTAGTACCTCACCCTTACGTAATAGAATTATATCGGCACACTAGCTTTAGATATACGCGAATTTGTGCTCGGATAATTTTATCTACCGTTTAAAGTTGCTTGAGTTTTTCTACCAATCTGTCAGACGCACCAGAAAACATCCAAGTGTATTTGCTGTATGGCCAGGAATAACATAGAAAGAAATGTGGAAATTAGGGGGGAGTTACTTAGCTACCTAGCTATCTCTTTGATGATCAGCTCTAGTGGCATCAATGGTAAAAAATAAAAGTTTATAAAAAACCGGCCAAGTGCGTGTCGGACTACGCACAATGTTGGGTTCCGTACTTGGGATGAATTTACCCCAAAGACAATCTGAACATTGTAGTTAAAAAAAATGTTCTCCCATAGGTACATGGATATACTGTCACTGACACACCAACACAACTACACTCCACGAAGACGAACGATTACGATTACGTAGAAAAAGAAAAAATACGTGTCCAATTTTTTTTTATAATCTCAAAAACGGACAAAATAATTTTTTTTTTCATCGTCCCTATTGATGTCAATAGGGACGATGAAAAAAAAATTTTTTTCGTCCGTTTTTGAAAAAAAATTGAGATTATAGAAAAAATTGGACACGTATTTTTTCTTTTTCTACGTAATCTAAAGATTACGGCGATACATTGAGGTAAAATGTGCCATGACGTCAAGTGACAGACTGGCGGACGGACAACGAAGTATCCATTTATGGGTTCCGTTTTTTCCTTTTGAGGTACGGGAACCTAAAAAAAGTATCGTGATAGGGATAATCAATGAAATGGTTAAAGAAATACTTTGTAGGTGGGTAATTCCAGACGTAGGTAATCACCAGGTTTGGCAGGAACACGGGTGATAAGTTAACATTGTAGATAATTATCAAAACTATTACATATAACCTAATTGCTTCACCCTTGAAAAAGTTATAGAGCTTTGGGCTCCGTTCGTCCAAATGTTAAAACGAAACTCTTATAGGATCACTCGTGTGTCTATCTGTCCGTCTGTCACAGCCAATTTGCTATTAATTAAAGAATAAATTAATGGACTGATTAAGTAGAATGAAAAAATACAGAAAATTATTCTATAAATACTTACTTATGGAATAGGTACAGGAAAACCTAGAAGAAATCTATGGTTTAAAATAACATGGAAAATCTCTCAATATTGTACGTACATAAGTTTACATTTGTTTTGCAGTTGGAATGTATGGGAGAACATGTATTTTAACTACAATGTTAAGTTTGTTCGTGGGATAAATTTATTCCAACTACGGATCCCTTCATTGTTCGGGGCTCGACACGCACTTGGCCGGTTTTTTCTGCAGGAAACCCCAAAAGTTTTTAGGAAATATGAAAAAGGTTAGCGTCGCTCTCTGCCGCTGTTCTTGGGTGTCGTCCAAATAGATAAAGGTTTCCCCTTGACATAGGGTAATTATGACCGTGATAATACTTTCCAACCAAAATAGATATCCTTGAAACTTGAAATAAGGCAACACATTTTGAGACTAAAGACTAGACTACGTACGCCAGAGATTTTGGGAACTTTTTTATTGGCTTACCAAATGTCATCACTTTTACATCTTTAATAATCTTTCTGTGAAAACGGCCCAATATTTCTCATTTTCCACAAAATGGCAACCAATTCACATTATGATATTACTTTTGCCTCACCTTGTATAAGTACAAGGTGGACTCAGCTCAATTAATGTTAATAAAATTATTAACCCAATGACAATCCTTTTAAATCATTATAATATTATACCGAATGCAATGGTTTTTTAATTTCACATTTCTCCACCGATAAATTAGTAGGAATTAGAGGCGGCTGGTACTAAACGGCCTAGGGCGGCCAACATTGCTATAGTCCATTTCTGCTTACGTAGGTAGGCACTAGGCACTCGACCCCGTTGTTACTCAAGTTACAGTCCGGTTGTGGAAAGAATGCGTTCCTGACACCTGTCAATTGGACAATTTGTAGTAGTAATAAAGATCAAATTCGCAAAACACATATTATTCGTTAGTACGAAACTGACAGGTGTCAGGAACGCATTCTCTCGAGTGCTGGACTGTAGGTAACTATGGCTTTGTACGTTTTTCTACCGCCTAACCTTTGAAGGAGTGAAAGCAAAAGTAACTTTTTTCCTACTCATGAATATATTTTTTTTTACAACTACGCCAACTCTGAAATATCGCAAATATAACTATATTTTCGACCAATAGACAAAAAATTCCAAAAACTCTATTTTCGGTATTAGAATCGATACCAGACCTCATAATAATAATAATAAATTCTTTATTTCGGATAACATTAGATTCTCTGTGTTAGTAATTTTCTTATAATTAATGTTAGTAAACATGCCATCCATATAAAAACACTTACAATCATCTTATCAATTACTTTTTTTTTAATATTCAATTTAAATACAGAGATGATGCTGTAGGAGCTCGTGGCTAAGTAATAACTCCCGCACGGGTCTATCCATCAGGTTAAGTTACGCTTGCCGGGGTTAGTCCGTGGAGGGGTGACCATCTTCACATACCGAGACTCCTCCGTGCCACGGAAAGCACGTTAAGACGTTGGTCCCGGCTGTCCTACGTGGATCTTTGACAGTCGTTACGGGTCGTCAAAAGCCCGAAAGTCTGACAACCAGTCTTACCAAGGGGTATGGTATTTACCCAGTTACTGGGTTGTGGAGATCAGATAGGCAGTCGCTCCATGTAAAATACTGGTATTCACCTGCATCCGATTAGACTGGAGAACGACCCCAACATATTTAGTTTTTCCCAAATATGTTGGTAGGCAGAAGATGATTTAATGTAGGTACTTAGATACAGTTTTGACTTCGACACGATTTTATTATATGTACCTAGGTACTTCAGAGTTAGCCCCGTTGTTTTTTAATAGAAAAGTAGTTTCATTAAAAGGAAGTACACGAAACCAGATCTAGATTGGATACCTATCCAATCTAAATCTGGTTTATATATACCTACGAACCCATTTACAAGTTAGACCATGAGGGTTTGATCTGTCGGATTCGGGCAAATTCCCAAACTTTACCTTGTTAGACTATGTGAGAAGTTTTGTTCAGTAGAGTGGTATGTTCGCTCGTCTTTGACCTGTCGTGAACAATAGTTTACGCTTTGCAAGGTTTGGCTTATTCTTACCAGTCATGCTCATGACATGTGAAGTCATTCAATTAAACAAGAGCAGTCGTTCCATGTTAAATACTGGTATACAGTTCAGCTGCATCCGGTTAGACTGGAAGCCGACCCCAATATAAGTACCTAATTGAGAAAAATGCAAATGCAAAATGCAATGCATGTCGTAACACCAAAAATTTAGTTTAAGATGTACCTACTTACTTAAAAAACACCGGCCAAGGGCGTGTTGGACCACGCACAATGAAGGGTTCCGTAGTTGGGATGAATTTATCCCAAGAACAAACTTAACATTGTAGTTGAAAAACATGTTCTCCCATACGGAATGTATGGGAGATCATGTTTTTCAAACCGCAAATTTAAGTTGGTTGATTATTACTCGTTAACCTGTACAGCCTACTTAGCTTTGATAGTTTTCCTTTGAATTTCGTTATATACACTACTGTTGTGAATTATTTCACAAATCCAAGTACGACCATTTAGCTGGCAGGGGGGGGGGCTTGACTGTAACAATTTTTTTTAGCTTAATGCTCAATATTTCGCAAACGGATCCCTGAATCCAAAAATGGTTTTCACAAACTCACAACATTGTTGAACGACCTTTCTAACGATACCCCACAACAGGGGAAGACGAGAAAAAAAAAAACATCCCCACTTTACGTGTACCCTAAAAGGGGAGGTACCCTAAAAAAAATATTTTTCTTGATTTTATTTTACGACTTTGTCGGCATGATTAATATGTATACATATGCCAAATTATAGCTTTTTAGTACAAACCGTCTCTGAGCTAAGCCGCGGACAGACAGACGGACATGGCGAAACTATAAGGGTTCCTTGTTTACTACGGAACCCTAAAAAAAGTATTTGGATACTTTCCAAATGCCTTTTTTATATATTATAATTGCAATACATTATTAATATTCTAGTTCACTAGTTAGCCATATTTCTTATTTCCTTATAGTAATATTGCCAAATTAATCAATCCAGGTAAATTTTTGACAGCTATTTGCGACGTTGCCAACTTTTAGGATAAACATCCTAATCACTCGTGGAATAACCTTGGGTTTCCCATGCGCCTCATTACTGACATAGGAACCAAGATTCTTTTTTATCATGAATTGTTGCTTTTGAAAAGTTTATAAAAGTTTTACTTAATATTTATTTATTTCTTCTTTTCCTAGCTAGCTAAACCGTAAACATGGATGTGTTTTACGAACCTAAGTTAACAGTTGCTACAATATGCTCATTTGGAGGACCTCAAGTCGCAACTATTAAGCGCACGCCACACTAGAAACGAAGCGAAACAAAGCTAAATTCGTTTAGCTTTCCTCAGTCTTTTCATACTTCAGTTCATATCATAGTACGCTGTGTGACGGTGTGAACCGAAGTATGAAAAGACGCGGAAGAAAGCTAAACGAATTAGCTTCGTTCCCAGTGTGGCCTGCGCTTTAGGTATTTTTTTAGGATCCCAGAAAATATGGTAGGTTTTTATTAATCATGTTTTGGAGCATGAGAACTAGAAACATAATTATTACATAAGTACCTATAGTTACCTCATAAGTATGAACGACATAATTGAATTACATTTTGAGCTCCTGAACACATTAATCACTTTTAAGATAGGATAGGTGGTTCCAGCGCTGACCTCCCGAAGCTCCCCGTTTGATCCCCTAAATGAGTTTCCACAAGGCTAGACAGAGCAGAACTAAATAACTTTCTGCCTTACTTAATAATGTAGGATTATTTTGTTATGAAACCAGCTGCCTAAAATAATATTGAATATTACATTTTAGAAGAAATCTTTAGGAGCTCGTGACTAAGTAACAATAGCCGCACTGGTCGATTCATCAGGTTAAGCTACGCTTGCCGGGGTTCGTCAGTGGATGGGTGACCATCTTTACATACCGAGAATCTTCCGTGCCTCGGAAAGCACAATAAGCCGTTGGTCCCGGTTGTCATTCGTGGATCTTTGACAGTCGTTACGAGTCGTCAGAAGTCCGAAAGTCTGACACCAGTCTTACCAAGGGGTATCGTATTACCCAGTTACTGGGTTATGGAGGTTAGATAGGCAGTCGCTCCATGTAAAATACTGGTATTCAGCTGCATCCGGTTAGACTGGAAGCCGACCCTAACATAGTTGTGAAAAGGCTAGGCAGATTGATATTTTAGAAGAGATTGATTTGTGTTAGTTTAGGGCAAAGAAAATTCTAGATTATTCAATAGGTATCTCCTACATACGAGTATCTTAGAGAATTATTAACATAGGTCATAGGTAAAAGTAAGGTAAAGGTAAGTACACATGTTTGATCTTTTATTAGAGTGACCATTAGTAGGCTTATAATTGTTTTTTTTTTTCATAAAACCAGCATTTCTTTTGTAAAAACCTCTTTTTGCAGAGATAGATAATAAATAACGCAATGAACTACCGAAGGTAGATTAAGAGATATTTTCAGTCGAAGCTATAATTTTTTTGTGATAGTTATCTGGTTTTATCCTCGATAAAATAATAAAAGTCGATTGTCAACAGTTTTGTCGCCACAAGCTTAATAAAACACCAAAAACGATTTCCGCCACAATTTTAATAATACATTCTTAACGGCATAAAAACAGTGGATTTGATCTCAATTATTCTTAAATTCATACAAACAAAAAGTGGACTACTAGCTACGTCACAATAAAAACAGGATAATCTTTCGTATCACACAATTTCACTTCACTAATACATTGCATTAGCCAATCCTTGTGAACATGCCTCACATTTACATCTGAAGGTAATTTCTTCATCAATTTCTTCATGTTTTCAAAACCTATCTCGTTATTGTTATGGAGAACAAAGTCTACATTCATAGATTTAATTGACTTTACAACTTGACCTCCGTAAGCGATCCAGTGCCTCTCAAAATGCTTTCTTTCATCCTCTGAGAAACTTATAAAATCTGGGTAGAAACCTAGACGTTTGTCTATGAAAACATTTGGTAAAGGAGTCTCTGGTATGAACAGAAACTCTTTACTATCAACCTCATCAACACTCATATTACTCTCTTCCTTGACATCAATGTCTGTTGACATAGATTCAATACTCTTTTCTGATGAACATGAGCGATTAAGTTTGACTTTCGGCTTTTCCTCCTTTTTGATGAAAAAACTATCTATGGTTTTTTTGGGACTAGGTTTGGTAATTTTTGTTGCACTTGCTTTTGTTTTGGACGGACTAGTTTTCATTTTCTTTGCAGGTGGCTCATCTGATGTTGTAGCTGCCAGTTTATTTAGAAGCGACACATCAGTTTTTTCTTTAGAAGTCTTGTATAGATGTTTTAGCTCTTCTAGATTAGTCGCAGTCTCCCAATCTTTGTCTGTCCTAATTCTAGTTACTCTTGGGAATCTCACTGATATACCATCCGCTGTATGTAAATTGGCCTTCGTTAATTCCGTACCTGAAAACAAATTGATGCATAATAAATATCGTTACAGTTATAATTTGCGGCTAAATCATGTTATAATTGAATTCGCGGTTTCATTGTTTTTGCGTCCAACTGCATTGAATATTAACGGAATATTGGAGTTAATTTACATTTAAATTGAATTTATAAATAAAATAATATTCAATGATAACAAACACTTTTTTGGAGAAACGTCCATTGATCAACATGTTTTCTCACATAGCAGCACACTCTAGCAGGTTTTCTATCGCCTTATAGGTAACTAGCTTTTGCCCGCGGGTTCGCCCGCGTGGAGATCGGAAATGATCCTACGGAAACGCACTACCGGGATAAAAAAAAGTATCCCATTTCCTAACCCAGGTCATGGTTTACCCGTGTGCCAAATTTCATCCAAATCCATTCTGCCGTTTTAGCGTGAAAGTGTAACAAACAAACAAACTCACTTACGCATTTATAATATTAGTTATGATGGCTTGATTATGAAAGTTAAGCTACCACTCTGAAATGACGCGCCCCACTACCGCATTTACACACACGGTAAGGCACGGGACATACACAAGTGGCGAGAGGCGCGAGTGTCGCGACGGTGTGGCGTGGGCATTGCGCCGACCGTTTCATATTTCATACAAAATGTATAGGGACGACGTGGCGCGGAACATACACAAGAGGCGTGGTGCGGAAGAGGCGAATGTGCGGCGCGGGCGTTGTGTGTATGTTCCGCGCCACGTCGTTCATATACATTTTGTATGAAATATGAAACGGGCGGCGCAACGACCAAACCGTCGCCACGCCCGCGCCACTCGCCACTTGTGTATGTCCCGCACTTAATACGGTAATGCGGTAGTAGAGCGCCGAGTGGACAAGCTATACTAAGAAGTCCCATAACCATCAGGCAATGTGTACGAGTTAATATGCAACTTAAGCTATTAATATTATCAAACATACCAGTAATTTCCCAAACAGGTTGTTTCTCAGGATCCGAAGCAACATAATCAGGCACCATTCCTTTATTGCAGTCCAACCAAGATGGGACTTTATTGCTGTCCTGTGATATTTTCACCATGAGTGGTGCTAGTTCCTTCTGTAGCCTTTCCAAAGTGCTGTCGTCATGTCCTGTGTGTACTTTGGTAACGGTAACCCATCGGTTCCTGCGGACATCGTGGCAACCCATCAGGAATACGGACATCATACCTCCTTTTTTGCCTGTACCTGTAAATTAAATTAAATACTATTACGTATAACATCATTGAAAACCACTTTATAAGGAAAATTATATAATTGCATGCTCTGTCTATCTGCATGTTAAAGGTATAAGGGATCCCCCGCATAGGATTAGCGGGGGGCGGCAGACGCACTAAGGTAGCCCGCGATATTCCAATATTCTCGAAATGAACTGTCAGCACTGTGTGCACCCCCCTCCTAGATTCAGGGCTGGAGCGAAGCCGCGGGCAGCAGCTAGTTAACAATAAATGCCTATTAATAAACCGACTACAAAACAGTCCAATTGTTATCAATGACTATTTTTTTATTTTGTCATTGCATTTAGATATAACACCACACCACCTATTGTACTGCATATTTTTTGTTTACTTTTTCCTGTTTGTCTAACTATGCATACTGTCAGTGACTCACAATTTTCCTTACAATGCAGCTAGGCCATAGTTATAAAAATAACAATATCAAATAAAGCAGGTATTGAACTTGCTAAGTGCCACGTCAGACACATGTGATGTATAAGTGTAGTGGACGTTTGGCTTCAACATTTTTGGCAGGCCGTTATAAAGTATTGTTAATGTACATACCAAACCAAGCTCCTAGAACAACAAGATCAGCTGTGTCAGCCATTGCTCCATCAAACAGATAGTCTTTCTTCACCTTTAGCCAATGCCTCTTGCCTGGTTCATAGGTAGACTCTAAGTCTTTCAGTACCAGACCTTCTAGACCAAGTTGGAGTACCTGTAATTTGTAGAACAGAATGTTTTAAATAGGGAGAAAAAAAAAGAAAACAGAAAAGTTCAATTTGTTTCTTGAATGAGGAAAAATATAAAAGAATGGCCTTTAAATGCATTATAAATGGTTCAAAGTATTCAGGAAATCAGAAATTTCTAAGGTGGATCCGCAAGGTAGCTCGCGAAATTCAAATTTTCTTACGTTTTTTGCAGTCAGTGTGAGATTGTATCTTCATTAAAATATTATTCGCTACCATATTAAATATATATTTACAGAACTATAATCTTTAAAATTATTAATACATCTCTCTAAGATAGTTTTTTTTTTAAATGTCATGATTTCATGAAAAAGTAATTCAATAGAACAACTTAGAGACATGTATTAATGATTGTAATTATACAATTCTGTAAATACATATTTGTTATGATCGAAAATCATATTTTATCAAGATAAAACATAACACTGATCAAAGAGCATAGCCCATTTAACTTGCCTTTGACCATTGTTGATCTCAGCCATGTTTTTACGCGTCTGAGTATACCGAATGAACAGCAGCCATAGAATAAGGCATTGTTAATAAAATGTAAAAGAGCCGCGCGATTTTTTTCTAAAATAAATGCACAATATATATAATAATTGCAGTCTTAACGTGACTCTAGTAACATAACTTTTATCGACAACAGTAGGTACTTAGGCATTCAAAGTCCAGGGGGGCAGCTGACCTCCCCTGCCCCCCCCATGGGTACCCCCATGTGCTCAGCAGTAGCACTTGGAACCACTAGACCAACAAAGCAGTCAAATTCAGATGATAATATCTATTATCAATACATATTGATAATAATATCTATTATTAACTCAAAACTGACTCACTAATTATGATAACAAAGTTAAAACATTTGACTTTGACTTTCATTTTATCACCAATTGAATTATCTATGCTTTCTTATATAGTTGGTAAAAATACATTTAAAACATACCTCAGCAATCATTTTCGCTAAATCAGACGGCTTTTCAATCAATTTCTGTTCAGAAAACATTACATGATTTGTTACTTCCACCATATGGTCATACAATATCTGCCTTCTTTTCCTTATCGGTAGATCTATGAGGACTTTTCCATTGTAGTATAAACAGTCAAATATGTACAGACACACTTGCGCATCTTTGAATTCGGACTGCTTATGCTTACCTAATGTACCGAATGGCAGCGGTTTCCCAGTAGTCACATCTACCATTAAAACTTCAGCATCCAGAATCATATCTGTACCTTTTGGAAAAGCTTGTGGTAAATAATCCTTAAAATGACTGACTTTATGTGCCATTACCGGTTTTAAAGCTCTAGAAAAATATTTGAACTCATTCCCTTTTTTATGCACTTGCACTCTTTCGCCGTCATATTTTATTTCTGAGAACATTCCGTTAGGACATTTCTTCATTGCCATTTCCACTGATTTGCACGCTTCAGCCAACATCGGTAGTACAGGAGTCATTAGAGAAAGTTTTGCTTCAAAACCTTTTTGGATTGCGTCTTTATGTTTTACGGTACTGCTTTCAGACATAATTCTATCTAACACCATGTCAAGGTCTCTCGATGTTTGGAAGACACTGTAAGCATCTGGATGGACCCCTTCTAATATGTGTTTCGGTCCAGCGTTTATTCGTAAATCTCCCTTTATTAACCTAATGAGCATTTTCAAGTCTTCAGCTGTACATTTTTTAACAATCTTCTTGAAATGATATATTTGTTCTTCTTCTTTTGTTAGTTTTGAAAGGTCTTCTAAGAAGTCTTCTACTTTTTGTATTGTGAGACTACTGTCTGCAGCAGGTTGAACTGCTCTTGATTTAAGGAAGAAATGTTTTATTGTATCGGCAACATCACCCTGTTCCAAATGTGTTAACATGTCATCATGGTCCATATTGAATATTCTTGAGAATAATTTGACCAATTGTTTACTTTTTAAATTGTAAACTCTTTTGCATACTTGTGGTAGTAATAGCTTACACCATAATGTTAAGTTACCTTTAAAGGAGCTGTCATCAGTGCCTTTTGTAAAAAAGTTATTGACTACTGCCGTTTTTTCAGTATATGCGTCTACTTTAGAGATTTTCTTGCACAATTTGAAGAATGTTACAAACTTATCATCATCTGTTTCCACTTCCTGCTTCTTAGGACTCTCAGCACTCACATTACTTGCAGTTTTTGAGGTACTAGGTTTCGCAGACACAGTTGAAACGTTTTTTATAACCTTAGCTGTATATTTACCACTATTTTTGTCAGCATACAGTTTCTCCATTTCATTCAACTTTTTCAATATAAATTCTTGATCTTCCTTGCTTATACAGCCCCAATTACCGAAGTCATCTATGGAATCTACGCGTTTGGTCGCAGGCCGTTGCTTCAGTAAGGCATTCATGAAGCAGTCCACATGATGCCATGATTTCATCGATTGGCCGTCTCCGTATGGACTTGCAACAAGCTTCGCAATACGTAATTCCCCACTGGGACAGTTAGTTTTACATCCTTTGCACGAAGCTCGGCCACCTTTAGCCCGATCTACGAAAAACGGCGTTGATTCCGCCATGGCTAAAATTACCCTTGATTTTTAGACATTATATCACATTAAGTTTGACAAAGTTATATTAGCGCACGATTTTACGGTTATAGTGAAACATATGTGTGATTTATGTTACATTTACGCTATATTTACTTTAAAAACAAAACAAATATTGGTACAGAAACCAAAACAACACGCAAAAGAAGCATTTTATGGCTTATGTCAAAAACAAATGTCAAACTGACAGACCAACATTGACAGTTCTAGAGGTGTAGTACAGTTAATTTTCTAAATCGAGATTTTTTTGCATAATACATCAACAAAAAGCTACTCGTATTGAAAATATTCATCTAAAACGTAAATTAAGAAGCTAAACAATAATAATCAAAGATATTCTAACATATCTACAGTTTGATCGTTACCTTGTCACAGTTCCGTGTGAAATAATTTACTAGAAAAGAAAGGTCAGTCTGCCTCTATTGACGTTTCGTCTTACGCATGCGTCGATTTAATCAAGTCTTTGCTGCACTGTACGATGCCCCGACCACGAGGCGATTCAAAATAATACAACTCAAATTCGTCGTTGTTGTTGCTTTGTTGGTTTATTTAAAGTAGCACTTCAACATTATAAATTCGGACATTTCAAAAGATTTACTTCAAAATTAATTTTGTAGATAGGTAATATACGTCCATCTTACCCTATAAGTATTGGATAATATACTTGGTACCTACTTCTAGTGTTTTAATTTGAATTTCTCTTTCTTTACAGCATCATCATGTCACCAAGAATTCAGCAGCGACGGTACAAAGCACGGCACGCTGACATCTCCTCACTACCCGTCGCCGTACCCTCCGAACACTCATTGCCACTACGAGTTTTTCGGGAGAGGCAAGGAGCGAGTTAGATTAATTTTCCAAGACTTCTACTTATATAAATCTGCGGATGGATCTATTGAGTAAGTTTAAAAATTCTTAGTTAGCAAAAATAACATTCTTGACATGACCGAAAATTCAAAATAATATACTTACCTACGTAGTGCATTTACTCGTACTAATCATCGATGTTTGATGATGATTTTACGCTGAGGTACTCACGATTTTTTTGTGAGTTTTAACTGCCTATTCTACTCTGGCTATTATGCTGGAACAGCGTTCGTGATAAACTTATATCCCTGATTCGTTTCGGAAAAAAGTGTTGGGCCTACCCTTTGCCATAAGTTCATACCCAGTTAAATTAAAGTAATAATAATTTTCCTTATTTCTCCGAAGATAATCACACTGAGGTACATAAAAACTAGTAGTAAACTTTACAAAATAAATATTAAGTACTGCAATTTTTATTTATTTACAGCTGTACAAACGTGGATTCATTGCAAGCATTCGTCAACGTAGATGGGCGGTTAGAAAAAGTAGAGACGTTCTGTGGAATCGACCTCCCGAAGCCTATTATGTCGAATGGACCGAAACTAATGCTGGAATTCCGTGGAACGCAATCATCGAGGTACTCACGGGGATTCAAAATATCATATTCATTTGTAGAAAGTAAGTATGCATATGGTCATTTTACATTTTTGTTTTTTTTGTGTTCAAGTTATCGAATTGATTTTTTACTAAAACCAATTGACTACCTTCTCGATGACAATGCTCAGTAAGAACAGTTATGTAAATAAAAGTTGGCTTGCTGGTATTTCTGGTACCTAAGACACGAAAAGCAACCGTTTTGAAACTCAGTCACTTGCCTAAATCAGAAATTCAGGACCCAAGGACCTTACAAAATCCTATAAAAAAGACGTCGTTGCCGTACAAATAAGTAAACCTATTCTGAAATAATGTTTCCAATCTAATTATTTCTAAATAATTTTTCAGATTTCGGAATAAACACAGGGAGGCAGTTGAAGGAGTTTCCATGCGCGTTCGTGTATAATAGTAGTGAAGCGCATAATGGAACATTTGCATCTCCAAACTCGCCGGGACCATATCCAAGAGATACGGAGTGTACATACTTCTTCCACGGTGGCGAGACTGAGAAAGTGCATCTGCATTTCACGAATTTTGACGTTGAAGGAGTTTTGCCGTAAGTATTCAACATTTTAGAAATTACCTTACTTTGCAAAAACTTGAATGGAAAAAAGAGAGTAATGAACTTCCTAAAAGCAAAAATTCGATACTTTCTTATTATTAGAAGATTTGATTGATTTATATTTTTATAATATAATTTAAAAAAAAACATTGTTCAACTAAATAGCAACAGTTTCAGTTAATTGTCCACAACTAATACTTTTTGAAATACCCGTTCCAGATGCGAAGCAGTATCGGCGAGTGATTATGTCGAATTTTCAAACTATATGACTGAAGACAATAGATTCGGTAGATATTGTGGACAAATGAAAGAGTTCCACGTAGAGTCGGAGAGGAATTTCTTCAAAGTTACATTTAGGTCAAACGACCGTTTAGATGGTACAGGTTTTAAAGCAATCTATCAGTTTTTAGAAGCAACTGATGAATATCGAGCTCCACCGGTACAAGATAAGGCTTCACATTCTTTAAGTAAGTATTTTGTAATATGTACGAATCTTATCGTCAATGTACAAAAAACAGATTGAAACTAGATAGGTACCTACAAAACTACAAATGTTTAACTCTGATGATTGATTAGAACTTGCAATGTTAACGCGATGAGCGATCGACACTATGAAATTTTAATATAATTGAATTTGTGCAATTTTTTCCATTAAAGGATGATGGCTCAGGCGCCTCAAAGAGATGTTTTAAATCTCGGCTGCAAGAAGTTATGGGTTCGAGTCCCATTTAAATAAAATTCAGGTACAGTCGACCACAAGTCAATGGTAACACTTTGAACTTCAGTTGACCTAGCGTAGTACGGAGTTTCAATAGAATACGAGGCCAGCTTACTCGGGGTATGTTACCTGACGTGCGGTTGACTGTATCCACTGATATTTTAAACGTTGTCAAATTAACGTTTTATTTTCTCATTCCAGGTATATTTGAACATTTTCTAATGCTGATCATCCTCGCAATACCACAGCTGCATCATCAACTATATCATTAAATAAAGTGATATTAGATTAAATATTATTATAAATTAGTCTATAATCCTGTATATTTTGTATAATAGTATGTGCCATACACCTGTAATTACGTAGATATGCAATATTTTCTATAAAATCGCATTTTATGTTTTCCTCTATTAACTACCAACTAAAGCAATACCATGCGAGACACAATAAAGATTTATTCATAAAGGCACGTCGTAAAACGAAATAAATTATTTGAATTTAATGCGTTTTTAGTTTTATTTGTAATGGGCTTTTTCGCTATTTCAGATATCTCTCCTGCTAAGCAAAGGTTTGGTTGGTTTTGGTTTTGCAAAGCAGCTATCTAATTCCGTAATACATTTTCGTAAACGATTAAGACTAATCTGTTTCATTTTGACAGTTCAACAACATTCATTGTAGAGCAGTTTTTTTTTTCCAAATTATGAAGCAATGAATTACTAATTCATTGCTTCAAAAGTTGGAAAAAAATCTATGTCAAAACGATTCAGATTGTGATTGATTGTGTATTACGCAATCAGGGTACAGGTCGCGAATCGCTTTTACCAGCGTAACAAAACAAAGCAGAAAATCTAATCTAGCTTTCAAAATATGGCAGACGTCGTTGACGTTCAAAAGTGCCATAGGTATATGGACCTATTTGAAATAAAGGATTTGAGTTTGTCAAAAATCTCGCAGAGCTATGAGAGCTTTTATATAGATCAAATTTAATACCTACATTTCTTGGGCACTACAAGCTAAGACCAGCGACAACATTTAGAACTTATTGAAGGATCTTCTCGTACATTAGCTATCCAATATTTTAGAATGTTAATAATAACGGCGAATAGGTACTTTATCACAAAATATTTGTTGAAAAACCTAACATGGCTGCAATGATGGATCATACAACAGACAAATTAATATAAATATCTAATTGAATTAATACTCAATAAAGAAAAACAGACGAATATACTTGTATGTACTGTTTATGATGCCTATTACGGCAGCATAAAGTATGTTATGAACACAGATATGAATAAAACTGCCAAGTTCTATCAATAGTTAGAAATAAACAAGATTTAGTTGAGTATATAAATCAGTGTCAACTTTATGTGAGACAGCTTAATAGATATGTTAAATCACAGATTTGAATTAACTACGACAAAATCTCAGTAACATCATAAATTGCTGCCCAAGTTGGCGTTTAGTTACATGACAGGTTGCAATAACGATTAAAATGAGCGATTCCGTGTTTAAGTATTTCTCTTACTGTTAATCTGGCTGTTAATTCCTGAGTTGCAGTCTTCATTGACAACGTAAGGACAAAAAATACTTCCTTATGTAACTATCTCTGAAACGGAAATAAGCTATATTCACATAAGAGGTCGGCCCACAACAATCACCTTTGTTTTTAAGCTTCAAAACATACGTTCACAGCGATGACTACTTGACCACATGGATGCGGATTGTAATCCATCCGCATCCATATGGTCAAGTCGTCATTTAAAAATAAAAACAGTTATTTTTAGCCCAAAAAGATTAATACATTTTTGTTAGGTTAAAACATTGTGAATTTGGGCTAGTTATATGTAGCTATACCGACACAAAATCGTTCAAAAGCTTCTTTGAGAAGGTACTGGGTTTGATTAGAATAGTTGTTTGAAATATTTATGTTCTGCCTTGAGCCCTGCTTATCGATAGCCTACTCAGAAGCTGGTGAATTATTACTGTGTAGGAATATTGCTAGAACTACTAGGTGTCATGATAACGAAACGAGAAGACTGGTAAATGCCCTGAAATGTTACTAATTTGCTTTTCTTTACCTGCCGTAACATCAACTGCCACAAACGCATCATTACCGTAATATCAACAACATCAATAACTTGATTGAGAACTTAAATAATAATAAAAAAATTAAATGTTAAGTTACATAAGAAATATCTGCGCCACGCCGTAACTTATGTACACAGCTGCAGGTACATAAGTACAAAAATAACAAATTGGCTTTACAAAGTTTATGGCATCCCACAATGATGTTCATTACTCGTAGCCTAAGATCCCACCTAGAGACGACCTTCACTCATCTGTTTAATTAATGGATGAAAAGTATTTTATATCAAATTAAGTATGTTAAAAAATATATCGCGAGTGGGTTGGCAAAAAAATCCAGGCCGATTAATAAAAATTCAAAAATGCCTTTTTTTATTGCACTCTTTCGTTTAACGATTAATTCGTTTAAGTATCAAATGTTTCTCTTGAAAAGCACTGTCCATTGATATATCACGGCTATTTGGCGCCAAACACATTTTTAAACTTAGGTGGTCAAGTATAGTCATCTATTATAGGCCATTAATTAACTCCGAATTGATTAAGAATTAGCAAAAATCGAGTTAGTAGCAAAAGTTCTCCTTCAAAAGCTCTTTCCATTGGTGTATATCTTGCAATGTTTCAAAAAAGGCATTTTTGATTTTTTTAATACTTTTTATCCAATAAACAGATGGGTGAAGGTCGTTCCAAGGTGGGATCCTCTACTATCGAATTATCAAACAATATTAGTGAATGTTGCGCTAATACCAATACTCCATGTAACGACGAATTTCAATTAGCTAGGTATTGTGGCACATTATTCTCGAAGACATTTTCTTCCTGCCTGCACCCGGTTAAGCTTTACCGCCGCAGATTGCATAATCAGAGAAATGAATATCTATTATAGGTATCTAGTGATGCGACGAGCGCCTAAGTGCGATTATTAGATATCTAGCTACTTCAGGCCCGTAGCCAGGGGTGTAAGCCAGGGCAGTAGTCTGCCCTGGTAAATGTAGAGCATGCCCTAGCCGCTAGCCAGAGCTTGCTAAGCATTCCGAAATGTCGAGTTAATAATAATAACGAAACTAAGTACCTATTATTTTATTATTTACTCCAGTACAACTCTTTGAATATACCTTGCTCAAAGATTATAAACTGTCTGAGTGTGTCATATACATACCAGCTAATGCCACGTATTTTAGCTCCGGAGATACAAAATAATTTGATTGACATACTTGCGTGGCAACGATTTTTCATTTATATCTATAACCTACTAACTACATTAAAGTATTGGGCACAAATCAAGACTGAGCTGCTACTGAGAAAAACCTGTTGGAACAATCCAAAAACACTTTGGCCGACCTGCGAATCTAACGCTCAGCAGTAGCGCTTGCGACCAGTGACAGTCAATAATAATAATAATAGTGGATAACTTCAGCTTTCAGCCTACCCTGATTTTTCTGAGCCTGTCCTTATTACACAGTCTGGCCACGGTTGGTCCTACTTTCTTCTAGGTGAGTAGGTACCTAAACAAAAATTTTGCGTTAAGTAGACTCGATTTTGTATGCATTAACTTAGTAAGCAGGCACAAACTTAGGACTATCTTTCTAGTGAATCTTGAATAGTAACAGTGGTTTTTATTACTACGTACCTCTGTAAGTAGATAGTTTGTTTGTTGCTAGCTAGAAGCAGTTTTGCCGGTATTAGGTCTGATTTTAAAATTCATGATTAACTGTCATAAAAAAGTACTGTCGAATAATAAGTTACAGAGTTTAATTGAATAAATATAAAAACTTAGTCAAGCAAGGTTGATTTAAAAACAAAGTCATTGCACCTCTACTTTCGCCCCGGTTCATTGCTTGCCGCAGAGTTGTAGTCCGCGCGTTGACAGGTGTGGCGGCGCCACGGTCGCGACGTTTAGTTCGTTATTCACGCACGATCCCCACTCCGATTTACGTCAATTCGAGTTCGTTCGCCGCTCTCTTCGGTGCCGGTCGGTAGGCTGTACGTGGTGATTTCCTAAGTCCGCGAAACTTTTTTCCGAAGTAAAGGGAAGTGACAGAAAACAGCGTTATTATTTTGATATTTTGTGTGTAAACGTTGTTTTTAATTGTGACTAAGTAAAGTGTTAGGTCGGAGTGGTACTGTGAGTGTGATTGTGGTCACAGGTGTCGCATTCCAGGGGGGACGCCGACGCAGCCTCTGTACCCGATACAGTAGGCAGGTGAACCGCTAGACAAACCTATTCTATTTGTAAGTAATCTACCTCCTTGTTATTAGTCTTTCAGTGCCATAAAACCCTTTAATAAATGTTTCCTGCGCCATAAGATGGTCAACTCACCGCATGAGACGTCATTAATTTAATTAAATGTTGGCTGATTACCTACCACTATTTACTAGGTATGTAAACGTATCTAAGTACTCACCAGGCTTCTTGTATTTCTTGAGTTAAAGTAGGTAACTGACCGTAGAAACTTAAAACCTACCAACTCCGACCACAACAATCTGCAAACTAAGTAAGTAGGTAGGTAAATAAAAAATTACAGAATTTCGCTTATGTAGACAATAAGTAGGTAGACCTAATACTTATTAATATGTTTATTGTTGCGTAATTTACATAGCAAAATATTGAACATGTATAGACGCAGCTACCTAATACATGCGTAATTCTTATCTACGTACAATAAAAAAACGTTCACTACAAAAATCGCCCTTACAGCTACGACTTAAAGTCGGTGTCAATTTCAAATTGACAAATTATTGTCACTGTTGGGCTGTTGTGTGTACTTTAATTCGTTATGAAACTGTCGTATCTAGGTCTTCCTTACCTATCGAAGTCTTCAGGTGGGCACTATAGGCACCAGTTACTCTCAGATGCCTATTATAGACTGGATAGGATAGGAACTATGAAGTCCACAATAGTCCACATGGGTAACGGCTCATTGGTGGCTCGCACGAATTTACTCGCCGGGACTTTAATCGACGGGATTAACGGGATAGACGCGTAGGTACCCAGTTTTTCTAACGTCGACGCCGACGGTGTCACTGCTGCCCGTCCGGCTCAGTATTCATCTGGTTGATGGCATTATATAAAAAATTACTCTCATCGAAATTAACTCACAGACAGGTATACATTTTTTATTTATTTTTATGGTGGGAAATTATCGAATAACTCACATGCGTATACATATACGCATGTCAGACTCTTACTGACTAAAACACATCCGTGTTTCTTCAATGTTGCCTGTACGTTGCCAGGGGCCACGGTATCCTTTTCGGACTTTCCCGCGACCCCGGCAGGCATCGGTCCTAGCAGACCCCTTCTGTTGTGCTGACATCTCTTTGAGGCGCGCGTGGAACCTAACGCGCAGTCGACCCGGGCCTGGTCCTTATCGGACGGCGAGCGACAGACAGGTACCTACCATACCCACGGAAATATCCTATTATCACCAGCCTGTCAATCTGCAGCAGTAAAGTAAAGGATTGTGCAGACCAGCGCGACATGTCGCGCGACGCGACACGAACAATACAATTTCTAAGAAAACTTCACAGTATAACAATGACCGGTGTCGCGTCGCGCGACAAGTCGCGCTGGTCTGCACAAGCCTTAAGTTGGTACATGGTAGGTAGGTACTACTGTTGTCTACTTAACACCTAGGAAGGTACCTAATTCTGGCTCCCATTTACCTAGTCTGCTGTCCTCTTATTGAAGATGCAATTTCGATTTAAAATTTCGAATGAATAGAATATTTCTTATAGTGATCGTATTTTGTTTGTTATTTCTATTTCGTTAGCCGTCTTCATTACCACTAGGAAACACGAAAATGAACACCGTTCAGCGTTGTTGGATTTTCAGCTCTCGGGGCTGAGCTGAACGTTGATAATCCAACAGTGCGCTATTATTTCGCCATTTTTTTTGGATGTCACTTGGGGTATTGAAGATGGGTATTTTGTGAAATAACTCTTCACTACTCTTTAGTCGCCTTTTATGAGCAAAGAAAAGAAGTAAGACAAATTGTTTATTTTGCAGAAATACGACGCAAACTCTAAATAACAATAACAGTTCAATAACGTGCTTACTTTGTAAAGGTCCTGCTGCATTGATTGTTGTGCAATGATAGCAGGTAGGTAGGTAGGTACACCACGGTCGTAAAGGTTAGATAGAATAAACAAAGACAGCTTAATTTAATTTACACGTGGAGGAAAATTATTATTTTGCCGACATGCGATTGGAAAAATACCATCTTTTGAAACCTATTTCATCGAGGTATTGTATGAGCCACTGACCTTATTTTCGGCAATTTAAAAACGATAAAATGGCAAATAGGTGTAAAATATTAGCGAAGTCTTTTTATTAAGGCTTGTGCAGACCAGCGCGATTTGTCGCGCGACGCGACACGACAATACAATTTTTAAGAAAATTTCACAGTATAACAATAACCGGTGTCGCGTCGCGCGACAAGTCGCGCTGGTCTGCACAAGCCTTTAAACGTTCAAGGCGACTCGCGACAATGCCAAAAATTATTTAGGTACCTACCTCGGACCAAATAAAAAACCAAGACAAAGCGCTGTCAACAGTGAAGTGAAGCCGGTTTCGTAAACGTGTGCACTTTTTGTGGTGTAGTTTGATTGTAGTGTCCTTGTAAAAGGTTGTAAATGTATGCGTGTATACCCAGAGCGGCGGTGTAGTTTTGGCATGCTTCACTGTATTGTTCTGTAAAGTTAATTTCGAACCTACCCGTAATCTGGTATTCTGTGATCTGGTTCTAAAGGAACTTTTATTTCATTGCGGTCGGCCTGGCCTTACACAGTTCGAACTCATTTGTTTTTGCTGTTAATCCCCGCCATTGAAACAAGCACCACTCTAAATTCGAATCGAAGTGATGTTTAGAGAATAAAACTACTGGCCACATGGATTTTGTAACGTAACGAAAAGCTTCGGAAATACCGGATAGGTTACCTACACAACATTCCCATTTTCTAGGAGAAAGTCGCCGCCTAGCACCATCATAAATTCTTAGGAGATTTATGTGAGCTGAAGACATGAAGATATTTTTAAACGATTCGCCTGAAAACTAGTTACGTTTACACTGTTCCTTTTTGAACATTTACAATTGGATTTTACGGGCATTTGAGTTAATCTCACTATAATATTAAAGGTTGCTATGATAGCTTTCAATCGCAAAGAAATACCTATGTATTATTTTACATTCCGGACTCCTAGCCCGCAAAGGTAAATTTAACACATAATATGTAACATCTCTAACATTTCTCGGGACCCTGCATGGGTCCTGGACCTTTTTTAAGGTGTACAAGAGGGGCCGAAGTCAACTCGCAGAGGCCCGTTAAACACTGCGCTGTTAACGGAATGAGGTACCAACTGACGATTATCCCTGTGCGCACTATACAAGTGGACAACCCCGGTTGGTGTAGGAGCAAAGATATTGGACTATGGGTTTGGGAGGCTAAAGTGGACTTGACTATGGAAGGACTTGTCCAGGCTCCTGCCTGATCAATGATACGTAATATTATTATGTTCCGGCTGTGTTACTGTGTCCAATGTTCTAGCTAGACTAATCCTGAAGACGTTTATTGCGTCATCAACAGCATACATGATTACCTATATACCTACTGACTGTCTCCATGCAACATTAGACTTAAAAGTTGTCAAATCATAGATACCTAATCGATATCGATTGATTAAGCATTTTTTCCTTATTTAACCCATAATCAGAGGTCAGGTGCGTAGTACTTGTAACCGGCGTGAGTGAATGGTCAGATGTATGAAAGTAAACGAAGGAATATGTAAGGATCACAGCAGGTGGCGTTCTGTAGTTTCTGCCTACCCCCATCCCATGGGAAGAGTTTATGTATGTGCATTGTGTTAAGGCTCCGTGCACGAAAAATACCCTTTTTCGTCAATAACTTATGTAATTGTAAGAAAGCTTGGAACATTAAGTCTGTGTAACTATAAAAGTACAGTTTTCGTGGTGCTAAACCATTCGTGTCAGTCACATCACTTGTTAATAGTTGCATCACTTTTGCGCTCTCGAAAATATGGTTTATTTCGCATTTGATTTACTTAATGAAGATATAATCATAAAATAAGATTTTGATTTTATTTCAAGGATAGCTAAAGGCTAATGTGTGATTTTTTAATTTCTTGATATGGTTTGCAAAATAATAGGAAAAAAATTACACAACTAACAGGGCTTAAAAAAATATTTTTCTGCTATATTTTGTGTCGAAGTTGAAAAAAGTGGTTCAGTCACATGCAAGCAGACTAATATAACGATGTTGGTGATATTTGTAAATGTTCAAAATCAAAAGTAGTTTCTTGTAAAAAAGTGATCGAACGTCACTGTCGCGTCTTCTTTGAAAACTTGTTGCGAATATTTGTAGTTTTCCATGAATACTTAACTTATTTGAAAAATCCCTTTCAGCCACATGCAAAACAAAGAACCCGATTTTTCAAATCACAAATAGTTTTGTTTAAATTCTTTTTCCCTTTCTCACAACTAATGAACAAAATTAATCAAAATCATTCGATTTCGTGAACGGCCTCTTAATACATAGTCATTAATAAGTCTCGGCTACAATATTTGCGCCAGTTTCAGATGAATAAACTCGTTAGGATCGAAACCACTATTAATAATTTTCCTAATTATTATTAAAATATACCTAACTGTCTACACATTTGGCGTGAATTTATAGCCTAAAATTTGCACACGTTCCAATCTAGAATTCTAGAATAAATAAATGTCAGAACCTTATCTTTAAACATTGATATTTATTGACAAGTACCTCGGTATGAATTATTTTAACTAACCACTAACCAACAGCCCTTTTATTCCATTCACCCTGTCTTTGCGTGATTTATTAAGGAGCATTATAGTTTACCTCACTATAGGTAATATCATTTTACTTACCGTAGTAAAACCTCATTGTCATAAACAGGTCGTAAATGTTCATTGCTCTTTCACTAGATCTACATAAAGGTGCTCCCATCACCGCGAGTATTCGACTGTAATGTAACATTACAGATTCGATTTTGAGCATTACGTTACTTACAATACTGCCTCCCTGACTGCCAAGCATTCGCCTGTAATGATGTCATTTATGTGTGTGATGTCGTTTAATAATAAATAATAATAATAATACTGCCTCCCTGACTGATGAGCATTCGCTTGTAATGTAAAATTTCAGATTCAATATTATTACAGAAATTGCGCACTGTAATGCTCGGTTCACCTCCCTCACTGATGTAATGCTCAAATTGTATCATTCAGGTTGGGCACTGTAATGCTCGGTTCTCCTCCCTCACTGATGTAATGCTTGAATTGTATCAGTACTTACAGGTTGCGCACTGTAATGCTCGGTTTTCCTCGCTCATTGATGCTCGACTCCGAACGTTACATTACAGGCGAATGCTCCCGGTGAGGGACCTCCTTAAGGCTGTATACACAGACTGAGTCATAACTGTTTATAAATTGGAGTTCAATATAGCTCTAAGAAACCATCGAAGTGTGCAAAGCTGTAACATAACAGTTTCGTAGCCAAAGAAGTCAAATGTACTGAATCCGTTTTGAGGTTATGACCCAAGAAGACAAAACTGTTTTGTGAACGCACAACCAAGTGTGCGCACTACTGCCGGGACATATTTTTGGTAAGTAGTACATATCTACCAACCATAAAATTCTGTGAAATTTATCCAGTTCTCATTGTTACAAACCAGGAACCCAGTTTTCTTATTTAAATCATTAACATTAAATAAACCCGGTTCCTACAAAGTTTTGATGAACACCGCCGGAAGCAATGTTAGCATATTGCAATGATAGTTATAATTGTTTAAATGTTTATTGTTTTGAAATGTTGAAATAAACAGTATACCTAATCCGATTGTTGAAAGAACAATCGATCTTGCTCATATGAATATTTGCGTGTAGAATTGAAAAGCATAAACAAAATAATAACCATAACAATGATGCAAGATGAAGTTTTCAGGTGAACCTTTACCAAAAAAACATCGTCCTGCACATTCTGCTTAAAATAATGAACTAAAGCGCCTCCGAACTATAATTTCCTTACCTAATTTAAAGTCGAGCACTTTACAGCAGTCAATATCGAGAACAAAAACAAACAAGATCACTCCGGTGAGGCATCATCATGAGTCAATGCGAGTTCGATAGATGTATCGTATTTTCCAAAACTTTCAAAACCTGACTACTGGCTACCAAGAAAGCAAAACGAACAAAAAACAGTCGGGACTATTGTTTATGATGCATCGTGCATGTGCATCTTAAACACTGCATTAATAATTAGCGACCGACCGAAGCTTCATTTTCGTTTTCGGACATTTTTGGCCGAAAAACCACGATTCGGCCATATTTTTGTTTTCAGCCATAAGCAGCCGAAGTTTTGGCCTAACCGAAAATCAGAACTTCATGAATTGTCGCGCGTCATTCGGCCTATTTCGTAAAGCTCGGCAGTATTAATTGAATCAATACAACAAGATATACACGGAATTTTGTTAAATCTTCTAGAATTATCTTGTTTTATTTCTTTTCAAGCCTATATGCTGTTTCTTTCCCTAGGTGTAAAAAGACAAATAAGATTTCAGTGTACAGCGGAAATATTAATATTTTTAAATGTCTAAATCAGTTTCGTTTTCGACCGAACATCAGACTAAACCCGAAGCTTTTTCGTTTTGGCTGAAAATCCATTTTCGGTCGGACACTTAATAATATATACCTAATTCATGTAAACAAACGCCCAAACACACACATTGTCGTCATATCTAAACAGATCTGTCATCGCTTCTGTACTGCTGATCTCACGTTTCAAAACAAAAATTGCCAATTAATAGATACGATCATAATTATTAACATCGTCCATATCACGCTATTGTTTTAGTTAAGAGTGTTGCTAACAATGCCTATCTGTTTAATGTCTATTGTGTAGTGATATAAGAATTGTACACGATTTTATCATGCAGTATTGTTGTGGTTTTTGTCATATCTGGCTGACTGTTAGTCGAAGGTAAAGTACGGTAAGTAAAAGACTTCAACGCGCAAGTTTTATGTGATATATTTTATCAATGCCAAAGATCTTTCACACATCAATCACACTGCGAAACATGTAAGGTTCACTCTGACTATGATAGCTGTGTGATTACAAGAATTTTAAGGTGGCTAATTAAGTGAAGAATTATCGGGACTGTTCGACATTGTTGGCCAAATTAAGTGAGAACGACTTGAAGCGACAAGTGATGCAGTCTCAAAGCAGTAAGTTGATTTTATTATAGAATAATTACAGTACCTGAAGAAGAGAAGTCTCATCATAATTAATGTTAACCTCATTATCATATAAACCTGGCAAATGTCTGTGTAAATGATAGAGACCCTTTAAGATGCAGATATATACCAGTGACCTTGAGTGGTTAGCTTGCGTGTTCTGTACTGACCTTAGGCAACGCGTGGTACGTGCAGCCAGTAATAGGACTCGCCAATCAAGGAGCGCTATGCCCCGATTTGACGTATTATTAATTTATTATACATAAAACAAAAGGTATTTTAATAAAACACGTATATACTAAAATATCAAATTATCTTTAAAATGGTGATGGTTTCAGAAAATTACGCTAGATAGATTTTGCGTCATTGTCAGTTTCTTATCCGCGTTAGACATAACTTTACAAATTAATTTCACTATGTAATATACACATAATTTGAAATATTCGTATATTAAGTTATTAAAAAAATGCTCTAATTTAACATATATTTTTTCCAAATCATTAACGCTACTCTTTTAGACGTGATCTACAGTATAAAAAAATTAAGTAAATATTATCGTCGCCTTAAGATGGCTGTTGCGCCGTTCTGTGCCTTCTGAGCTTTTAACATGTCTACTGTTTTATCAACTGACTGGTGACATTTCAAATGTTTTCCAAAGATAAAATGGAAATATGGCGTCTGTAGTCGTATGCTCTTGATTCTTATAGCTTGACCTCCACACCTGCCCTAAGATAAGATATTCAGATTTCGCAAGCTTTTCTGATAATTTTCTTGAATAAACTTATATTTTATTGGCGGAAACCGTTAGATTTATCTATTAAAGATACAACTTGTTTTAGAATTGGCTTTTATTGATTGTGTTATTGGAAGTGCGGTTAAACAACGGTGTCTAGTGATCAGCAAAACCTTTTATCTGTCCTAAGGCTAGTCTACTTCTAGACATGGCCTCGTTTCCTAGGTAGCTAGCTAAAGCAATCTTGAAGATGTACAAACGGAATCGGAAGATTAGGTTACCCCACCTTTCAAACTGCGCGCGAATTACAGTCTCTTTGAATGACGAATTGAGGCTCGATAAATCAGGCGCGTCAAATACATTCTATATAAGTTTATGTCATTATCGGGAATTAATATTTATTTATTTATTTACACAACACTTCTATCATGAACAACAGGATATCTCAAAGCGATAGACTGGTACTTAGCTTATCATTATTTTACAAATTTTAAAACAAATGGTATGCGGTTATTTTAGCGAATTCATTCAATTTACAGGAAAAAAATGACAATCCTTTCGGCGATTTCATTAAGTGTACGTAAGGCGCGAGTAAGTGGCGCTTTAAGAAGCAAGTGAGTCCTGCCGCGCGGCACCGCCAGCAGCTGCGGCAAGACTATGATATCACTAGGTCGTGTTATCTTGATCCGTGATTTAATACCGCAAGATTTACCACTAAAGGTTTAGTTAGATTAAAAGTATGGCACTTAAATCAAACAAAAACTTCCAAAATGGGCCTTGATTGGTTTCCTTGAAAGTCTTCCACATTGTGTTGTCTTTTCCAACTGTACTTTATAAATTCATAAGTCATCGCGCCCGCAGCATTTCCTGTAAAAAATATGCTCAGTAAACAGGTTCACTGTTCTAAGAAAAGTTGAATTTAATAATCTCACGAGAATTCCGTGGCTAAATACGGGCAATTGTGCAAACACAAAATATTCCTCTTGCTGTTAAATATTTAATTCAAATGGTACCTGTTAAGGTACTTAATGTTCTATCAATATGCAAGACTGTTCTATTTGAGAGCGTGATACAAGGCCGGTTGGTGCAATTTATTTGTTTTACTCCTTATTCTTTGTCCCAGTGCTTAATAGCTTAAGAATTATTTGACCTCCCTTCCCTGAATCTCATTGAACCCATTGAATGAATCTATCGATAAAAAACTTTTCATCGAAATTGTTAGACCCGTTGTCGAGAACGTGATTACAAATATAAATAAAAAAAAATTGTATGTGTATAAAAAATAAATTCTTTCTTTCTATTATTTATAATATACAAATATTGCACATTTATTACTCAAGCAAAGTTAGTATAGGACCACCGCGCAACCGATTTTGAAAATCATTTTTTCATTTGGATACCAAATGGTCTAAAATTGACGAAAATATCGAGTGTATTGAGTTGAGCTGTTAGTTATGCAACATCACAAAGCTGTCCAAACACTACGAAGCCAATTACCCTTTTTAACCGACTTACAAAAAGGAGGAGATTATATGTTCGTCTGTATGTATTTTTTTTTTGTATGTGGGTACATCCCAAAAAGATAATTCAATACACTCTTCGGCATTTCGAAGTAACTTTGCTAAAAAGAAAACTTATAAAATAAAACTGCAGTCTCCCCCTAAAATATTTACTGAATCAAGATCATACGTAGGCCCCAAGTGTCGTATGTTTATAATTTACTGAATATTCACTAAAAAACAGATCTTAAAAGACTGCCTTCTTTTTGACAAAATTATTTCGTTGTGCATGTACGAGTATATTGATAATGCATCTCTTTAACAGAAGAGTAATTAAGTTAATAGCTAAGTACCCTATTAAATGGTCTACGGCTATCCCACGCACCATCTTACAGGGGATGAGCTATTCTCATAAAATCTAGTTATGATCCCATCTATAAGCTGTGTGATTACGCATCCTGCCTTTTAAAGATTACGGCTATCCTCACAAACTCACAATTATCCGGCGGAAGCACCCAACAAGAACACTAGCAATAAATGTCTAAACTAATTGCGTATAAAAATTACGCAAGAGGTGGGAATCGAAAGAATAAGTAATTATGTAGAATTGTAGAGGAATTCCCATCAAATCTGCAGGTCGATAGGCCGATGGATCAGTTATGGAACTCAGGAATTGAGGTGCTAATGCTATTAGATAATTTTAATAGAGATGTGGGCTTGATGCCTACAGATAGGATTGGTTCATACTAGCTCATGGCAGAGAGTGGTGAACGGAGAAAGAGAGACCTTTACCATGCAGTGGGACGGCAATCAATCTGCCTAGCTTTTTCCTCATCTATGTTGGGGTCGGCTTCTAGGCTAACCGGATGCATCTGAATACCAGTACTGCGAATAGCAACTGCCTATCTGACCTCCACAACCCAGTAACTGGGTAATACGATACTCTTGGTAGGACTGGTGGTTAGACTTTCGGACTTCTGACTACCCGTAACGACTGTCAAAGATTCACAAATGACAGCCGGGACCAACGGCTTAACTTGCTTTCCGAGGTACGAAGGAAGCTCGGTATGTAAAGGTGGTCACCGGTCTACGGACCAACCCCGGCAAGCGTAGCTTAACCGATGGATCGACCCGTGCGGCTGTACTTAGCCACATAGGCTAAAAATAAATTAATAGCAGAGGTGTCCCAAAGCGAGATACAAAAAATCTTCAAATGCTTGCGCAAAAAAAGGTTTCGTATTTTTTTTATGATACCATAAATAGTTAATCAATAACGATGTATAGGCAATAAATAACCAATTAGAAATACATTGCTGAATATACTGCTATTGCCTATCCGTGTATCTCTACCAAAGTTCTTCATTATAAACTTTTTCCTTTTATTTGTTGTAAGTATCGATTGAGCTGCTGATACATGCGTGTATGGCATTGTATCCAACTTTTTATGTTCCCAAAATATCTTTGTTAAACTGTCACTACTTAATTTGCCATACAGTGTACAATTCCGCTCCTATTGTACCACTACACTAATCAACTTTTTTCAAGTATGTAATTAGAGGCAGGTGATGCCATCTCGCGAAAATATAGAAGAAGTAATCATTTAACGATTGCTTTATATTAAAAGGCTATTGGCCCGAACAAGAAATCCGTCACTTACTTTTTTGTTGAAACAACTGTTTGTCCGCCCTACAGTTTACAATTCCGCTCCTATTGTACCGCTACACTAATCAACTTTTTTCAAGTAAGTAATTAGAGATTATCGGGTGATGCCATCCCGCGAAAATATAGAAGAAGTAATCATTTAGCGATAGCTTTATATTAAAAGGCTATTGGCCCGAACAAGAAATCCGTCATTTATTTTTTTGTTGAAACAACTGTGTTTGCCGATCACGGAAATATAGTGGAGTTAAAAGTCAATATTGTGAACACCATGTCTAAATCGTTTTTTGTTAAAAGCTTGATTTTTGTACCATCTGAGTAGTTAATTTGGGGAAGTAAGTTATGCGTGGCAAATGAATTTCATACGGGTCTCTGAGGCGAAGAAATCTTGGCATGATTGCGGTTTTTTGGTGAGTAACCTTGATATTTCTTTGTAATAGTGTCACTCAATGAAGCTGTGTGGTGGCAAACAATGAAAGGGTCTCTCCACAAAAGGGTTCCAATTCCAAAACCACTAGAAAAGTCCATTAGAAATAAAAAGGCCTTCATTAAAAAAGAAAACCTTAGTCTCAGATTAGTGAAATATGACATATCATCCCGTACGTATACCCACAGATTTCCTTTGTTGTCCCGTGTCACTAAGTATATAATGAAAATGACAGTTCTTGAAGACATCACAAAAACCTACCAATATTTCCTACTCTTCATAATACTTTGTGGTTAGGCTACAACACTACTTACTCTTAGCTTGTATATAGTGGTAATGATCTGATCATTACTGTCGACTGCAATGCCATTCTCGCATCATTTTCAGTTTCTCTTCGTGATGATAATAAAATAATTCTACCTGTACGCCATGAAATTGTAAAAACCTAATTATCAATAGCAAATCATACTGACAATATCTGTATTATGACAAATTGTTCCAATCAATCGGAACACATTATTACATGATCAATTAGATTCAAGTATCTCAAGTCTTCTAATGCATTGTTCTGTCAAGTTAAGTTCGATACAGACTTGGTCGTCGTCGTCGTCCTTGCACTATATTCGTCGCTTCACAACCAAACAAGTCTCGATTTAAATAACAATACTAGTGGTTATGAATTCGTTACTAACATTTATACATTAGATACGCGTAGTTCGATTAATGGTTCGTATTACTTCGTGTTGAGTCGGAGGTTTTCGCTCACGGTCAACGGGTGATGGAAGAAATTGTTTTGCGTGTTCTTTGATAGAAAGTACAGGAAACATTGATGTCTTATGTGAAAGATGATAGGGCTGTTAAGGTAGTTTTGATGATGTGAAATAGCAACAGTATTCAGTGTATGCTTTGTTCTATGAAACACCAATAATAACGAAGAAGATAATGAAAATAATACCTTCATCTAACTCCATAATTTCCAAGCAATTACTATTAACATTCCACGATGACATAAAGCTGATACTTGTATCACATGATCACGTCATACATTACAGATATTACACGGTCTAGTAATAACTTTTAACGATATTATCGAAGGACTCCACAAATCTCCATCTATGTCGCTTATCGTGGATTGAATCGAAACCCAAGAAATACATTCAACCTTTTTCATAAACTAATAAGTAGTTGCTTTTATTAAGTAGATAATAATAACTACGTAGCACCGTAGCACGTCAAGTCAGAAATAAATAAGTAAAAAAAATCATGCGCGCACGCACACGTCAATCGAATGTCATGACGATGACTATAACATGACGTAAGATAAATGCTCCTAACATTCTAAAGAATCGAATTCCTTTTTCGAATATCTTTGAAATGGCAACGGCACTCAGTGTAGCTGGCTACTACGCGGCTTTTTTATAAAATGGGTATTTTTATTGTGCATAGACAGGACCCATGAGGTCTTCTTGTCTCTGTTAAAGCGGTACTTTCCTACCGGGGCATTTCAATTGGTACTTCAGACGTTGAAGTAAAAGCAAATATCAATAAAGAATACTTAACTTCTAGAGAAGGAATTTTTATTACACTACTGTCGTATAAATCTGAACATTGTAGAAAAAGGTCGTCTATGGTAAGTTTAAGAAAATGTATGTCTTTTCTCAATCCCAGAAAGTATAAGCTCCAGTAGCACTAGGAACTAAGACTCCAATAATGGCCAAACAATGCAAATTATTTGCAGAAACCACGTCAGTCTCAAATACCTCCGTATTTACAATTTATTATCTCCAATTCAAACATCATGGCATGTCGCAATCGCATTGTTTTATCTGAGCTTGAAGCACACTAATCTAACCTGTTGAGGAATGTAAGGCCGTTTCTAACAGCCTTTTCTAAGGCACGTAGGACCTCGTTTATCTGATGTGACAGGTATGAGAATACAGCATGACTGTGTGCATGTTTGGACACGCAAATTATGGGACACGGGGTGACAAATTGGGTAATTAGTCCGTAACCACGATCATTGGTAGGTAGCTGCTTGTTTTGTTGCGAAATTCCTGCATCTGTGGCTTTAATCCATAGGCTTTGTGGAATTGTAATCCTTAATATTGCAATAAGGAGCTTAAAGGATTATTATTGCAGTCTGTTTTATCTTTAGGATCAGCTTCCAGAATGTAAAATTCTACATCAAATACTCTAGGTAAAATAATGAAGTGTGGTGTTACCGCGTTTTAATCCTGATTTTGTAAACTTCAGTGAAAATAAAAATATACTTTTATCTTCGTCGTCGAGTCTTCCAGAGTTACGGAAGCCTAGAAATCTCAATTTGATGTAAATTGCAATAAATCATCCTGTCGTGTATAGTTAAATACAGTGGATGACATAATTGAATATTTCATTCGCCAATATTTCTAATCGATCCATTAAGAAATTATCCGTAGAGAAATAACGTTTAGCTGAATAATGGCTATGCAACAAGACACGACTTCTGATTTCAACTGCAACAATAAATCTAATACTTAGAACACGGCGTGTGTTGGGAGCGGCTTACTCTGACGAGGTCGAATAATGTTAATACCTCTACAAGAAGCACTGTATCACCGTTATTTATGTCTACACTTGCATCTAACGTGCATTTGGCATTTTACTGTTTGTCAGGGTTAAGAACTCTGACTGAGAAACTAAGCATGGGTGTATGGCTGGTTTTAGAAAGCTTTTAAGAGGTAAAAGTGAATTGTGCATCTGCATTGGCTGTTTCTCTTACGCGTTTAAGATACTTGATTGGCGTTAGTTACAGGGAATGTTTGTGATGGGCATGGTATATCCACATTCAGCTCGTTCATGCTAAAGAAACAGTGACAGGTGATAAAGTATGTTTGTTTTTTATAATTGAGTGAGTGAAGGGCAAAGCTCACTGGCAATGAGTGACAAGCATCTTGTCAGTAGCTTCTTTATGCTAACGTGCCTGCTCCATTACTAGGGCAACCGCACTGAGTCGTAGATGTGAGATTCTAGTTTACCGTAGAGCATTGCTGTCATTTGATGCTATCAGTGCTCTTTTTGCTTTTGCAGCTGCCGCTTCGCTTGATCCAACAAGGTCACGTTGAACTGGTAACTGGTAAAGATGTGTTGGGTTCTCTGGACCATCAATGATCATGACAACATACACGCATGTAATTCTAAAGGTCTTAGCATCGGTGTTGGCAATTTGCATCAAACCGTACCCTTATGTCAACACGAGCGAGTAATCTGTCACTTCAGTCACAATACAGCTCTCGTGACTCCAAGCTAAATATTTTACGTAAGTATAACCTAATACAGAGACAATGGCTACCTGAGTTTAGATGATAAATTATTTCTAACTTATAGGGTCATAATGGTCATAATCGAGTAGCCGACTTTGTAGGTGGCGGTCGATATCGTTATGTCACCTAACTAGGGTTATGAAATGCACTATACGTTGTTTTCTTAACTTTCTCATAGTGTACCAGTTAAATAAGCTTTCGCAGTTCCCTGATGCATAATTCATTAGAGTCAGGTGCTTAGAAGGAATATATTTGCTTGATGTAGTTTTTCTTTTAGTTCAGGCTTTATATCTAATTGACCTGAATTAGGCGAAGGATTTGCACACCCTGAAGTGTTCACATAGCTGTCGTCAATGGGAGTAAGCATGTTGACAATTTTGAAACTCTTTATCATCATCTGCCTAACTATGTTGGGGTCGCAGTCTAACCGGATGCAGCTGAATACCAGTACTTTACATGGAGCGACTGCCTATCGGACCTCCACAACCCAGTAACTGGGTATACGACACCACTCGGTAAAGACTGGTTGTCAGACTTTCGGGCTTCGATTGTCAAAGATCTACGGATGTCAGCCGGGACCAACGGCGTAACATGCTTTCCTAGGTACGGAGGGGTCTTAGTATGTAAAGATGGCCACCCAACCGCAGCAAGCGCTGCTTAACCTGAACGATCGACCCGTGCGGCTGTTACTTAGCCACAAGCCCCCACAATTCTGACAAGTGTCCGCTCTAAAGTTTTGGCAACCTTCAGATTTCTGAAGTCAGATGTAAACAAATTTTTGAACCTTGAAACCGGCCCACCACCACACCATTTCAGATGAACGGTTATTGCAGTTTTGCAGTGTAAAAAGTTTGCATACAACTTAAACCTCCGACGTTGAATAAATGAGCAACAAAAACAAATCCGTTCTCAGAAAGAGCAGTAATGTACCTCTCTTCATTAGTTTTATGTGCGATACTTTAATGACTAAGATTATCTATACATATAATAAAATAGTAACGAAGAATTTTTGTCGGTTTGTCTGGATGTATGTCCCGGATGGCCGCAAAAACGGAAAAAACGGGTTTGGAGAAATTTGGCACACAGATAGTTTATAACCTGCTATCTAATTACGTAACACATTTTCGTAAACGATTACGACAAATCTGTTTTATTTTGACAGTTCAACAACATTCATTGCATTATTTACGTTGTTGATCAGATTCTTTTTTCGAACTTATGAAGCAATGGTTTAGCAATCTGTTTCAAAATGATTCAGATTCCGATTGATCGTGGATTAGGGTACTGGATTAACACAGGGTACTTTATCAGTAGTACGTTCCCGTGGTATGTTTTACGTCATCAACGTGGGTGAAGTCGCGGGAAAAGGCTAGTAACGTAAATATTTTCTCCATCATCTGGGTCTAATATAATGTTTCCGATAGAAATCTTGATGATTACGATACTCTTGAATAACATAGAATATGTTATACAAAGCTTTATTTTATTGATTGCGTATACAATTTTTTCTTGCGTTTTGTAGACCATTTTTTTCTTTTTCTTTTATGTTTTATTATCTGATCTAATGTTTTTCCTTTCAGTGTTTTTTTCTTGCAGAAATAAATATTTGTACTGTTATGTGAAGAGAACTCTCTAAAATAACTGTTACTAACAAAGGATTACACAACTATAACAATGAAATTGACAAAATATTTTTTCCGAACACTATCAAAATGGAACTTTTTGAAAGTGAATACAAATCATTTCAGATATGAGGTTATGACATCATCAAATTAAGCTAGGTTTAGTTTAAAGTCGAAATACTATTTTGAAATACTTTTTTTTTGGGACCTGTGGTGGCCCAGTGGTAACGGCCGCGGCTTACAAGTTGTAGGTCGTAGGTTCGAACCCAGACAGGCATTTTACTTTATGTACATTATTTCATCACCACTGCTCTCAAAATAGTGAAGGAAAACATCGTGAGGAAATGCATGCCCCAGAACTAAACTAGGAACACGCATCCTTTGCCATGCTTCCACATTATGGTGGGTTAGAAAAAAGTCGCTACCTGTTGTATCTTTGGATAGTACACGTAAAACTCAAACTCAAAGCATTTATTTCAATTAAACCATTTACAGACACTTTTGAATTGTGAAAAAGTCGGTCAGTTAGATAGTTGAAGGTTGCCCATTCCAAAACGTAGATCTTTATGGAGTAGACCAACTACATTCTTTTAAATATAGATATCAGCATCCTGTGTACATTATTATTGTTGCTTCTACGAGTATATGTAAGAACATTGTAAAAAAGATAATCAAAAACCATTCAAAATAAGCCCTGGCAGATAAGAGATGACCAGTCTCAACTGACGGCGCCCGTTCACGAACATGACGCGTGGATCAGCACCATCCACTTCAACCATTTAGAAGGGAACCGAATGATCCAACACACTGGCCACCATCATCGAGACATTTAAGTGAGCATGATATACTCTCAACTGCCATGCTCTTTCAAGTTAAAATTCATTATGATAACACAATAAATGGTTCCATGGTACTCACATTTACAAAAATTTCATCATGAATCTCATTTCTTGAATTACAACATGAATCACTCCTGTAATCCCAGAAGGGCTAGGCAGAGGTGTTCTTGCCCTATAGTAGGCCATTTCGCTATTTATGTTCGTTGTTTTTTTTTCATTAATGTAAGACAAATCATGAAACATGATTCAATCCTGACCTTTAAAGTTAACCTATCACAAAATAATTGCTATGTGGTTTTTCTACTAAAGAAATAATATTATTTCTTCGTGACTGTTCTGACCTTGTCCCCGCCACGTGTGTAGCGTGCAAGTGTTTTATAAATTGTAAGACACTATTGAATTGACACCAACAAATACTCGTAAAGACACATACCCCGGTACATTACCTACAAAATTATTTTTTTACCTGTTCTTGTTAGAGTTGAAATTGCTGTTAGGTAAGGTACTAGAACTGTGTTTGAAAATAAATAAATCGTTTAGAACTATTAACTTATATATAATAAGGGTGGCTAATCTTATAAAATAAAGTAGGTATAAGGATTCAACAGCTCTTAAACGCGGTTCAGTTTCATAGGTGCAATTCGTTCTTAAGATGCAGATATATGCCAGTGCTCTTGAGTGGATAGCTTGCTTGTTCTGTACTGAGCTCACGTAATGCGTCTTTCGTCTACCCAGTAACAGGACTCGCCCATCCAGGAGCGCTGTTCCAAATTAGACGCATTATTAATTTATTATACATAAAACAAAAGGTATTTTGATAAAACACGTTTAATAAAAGATCAATAATTAAATTATCTTTAAAATGGTGAAGGTTTCAGAAAAATACGCTTGATAGATAGATTTTGCGTGATTCTCTGTTTTTTATCCGCGTTAGACATGTTATTAAGAAAATGCTCTAATTTAACATATATATATATTTTGCAAATCATCCATACTATTCGTTTAGACGTGATCTTCAGTTTAAAATCATTGAAAGTCGATTATCGTCGTCTTAATTACGAACACAAATAAAGGACTGGCCTATTCTACTGTACGTACGATATGGTATAGGCAACAAAATTTAATCTATTGCTAGATGAAGAAATAAATAAAGTTTTCTATATCTTCATTAAACTAGAAACCAATTATTTCAGTATTTATTTCATTATCAAACGTTTCTCGCGGCGCTATTGTACGCTACGTTTCGAGCAGATATTTTTTGCCATGAAATAGCCTTCCTTCTTGCAAAAGCTTCTTTTAGAATTCTTTATTATCGGCTTTGAATCATTACTGGTACCGCAAGTACGAAAAATGGTTAGTCCCCGCAGATATTAAACCTTACTGAGCGTTTATTTTCTACTGACCAATAAAAAACTTGAACTGTCAATTTGGATCGTGATGCAACGGATGGTACCTATCACTGCTGCTTCAGCAACATTTGCCATCCCTTTTCTTGGCAGATGAATCTAACTATGGCTATCTCGTTCTCACAACTAAGCGTCACATGCCTTTTGATTGGACCATCAACCTGTTTGTACATAGGTGTTCTATCGAGAGATGGAATCGACGCACTGGTATCCTGTAGACATTTTTTCTAGTGTATAAATAAAAGGTAATAGAAAAATAAGGACCATATAAACGACACGGTCTTTTGAATGTAACTTGTTGGAAAGCTTTGTTAAAATCTTTGTGTGGGAATCCAGTCATAATGACATTTTTGTGCCTTAATTAATGCCTTGAGCTCATAGTGTTGCGCCCCTTTGTTCCCATCAAAAGGCAGCTCGTTATTCAACTTTCAAAGGCATGCAATGTCCATTGCTAGTGGTTTATTACCTGTGCATGTGATTAATTAGGTTTTATGATTTGTCATGACCTCATGAATGCAATTCTTGTCTTGATCACTACGTTCAGAAATAATAGTTACTTGTTAGAATCAGGACGTGTCATCTAAATTGTTTCCTTTTTCTAAGCTGATAAAAAGCTTGGAAACAGGAATGTAACTGATTTCATAATGGCTACATTAATCAGATTACATGGTATTCGACCTGTACCGTTTTTTAAAATAAAGCGCACCGATTCACCGAAGATACACCTGTTCCATTTCTCAATTCAGTCTCAAAGAATGTAATTAGTCGTTGCTTAACTGTTCCGCTCGATCAATCTTTGTTTTGGGATTCCAATCTTTTTGTTTTACCATTAAACGTCTTTATTACGTGTCATTAGAGTTCACAAAACAACGGGAATCTTTCAATTAACGCTGACGACCAATGACGTTTGCGGCTCAGCGGGCAGGAACGATGGCTTGTCAAGAGTCCGAGACATGGCTTCAGTCATCTTGCATTTCACCATATAACTTCGAAAGACGTTTTTATTACGTCTAAAATAAAATGTTATTCTTCTACGTTAGTTATGTGTTGTTTTTCTAACCATCGGATTTAGCAATGTAGTTAGCACTGATAATATCTCTTCGAAAATATAAAAGCTTGCGTTGATTAACCGGATAGCCTACTTACATGAGTCAATGATTTCGTAAGTTTTAAACTTTAAGATGATTCATGTCACATCCGCGAATAATTTAGTCATGTTTTTTGGAGACTGAATTCAGTACTGATAATGATGCCTTTGAACTTTAAAACCCGCTGTATTTTTTGTACCGTGAGACTCAGTGAGACGAAATCGAATTTCCTCCGGCTCGACTAACCGCACAGGGTCTATCCTGCGGCTTCTTTGAATGTGCCCGAGCACCGTGTCGTTACTCCCCCCTCTTCACCTCACCAACCTGACCACCGCACCGCCGAATCCTCGGAACCACGGTCAATCGTCTTTTGTTTGTTAAACGCGATACAAAACCAACACGTACACGGAATAAAGCACCGTCATATTTACTCTTTTTATGTTCTCTTAACCGGTGCAGCCCCTTGGCCACAAAACAAATAAAAGGTGCTCCAGATCGATATTTATGTATGAGTACCGATTACTACCTGCATGTTGCAATTGTGACTTGCAACTTGGAAAGTGTGATGTAAGCGTTTTATAGATAAAACATGACGAATAGATTATAATGGCTTATTATGTCCAGGGCTAAATTGGATCTTATTTTATCAATGTTTACTGTCAATGGTGAAGTAACAACTTTATAGGTGAAATATTTCTTTGTTAACTGGTCTGTGAGAAACTTAAACGACTAGCTTTAGCAATAGCACCAGAGACTGTTTTTTTTTGTGAAATAAAACATTTACCGGTGGACATTAACGGGTTTGGTCGGCAGGCGTTGGAGCGAATAATCGATCCAAAATGAAATAACAGCAATTGAATGCACTTAACAATACTTATCTTATTTTGGGGTCTCCAATTGTTCATTCCCGCAATGAGAGCTCATTCGAAATTGGGCACTTTTAAAATGGTTTTAAGGCGACAATAACCGACTTTTAATGCTTTTCTACTGAAGATCACGTCTAAACGAGTAGTGTTAATAATTTAGTTTTTTTTTTTAATTAGAGCATTTTCTCAATACCTTAATCTGTGAATATTTTAGATTATGTTTACATAGTGTAATTAATTTGTAAAGTTATGTCTAACGCGGATAAAAACTGAGAATCACGCAAAAACTATCAAGTGTATTTATCTGAAACCTTCATCATTTTAAATATAATTTAATTGTTTTTCTTTTAGTATACTTACGTGTTTTATAAAAATACCTTTTGATTAATGTATAATAAATTAATAATGCGTCTAATTTGGGACAGCGCTCCTTGATGGGTGGGTTCTATTACTGGCTGGACGTACGACGCGTTGCGTCAGCTCAGCACAGAACACGCAAGCTAACCACTCAGGCCACTTGCATATATCGGTGTCTTAAGATAGATAACGATTGAAATGATTTTGTCAGGAAGGTGTTTTTGAACTCCTCAATATGATCAAAATTATCTTTAACTTGTTTTTTAATCACGTGTCATAAGTGATTGATTAATTGATTAAACAGATACGAAAATCATATACGTGTGTTGGTTTGACATGTCCCTATGACGAATGTGATAATCGAGCTTATTATTTTGTCACTTGTGTCAAGCTGTGTCTTAACTTTGACTGGTTACTTAAGTTAAATCTATTCAATTCGATAGTTTCAATTAGAATTTCAATGTTGAGTTATGTGCCTGTAACATTGGCTAACTGTTCTTCGATAAAAAGGTGGAATTACTCCACTTTAGATGCTTCAGCTGATTTCTTATACTTATCTCTTTTTGTCTAAAGTTCATTCGCCGAGCTTTACTTATTGGAAATTGGAGGAACAAAAAACGACAACGACTGTATTTAAGTAAATAAGCAGGAACCCGGATTCCTCATGTTATGTTTCTGCCATACTTTAGAGCCTCCATTAGTTTTGGCGTGCTCAAAATAGCAGTTAATAAGCTGGGATCGGTAACGAGTTGCAGAGACATGCAGGAAACATGACGTCATTTTAAATGTTTTACCTGTTTCCATGCACCAAGCCTTATGAATGTGTTATTTCATACTTAAACATAATTGCTTAGATCCCTATCATTATTGTGCGCACGGCGGGATGGCTCCCGGCGAGGGAACTAATCTTGCCTGTACTTTTGGTCGTATGAAAAAACTTTGGGTCTTTCTAATCGTGGGAAGTTCCGATGACTTTGTTTTCGATTAGCTCCATTATATTTGGAATGGCTCTATTTGAAGAAAGTGTAAACTTGTTTTATTCTTCAGCTACTGTTTGATCTTCGTTTCATGCAATTTGTTTATCATTGAGTTGTCCAATTGTTGTTACTTTAACTTTTAAGAAAACGTGACCGTTTACTGTAGTTTCTTTTTTGTCTTCTAAGCCAATATTCTCGACAAGAATGTCTGAAGCATTAATCTTTTTTCCATAATACATGTTGAAATATGCTGTATCATCTTCCATGGACTATAGCTCCCCTCTTCAATTTACTAATGGAACGTCCAAGTTAGTTTCGATGCTACATGATCAAGTTACAAATTCAACATTTGCTTTTATATTTTCTTATTATGTATATTCAGTTCGATATACATGTACTTTTTCTTTACCCACCGTCACACCAGGTACACGTAAGCCAACAGACACTTGATACATGCGTCATACCTCCGGATGTGGTACCCTTACATCTGTAGAACCAGTTTGAGACAACGAACTTTTTGTCCCACTATCTCGTCCATTTGTTTGCCAACTCTTGGCCATTAGCCGACTGTTTGATGTTAGATGTGATAGAGGAATGGGTGCGGCTTTATATTCATACGTGGCCTTGCGATTTCTGGGAAGGCATGCGGTAAAAACTTGGATTCGCAACATTAGTGCACCTTTTAATGAGTTGTTTGGTATTTCGTTTTGGGATTCAAATGGTGAATGGGATATTTTTTGTTGAAAATAGTGTTTCTGGTCATTAGTGTTCTTCAAATGCCTAATTTTAAAGCGTCTGGTGTTAGTACTTGATTTTTGAGGATGCATTCTGAAAGTGGGGAACGTCGCAAATAGATTTGACATCTAGATATTGATAAATCGATGTGAGTTGAGTCTGCCCGATTGATGGCAATAGGCTCGCCCTCTATTATATGATGGGACATAAGAGCGTTTATTCTGAAAGTTGGCAACGTCGCAAAGAGATGTCAAATATTTCGATGTTTTGATTAATTTGCCAATATTACTGTATGGAAATATGAAATATGGTTAACTAGTGAACTAAAAGTATAGCAATATTGCCAAATTAATCAAAACAGCGAAATATTTGACAGCTATTTGCGACGTTGCCAACTTTTAGAATAAACGCCCTTAAAGATCTGAGAGATTTTTGTCTGTAGGTATCCTTTTGAATTAGTCTCAGTTAACAGCTTCAACCTGCCTGCCCTGCAAAATACGACAGTACCAGACAACTTTATAATATTCACAATCCAACGCATAGGTGATTAAGTAGACCGCATCAGTACTAAACATCTCTGCATCGTATTCACTACGATGAGAACCGAACGATACTATAAAGTTAAATTGCATTTAAAGCATGGTTCACATGTTCCATATTCCCGTTCTCTCACGCAGGCTCCTATTAAGTACTACACGCGATCATCAATCTAAGGCCGGAACAATAGGCTTAGGAAGACTTTAGCGTCGCGAATTTTTCGAACCGAATCGCTGACACGTGTGAAATGAGAATGACGGACGTTTAGAACCGCTGATGTGTGATATACTGTGTATAACTTTCGATTTTTGTATGTGAAAGCTTCATGTAGTATTGGTAATGGGGGTTTGTTTGAACAACGAGCCGTTTTGACTGTTTTAGCTATTGTTCTGTTTTAATGGTATGTTATTTGACATGTCAATTTGTTTTCACGATTGGCAATGGAGAAGGCATTTTTTGATTATTTGGCCTTTTTTTTTACAATTCTGTCTAGACTTCTAAAGGTGTAACTCAAGTTTTATTTTTATGTATTACTATATATCTAGTCGATATTCATCAATAGGTTGGTATTAATAAATAATGAATTAACTATCTGGAAAAACGAGTTTGGCTACGGCTTTTTTTTGACGATTTTTGTAATCGAGTAGGTGCCAAGAAGTTTTGTTTTTACTCCTCTTTTTGTATAATCTGCAGATTGCAATTCTCTAAACGTATGCTAAATTAAAGATTTGACAGAGGTAGTATGGGAACCTGTTGGCTGATGTCATTCGCCGAAAATAACTTGACTGCAGGTCATTTACAAGCCAAACTTAAGTAATAAGTAATTCTGAATTCAAGTTTTTGTGCTTATCTGCTACTAATATGGTGATTCTAGGAGATCAACGACTATACCATTTTCGTGTGTTCATTGAAGGTTTATTAAATTCTATACAGGTTAACTGTATTAGTAGGTAAATGCTTTAAACGATGTTCATAAAAAAATATAAGGTAAATTTTTGTCCTTTTAAATCATGAATGAAATTAGCATAGAGCGATGCCCCAGAATGCATAGTGCTTACGCCAACAAGTTGTTTCGCCCCAACATTTAAAATAGACTGCCTTTGTTTAGTTCTCCCACGAATAGCAATAATGGAACATCACTAAATGGTAGTTAGGTACGTCACTACTCACTACGTGCGAAAATCCGATGCGTTATTTGTTCGTGAGAGAGTAAATTGAAATTTATGATTTTATGCCAAGCTGACAGCTCAATGAGACATAGTTTATTCGAAACAATGTCATTGGCAGAAGCTGTACTTGATTGGTTTATCGACGGTTTTTGTTTGCTCAGGCCGTAACAGTAGTTATTTGTTTATATACTTTCATGGTACTGATGTGGATGGGGAACGAAATGTGCCTGTGATTGATTCATTAAAGCTAAATGTGAACGGTGCGACTAGCTTTAAGCAGATGGATACTTAACTTGTTTTTTTCTTATGCCTTATTTGGCAAAATATTTTAAATTTTTAATCTTTTTTACAGAATAGTATTTAACTTTTATTTAAGATAGCCGTATATTATGTCGTATTTTGTTTTATTCATTGAATCTATTGCCCTTGACATTTTACATAATTCATATTAAACATAAGTTAACACCTTTTATTTGCACAAGAGTTCACAGAAATCGTCAGTCATTTTGCAAAATAAATTAATCACCGATAAAATCTTTTAAAAACTAAGCTTTCCTATTCTCAAACAATAAAATGGAGAACAATTAAGTATTGTAGAGTGTGAAAGTATTTTATGCAAAATGGCGATGACAAAGCCGATTAAAGTTAATATAAATAAGTGATTTCATATCTCGTTTAATAAAGTTCGTCGTAAAGGTTGTATAAAAACGTTTCTTCGACCTTTTAATGTCTTATCCAATATCCATTCTTTGTCTCTTTTCACTTTTCATAATTCAAGTGGCATTTAATCATTGTTGAGTAATTCGGTCAGACTTTTTCTTATTAAACTGTGTTATTAAAATATGGCTTCAACACACGCATTTTACTATACTTGTTGGGGAGTACAAGCGTCATAATACTATCGGCAACCGACCCCTCCGGGCGCCACTGGAACTTTACGTGTACGCATAATGACTAGAAGTATTGTCTAGAGTTCAGTTGCATATAGACCAAAATCTATTTTGATTGGATACATACCTACTATTATTATGGGAATGGATGGAAAAAGAAATGAGTACATATGAGGAAGTCTGAAACTGGTACCGGTGACTGAAAAGTTGTGTGGAAATCGGTTGTCATGTTATGGGCATATGATGAGGAGGAATGAGAAAAATATCGTCAGGAAAGTTTTGAGTATGGATGAGGATGGCTAGGGCTATAACTGTAGGGCAAGACCAAAGAAACGATGGATGGAGTGTGTGGAAGATGATATGGATAGAAAGGGGGTGACTACCGAGATGACGACGATATTGGATAAGGGCAGGAGAATGCTGGCATACCTACCCATATATTTTTTGTACATCAATTAATCAATACAAATCAATCTGCTATCACTACTTACTGCTTTTCTCTAACAACTTTAATTGCGCAAGTAGAATTCCGTAGCAGTAAAAACAGAAATTAGGACCCTTGCCTACGAGCGCTAAAATAACTTATTTTCCGCCCGACGCACATATTGCGTAACTATCAACTGATAAGTTATGATTTTCCTTCATTACGAGAACTATATTAAAAAACCGCAACAAAGTACATACACACAGCAAAACAGTTTAGTAAGTACACCAGGCCAGAAATTACCCTTTTCAAAGTACAAAGTTGTAGTTGGGTTGGCTTGGCTGTCTGTCTTTATAGGTACCTTGATCTCTTTTTTTTTGGTCCACAGATAAAGTACATAGTCGACCACGCTTCTAATAAAGATACTATTAAACATAAATTACGTTAAATGTTACGTTCAGGTAATTAATGGTTTGGTCAGAACTCATGAGCTTCGATCGTTCAATCAACATTTTGTTTCGATTTTCGATCAGTCGTTTCATAAGATCCCGATCGGTTTCGATTATTATCGACGAACATTATTATATGTACCTATGTCCTTCCACGGATTTTGATAAAAGTTTTGGTTACTTTTTCAGTAATCGTTTTAATTATGATGATGCATAACGCTCCGGTCAAGCTTTATCTTCTACTGTTTAACTGACCCCAGAACACTTCCAGGTTTCTGGATGGTCTGAACACCAGATAGACGATAATCTCGACAACCTGCATAGACATTCACAAAACTCTGGCAGTTGTTCAATCTTTAGCAGTCAGATCTTTGCTGATTGTTTAGAGATAATATGATGCTAGTTGGCTGTGTGACTCAGATCACGAAAGTTTGCGGGAGTGATGATGATGGTGACGTCACGCTGGAGTAGTTGCACTTTAGAGGCATGAGGAACAGGGTGTAAAAGTTCACTCATCCTCTATAGAAACAAGCAACTGCTCCATGTTGATGTCGGGAAAGTTATATTTATGTTGTTCGCACGGTAAAATAATTGCGCGATGCAGGATTTGTGTGACGTCAGGTCGTTGTTGCGTACTTCGCATGTGGCGATGTAGATGGCGCCACAATTGTATTAATTAACTCCCAAATTGATACCAAGATACAGATAGTGCCATCCACGAAGACGCGCCCCACTCTTCTTCCTAATCGCTTACAGTACAAGTGTGTATTACCCATTCATAAGTAATTAGTGTGATTCGACAATACTAAAACACTAGCTGAATGTTAAGTATTTATGAGGAAAAGCGGGGCGCGTCTTAGGGGATCGCACTACCAGTACTGAATGTAGCGTAGGATGGTTAAGGTCATGAGCTGTCAATGTTTAATTAATAACTTATTCGAGTGCTCGCCAAATAATAACTACGTGATAAAATATATAATCACGAACTAATGAAGGTGATGATTCAACTGTTACGCATTTCTTAAAATAGTCACGTATATAATTAAGATACTAGAAGAAAACACGCTCATCATATCGCACCTTTGGTAGAACAAGGGCACAATTGCAGTTTTTGCAATTTTATTATTAATTATCTTTGTCGCGCCAAGAGAGAAACAAAATGGCGCCAAAAAGACAACGCCACTATTTCCATCTGGCGGGTCTTTGTCCCTCCAGTTCAAAGGGCCTTTTTAAAGCATTTCTGCATATTTAAGTCATTTTGGCAATTTATGACAATTATGCCCTTGTTCTACCAAAGGTGCGATATCCATAAATCACAAGAAGTAATCGACGCTCACAACACGACATCAGCAAAAACACTCCTTTAGCAAAATCATTCTTTAGATAAACGACCACAGTTGAAAAGCTTACCATAGGTTGAAATTTACTTTTAATAATTTTACTATAAGTACTATGGAAAACGGCATCTGCGTCAAATCATTTCATTTTCTCACTATCTTGCATATCTGTCCAAAAAAGTAGTAAAAGCCAACCAGTCACTCAGTCAAGATAACGCACGCCACTATTGCTCTATTCTCGTGCCAATAGATGAGGTGACGCCACCAATCTGATTCCCTCACGGCATGCAACTTTATCGCTTCCGCCTGCACCGGCGGCGCGGGCGCCGAGAACGCAAGTAATAGCAGGCCTTATCTGAGACAAAAGGACCGACGCCACTATACCATGTTTTGGTCCGTTTACCCTATTTATAGGATGTTGTTTTTGAATGGTCCTTAGTTCCGATAACAATATCTCCATATTTATTTAACGCCTATGTGTGCTGTGGTTGTCTCGAAAATATATCTCTAATGTGGTTTGGACAGATATATTGTTCCAATCACTAAATTGCCTGTCATTTTTCCTTAGATGTTTCTTTAATATGACTTTCCTTTTGTTTCAGGTTAGTATATCATTCAACTAACTCTCAGACATCATTATCACTTATTGAAAGCCGTTTGGTATTGGTAAGCTATCTTATTTATTAACTTGCTGTACGTATTAATCTTCTTAGACCCAGTGTTTTCCCAGCATATCAGTGCCGGCGTTCGTAAAGGAAACTGATCCTCCGCTTCTAAGGACCATTATTGATAATTTAGAGATAATTTGTTGGGTTTGTTGCTTTACTTAAATTTTAGAAATCGTAAAAGATTAGATAACCTCCGACAGTGAAATCCTTTTGCTCTCAGCGTCCGAGCCTCAACGGCATCTGCACGAGCATACCACGAAAATAAAAGATAAAGTTAGCCTCACTTATGAATAATTCCAGATTCCAACCGTTAAAATGGTCCTAAATCCCTTTTTCGTGACATCTTCACCGCCATTCCCAGACCGTTCTCACAGGTTCTATTCAGAGCTATTTATTTCACTATTGCCAGCTATTATGCCGCAGAAACCAAGTCAGTCACATCATCGAAGCTCGAACAATGTCAAGTGTTCGCTCACAAGCATTTTCCCGTTGCATTCATTGCCATAACGTTCAGCGATTCACCTATTTCGTCTAATGTTTTTATGCATCGCGATTGGTGCATAAACTTGTACATTATTGGTACTTATGTATTCGTAACGTGATTTTTAAATCGTTTCAGATTATATGACATTAGAATTGCTGATCGTGGCTTTGATATTGTTGTTCTTTTAAGTTTTACCTTTTATGTATAAATTCCTAAGTGTTTTTTTTTCTGTGGAAGCCAAAGGCGTGCCGTTGATTTACAAAAAATGCTAAAGTTAGAAGTATTTCCTTATAAAGGCGTAGATTTATTTAATAACTTTGCTGACTGGGTAAATAATATGCATGATGTGATGAATCTTCTTCATTTTAAATATGTTATGATTGATGGGTCATACGTTAACAACGATCACCAAACCTTTTATGCGATCGATTCCAAGAGATGTCCAAGTATCACCAAAAATATTTGCCGCATAACCCAGTACTTTCTCTCAATGCCAACTAAATGTAAACAAAATGACCTACACAATTTTGCATCGCACATTTGTCACACAACATAATCTCGTGCATCTGGCAGTCGGCGCACGCGCACGTTGACATGCATGCCACGCACGCATCGGATAGCATCGCGAACATTGGTCCCTCGTGTTTACAAGGATTAGGTTTATCAATATATCCTATTTATTTTATTTAGTTTTGCAGATTTTTGTAGATGCCGACTGTTTCGCTATCCATGATCAGCACTATCTTCGTCAATGTTTAAATAGAATAAAAATGGTATCTCGTCTCTGATTCATTAAACTTCTGTGTCTGTAATCTAAGAAAACTCTGGACATAATTATTAGCCGGTCTATAGCATTGTGAAGCACTTTCTCCTCTTTAGTTATCATGATCCAATTTTGCTTTTCAAACCAATTCTTTTGTCCGAGTAGGTATAGATTATCTTGATAACTTTACCAAATTCACGTCAGTCAAATGTCAATCTTTTTGTTTAGTTAAGAACAATTTAGGAAGTTACAGTCGGTAGGGTGATTTTTCTTTATCATTCCCAATAATACTTACAACTTTTTCTGACCACTTGGTCAGAAAAGTTTTTCTTATGAAGCTTTCCCTGAAGGAAAAAAATCGAGAGAATAATACCTTTTATCATTTTGAAATACGCGGTAAACAAGGCAAACTATAATATCGGCAATTAAATAGGTACATTGTTAAATTCTTTAATAACAAAGACACATTTAAATATTCATGAAGGTTTGTTAACTTCAAATCAAGGTTTATCGTCTTAAATTACGATTGTTAAATTGGTCAAATTACATATAAAATTATTAGAATCTTCCGCATTCCTACACAAAGCAGCAATTAGGGTTTTACCGTCGTGATCAACTTTCGAATCTTTGGGAGAGTTCCCAAATTCCGTTCCATTGCCATTTTTGGTCCTTATGCTCATAAATGACGTATTTCAAAAGCAGTTTAGATGAAATCGTATGGCGTTCGTTTGTACGTCACGGTGCTTGACGGTTGCTCGGGTCACTGCCCCTGAACTCGTCTGCATTTCCTCTATTTACTGGTTTACTGGTGTACTAACCTCATGTTCTGGCTTATTTAGGGCGTGAATTGAATGAATATGCATTGTTTAAGTCAACGCGTAACAATGAGTAGGCTCTTTGAAGTGAAGAATATGTATTTATGCAGACTTAATTCAACTACAGACTGTGATATAATCTAAACTGCTTTGCTGTGACACCAACACCAGACAATGCAGACTTGCTGATGACAATTCGGTAATTGCAGCCTAGCAAGAGGACGTAAGAATGAAAGAAAATGATATGATTATGTAATCTACAATAGTTCATTCGCCTGGCAGAGGTATTATCTCAAAAAAGAGTGGTTGCGTATCATAGCAATTTTTGTCCTATTATTTAACCAAAGCATTTGAAACGTTACATGTGAAATGTCATCACGAACTATACTTTGAGCACATTATCATCTCATTAACTTGTTCTGGCGTCTGCGATCGTGTGCGAAATAACCCATCTGCTTGTGGTGAAACCTGCGCGCGCCGACCTTTGACACAAAAACTAAGATGGCTGCCGAGCTGTCAAACTAAACACTCTTACTTTCCATATCTGCTGACGAATCATATTTGCCGTTTCGTAGCCCCTTTTGAAGATTCATTGTGACTTTGATTCACAGATACAATTGTGAAATCATTTTAAAAGAATTAACACTCTTTGCTGCCCGAAAATAACTGACTACCGGTGGCTGTATTGATTGTGTAATTCACACTTGAAACGCCTTCCTTTTCTATGGCATTGTCCATGAAAGAGATGAAATTACGCAAATTAACTATCCAAATGTAACTTTCGGTTACACTATACCGAATAAGCATTTCTAATTCGCAAATAATCGTGAATCATTTCCGGATAATGTTGGTTATGATATGGCGCGTTATTTGAGTCCATAAATGTTAAGTAACCGTGCAAATCCCGTATCGTATTCATAGTTAAATTATTTGGACTTTGTAATTTCGCCGAGATGTATTTATGGGCTAAACATGACAATTGTGGAAATTAGAATGAAAAGTTACGTGGTTTTATTGTGTTAGTTGCATGCACTACATTATGGATCATTTATCATGGGCAACCTCGATTTGCCGAGCGCAGTCAAGCCATAGAAATAAAATTGTAAGTACATTACAATTTCCTTATGTGTTCCTTCGTCTCATATGATTGATATCTGAAGTTTTCTGTTGAGTTTTTTACCGATTCATGTCGTCCGTTTAAGTTATGACTTAAGTGAGGTGTTTCTTATGAATCAGTGAAGAACTTGTTTGTTGTTTTTATGGGTTTGTTTTATTCATTAGTTGTCGTTCACCGAACATTCTTGTTCAGTATTTTTAGAGTCGACTCATGAATTTTTATTTGACGATTTTTTGGTAGCAGATATTTGTTATCAATTTAAATAAAAAAGCCCGGTGCGTGGCGTAAACGGAACTCTTAGAATTCTTGCTTTATCATTGAAGTTTAATGAGGCTGATTTTATGGTCAGGTTAGGTGTAATAAGCCGTAAATCTCCATTACTTTTACGACTCGAACTAGGCCTCTGCAGACCGTTGTCTACTAGCTTTCGCTAAGCTCGCGTCTTCATTCACATTCGGAGGATTCTTTTTATTGAAGCAATTTTCTTTAAAAATCACCCTTTATGTCGGTACGACTTCAAAATTCAACAAAATCAGAGAAAGAGAAAGTCAGACCAGATACTACCAGAAAATTGTCGAAAAAATATGTTTTAAATGTAATTCCTTCCTGTTTCTTGTCTTTCGAATTTGAATTTCGATCGCTTAGACCAGATTTAAAGAGTAATGCGACATAACTAACATAGATAACCGATAATCTCTAACATGCTCCAAACTTAATAAATTAATGAAAAACGTAGAATAGCATCCCACGCGGGTCGTAAGACTAATGAGGTAACAGTGTTTGTAAACAATAGACCAGAAACATGTCATTATTCATAGTGCTATGTTCGAACTTCGAATGCAATGGAACCACCATTGCATTCGAAGTTCGAACATAGTTGTATCAGCCAGCATTACGATGCATTGTCTGTGCATACAACTGGCAAAACTTATGCAAAATGTTTGCACATAAAATATCCAATGGCCGCCGGGTTAGTGTCTGTCTGATCCCTAGCGACGCGTCTCTCGGATACGTAGGTAACACAATGTTTCTCAACCATGGACAACGTGACACGAATACCTGGTGCACTACCCAGGCCAAAGGGTAAGCAGAAGAACTGTCAATACAAGTGAATACACACTCAGGCTGCCACCCAATTATGTAAGCCAATCCGGGAACTGCATTTCAGTGTATTGACCAATCGCAGCCTGTTTCTATGTCTTTCATATTCATAGAAGCATGCTATTTGCTAAGCGAAAGAAAGAAAACACGTTTATTTGCGGTACACATGACGCAAGGTAAGAACCAAACTCGAAAATAAACAATTTGGGGAAAAATATCTGTCACATCCACGCAAAACGGCCATCGCTCAGCATAATGCTGCGACCCTATGCGAGACAGAGCCACAGCGCTGGATTCCAGCGACAGCCGGCGTTGACGTGATGACGTCAACCGGCGCAGCATATAGTGAAATAACAAAATAAGACAAAAATTAAAAATTAAATAAAATGAATAAATGCAATACTTAGTCCTAAATGTTGATTAATTAATTAGTGCGGTTTGTAACTAAGTAACCCGACCGCTTCTTATTGAAAATTGTGAAGATGTTACTTGTAAACTTGTGCTCTTAAATTATACGAGGACTCTTTAACTCACACGGCTATAGTAGCCGTGTGAGTTAAAGAGTCCTCGTATAATTTTACATGACACTAACGGAAGAAAACACTTTCAGCTAGGCTGTTAAAGAAGTGGGACTCACTTTCTATCGTATATTGCATTAGCGGTTGTGTTGCCTGATAAACTTCGTAAGCTGTTTATCATATACAAGCATCGTCTATACATAGGTACGTAGTAATAAGATGCGTGTATTGGACAGTCGGTGTTCCACTTGCGATGAAGATACATAGAACTATTGACTTTGACATTTAGGAACGTTTCTTAAAGGTCTGTGCTATTATAGAAGTTCTCAGAACGCTGTTAGACAAAGTTCACAAACAATCGATGACAGATCATAAACTTGGTAGAATTAATGATGCTTAGTCACCATTTCTGAATCTTATACCTAAAAGTTACCAAAATTGGCAAAACGACGCGCCGTTTCATTTATTATTTGAAACATCATTAACCATATTTGATGTTTACGACTTTACTGAGAAAAAGTAGGCGGACAGTTAACTATACAGATGGAAGTATGACAATAAGAATGACAGTTACGAATTTACATAAATTGAAGAAATGTCAGATGAACCTACTTATTAATATAAAAATGTGTGGACCGCAAAATTTGGGACGGAGGAAAGTGTGAATGAATGTGAAAAAAGACTGAAGGCAAGGAGTCAAAATTCTCAAAAGACAAAACAGCAAAAATAAAGAAAAATTGTTTATTCTGCACAAACAAGACGAACAAACAAGATACGAAGAAGAAAGAGGAAGGAAGGTTTCAAATTACCTAGTAATGAATTTGCAGAAGCTTTTTTCGCAGAATCAAGCAACATGAAAATTGAAGACCAGGTGATGAGTCATCTCCAAATTCTCCGTAACGATAAAACAACATAGGCGGTCCGAAATTACTAGTCCTATATCCATGAATGATTCTTACATATCATCATATCATTCTTAAATATCCATTAATGATGATACAATGGCTTATGCTTCAGCATTATGGTTTAAGCTTAAGCTTCTACGCCATAAAACCAGCCTAATAGACTCCGTTCGTTATCACTTCGTGTTGTATAAACAACTTTAACAAGTACCCTACGTTCACATACACGACACTTGACCGGCAAACCCTACAGCCTGTAGTGGCTGTAGTCTATGCTATTGTGAGCTATCTGGAAGTAGAACTTGCTTTCTACCTTGTGTTTATGCGTTTTCGCTAGTTGATAATATTATCTGAATTGTCTAAGGGATCTTTATCTTTAGTTACAGAAGATATTGTATATTTGATCCGAAATTCTGGGAATGCGTTGGCGATGAATCGGTGGACATTAACTGCCTCATGCCTCCTGCAAGAATATTTAACTGGGAGCTCCAATTCCAATGATCTGACATATGAAATAGAGAAAGAAACCTATATGGACAACTTTAAAGATTACGTAGATAAGTTGCTAAGATACGCAATGAATACCGAACGAATTCTAGGAATCTGTAAATTAACTATTGAACTAGATCCGCGTACCTATACCAGTTACATGTTAAAGCGTGATTATTAAATCTATTGAACTACTGAAATACTATCTATTATTATCATCACGATTTAGCATTCCCGACTTCTGAATTCATTACGAAACTAATAACCATATTGACATTGCGAAACTGTGTTGATTTAGTTAGCGTGCTTCATTTGTTTCAAAACGAACTATCTGCAGATACCCTGATACCTAGTTCTTACGCATTAGGAATGTTCTAAAACAAGCCGTAAAATCAATAGAATAATGGTTCCTGTCGTTTCCCAAACGATACATTATTAATATTTCTTGCACGTACTTTATCTTTCTTGATAATGTAACAAAATACCTAATACGGGTATAATAGGAAGCTGGTTGATAGTTGATAGATAAACGTTTAGACTAAATAGTTTACATGTGTTATAAATTGTATTGTTCAGTGTTGTTGTAAAATGGATAGCAAATAAATATTCCCGAGTCCTAATAGTAGGGCTTATTCACATTAACTTTAGTTAAAAACTTTACTCCAGCTCAAAGCAATTATTACAATTAAACCATTACACACACATTTTGAATTGTCCAGGAGTCGGTCGGTCAGAAATATGAAGCTAGTTGTCCATTCCAAAGCGTAGTAGGTATCTATGGAGAAAAACGGGCAAGTATGTAACTTCATGTACACTCTTTAAGCTGAAGAGGAAACTGTCCCATGTTTAGAAGATGTGAATACAAATTCAATGTCTATTGCGCATTAAGTAATATGGAGCTACCGCCATTAAAAAGCTTGTCCAACGAAATTCAAATTGTCTTACGTTTGTTGCAATTTCCAGGTCAGTGTCAGGTTGCATCTTGATCAAAATATGATTCGCGACTATATATCAGATATGTATTTACAGAATTATGATCAATGGAATCATTAATACATCTCTCTAAGATTTGTTCCATAAGAAATTTGTTCTTACAACAACTGCAGATTCACTTTAACATTGGATGCAATAAAAGATGTGCCGGGATCGTTAAAAATTTGTAGATTCCCACATCAAAAATTTTTTCAATACATTTTTTAATAGCCCCGAGTGAGCTGTAAAAACTAAGACCACAGTTGCGAATGGATTCACTACCACATCTAACTATCGAGCTACTTCTAATTTTAGCTCACTAATCACTTGCACTAATCAAAGTGTAAACATGCTGTAATATATTATCTGAGTTTGACAAGAACAAGGCTGTAAAGGTCTTGATTTTCTATGTGCGGAAAGCTAGCCCGCGGCGAACCTGGCGGGGCTGTAATTAAAAGGACCGAAGTATGTAGTACACCATATAGGGAGCTTAAAGTTATGGGACCTACATATACTAGAACCTCAATTTATTACAGTTTAACATATAGCTCTACTGGGGCTGTGTGGTGTGAAAATAACCATAAAACTGTCGATGTAAAATTCTTTAAAGGGTTGTTGATAATTGGAAAAATAAAGTATAGGTAAGCTAGCAATGACCTTATTGGTATTAACTTTTATCCTAAAATAAAAATAAAATATAATTAATATTATACACGATTAATTTTAAATCGTTCTGGAGCCGAAACACAGTGACTCCAGACGATTAATAGGTACTATCAGCATTGTTATTGTTTTTTTAAGACATCTAATATAGAAGTTAGAAATTTATCACTTTTATTCTGTCATTCGAGTTAAATCTTAGTAGCGTTTTCACTATTTCATTCATAAACGCAAGATCGTACGCGATCCGCTCGGTGATGACGTAGCGCGGCACAGCTGTGCGTGTGCGAATCAGTTGACACCGAGCTCGCGGTGGGTCAACGGACGTTGGACGAATAACCGGCTGCAAGTAAGTACTTACCTGCAAGTAGGTATTTCATTTCTGGTACGATAGGTTGGTGTAAGTTCATTCACCTCCGTTATCTCTCGTTTGTATCGAAAGCACGGCACGGTGTTTACAACTATCACATCTCCTCGTAAACGAGAGAAACTAATTGAAATTTCATTCACCACTCTCGCATCACGAAATCACTAGTACTCGTACCTTTTCAACTAGACACGACGAGTACGCTTGGGAGTTGTATTTAAGGCCTTGAATCGAGTGTCAACCAATTGAGCTAATAGGTACTTAATAAGCATACCTGCCTACCATATTTATGATAAATAAAAAGAATACTGCCTAAACCAATTTTTATGCGACAATGCTAGCTTGCGGCCGCGGCGCGGCGGCTTCTACAAAGGCAGGCAATGTAAACAGAAAAATGAATCGTTTTACCTGTCGAATAGAGTTCATTATAAGATGGTGGTGCCCTTTTCTATGAAAATATTGGACTGAATTAAGACCTTATTTTTATACACGTAACCGCGGAATTCGGTTGTGCATTCTTTTAAAGTCCGGTCGGACACTTCTCAGAATAATTTTAGTAAACTGCGTACCTACTTACCTTGTACCTAGTTTGGTGAAATTTCTATTTGTTACCGTATACGGTTTAGAAATAAAGTCTGAATTCGCTTTTCGTATTTTTATTTGTGTACCTATTTATCTATTGCGTATGTGTTTTTATGCTGTCTGATCGATGAATGGATTTTTCAATGGGCACCGTTCGCAAGTGTTGCCGTTCGTCGATACGTTTTACACACATATGCATTGATTGCAGTTACTTCGAGTTCTCATTATTTCACAAAAAAACAATAAATTAGATTTTTCGTGTTTTTTTTTAAATTGTAATTTATTGAAAATAATAGTCCCAATCGTTTCGAGTTCGATGATCGAGTTTATGGCTTTTCGTTCCAGAACGAGCTAAAATTAACCGTGTATATTATATTTATATCAAATATATTATTAATATAATTATATAACTGATTGCCGTGAGGTAGAGAAGTAACATTGCAAGAGATGAAGTATGTAGTATTTTTTCCTGAAATGAAAATTATTTCATTGCTGTGAGGTCGAGGAGCTGTTGATCATGACATGAAACTGCTTTGTTTTAGTAAAAGTTTAATATTCGGTCTGCCAAAGTTAACCTTCGTAACCCATTATTCAAATGAGAAGCTTCTAATATTTGTTTGATTTCCATTGTCAAGTCATCATGCAAATTAGGCAAAATATAATATCATATTCATAAAAACTTGGTAGACACGAATTTTGTTTATAATTAGGTGTCATTCAGTGAAGATGATCTTGACACTTAACTTGCGTCATCATTGTTTGGTTCTGTTGCAATAGGCTCACAGGTGCTTCTTCAAATGTTAATACGATATTGTTGTTTTATGAATTTGGTCAATAATATTCAAAAACTTCATGAACGTTTTCTTTAGTATGCAATAACCCATCATTCGTACGCAACATATATATGCATCTAGCATTTTGCTTTAAACCTCAAGGAACTTCTTCTTTAAAAGGCTAGACAGGTTTAAAAATAAAGAAAGCTTTTTCAATATGCAGGTCTTATTTCTGTCTTAGTTTAAGTGTAAAAATTCTAAGTAAAACTCACTTAACGTGCTTGTTAAGCATCACGTTGGGTGTGAAACAAGTGACTCGCTCAAGGCAAATTCTTGGGGAGATTACTGCAATGTTTAAATTGTACTCTAGGGGTGTGTGTAAAATCTACATGTTATTTGTTTATAAGATAAATGTTAGAGACAGTAAAAAGTATTATGAAGTTGCAATAGAACAAATGCCAGATCAGCAATAGGCTGGGAAACTAGTTGAACTTCAGTTTTGCCAATCAAAAGCTCGATAGATACATAGAAAAGAAAGAAAGAAAGAAAAAGTATTTATTGAGACTCGTACAGGAAATCACAAATTAAACTAAAAACATACTAAACTTAAATAAAAAAGAAAAAACAATAAAAACCAAAGTAACATTAAAATTTAAAGCAGTCCTGTACGAGGCCAAAAGGCTCATATCTCAGCATTATGCTGCGACATTTACAAAATAAATGTCGTAGCGCTGGTATTCTGATAGTGATTTCTCGGATAGATAGATACAGAAATATAGTAATAAAAAAAAATAAAAAATCACCTATTTTTTTATTTTTTTATTACTATATTTCAAATATTTGTGCGATACAAACAAAAAAAAAAGGTGAAATGTCCAGAAGAAGAAAACGGTAGACTGCATTCTCATTAGGCTTTAAATTTGGTATCACATCAAATAAGGTTACAACCGGATTGATACCTTCTACTAGCTTACCTACTACTACCTTTTACCTGTCACTACCAACTTCTTGGTGGTTGATTGGGTTTTTATTTGAGGAAATGTGCACCGTCTGTCTGGCTGTGTTTCTGAATTTATGAAATTTTCAGAGGCGTTAAGGAACACTTAACTATCGTCTTTCGACACTTGTAATATCGTAAACAAATACATATTTTTTACAAATGTCCGGTAATCAAAATACAAAAAGTCACGCAATAGACACATTAGGTACGCAATCGCATCGTTAAAGTATTTCTAAAACTATTGCAACTGCACTTGCTTCACGGTATATCATCCTTAAAATGATGATAGAAGCTTGAGCAATCTAGTCGGTAAAGGTATCTATCATTTGACACCTGATAATATAATATTATGTATTAGTCCGACATATGTCGGAGTCCGACATATGTGAGAAAATTGTAACTGTGTATTGAAATATACACTTAATTCTGATGCAATAAAGATCCAAAGTTGGATAGGGTTTAATAAAAACTAAATGAGCTCCACGTGAATATAATAATAATAATAATAATTTATTTATTTCAAAAAGTGTGGTACAGTCTGTTACGATAAATATAAATTCACAATTTTCGGATAATAAGAAAAGAGTAACAATAAATAGAATTGAATCTGGCGTCCTAGCTAGGTTACATGGTAACCTGTATTAAGGATCGCCAGCCCAGGTTCCCACAGAAGGAGCACAAATAATTTATAATAGACTGCTTAGAACTACAAGGTGCAAACGTATGTTTACTTAAATATACTTACTAAAGTGTTAGTATGTGTATTCTGTGATGTAGATGTGGTGTGAGTGTGTTTTGTGATGTAGGCGTGGTGTGTTTGTATGTGTGTAAACGGAAGGGAAAGAGGTAGAGTTTAGAAACGGAGTGTTAGAGAAGTCACTACGATTTTGTGGTAAGCAGAAGTTCAGTGTCGTCGTAGTTTAAACTGGCTAGAAAGCATGTTATCTGTCTTTTACACATTTCGTAAGAGGATTGATGTACATGGATGGTTTTGTTTATTCTGTTATATAAAAATGGCCCAAGGTAGTAAAAGAAACGTTTAGTAAAAGCAAAGCGTGTGAAGGGTACTTTGCAAATTTCGTTCTTGCGCCTAAGTGAGGATTGTGTTTGTGTAAAAGGAGTTTTTGTGTGTTGATGTAATAAAATGTTGAGAATAAAAGTTTGGCGGACCGTGAGGACTTTGCATTTTTTATATAGATCAAAGGTTGGGTAGAGCATTGGCCGGAAGGTAGCAACCTTAAGAATGGCTCTTTGAGCTACTTCCAGAGGTTTGAGTGTAGTTTTCGCAGCTCCACCCCAACTATTAATACAGTACGAGATGACTGACTGACACATGGCGAGATACACGGTACGTATTACATAAGTATTGGCAATGTGTCTGAGTGTTTTAAAAAGATATATGAGCTTACGAACACGAGCAGTAAGGTGGGTGATATGTGCTTTAAAGTTAAGGTGTTTATCTAAGATAATTCCGAGGTATTTCACCGTGTCAGTAGACAAAATTGTAGGACAGTTGCAAGAGGCGGAATTGGGTTGGCAGGTGTGAGCTTTTAGAGTAACGGGTGCCAGGGGTTGAGTAGTGGAGTTTAGGGAAAATGTAATGAGTTTAGTTTTATTAGTGTTTAGCGTGAGTGAGTGAGAGATAAGCCATCTATATATTGAATCAAATCCATTTTGAGCAGTTGCTTGCAGTTTAGCCCATGATTCATCATAAAAGGTAATTGCAGTATCGTCGGCAAAAGAGACAATGTTACCAGAGCTCAGGTGCATGTTGCACAGGTCGTTTATGAACACCAGAAACAATGTAGGGCCCAAGACACTGCCTTGAGGCACGCCATATGAAATAGGCAGCTCGTCGCTAAGGCAACCGTCGATTTTGACTATCTGCCTACGGTCTGAAAGATATGAGTTAAAAAGCTGGAGTTGCAGACCACGAACGCCTAAGCATTCTAGTTTAGACAGAAGGCAGGGGAGAGGAACGGTATCAAACGCCTTTGCAAGATCAATGAACACTGTGAGGCATTTTTTGCGTTGATTAAGTTTATCAACGATTCTATCTATCAGTTTCATGGCTGCATCAGAAGTTGATTTTTTCTTCCTGAACCCAAATTGGTTGGTTGACAATAAGTTATTGTTTTCAAGGTATGTGGTAAGCCTATTATTAATGAGTCGTTCTAAGATCTTGGACAGGGCAGGTAGCACCGCAATAGGGCGATAATTAGAGACAGAGGTGCGGTCACCCCCTTTAAAAATGGGATGAATAATGGCATTTTTGAAAGAAGAAGGAAAAGTACCAGAGGCAAGGCATAGGTTGAATATATGGCATAGTACGGGTGTAAGGACTGCAGAGTACCTTTTTATGATGGTTGTAGAAATGCCATCAAAGCCCACTGCAGCATTGACCTTCAGAGATCCAATAATAGAGGCTATCTCATCAGGATTTGTGTCCAATAGTACGAAGGAACTCAAACTATTGGAGGTATTGAACTGGGAATGAGGAGAGCAGCTATCCTGGACACTCCGAATACGATCAGCAAGATCCTTGCCTATATTTACAAAGAATGAATTAACTTCAAATATATATGTCACAGTAAGATGGCTATAGGCGCGATATAGTTATATGAAAGCGGTTCATAACTGTCGGAGTGCCCTAATTTTGTTACTGCAACCAATTTCGACATATCGTGTTCGTATCATAGTTATATTCCTAGTAAAATAGTTATGAACCACTTTCATATACGTATACTTAACTATATTGCCTTGTAAAGCTACATCCCTAGTGATATAACTTTATCACGGCTATAACCATCTTACTGCGACATATATATAACCCAGTCCGAACCGAAAAGGGCACGTAGGTAGATACTACAATAACATTACCAAAAATAAATAAATAAACTTATATACGAGTATATTTTTTTATTAGTACCAAAATACTCCCAATTCCATTTAAAAAAATGGTATATGTTCAACAGGGGTTATGTCTTGTAGACACCCGCTTCACGATGGCCGCCCGCGCTCCATGTAAATAACCCGGTAAAATTACCACATAAATAGACTCTTAGTATGATTCTTAACAACACCCTCGCGGATCGGCCAGGGTTTTTGTTATACGCTGTATAGTACCGATGGTATTAGCAGCAAAAATGATGATATCGGTCTCATTTTCCAGGGCATAAAGGGGCTTTTGTAACGCGTTCTAGCCCAAGATAATATTTATAGCCACTGCGAAACCTGATACAATAAATAACGTTAGTTTCTGCGCACAAATTTTTTGACAACCTTAAATAAAAACAAGCAACCCTAAATTGGTGCAAGAAGCGTGTGATTTACAACGAGACACGCCGCAGGCGACAGAGTTCCTAAGAAGATCTACAGATTGTACCACACCGTAATACACAATACATTTAGCTCTACGTCTATTTACCTAATACAGCATGAGAACCGTGCTAAAGTCGAAATTTCAAGCAGTAATTGGCAATTGTTTAGTTCATTCACTTCATTCCAATTCAATTTCGTGATATTTATTAAGCATTAAGTGACCATACAACGGTCAAAAGTCACTCGCTCGGATACCAATATTGTGTATCTCGTTATTTCGAAACGTTTACACAATTTGTTTATTATTCCGTAGTTAAACTCTTTTTTGCCTTTACCGATAATATTCTGTACACATCTATTTCGAAGTAAAATGTTATAAGTAACTTTAGCACTCTTTGAGATTTCACAAGTTTCTTTGCGTGCGGTTGTGAATGTCAAGTATTTGTAAATTGAGTCTTTAAATAATTATTTCAGTAATATGTACGTATTTATGTCGGAGGTAATAGTTAAAAGGTCAATATTAACTATAGTCATGCTTATACCTAATTACATTTTTGAAAGGTTTTGTGATTTGTACATGCTAGACTATTATCCCATAAACTAAGTTTTTAAAGCTCTAAGATATAGAAGAATTGCTCACAGAATACAGACTAAACATTTTCTGACCTTAACGTTTGCATTAACCTTACATGATCAGACTTCCGACTCGGATTATGATCCGAGTATAACCGATGATAGCCGAAGTACTTATAACATTTCTCAGCTATCTCCAAGCACGGAATATGTATCTATGTATTAGCTACTTAAGTACTATCCCCGTGTGCGTTGTGAAAGTTTACCTAAGGTAAATGGGTTACCATGGTATTTGCAGGCCGACCACTTGTCACTTACTTGCACATAGCCCGTTACTGGTTAACGTGACTTCACACAATTCCTACAATATTGCACCTTGCACCTTCTTTGAAATGTAAAACCTTTGTTAGGAGCAAAAAGGTTTAAGTCCTCCTACTAATTATCTACTGGTTGAGGCAGTGCCGCTTTGACTTCAGAATTACTAGATATTGCAAATGTTTAATACATGGAAGTAAAATTGTGAATGTTTCTCCCATTGCATATACTAGTGCTGTTCTGCTTAATTCTTGCATATCCAAAGGCCTACTGGGAGCCCAGTTTAGCTTGGCACTTCTAGCGGCTCTGCTTTCAAATGTAAATGCTAACACTGTATAGAATTTTCCATCTTGCCACCTGCCATGTTATTCTTGGCATCGGAACGTATCAACTTTCATATTATTTGACAGCTCTTATCTTTAGTTTAGATCAGACTTAACTTCTCTATATATATTAACAATGTATTTCCAATCTACTTCAGTTTACGGATGAGATTAAAATCAATGATACAGCTAGGTAAGTACATTGGAAGAAATGCTTTTCCGTCTAGAATATTAATGGCAGCATCAAATGGCATTATAGGGACAACAAGCCTTGCTGCTTTACTTTGTAACAAAGTTGTTTAGATTACAAAACTGTTTGAGCAAACTGCTCTTAAGTGGATAAGAAGTGTTGATTTTTCAGGAGAATTCTAGGGAGTTACAATATTTGCAAAGGCCTCTTCATTGCCAAATAAAATAACTTCCTGAACTTCGGTTTGGTTCAATGAGTAGAAAAAGTAATACGAAACTATTGCTTCGTTACCGCTGTATCACACTTTGTTAGGTTTAAGTGTGTTCTTTGCTCACTTTGCAACGACAGCTGGTGTATATATTTAGATTTTTTGACACAATTCGCATATAGTTGTTGTATACCATAGTAAGTATTTTTATGAAAAATTCGAAACTAACTTTTTACCTCTGTAATCAAATAGTTTATTCAAATGCTTTGAAGCTCCAACCAGTGCCATTTCTTCGATCACAGGATAGCCTGCCAAGCTTTCTCAATTCTTGTTTACAGGTATTAAAGGATGTCACAATTTATGCATTTTACGTGCAAAACTCCCACATTTGACCCTTACAAGTGCAGGCAATTCACTGAATATGTAAATTTGAGTGGCCATAGCACCTTTTGTCAACTAACGAGGTGTTCAATCGATTCTTAATGTGAGATAAAATGGGCTATGAGCGTAAATAGTCATTTTTAGGGTTCCGTAGTAAACAAGGAACCCTTATAGTTTCGCCATGTCCGTTTGTCTGTCTGTCTGTCCGTCGGTCTGTCTGTCCGTCTGTCTGTCCGCGACTTAGCTCAGAGACAGTTAGTACTAGAAAGCTGTAATTTGGCATATATGTATACATATTAATCATGCCGACAAAGTGGTAAAATAAAATCAAGATATATATTTTTTTAGGGTACCTCCCCTACACGTATAGTGGGCACGTTTTTTTTTTCCTCATCTACCCCATGATGTGGGATATCGTTAGAAAGGTCTTTCAAAAATATTGTGAGTTTGTCACAACCACATTTTTGGATTCAGGGATCTGTTTGCGAAATATTAAGCTTTTAATGAATTTTTTTGTTAGAGTCAAGTGTGTGTGTCCCCCCCCCCCCCCTTCTAGCTAAATGGTTGTACTTGGACTTGTGAAAAATTCACAGCAGTAGTATATAACGAAATTAAAAGGAAAACTATCAGAGCTAAGTAGGCTCTACAGGTTAACGAGTAATAATCGACCAACTTAAATTTGCGGTTTGAAAAACATGATCTCCCATACATTCCGTATGGGAGAACATGTTTTTCAACTACAATGTTAAGTTTGTTCTTGGTATAAATTCATCCCAACTACGGAACCCTTCATTGTGCGTGGTCCGACACGCACTTGGCCGGTTTTTGTTCTACATATTGATATTAGGTATATCCAAGACTTGACCAATAGTCGTTGCATCGTTTTGAAAAAAGGCTAATGACACTGTTCCCTTTGCGGCAGACTTAAGCAGAAGCATCAAAAAATGTTGCGTCTCTTCCTCTTACTTTGTAAGCTAAAAACTACAGTTTATTTTCTGAAATAAAACCTTAAATTAGAACTCGATAGTATGACGATCTGAACAGTTCTCGCAATTCACAAATTAAATTCTGAATTCTGATGAGAGCTTCAATCCTTCTTCTAGAACTTCTTCAGTGTTATCTATATTGACTGCTTGATTAACAGATACAAGACTACAAAAGGTTTATTATAGATTACTAACGCTTGAATTGCTTTTCGAATAACATAGTGCTATAAACACTTACTGGCAATATCCTTTAACCAAAAACCAGTATAACTCGACTAGTCACGGACGCGGCTTGAGATCCCGTTAGGGGAGTAATAATAATAATAATAAGACGGCTTAGGACCTCGAGGCCCACCGGCCTCTGATAGGGTCCCAGCTCCCGGCGGAAGTTTGCAGCGCATGAGATGGACACGATCCATTAACGAAAACGTCATGCGCTCATACTATGGGGCTACAGAGGGGGGAAACAACCTGACCGCGTACCGTGTCCGGATGCTCTCTCTTTTTCAGGTGCTTGAGCCAGCTGTCAACGTTTCGGCACAACGACTGTCGGATCAGGTGCGAGTCATCCAGCGTAATCATATGTTGGATGACGCTGTACTTGATCGCCTGCGAAATGAAATGCAGAGTAGCCCTATCATCGCTCCCCCGCCGCGGAGTGTTATTGTAGTGCCATCACAGGACACTACAATTCAAGCTGACGAGAGGATTGATGACAGGGCTACAAACGTAAGTACCCAGTGCAATGAGGAACTGAGGAGTGCTTTGGAGGGTGCAATTCTGGAATATCGGTTCATGTCGCCCGAACTTAGACCACGTTTACCTCGTTTGCCCATGCATAACAAAAATAGAGCGCTGATAGCGGTTCTGGATTCGCAGTTGTCAAACTATTTTGATGACTGCGAAGACCTCACTGATACTCATTCAATTCTGTACTGCGCGGCTGTAGCGGCATGTCGTGTAGCTCACGTCAAATTTACTGATGCCTCCAGAGCTACACGACCGAAACCAGCTGTACCAGCTTGGCAGTGCAGGATTGAGCGCCGTATTGGTGGGGCCAGAGCGCTCATCGGCAAACTAATCTGCTTCAGGGAGGGCAATACTCGCCCCAGAGTGATGCGCTTTGTGAGACGGGCGTTCTTAGGGACTGATATCAGCCCTCAGGACTATATGGCCCGTGTCACAGAGCGCATCGACTTCCTGAAGCAGAAAGTGTATGCATGGGCGAACCGTATTCGTAGGTATAAGCGGCGAGTAGAGCGATACACTCAGAATCGCACCTTCCAGAGTGATGAAAGGTGGGTTTATAGGGCTTGGGAGCGACCGGACCAAGGTGAGACTGACACGCGTCTGCCGGATGATGTTGCCATGTGCTCTTTCTGGCGCAGCATCTGGTCGGTGCCTGTCAGTCACACCGAAGGTGGTTGGACTCGGGAAGTCGAGCGAGCCTGCGATCCAATACCAGAAATGGGGGCTATTACCATCTGCCCCCAAGATGTAGCTCGTGCAGTTCGTCCGTTGCCTAACTGGAAATCTCCAGGGCCGGACGGGCTGCACAACTTCTGGATAAAATGGTTTATAAGGTCGCACGCTCGCTTGGCGGCTCAGTACCAGACTGCATTGGAGTCTGGTTCGCTACCCCAGTTCTTAACGACAGGAGTTACCCACCTGCTCCATAAATCTGGTAGCACCGCGGAACCTAAAAATTATAGGCCGATCACATGTTAACCGACGGTCTATAAAGTTCTTACATCTATTTTGAGAGCTAAAATTAACAAACATATAGACACTAACTCCATCATGTCTGCCTCTCAAAATGGATGTAGGAACGGATCCCGCGGTACTAAGGAGCTACTCCTCATTGATATGGCCATTAGCCAACAGGTTCGTCGTTCCCGAAAGGATCTTTCGACATGTTGGATAGATTATAAGAAGGCCTATGACTCGGTGCCACATACATGGCTCATGAGGGTGCTGGAGTTGTATAAAGTAGATGCAACTCTGCGCACCTTCCTGATGTCGTGTATGGGGCAATGGAGGACGGTCCTTCGCTATCCAGGATGTCGAAATATCCAGAGGAATAGCGAACCGATAAGGATCGAGCGAGGCATATTTCAGGGCGATAGTTTGAGTCCGCTTTGGTTCTGTTTAGCCCTGAATCCTCTAAGCACACTGCTGGAGAATTCAGGTCTAGGCTATCGGCTGAGGAGAGGTGGTCAGGTTATATCTCACCTCCTCTACATGGATGACCTTAAACTCTTTGCCCCCAACAATTTGCAACTGATGGAGCTACTGAAAGTAACTGAAACTTTCAGTAGCGCCATCAGGATGGAATTTGGTGTGGACAAATGTGCGGTCATGCATGTAAAGCGAGGGGAGATTATGGAATCCGTGGGAACACAGCTCGCGGATTCCATAAACCTTAGAGCCCTCTCCGCATCCGAAACCTATAAGTATTTGGGTATGTCGGAAGCGTTGGGCATCAATGTTACTGACATGAAGCAATCATTGAAGGAGCGCTTCTTTGGCCGCCTGAAGAAAGTATTTAATAGTTTTCTATCAGGCGGAAATAAGGTGCGCGCCTTCAATGGTTGGGTCATGCCGGTTTTGATGTACTCTTTCGGCATACTCAAATGGACTCAGACCGAACTCGACGCTCTGGATAGGAGGGTCCGTACGCTGCTGACTGCATATCGAATGCACCACCCACGGTCATCGGTAATGAGACTGTATATCCCGCGAAAGTGTGGAGGTCGAGGTTTTTTAAACGCTAAGACCCTCCACAATCGCGAGATATGCAGTCTCAGGGAATATTTCCTAGAAGCCGACGTGGGGATGCATCGAGATGTGGTCGCTGTGGACAAGGGCCTCACCCCGCTCTCCTTGGCTAAAGAGAACTGGCGCAAGCCTGTAGTGCTTGACACTAACGATCGCAAGGAGGTATGGCAGAGTAAGGAGCTTCACGGACGCTTTTTCCGGGCCCTACATGGACCCGATGTAGATTTTCTAGCGTCCGTAGCCTGGCTGCGTTTTGGTGACCTCTTTGGGGAAACCGAAGGTTTTGTCTGTGCAATTATGGACGAAGTTATCATGACGAACAATTACCGTAGATTTATTGTGAAAGACGGCACGGTTGACATCTGTCGGGCATGCCACCGTCCGGGAGAATCAATCCGACACATTATCTCCGGTTGTTCTCGTCTAGCTAACGAAGAGTACTTGCATAGACACAACCTTGTAGCCAGGATTATCCACCAGCAACTTGCTCTGAAGTACAGTCTTGTGGAATCTGAAGTGCCGTACTATAGGTATGCGCCCGACCCAGTTCTCGAAAATGGAAATATCACTTTGTACTGGGATCGATCCATCATCACTGACAGGACTATTGTTGCCAATAAACCTGATATAGTGGTGGTGGATCGAGTAGAGCGGCGCACAATGATTATTGACATCACGGTCCCGCATGACGGGAACCTCGTGAAAGCCGAAAAAGATAAACAAATCAAGTATCTTGACTTGGCTCGCGAGGTTGTCGACATGTGGGATGTGGACTCAGCGATCATTGTGCCGATAGTCGTATCAGCCAATGGTTTAATTGCCAAGAGCCTCGACCAACACCTAAGGAGGCTCTCGTTGGGCAGCTGGATCAAGGGCTTGATTCAGAAAGCGGTACTTCTGGACACGGCTCGCATTGTTAGGAGGTTCCTCTCTCTGGAGCCCTGACCGCCGGTAGCTTGGACCCTGTTCCCGATACCGGTGGGCTACTATTTTTTATATTTTTAAATGTTTTAATTTTTTATATTCTAATATTTAAAAATATAATTTATAAGTAATTTAAAATGTAATAAAGGAAAATAATAATAAAAATCTTTATTGTAACAAAAACCTTAGACATTGCTTAAAACTAGGATACATAACTTGGTTAAAGGTCATACTTATAATTTAAACCCTGACTCCTAAACTAGGTGATCCTGTGACTTAGGAGTCAGTGTTCTGCTGTCACTGTGATACTAGAAACCTTTTATGTTGTGTTCCAACATTACAAAAACAGTCACAAAGTAAGTATATAAAAATTAAAAAAGTAAAAGTAACTATGTATAATTATAATTATAAAATTTAACTATGAAGGTACTAAGGATATTGAAAACGACTTCTTAAAAGTGTATATGTGTGTGTATGTTAGAGTAAGGATGTGTATGTTAGAATGAGGGATGTATGTGAGGGTGTGTAAGTAAGAGTGTGTTTAGTAGTATTTAGCGTTTGCGTGAGGGTGTGTTGAAATGTTTAAGATTATGTAGTGTATGTGTACTGCTGATAATTATGTTCCAAAATGAGAGAAAAATTGCAAACACCAGTAAAAACAGGTTACAGGCCTACTGCTGGTGGTGCAATAGTTCCTCTGTTCGAGCGTAGTCTTGATCCTGCAGCCAACTTTGTACTTCACATACAACAACATAACATAGTAAATCACATTAATGCTTTCCTACGCGTTGTACCCGTCATAGTGTAGCAGAGTTACATGTGGATAATTACGTGTATAATCCATTTCCGATGGTTTACTAGCGCATTCCTCTTAAAATAGGTTTCAACTAGCAATGGGTAATCTGCAAATATTAGCACTGGAAATGAGCCTGTTGATATGAGAATGGTTCTCTTAAATTAGTCGTTAGTTTAGAGAGGATGTTACCACAAGCTTAAAAGTATTACCCACCTTAGCATTGATTTCCAACGTAAATAAACCAAATAAGTCCACAAAATAAATCTCTCACCTTTAACGGTATCTTAAAACACGACAACTTAGCCACAGCATAATCAGATAACAGCATACAAAATTCCTTTTGTAGGAGCTATAAAGAATCCTAATCTCCAAATGAAATACGCAACTAAATCAAAACGTATCAGTTCGAAGACAATGTCTCAGCAGGTGGACATAGCTGTCGACAACAGAGGTAGAACTGTAGAACACAGTATTCTGTGAGCATCGTTCTTTCTATCAAATAAATTATCCGCGTGCTCCCATAAGGTGCGGGTTGCGCTTGCGTTGGGTATACAAGCCACGAGCTCGGAGAGATTAGCGAGTTGAATTTGAATTTTGGCGTGTACAGACGCGATGTTGCATTTTAGATATTTGATTAAGAAAGAAAAGGCGCTGTTGCTGATATCGATATACTATTAGATTTGATTATTTTCTTGTTAAGTTTACATTAAGGCATACTGCATAGACAGAAATGAATAAGAACTAAGCTGAACAAAATGTATACAGATCGAGCAATTTACACTAAACAGTACCAATTTTTTTAAACCTTTCTTTCACTAAAGGCACGTATTCTGCCGTCTCATTTATAATACTAGCCACTCATGAATTAATATTTCATTCATGTTTTTATTTCTTTTCAATGAAATAATTGGCTTCGTTTATATGTACAACGCATCGTTAAAGGCGATAACAGCGCTCATTCTCCAACACTAAGCCATTAAACACCATTTAATGTTCCGTACAGGCGACTGAGATAAATAACCTATCCGTGATAAAATCGCAATCGATTCGCTATTAATTCCCTTCATATGTACAAAAAATATATTGGTTACTAATAACAGTAATTCTATCCTAGTTAATTACATTTTTTCGCCACCCACTTGTGTCTTGGGCCATAAATATTGTAACTAATGCACGCCCATTCGCTGTCAAGTGGTACCCGCGGTATATCGGAAGAGGTGTGCAGATACGAACTGGTTGACGTATGCTACGTTATTAATTATAGCCAGTCTGGTGAAGTATTCTCATATATGCATGGGAATTTAATCGTAAGGTCTGTTAGGAAAAGCTCATCGGTTAACGAGACGTGTGAATTAGCTGTTGGTAATATTTAGTTTGTGGGTAATTTCTCCTAAACATTGAACAGGCTATGGGTAAGGTTAGATGTTTTACAACTGACGCTGATAACTATCGAGTCCTTCTCTTAACTTTTTGCTTTGGCTCTTATTATCCTTCTCTTATCTTCTCTTATTGTCCTGCTCTTATTTCCGACAGGCGTCTGTTCGTAAGTCCGAATGAAACATTGCATGTCATTTCATCTCTGTGCACTATTACAGCTATTCACCTTGTTGTAGGTCGAACAAGTTTGATCGATGGTTTTGTATTGCAACGTAATCGACTGGACTGTTATTCCGTTTAATCTACACAGTTGCATATTGACACAGTAAACACTCGCCGATCATTGATTCACGAGCCCTTATTCTAATGAGTGCAAGTCCCTTGATTTAATCACCAAGTTGCAATAGTAGTTCACTTGTAATTTGTAGTGTGGCATATTTAGACCGCGCTGTCTCATTGTTGAACTAAGCTCCTTTGAGGTTGAGATTTCCACCGGTCTCGGTTATTCTGGGCTGATTGAATTCGTCGAAACTCTAGTGTGTATTTCCAACTGCTCGGTCTATTTCATTTTCGTTACTAATACCTAGTATCACAATACCTAGTAATCTAATATCTTTGACTCCATTGCGGAAACTTACTAATATTCCTATTAATCTTACAAAACTACGCAAAATTCTTGTTCTAGGAATAGGTTCACTATGATTGCCCAATTTGAACTGGTGACCTTTCGATCGTAAATCCACACCCTATCTCTAGGCTATGTATGTGTCTATCGGTTAAATGTAAATATCTTAAAGGAATTTTAAGCGACCTAACTTGATATGCACGACAGATTTGTAAAATGGCACGGAAAATGGTCCCAAATATCACGCACTTATCCGCCTGTTTGTAAGCGGAACAATGGCGGAAAGACGTAAAGATAATGTTGGAGACAAAGTTGAATACTAAGAGAAGCTTGTCGTGGTGTTTATACTAGATAAGCTTACGCATGTATTCTGAAAGCTATAGAAGGGTAATCAGGTGGAAAAGTAAATGACATTGACACACGCGCTCCAAAAAAGTCTCAAAAGGTTGCCGTGCCTAGATAGTCATTTTCTTAACTACGGAATTAGTAAAGATGAGATTATTGAATGTTAAAATAATCGTTTTCAATCAAAGCTCACCCGAGTTGCGAAAATATTTCATGATATCCTATCTTATCTTCGGAAAACAAAAGAAAGATAAATTACTAACCTGCCAGTATGTCTGACTAAACTTATTGGACTTGTAAAGTTAAAGTTAGAATCATAGGTTAACGAACTCATTATACTAATGCAAAGATGTATGGCACATTGCCAATATTCACTTGAGCTTTGGTTCTCTATTTGGTAAGCTATTCAAGAAATTATGAGAGTTCTTAGGTGTTTGGCTTCTGTCTTTTGATAGGTTGAGTTCAATTTATTGGCTTTTGGTTGGTACGTGTGACTTCGTTGTTAGGTATTATAAATATCAAGAACTATAAGTTCAGTAGTAAATCTAATATTTCCCTCGCGTTACTTTATGTTTTGCTTGAGTAATCTTAAATCTCAAATATTTGTTTTGGGGCTTTTGTCGTTTACATGTAGGTGTAGCTGTTTGCAATTCTGACCTATCAATTCCTAGTTTGATAAACTTTAGCTGCCAATATAATTCATTGTTTAAATACAAAGCACTGTATATAATATGACATATAATTGAAGCAGTGAAAGCATAACATATTTCTTACAATGTATATTTGATCAGGTTTTAAAAGAACAGCAAAAGGTCGATGGCGTCGCCAAGTTGTTAAGAACCCTGTTATGTATGCGTTGTCACGCACTTCCCTTACAAAATTTACAAGAATCAAAAGCGGTTACTACAGAAGATACGACTTTAATAAATCATTTTAATATGACAGTAAATAATATGAACAGATTTGTTAAATTTAATGCTTAGGTTTGACACAAATAATCGTTTGATTTAAATTGAAACTCTGAAAATTACTAAGGTTTTAAAGTAATTAAATACCACAAGTTATTTCCTAAAAGCAGTTAAAACCTATGAGGACCGATTAATATTGAACCTGATGTAAGTTAAAATGAAGTAATTATTTCTATATCTCCGAGTCCAGAATCAAACAATTATATGGTGCAAATATGTACGACCAAATTTTCTGTATAGGTACCTGTAATAACTAATGAGTAATTTACAAATGTTATAGTGTTGCTTCATAGGCTTAAGGTCTAAGATTGCGTGAAAATCCTATTATAACTAAATAACACGTAATGAAATCGTGATAGCATGTTCTATAGGACTCTAATAGGTTGTACAAAATGTATGTATTTGAGCAGCAGAATACCGTGTTTATTACCATTTTTATGACCGATCACGTTATATAAAGTACTGTTATTCTGAATAATATGCTCTTCAGTATGGAATGCGTGTTGGTTGTTCTAAACTCGTTGTAATTGATAATCAGGAACCGCGCATAGGGTTAGAATACCAACCATTATTTATATATGGTAATGTTGTACTGTTTGGAACAACATGTGCCATTGAAGATGGTATTTCGTACCATCATTTACATTCACTCAACTTAAATGCTGAACTCTATAGAGATCTTCAATTCTTCATAGATCACTATGCGATAAATGCACGGTAAACTGCTGAAAACCTTCTTCAGTCACCACGCTTGGCAAACGGATTCGCGAGCGAATCACGTGGAGTACTAGTATTTGCAGGCTTTAAGGCAGCTACCGGGGATGTTCTTGCTATCCATCTGGCATCACTATTTCCTAATCGTCATAAGGATAAGAAAGTATGATGAGGCGAAAACATAAAAAAATCAAATATAAATAAAGTATATCCGTAAAATTCTCGATGTGTTTTAACCTACATACATCCATATCAGTAATAATCACAATATCTAGATCGAATTAGCAGTAAACCTACGTTACTTACCCAATCTCACTTTAACTGTATTCTGTATCTGAAATGGCGAATTCAAATAACCTATAAACGTTCAAAGGTTCCATTAAGGCAGTTTATTACTCACACTAGGTTCCTTTGAGAGATAGAACGATCACCAATCCATTAAACTTTTACGATAGAATAATGTAATTCATTGTGACTGAAGCATTACTGGAAACACATCAGGTACTGTACTATCATTTACTAACTAAAGCTGAGAGTCAAGACTGTACCCTTAGAGCTGATATGAGTATGAACGAAGCCGAATCAAAGAAGATTCTTTGATTTGAAAGCCTTTGTACTTCTTTTCCTGAATCAAGAATAGACCTGGATTCGGAAGAAAGTTGTACACCTCTGCAGAAACGGTTGAAGAATAAAAAAAAAATATCATCAATTTACGTATCTTATCTTGACAGATTTGGTTTTAGCATAGAATAACAATCATATTTTATGGATTCAGGCTCATTATTCATCATTGTCAGTTCGTATTACTGTACCACTGTCTAACCTTTCACGTACTGTGGCATGTTATATTTCCTTGCCATTTTCTTGTACAAATTCGACACACTCCAGCCATACATTACATTTAGGGACAGAACATTGGTCACGTCGGCTATACTTCAAACTCTATCGGTACGTGAGTAACAAATATTGTTGCGTTCTCGAAATTACTCGCTCGTGACAACGTGTTTCTTGTCATATGTGTCGTGTAGTCAATATTGTATGGATGAAGATTTATGTACAGTAGGTACGGTACTCCACCATAAATGAGAGACATGTCGGGCAATAGGTACAAAGGGATTGACGGAAAGCCCGAGATGACTCAAAGAATGCTGCTCAACTTTCAAACCATCGCTTTGTACTTGAACTGTTTATGGCTTGCGTTGATCAAGTGGTATGCAAACCACTTGATCAACGCACCAGGCTTATAATACTTCGACCATTAGAGCTGGCTCAACAAAATCATAAATTGATCTTGGAACATCCGTCTTCTCCACCGACTTTTGTTCCCAGATATGATGCACAGCGTTTACGACATGCTTTTAACAAAAGAGTTTATCATGTCAACAATATAGTCGCTACGTTTACCTGACTAGATCGGAATGGTATTCACCTTGGCCCCGATGCCATCGCACGTTAGCATCGATACAGTCATTCTGTTGAATCGATTCCGAAACAAAAACGTTTGGTTAAACGTGATGGATGATTCAAGCATCCGGCTGGAACCAATAGATCGACCCGCTGAGTGAAGGTGGAATGTGGCTTAGACTGGATACGGAAGGTATAGACCATGGTACTGTAGTGTAGCTTAGAGAAGGTTGAGCCCAGCAGCAGTCATAATAACTAATGTGCATGGTACAAATCCGTGATATTCAATTAGAACTAGCAGAAAAGAGATAACCAAAGAATCGATAGATGGATTGTGTGAAAAATGACATGGCTAGAATGGGGATGTTGTGCCGAGCAGAAACTAGTTGGGATAAGGGCATAATAAGTAATGCAGAATAAAGACTACATCGGTGCAGAAATAGACGAGCTCCACCCATTTTGCAGTACTTCCATATATTTTTAGCCTTTACGATCCTATCCTACTTCTCACGATTGCAAATTAACACCCAGACGAAGAGTCGCCTATAAAGTGTTTAATAGCAGTTATACGACTTGACTTTCAATGGACCTCGTGAAGTACCTAAGTTTGAGAAAAAGGGACTTTAATTAAGAATATACTTTACCTGCAATTGGTGGTTATGTAACTGTAACTAAGTGTAAACAGTCAAGAACCTAACAACAAAACGTTAAGACCGAAATGTCTTAACGTTTTTGATAAAGGGTTGTGAAACTCCTCGACATATTTATAAGCAGGGCTGGACTGTAAGTAATCAACATTGTTGATGTATAAAATTTTATTTTGTAATGTATCAGACTTAAGACCATTATTAAAATCCAGAATAAAACCCCCAAGGAGTTTTCTGTAGCGAAGAACACGGTTTATTGAAGAGTTGACTTTAAACCCGGCAAAAGCTCTTTGAACTAAGCTCAGTAAAATAACACACATATCAAATAACATATTACTGCAATAAAGGATGTAATCGCGGATACACATAACCCTACGATAACCTATTAAATCGCGATTGTAAACATAATTAATTACACTGACATAAAACAGTTACATAAAATCAAAAACGCAACAGCATTTCAATAAGTGTAGTTACCATAACGGTTCGTTTATTCCGTAATAGGTCTAAATGTATGCATTAAGTCACGGAGATATACGCCTCGTAAGTCTCGTTTCGCTTTCAGAATCACGAGTTTTGCTCTCGAAACGACGTTTAAGATACATTATGTATGGTCTACTAACACGCATGGCTTGTGAATTAGAGTGTAAATATGTAAACAAACACTTCTTGCTTGGGATATGGAAATATGTATTGGTTTTTGTATATATAGCCGTGTTTTTGGGTAACATTTCGGGACTAGGCAATTTACTTCCAATAGATATGTCTTAAATATTTGTTTTCAATTCGTTCGTGAGTTTACTGAGGTCCAACAAATTATGCGCATGTAAAACGTATTTGGTGACCCATAATAGTCCATGGTATGCAGTTAAGGAGTAGGTAACTGTTGAGACATAAGAGATGAACTAAGATGATATTTGAATGATGGAAATGTATGGTTAGCACTTGGAATTTGTATGCTTAGTAAAGCACATATTCGTCAAAATGAAAGTGAAACGTCATCTCCTAAACAAATGACACGCTCAAATGGAAAGTAAGCTCATCTACTGCTGCTACACCTGAAGTAAAAATAGAAACGTAATCAGAATGCAATGTACCATACATCTTGTTTGTACCTTTCATGTTATCAATAAAATAAATCACACTGTACCCAAGGTATGCAAAGACACCGCAGAACTTTTTATTATGCCAGTTGTAAAGGCTATAACCATACAATACACGGTGATGCGCTAATCTGTTTGACACAGCCCCAAGCGTTGTCCCTCGGATTTGTAGACTAAACTCGACAATAAATTAAAACGACTTCAAACTTAATACCACCAATCGAATATGGTTTTTAAATCAGTACTTGCAAAGTTTATTTTGGTATGCTTCACAGGTAATAGATGCGTCGTCGATATGCTCATGCGGTGTTCCGTTAGCCGCTCACCTGCGCCCGCGCTTCTCTAGTTATGCTAATGGCTGAGCGCGGCTCGCTCTCAGACTCTCAGTACTTAGTACTGAGAAACATGGAAATAAGTCCACTGGATGATTTAGGAGTCGTATGCCCTTGTATGTAGATTAATACTCGCAATATTTTCCTTTGAAAACGGTGCTTGCACACCCAATAGAAGTCCAACGTCATTACGTAGTCATACGTATTCAAATGAGACGATAGTTTAGATAAGCATTTTCGCTCGAAACACTATATTATGTTCATAGTGCTGATAATAATTCCCAATCGATTCCTGTATAACATAGAATTTATTTTAAACATATCCTAGAAAGACAAAACGAGTTGATAACTAGATATCCGGTGTATTTGGTGATGTTCCTTATCTAGTATGCACCATTTATATCAGGGTATGGAGATATTCTGTTCGGTGAACGAGACCGTGGGTGGACGCGAAACTGTAAAGGAAATCGATTCCGCTGTACGTGTTTGAATCTATTTCTCGACACTGGGGTTAAGTGTGCGAGTATCGAGTAAGATGTTCCCTAGTCGGGAAAGCGAGACCACTTCATCGGAATACGAATACTGAGTCACGGTATGTGCATGCCTAATTGTGCATGCTAAGTGTTATGTTATAACTTTACTAGTTAAACCCTAGTCGTCGTAGTAGTTAGTCGCTATTAAACTGCCTATGTTATGATGTTGCACGTCATAAATGTTACACGATAAAAGGTTCTTGAAAGGTTTTACATAGTAAATTTTGTAATTAAAAACATTATACGCACGAATTGGGATTTTAAATTAGACGTTTCATTTATAGTTCTGGTTTAACAAGTAGATTTCGTACAAGGTTATTGAAAGTAACTTAAGATTTCTTAATGACAGCTTCAAATTAACAATGCCTTTCGCCACTTTCGTCTTACTCAACTAACACTATACGACAGCAAATTGCTTTTCTAATGAACAGTTAAAGTTCGACAGTACAGTTCATTAAAGTTTCACAAAGCATGCTATTGTGTGAGATGGGCCGACAGAAGCTCTTGGCGCAAGCGTGAGACATCTTAATGGATCAACTCCGCACGCATCGCTTTGTCGTCGATATCAAGTACATCTCGCATCGAGTCGTGAAATCGATCACTGCCACACAATCGATCGGTGACGTAATTTTTTACACTCTAGTTTCGTTAGCGTCACTATTGAATTAGCGTGTTACAACTAGTACCGTTAGTTGGTTGTTATTGAAAACGGTCACGAAGTTAATGATTTTCGATCAGTGTACAGTATTAGCGATGGTTATAAATTTCGCAAGTGATCGATTTGTAGGCCCGCCCTGAGAGCGAGTAACCACGCAGCTAGCTAACTACTAAAACAAAATATAATCATTCAATAGAATATAACAAAGTTATTCCAAAACTTCCGTATGTATACAAAAATACTATTAGGTAAGTTTCCACTTGTGCATCAGCTTGATTCCTCTGCACAAAAAATTTTTTTCAATCTTCGTTTTTTTTGTCAACTTAACAGTTATTCACCGACCTCTTTGTGAAAAGGTTTGCATGAACATTGTCAAAAGCTTATCGATTTTGTTCGCTTGCAAATCGAATAAAATATCATAAAAGAAAAGCGTGACCAAATTGTGTTTATGCTTTTTTTAGGGCCCAATCCCGTCACGGCGGTTGCCAAAGACTACAGTTGTCTAGCTGTCACCGTCAGGCCAAGTTTCTGTCACCCATCTGTCAGTTTAGACTTTTTCATCGGTAATTCGATTAGCGGTGTTATCACGTTCGTGAGTAGACCGTTTGTTCCGCTATTCCACGACTCGGACCAATTCGTGAATTTTCACAGCACGTGCATGTATTTGATAATGGAGAATCGGAAATAATGGAAGCACTCGGCAAGTCGACACGTTTTTGAGAGGAATAGATATATACTCGTATACGTACAAAAATAGAATACTCTATAGAGGAATATAACCTCATCGCGGAAGCGGTGGGCAGTTATAGTCTTACTGACATAGAGGAATATGCCTAATGTAGTGTCGTAACATTGTCATTGTTAATCCTGTTAGACTGCAGACGTACCAATTCCAACGGCTTCCCAAGTTTAGAATTCATACATAAATCAAGACGTCATTCTGAGTGGCACAAATCCACGATCACCTCTTTGTTTTTTGTTTCTCTACTAGAACTTTATGTATCTTTCTTTTTAACACACTTCCCTCAATCCCGTTTTCAGCATTAATTACTAAGAGTTGATATCTATCTACTGGATGTCAAGCAAGCCTTTTTGCTGTTGTAACTGGAAGCTATTAGTGATAGCTTAGTTTTTACCACAGTTTAACTATCTATTACGACGGTTTATATGTTGTGGGCGTATACCGTTTTTATATGAACCTAGTGGTTGCGATAGATTGCCAGGAATTCTTGCAAATAGGTTTCTAAGAAAACATTTCTTAGTTTCTCTTGGTATGTTGATTTACAAGTCGTATTTGATCATGTAATACTTTGTAACGGTGACAGGTTGGGAATGTCTGCGTTAGGTGGTTTTGTTTGAAGACTAATGGAATTCTTCATAAAGGTAGTTTTGATCTAACAGGTATTGGCTCAAGTAGCTCATTTTCTTCCATCATCAAAAGCTGGATCAAGAGCCCACTCATAAGTTAAAAGTAGTTGTCATACTGATTTTTAATTTTCTCGTTCGTGTCCAAACGCATAGCATGTTTATCACTGTATAGTCATGAAGACAATATAAACTCCGCAACATCTCAACAAACAAACAATTCTGACCTAATTACTGCTCACAGCACAATACTGACTGATAGAATCATCTTAACATCTAATCATTTACCTTCCTTGTTCACGAGTACCCCCAGCAGCCCTTCGGCAATGTCCGTCAGGTAGTCGTCAATCATCGTGACTCGTTCGGGACGTCGTGTCGTGATCGCGGCCCACCCAACCCGCGCGCGCGCATAACTGTTACACCGTTGGGTACAAGCTGTACAAGTACTAGATAGATGAGGGCAGAAGGCTCTTCCTCATGCCTCACAAGTGGATGTGGATCATCCATCTCACACAACTCCAATGTGTCTCTTTTTCGCATCAAGTGATTTTTAGCTGTCATCAGAGTTTTCTTGTGTCTAGCTAGTATAGCAGAAGACTCAACTGATCTAGAATTTCTCTCTCTCAACTCAGTACTAAATGCCCGCTTTTCTGATTTGTGCATTGTGACTTTGGCATTAGCCTAGTGCCCGTACCAAATCAGCGGTACATAACAAACGGTCTTTAGTACTAAAACATTGTATTTGCTGGTAGTGAGGTCGCTCGGGCAACAAGATTTGTTACTTCTTACATTTTTGTTCTTATGGTGCATTGAGAGGAGTTGCTCTTCTGAGCTCATATTTTTGATTTAACAAACCGTGCCTGCTATGAATAATCCTCATCTCCGCTATATAGTTTTAATTATCGTGGAACTAATTACATATGAATATGTATTAATTTTATATTGCAGGAGGAAGGAGATTGTAGTTTATAATGTTGGTGTCCTGTTACAGACTGTAGGTCTCAATTGATGTTTCGTTCTTCACTGTTATTATTTCCATTTACTTTATTCGATTTACGAACGTATGTCTTACTGGAATCATTTTCGCTCAGCTTATAACCAAAGAAGCTCATAAAAACATGTAAGTATAGCCACGTGACAGTTATGGGACTGGTCATTGGACAAGTGACCTACAAAAGGGACCTGTTTTCTTCGTTGATGCTCACACTTGCGTGGGAATTGCTGTACTACAGACGTTCGTGTGTAAGTGTCAACTGGAGTTTTTAATGCTGTGTTCTTTACGCTTGTTTGTTCTAGCGGCACATTGACGAAGTCTACGTTAGTACTGATGGTGGTCTATATTCCGCCTTCTCTTTTATTTAGAGTTTGATTTTTATCATACTACTCCTCCTATTGGCCTCTCGATTTGCTTGCTCTATTCAGCACTCTGGTCACTTTTGCCAAATGTATTTGAGTCAGCTTCCACACTACTGCTATCAATCAGAGCGCAGTAGTTGGTTAACAAGACCACTAACTCCAGTCTCTCTTTGAATGCTGACTGCCACGGCCAAGCTTTGCAGATTGAAACATTCCAGTCCGATTGTTCGATGATAATCGTATGCGTAAACTAGCTCAAGATTCTTCATCTTCTAAACACACTTCCAACTTCAGTCGTTATTCAAAACTAAGTCATGATATTTTGTATTTACCTTTCTCGTACAGACGGACAGATTTACACTAGTTCATAACAGACCGGTCGTGCGACTTCATCCGATTTATTTGCAGTATGAGTGAGAAGGCAGCTGACGGATTTGTTGCAAATAAATACATTAGTTTATTACGCCACGTTTGTTTCCGAGTTTTGAATTATAGAGTTGGAATAGGTCGGTGGACTGCGAAATATTTTTCTGTTTGAACTCCAAACATATTTTTACGTGGAGTTATCGGTCGATCTATCTTAGTTGACAGTGACACGTCGGAATCATGAACCGTGTACTTATGTGTTGTGTAATTAGAGATAATTACTTTTGTAAGGTTTATGTATTTTCTCAAGTATTTTCGTCACTTTTTTGATGCAGATGGTAATACATTTGTAGCAGCAGTGATCTTTAATTCTTACTTTGACGTTGTACATATATGTACGTGTATTTACTAAAATTATGTGTTGCCTGTAGTACCTACATAAAAATTTACAACATTATTTACTGGTGCTAAATTACGATTCAGTGCAATATTGGAATGGTCTATTTTGCAATGACCATTACCTTACATACTGGTTCTACAAAGTTACCATAGATATTCTGAAATCAACCAAAATGGTAACGTTTTATAATTATAAAACTTAACGATGTGGGAACAATTGAAGTCCAGTACACTATTATACTTACCGTATACTTTATAACTGTAAATTCAAAGACCACACGCAGCATTAATTTATCGTAGATCGTTAATAACATTTGCTTGAGTGCTAATTACAAATATATTATCATTGAACCTTCATAACATCACGTTTTCATGTGGACCATTCGTCAATAGTTCAATACCTATTTGAGTTTACCTTTTACTATAGTGCGGTCTTTGAGACCATTGCGGTCACATCGTCGATATTGTACATATAGTGAGATATGATTTGGTTATGATTTGTAATCGAATTGAGGGTAGATACTGAAGCACCACTCTTCCTGCTAAATGTGACGTGCAGTTTGTATTCTTCTTTTTCGTATGGTTAGTGACTAACCCAGTGTCAGTTTTTATGCCGCCCATGGGCCTCTGACATGGCTTCACATGCCGTCGAGAAATATCTCGCAGGCATGCCGGTTTCCACCTGATGTTTTTCTTCACTGTTTTTGCATGTAATGATTATACAATACGCCCATGTATCTGAAAATTCAGAGCTGCGTGGCTTAGGTTCGAACTCGAGACCTATGACTTGGTAGTCCGGTGGTCACACCACTAGCCTATCACTGCTGTGGGACGTATTGGGTTGTTTGAAACGAATAGATCACAAGTACATTTTCAGCGGTCTACCCAAAACATCAGTGTTTTAATTTGTGAACTGTTACTGACCTCTAATACGGTTTGTCACCTTCTTACATTATAGCTGGTTGAGGTTATTCTGACTTCATTAATAGCGCCCGCCATTGCCGTAACAATTTCAAGACAATCGATTTCTTCATGTTTATCAGTTATACCTATTGGCATTATATCATTAGTCTCCTGCATATCCCAATTTTTCTTCCATACTTCTCTATTAATCGCCATCTCGGTAGTCACTTCGTTTCCAGCCATATCATGTTGTTACACACAGTCTATCCATCGTTTCTTTGGTCTGGTTGACCTACTGTCAGATCATAATCATTCATGAACTGAGCGTGAGCACCATATATAATTACATAACCACATGATAATTACAAATACATACATGACCTAGCTAACAAGTAGCGTATAAAAAAAAACAAAAACAAAACAGCTGGCAGGAATGTAGCCTATTCATTGTCAGCATCATCACTATTCATAAATACTCGACACTGTCCACCTGTTTATAAATAATAAATAGTAATGGTACACATTTTGATTTATATTTTGATATGTAAATGGCTATATTGTATTGAGTTCATTCCCCTTCTTAGTAAAATGCGTTGTTGTTTCTCTAAAATATTCTATTCACGTTTTCGCGATGGATTTACATCTTAAGTGTGTGTATCGATGACTAATACAACGGTTTTTGACACTTGAAGCGGTATTTTATGATTTCGCGGTAGGTGCTTTTAGATGTATTTGATGTCTAGATTGGTTCTAAGAATTTGTTTCGCTTTATTTGCCTTGAAGCGGTTTTCTAAATTGTTGAGTTTGATCTTGGTATTTTTATATCGGCAACTCAAGTGGCACTGGGCAGCCCACACATTGCTCGCAGAACACATGGGGCTGAATGTTCTGGAATAGGACGGGTCTGATCGCGCACCGGAAGACATTGCGTTGGAACGCCTCTAACAAGCCACCGTGACCTTGTGAAGGCCACAGGAAACCGCTGGATGCGGGAAGCACCGATCGAAGTGGCGGTGCTTAGGCGAGGGCAAGGTTCAGCAATGGACGTCTTTTGGTTGAAATGATGATGATGATTCTTGTATCAACTATCAACAGGTCTAGCACAATCGGTATGATCATTATATCAGGCTCTTTGATCGCTATCAAAGATGGCCCTAAGATACTGCTTGGTTTACCTACTTACTTGGTTACCTACCTTTCGCCATGCTGCTATCTTCCTTCATAACGTTAACCCTACAATCCAAAACAAAACTACAGCATCGAAATCTTTCTCCGAATCAACCTGACATTGAACCCAGACAAAGTACGAAAGTATTTAATCGTCAGCAATAATACTCATCACCGGACACCGTATCGCAATCGATTCGAAATGCAAAAAAGGTACAACATTCGTACCGAGATGAACGAAGCGCGCTTCGGCTTCATTCGCCATCTCGCTGTGCCATTGACCCACTACAGGTTTTTGTACGTATAACGGACCGACACACTTCATCTTTATTGACTATAAAACTAATCATTTAAAACTACGTATATGCACATTTTTATTTGTAATACCGTTGCGTAATGAAGATTTTTACGCTTGTTCACTATCGTCAAGCATTTCTCAATCGCCAATTGTTTGATGACTGTTGCGGACAACGAACTTAAATGCCGATATAATTATGGCTCAAATCAAAACGTTTATTGCAAACCATAATGCACAATTACAGGTGGTAAATAAAAATATAATAGAAACAATTATGGACGCTGTGGAGCACAGCAATTTTTTTAAATAGGTAGAGAGAGGAAGAGCGCTTTATCAATTTTCCTTATTATTAAATTAAGAACTATTTATATCCTATTACTTATGTATTTATATTTCCATTCATTCATTTATTCTATTAATATTTTATATGCAGGTCTATCCATTCATTTATTATTTATTTAATTATATTTAATATTGCTTATTTGTTTACTCGCTTAAAATTTGTTTATTATTATTATTAATGTAGTATCATTATTAAGTATTATGGTATCATTTATTTTTATTATTGTACTTATTAAAATATATCTGTTATTCATAATTATGTATTATTATTATTGAATTTTTCCGTCAAAATTATTCTATATCCTATTATCTACGTATTTATGTATTTATATTTCCATTCGTTTACTTATTCTCCATATGGCTCCGTCACCAATAACAGTTGTTTTCTTCTTTGGATTGTCATAACATTTTTATGTTTTATATCTAACACATTGCACAACACTACACTACAATTACAATATTATAATTACCTACAATAGCAGCTTTTTCCCAGTAACTTGGAATTTGTTGACAGATTCTACATAAAACCTGATATTTGCTTATCCTTATTCTAAATGCCCAGCTGTAAGTATTCCTGTTTATTGATTTAGCTTTCATCGGTATTTTTCATCGAGGTTCTTCTGCGCCTGGTTTGATTAAAAGTAAAGATGACGTTCGTGGAAGCTTTTAATTCATATTTTACGTTACATTTATTATAATGAGACTCTTAATAAGTAGATACGTACCAAGTTGCGTAAAAGACGCGCGCTCCATGCTAATTATTGCCTAATTTGCATAATCATTTTCGTATAAAGTTTCTAGTGGCAGGAATAGCGTCATTTAGAACACAGAAGTCGCAATGATCACCATATTTGTCCTTTAGCAAATTCAAATTGAATGAGATTTTCGTCTTATAATAACGCAAATAGTATAAAAAACTTTATGATTATTGTTATTAAATCTAAATAAGTTTTTAAGTTGCAATGCTCGCCATATTTGTCCTATAGTACATCAAATTGAATGAGATTATCGTCTTACAATAATGAAAATAGCATAAAAAACTTTATGATTATTGCTATTAAATCCAAATAAGTTTTTATTACGCGTTGGTGTGAGTGACAACCGTTTCCAAATCTGTCATTTGATAAATCAGGTGTTTCCTTCAAATGATTGGTAACTTCCTCTCATATTGGTTGGAAATTATAATTAACTGTCAGTTTGCACATTTAAGTAGTAGGTACTATTTGTAGGTACTATCAATTTGTATTTCCGATGTGGATATACATTCGACGGCAAGTTTGTGGTAACAGTTTGAAATTGAGCCGGCCTAGCGTTATACGGAATTTCCATAGAATAAGAGGCCACCTTATATTGGTTTTGTCACCACTGATGTGAGGCCTACTGTACTATTCACTTCGCTCAAATGTTTGTAGGAATGATAAATGCGAAATTAATTATGGTTTTCCGTTGGTGGCAAAACATTTAGACAGACGGTTAAACTGCCTGGCTGTATTGGCAATCTGATGTACCGTTAACTCGTTGGATTCGGAAGGCAATAGTACAACATCAGAAGCAGAATCTCGTATTCCGTAGTTATTTACGTATTTAAAATTAGTTGCGATAAAATACGACGACGTTCGGAATGTTTTCTCTAAGTAGAAGCAAATCATAATAAAATAATTGTGTTTTAATTTTTTTATTTAATTTTAATAATGTTGGTAGTTGTAATTTTTTCTAATTTGTTTGTAAGTTTATAGTTTAGTTTATTAGTTTAGGTTCTTAGCTGTCGTATTAGGGTAAACCCTGTAATGATAGTTTAAGCTGTTATCTACTAGAGAAATGTCATGATGGCCCATGGTGCCATGGTGGTTAAAGCCACGCCTCTCATGCACAAGGTTTCTGTGGTTTGTGGGGACTTTTTCAACTCATATGTACTTTCAGAGTTTATCTTGGACTGTTATCGGTGAAGGAAAACATCGTGAGGACACCTGGCCTTTAATAATATAAGTTTGAAATCACCAACCCGAGCAAGCGTGGTGATCAATGCTCGTGCCTTCTCTGTATGAGAAGAGGCCTTTGCCCTGCAGTGGGACAGTTACAGGCTGGTATTATTATTATTACTAGTGGTCGCCCAGAGGTCGAAATTCGACCATAATTCATTTAAATTTTAAGTTGTATAGTACATACTAATTCCATGCTGCCATGTCATGATTCTGAGGTAGCCATCTTGTGTCAAACGCATGGTAGTGTGTGTAATGTTTTTTAAATTAATTTTATTTATTTATTTCTGCACTCCTCCATATAAACTTTAACTGTGCCAAATTTTATACTCCTCCGTCCGCGTAATTTTCGTAAAAAGGGATACAAAGTTTTTGCATCACGTATTAATATAATATTTTACTAGTGAAAGGTAGGGGTGTGAATCTTTAGTAAAAACATTTCTGCCAACTATCCTACCGTGCAAAATACGTTAGTCTCACATTACGTTTACCTCCGAAATCCAGGTAAACGTTTCAGGTTTCGTTAGCTCTAACTAGAGTTGCCAACCCTACTGTATAATATCCTGCTATATTAGAGGCATAAATACCAAATAAATAAATAAAAAATTATGTACTAAACTACTATATTTTCATTTCAATACAAAATGGCGAGATGGCTCAAAGTAGCAAAAAATATGCATTTCAAACATAAAATATTTGGGTGTTTCTCTGCTATTTGGAAATTCGTCCATACAAGACTGTCCTGAAGTAATTTTATTAAATGTTGAGAATGTTTTATAACAAAATGAAGGGCTATTATAGTAAATTAAATATATATCTAAAAAAAGCCCACACATTTTCCTCTTGATTTTTGAGTTATGGACGATTTTTTGCAAAGCCGTGACAGGGGACTGTTGTAACCATCCAGGGCAATGTTTTATGTGCTAAAACAATTAGTATTTTTGTTTAAGTAATCAAAGTCTTTATTTTTCTTTGCCATTCTTAAAATTTGTAATTTTTTTATATAAATCAACAGTATTAAAACGAATCTTACTTATTATAGTGACATTTCTTAAGCCTAATAACAGTTGCGTTAAACTTAACAAAATCAACTTCTTAGTATAGCAGTATTTTTAAGACTAAACTGTATGACACTAAAGTCAGTCTTAATAATAATGAAAAATATGGTATCCTGCCTTTTCGCAGAAATTTTATTCCCAAATGTTTCATTTGCCAAACTGTTTCATTTCCCAACTCTCAATTGTCTCCGAAAGCAAATAAAAATCTTATTGTATTTTCTTATGGTTTTATAGAACATAGTAGGTTAGATTAGGTTTGTTTAAAAAAACCGTGAGTTGGGAAATGAAACAGTTTGGCAAATAAAACATTTGGGAATAATATTTCGGCGAAAAGACAGAACCATAAAGTATAAAACCAACATTAAAATATTTCCAACTGTTGTAACCTCTTTTTATACTTTTCCATTTTCCGTTTGTATTCCTGAATCATAAGGTCTTTTTCTTTCAGTACCCTTTCGCGTTTATTTTAAGCATGTTTCTTTCTTGCTTTAACTAGTCAACTTTCTGATGCTCTTAAAGGTGGGTGACGTTCTTCTGCGGGATCCTTAGAATCAGGTGTATTTTCCCTTCCAAAAGTATTTGTATGTCTTTTATGATTTTTTTTTTCACAATACTTAGAACAATACTCTTTCCAAACCTTTTTTACAGCCTTATGCTCACGACGACTCATATCTTTAACTAATTTTCTTTTTCCTTTTGATATTTCCGCCTTTCTTTTACTTTCAATTCTTTCTTTTCTTTGAGGGTCATTTTTAAGTCGTTGATATCTCAAACGCTCAGCTATAAGTTTTTGTTCTAGCATTTCTTCTCTTGTTTTTGGTGGCTTCTTTTTCGGTGGCATTTTGAGATAATACCTACGAAAGAGACAATATTTTTAATGGTCGAAACCTAAGAAAACAGTCCCCTGTGATATGAACACTCCCCTGAACAGCTGACGCAGTAGTAGCACTAAACAAAAAGACCGCTGCCCGGTTAGCTACACAACAGAACGAACTTCACACCGATTGCGTTCCGTTTCAGGATCTAAATGCTTCGCGCCGAAACTAAATTTTACTTCAGCGCGATTTTAAAATTTTATCAGGGGACTGTTTTAATAATTTGAGGACAGCATTTGCAATTAGATATCTTGATTAAAATTTTATTGTAAAAATATAAGTGTGATGTATATAGATGCTTACCGTTTTTGTTAATTTATTTGGATATTTTTTATTCAATTATCAACAGCAAAAAAATATATATTTGAAATAAGATTTGTAGTTCTGGAAAAGGGACGTACCAGGGGACTGTGTTTTGAGACGTTTGAGGTTCATTTATTCGAATATTCTATTATTAAATTACTAAATAAGCTGTGGCGTGCCAATAATACCTAATACTATGTCGGTATTGATACAAAAAACTGAGAAATTTTAAGATTTATTACATAAAATTAGCTTGGGACAGCGATTTTCCATTGAGTGGAGAAATGCCCATTTTTGAAACATACCTAAGTAGCATTAGCATCTATTTCTTTTTTTCCGCCGTCTTCTATCTTTTTACAAGCAATGCTTTGAAAATTCTATATATTGTATTTGATCAAATACAATAGACGACGAATATTTAATAACCTAATCCGCTTAACTGTTCTTAAAGAGTCATAAAGAACCCTGTAAGAAATCGACACGTGTTTTGTCTTGACTCTGCTCTCAACGCTTGACGTGTCAACACGTCGGGTCCGGGTTCGCAACAAGTCAATCGTCATCCTGAGGATGCCTCGTTGAGAGGTGAAACACGTGTCCTGGATCCTTTATGACTCTTTAAGAACAGTTAAGCGGATTAGGTTACTAAATATACGTTTTCTATTGTATTTTATAATGGATTTCCGCAAAGTCACGCCTGAGTCAATTAGCTATCTACTATATTTTATATTAAAAAATTGGCAACCCTAGTACTAACAGTGAAGTATTAATATTTCAATGTATCATGTTACTTATTCAAATGAAGCGGTTCTTGCTCTGTGGACGTTGCCGCCTGCCTTATGTTAATGGGCTGTATTTAATTAATATTTATTTCTTTCTGTCTTATTTTAAGGCCGAGCTGAATTTAGTATTTATTGATTGTATTTACTGTACTTTATGGTTTCTGGTTTAACTTTTTCATTATGAAATGGCGCTAAAAAGACTCACGATTCTAGCACTCATATTTTAGTGTATTTCGTAAAAACAACTTGTTATTCTTTTCATTTGCTAAATGTAAAATGTTAAGTCAAATATTGTTTTATTCAACACGTCTTTCAAAGTCTTTGTTTCCTAAGTAATTCTCACTTTTGTCGCAATCTGTGTACAAAGTGTACCCCAGCCAACCAGTTGCGCAGTCGGGAAACCTGACCACGACAATCGTGTCTATCACTTGTTAAAACGCCTTATAAACCACCCAATGACATTTTAAAACACACTTTATTTACAAAAGATAACGTCTATATTTCACTGACGTGATAACCTTCGATATTTAGTTTGTGTGCAAACGAATTTACCTGCTATTGCAAAGTAGGAAGGACTACTTTATGCCGTAGATGACCAGTATTGATAGTAGAACTCTGTGAGAAAGAGACGCTCTAAAAACCGCGGATTTACTTACAGTGCACAATTGTATAGGAAAAATCGCGGTATTTAATAATAGTCCACTTTGTAAGGTCGCTGTATGAAAATTAAAACCTTTAGGAATGGACATTGTTATCGATTAAGTATCGGATAATGTAATACAGGATAGGATTTTCTCTTGTGAAATAACTTTTTTGTTAGCTATTGTTGATCCATAGCCCCCTGCTAATGATTACTTATTAGAACATATAAAAAGCAAACTGTTCAAGTTGTTGTATGTAGGTGTAAATTACCTTTATTCAGCTCAATAGGAGCCTATTCATGGTAGGCCCCCGCAAGCATAAAGTATCTTAACAAAGCCTCCCACAGCACTGGCCACTATAGATCAGCGTTTGAGAGAGAAAACAGACCAATTGAAAAATTGCTGCTTGCATATTATGTTCGAAACAAATGACGAAAGTTGCTTCACTTAATAACTTAGCTATGAGTGTTACACAAACAGAAGAGACCACAGTTCTAATTACAACCAAAACCATATCTTTTGTTCGAAGACAAATTGGTAACCATTTAGAAATATATCTCACATAGCCATTGGGCACAACTAAGGGAGCCATTTAGAATTCATTGCATCATTTTTTCAATCCATATGTAATTAAAAGTCAGATAAGATGTATGCTCTACATTGCAAAGTGTTATTTAAATGGAACTGGCCATCATTGCGGAGCCACTAACACGTTCATCTTGGCGGATAAATGTGTTTCATATTTAAAATACATATCATTATGTCGGATTTACATAACACCGTCCAATAACCTCTTAAGCACACTTTAGAAGCTGCAGTTAAAAGTATTAATTACTACTTGATTCATAACATAACAGCCTGTAATCCCCGAAGGCTTCAAACGGTGTACTTTGTATAGTACACCCACATTTCGCCAGTTATATGTAAGTCCTATGTAATAGGGGGCGAGTCTATTGACATCAACCGGGCACGAATCCAGACTCCGGGCTGCTGCTGAGAAACTCCTGATGGAAAAACAAAATAACGCCTTGCCCGGCTTGGGAATCGAACCTAGGACCGATAGAGGGCATAATTCTCTATTTGATACCACTCCCGGATCATAACCATTTTACCATATCAATGACCATGCTTTAGGCATATTATGAATTAGCATGGTGATGAGGTGAGGAAAACCCCTAAATGCAAGATCATGGCATTTAGATGCATACTCGGTTACTCCTAAAGCATGCAAAAAGGTTATAATTTAAATGAAAATAATATTAAGAAACGAATACTCGTTTGGACTTAGCAATTTACAATTAAAACTTTAAATAAACAGTCATCAAAGACCATTCGTGTCCAAGCCCTCACCGCAGGTATCTTCAAGAAGATAAAAATTTGAATGAAAATAATAGTCAGAAATGAATGCACGTCTTTTTATACCGTCTCGGCATTAGTGTTGCCTGTCTTACTCATATCACTACACTACTCATGATACCTGTCAATGTTTCAAGTTTGACTGCTTTGGAGACACATTTTTGTATAGATACTTAACATATTATCATAAACCCCAAAACCTGTACGATTCTCCATTCACACCACAACACTTAGTCGTAATATCATCAAATAACTACGAATTTAAATTGAATATGACTGACATTTACTTACCTACCTGGCCTATGTAGGAATGTTTGTGTGATGTTTGCCTAATTAGTGAATAACCAACCCACCGGCTTGACGTTTAGTCGAATGACACGGGTTCCATCGATCGTAACATCACTAATTAATTTGTTCTTGACTAACCTTTTGGCATGGATTCCGCATCAAGAGGTTAGTCAGGCTTCTTTAATCGATTCACTAGTTTAACGGGAATCGAGTAAGTACGACTCGACGTAGCTAAAGATGTGCGAACTTTAGCATTCTTAACATGAGACATTGAATTGAATGTGGTATTTAATTTCGGAATGAATTTGGGCCTGCTGGAATACAACCTTAATGACCTGAGCATTTTGAACAAAACTTAATTAGAGTCCCGTATCATTTCAATGGATCTGAAATGAAAATCCGTGATAATTTTCCGGTTATCCCGTATTCTGTTGACGAGTGAAAAGCAAAATATGATAGCAAAGTAGGATGGGCAAAAATTTATGGGACGCGCCCCCAGCGACCAATAATAACCAGACATCATTGTGTCACATGTCGATGAAAAGCTCTTTTTATAACTGTCACGTATTACTATGGCGGTCAGTCTCAATTAATTTTGGGAAAAAAATAAAAGCATAAAGAAGAACCTGAAACATTGAAATTATGAAACATTGTAACTTAATATTCTACTAACAACTGGAGGACTTGCATTTCAACTTCCAGCACTTAGTAGTACAGTTATGGAAACTACTACGTCACGAACTAGCGTCACGTCAAACATTAATCAACGCTAACTCTAATTTCTTCCTGTAGCAAGTTTTATTAAGCTTTGGTACGGAATTAAGAAAACGTGCTCTCTTATTTATGAATTGAGCAAAAGTATAATCGTTCCAAGATAATTCTGCAAAGAATGTAAACAATCTAGGTGCCAGAGGTGGTGAACATTTAATAATAAAACATTTACTTATTTATTTCTATATACTTTATTGTACACCAGAAAATACGAGGAAAAAAATACATTTAATACTACAAAACATACAATGGGCGGCCTCATTCGCTCTTTCGCTTCGCTTTCCGCGATCTCTTCCAGGCAACCTTGGAATAGACAGTGAACATTTGAATTATTAAGGCGAAGGATTCGTATAGTTCTGTTTGCGAAGAGAAAATATCAAATTACTCAATATAAATTAATGTTCTCAAAGTTATGTTTAGTTTCAACATAGCGGTCGTGTACTTTATAGTTCTGTTTGTAAGCTTTATACAACAGAATTCTATTCAATTCCTTAACAAGTAATAATGAAGAAATATGCAATTTCTGAACAATTGTGATTTCACGACTAAAACAACCGTTAACTAAAGTCTCCAAAAAGATCATAAAACCTAATACCGTACTGTATAATTTTAGTAAAATTATTCCCTAAATCAGTCGCAGTGTAATTGTTGACAATGGTTTGGAGTCACGTAATTGCTATTACGAGCACACGAGAACCATTATGTGGTAACGTTGCAATATGCAATTATATGCACACGTTTAAGGCGCGAGTAAATTGAGAATATCTTGTAGAAGAACTGTGTTGAAATGTTTTCCTGAACTTCTTGGGAGGAATTCGTGTCATACTTCTGAAAGTGGGAAGAAAACTCATGTTTACAAATTGAAATCAGTGATTGTAAAACTCGGTACTCCGAAATAAAGGGTCCATTGAATAGTTAGGATGTCAAATTCCGACTGGTTGTTTTAATACTACATATTTAGTTCATAATAAATCCGCTACCAACAGAATCTCGGGACCCATTTCAATGCGGCAAAGATGATGATAGTAAATATAAGGAAAAACCGATCGCTCATGATTATTGACAGAACGAAAAAAAAAAACGAGCAAGCGTTACACTAGTCGCGTATGATGTGTAACATCTGACATCTCACCTTGGTAATAAGCAACATTAAAGGGGCCGCCTCATCAAGTTCGTGTCTGACAACCAACTCTAGCACCGCGCGCGCTCATTGGTCAAATCAAATAGCGCGCGCTTCCCCGGCTTCCTGTTACACACTTCCGTCGCTTTTCACGAAATTACGCCCACAGATTGCAGGAAAGCGAGAGGAGAGATGTTACACATGAAAAATAGCCTTTAAAATAAAGTACTTACCGTACTGCCGATGTCTAGGCAGTATTAGCTCCTTCATATCCAGGGCAAGTAGTAAATCCCTAACGACGCCAAAGCCACGGGTCAGCTTGTGCACTATCGCGATTGTCATTCCAATATATTTACAGCTGGAAGCCCTGCAGCCCGAGAATAACTATTATTGTCCAGTTTTATGATTAACATTTAGAAATTTGAATAATCATAACGGTAACCATGCTTTGTTCTTTAAATGCTATAAGGTAGCTCACTTGTAAATTAGCTGCAGTTAAATCCATCACTCGTCGTATCAGAAGCTAGCAAAGATTTACGAGGGAGTTAAGCTTTTCATTAGCCTTCCTATCGTTTATTGCCCAAAAAGAAGAAAGTTTATGTATCGCAAGACTGCCAAGTTCTTTGCCGACTTCGTTCAGGCAAAGATTCTTTATGCAAAGAGAGTAGTCTTTATATCAACCGGTAGATATATTGCAGCTGATATAACAATACTCGTACTCCGTATTTGAATGTTCCTTTCGATGTAAATTCTACCTCTATTACAATCATTTAAGACTGAAAATTGCACAGGATTACCCCAACTACCCTTTGAAAATGTAAAAACGAATTCATGTCGACGCTGAAGACGTGATCGGCAAATGAAAGAGACATCCTTATATTCAGTGTGTAATATATTTCTTGGTAACCGCCAGTTGTGTCTCAACGGCAAAGAAAAAGCAGTAAAAGTGTTTAAAGATGGCGGTGATTACGTTAAATCTATTGCCACCATTACTCAGAATAAACAGAATTATTATATTGCCAAGATGGGTTATGAAAGGATGGCAAAAACTCGTCCACGTATGGAATGAAAGGAAGATTGATTTATATCGCTTAAAGTCTTCTAATGCTTTAATCGACGCATTAGAAGACTTTAAGCAATATAAATCTTCTAACTCATTTTATCTACTTTTATGGCAGGTTCCTCAGTAAGTAGGAATTTTATGGTAAATCCCTTGTTATTGCCGCCGTAAAGCATCTCATGGCGGTGTTTTATAATGAAAGCTCTTCCATGTTAATGGTCTTCGGTGAACTATATCTATTATACAAAGGAGATGTATTTTCCTGTTTTCCATTGACACTTGGTTGCACATTCTTGGAACGATGAATATCAGAATTCATATCAATCATCGCATCCGTGTTGTAAAGATTCTCAACCACTCTCGCCTCTGCATCTACATATTCATGAAATAATCATATATTCATTATTAAGCCCTGCAGTGAGACATAAGAGCTTATTCTTAACATACATTTATTTATTGTTCTCAGATTCAAAGATGGCGGAGCGATTATGAGGTCGAACGGCGAACGACTTTTAGGTGAGTCCAGAATGTAAATGTATTATGCAAAGAAACATGTTTATGCCATATGCACATAATGGGCCTATTCTGGCGGTTAATCGACAATCTATATGGATAAATGCCCTCTCGGCAAAGTGAAGGGTGTGGCATGAGGAATTGGACTGCGACCCACGCTTCTTTGGTGACAAAATAAAGTCATTCAATTCATTTTGACAAGACAGTGAACTGTTCTGATGATTTAGGGTCGCTCTACTTTCTGTGTGAAGGCAACAGGTTACCACGATTACTTCACAGCTCACGACGTGATATGTGGCGTGTATGCGATCCTAACTCACGTCAATCGTGAAATTGCGAGTTGTTCTCGTCGTAAATCCTTCGCGTCGATACTATTCTACAATGTAGACAGAGACTCGGTGAGATTGAGTAACTAGCTCCGTTAAAACGCTCTGAACTTTAATATAACAGGTTGCTCATGTATAATCGAAAGTAATAATCGTTAAACTTCCAGTATCTCAGATTTTACACAGATAAGACAACTTATTTCAGTTGCTACCGTGCTGTGAGCTATATTTTGAGTAATGCTGTGAGTTCAGTAACATTTCAATTCTCTGTAGTAATGCTTTCTTAGTGACTAGTTCGGAGTGGTATTGTGTTTTGAAGTGGAATGAATAAACGCATTGTTGATGCTGTTTTCAATTTACGTATTTGAATTCCCAGCAAGCTATTGTATATTTTAATAAATTTCATGTTTTACTCGATGTCCAATCGTACAAACAGTTCCGATTTGAAACTCAGCTATGGTCAAAATAAACATGGTTGGTATTGGTTGGTGAGTACCCACTACCCATATGACATTTACATAATCATTCAACTTCAATTCCTAACGTGTAAAACAAGTTTCTACAACATCTAAAATTGATAATTTACAACCATTTCATCAATGGCTATAGCTCAAAGCTCATTTAAAAGTTATTTACTTGATTTGTTACGACCAGGTCTATTATCTTTCCATTACTTCCAAATCTTTATATATCTCTTCTTCAAACGTATCCCCCATCCACAGATCCCTTGTTTACTCTTCAAACGAGCCTTAGATTCTATTCCTATTTTCTTTCAACCACGTATTTTGTACAAGGTGTTACAAATTCTGCCCGTAGGCTATCTAACAATACACCATGTTCAACGTGTACTGTGTGTATGGTATAAATTGGTTACGCCAGTTTACTTACGTCCACTGAATAAGTAAGCGTCAATGTTGGTGTTACGGAATACTCAAATGACGCCGATTTTAGTGTAATCTTAGTCATGGCGGAAGAATTTGTTTTATTGTGTGTTGTAGGTGTATTGTTTCGTTTGGTTGCAGTTTTACAGTGTGGGAATGTTACATGTTTGTAATTTAAGCGTGTCAAGTTCATTATTACACATTGTTATTTGTTCGTTGTCTACACATTGCTTGTTACCTATATATTCTCTTTTCTTTCTATCTTTTAATTACCTTAAATACCAACGCTATCTGGACTTGCTTTAGCTTCCCTATACTCCATAAGTTTAAGTAGTTAAATAAAGGTAAACAAAAAAAACACGTGACGAGACAGCTGTCAATAAAAGAGAAAATTATTGTAAAAATCTAAAATAAATTTAATTTGGTTTTATCGTATTTTTAAACAAGAAAGTATCATCTTTAAAAACCCTTGTTACGATTTGTTTACCTTTATAAATACCTAAACCTAGGAGTTGAAGTCAATTCAGTGTGATTATTTTTTCACAGTATCACACCATACTTCACTTCATACCTCATGTCCGGACTATGGAACATCTAGAAACACAATAACACATTATAATGCATGCCGAAGCAAACGAAACATTAATTTTACAGCCCACAACACAAATGCCCTAAAACATCACGATATTCACGGTAGCATACAATTAAACGTTCCCATCACAATGCCATTAATGAACGGGTTCCGTTACTTTGAACAAATTCTCAAAGAAAACTACAAGTCTCGGGTCAAAGTTCACGGAACTTTACAACATACGAACATACATGTTCGTGATATGGGTTTGCTTAATTTAATGTAATCAACATCATTATAAAACGTGAGGGGAATGAACCATTGAAAGTTTTGGTGTCATCAGTATTGAGATAGCGTAATATGATGTCACTGATGTAGCGAATTTCGTTGTTATGACGTAAGCAGTCTAGACTACTCCAGATTTTGACTTAATTGTAACTAGATTTAAAATTCATGATGAAGCACTGCAAATGGTACCAGGTCTCTGGTAGACATGAACAGGATCGGAAATAAAAACATAGATTTTTGTTTTAGTTTGTCCGAGCTTGGATGCTGCTGCCCTTTCTTTTGATGGTCTTGGGGTCTACTCTCTAAGTTCGTCCTAAAAGATACGAGCCTGCCCGAAAGTAGTTATCCCGTCAAAAAAAGTATTACATATTTATTTTTTTGCGGGCAAAAACACGTTGGATTTAGGGACAATATCAAATCGTGTTGTCGTTCATTCTTAGTTCGGGCATCGAACTAATCTTATTTTTGTAAGTGATGCGGAGAACGAAACGCCATTAACTTCGGCCTAAACTACGGATTTCATGTTTAGAGAGTAGATCCCCAGCAATTGTTGCACTGAAAACTCCACATATGATTGAAAAATTCCAATTCTCAAGACAATAACAACAACACCGAACTCCTACTATATTATCTCCAGCTCTTAATTTCGCTCGCCTTATAAATCGGCTCATTGAATACCAAATGGCAGTAGACCACACGTACTTCTGCACGCTACTCCAAAATCACATTAAGTAAATCTTTCACAGGAACACGGACCTTTAAAGCTAATAAGGTCTTTACAATGGCGGTGCAGGCTTTTCAAACTCTCGACTTTCGAAATATGTATATGGATCGAATTTATGCGCGTTAACGATAAATTCAAAGGTAATAAGGTTGCAGTATTAGTGACCTATGTAGCTTTATGTGTGTGCGTAGTGGTTGCCATTTAGATCGTTTCAAGGAAATAAATTGGATAAATGAATTATCTATATCTAAACAGTTTCTGCACACATTTCAGTAATTACATAAACTAAAACTTGTATTTTGCACAATTATACAGGCTCGCGCAAGCCGATCTAATGAAACATTTTGTGCACCTCCACCAATATTTGCTCCACCAGTTGTATTATCATCAGCCAAAGGTCATTCTTGTACCCATCAGCGTCGACTTCCTTCATTCATTTGAACTCCCACATCAATATTAAATACGGAAGCACTCATTATGCGCTTCTAAGTAAACTCTAACCGTTAACGCCGACATTACGTATCCGTGTGTTTCTCCTTCAAGTTCTCGCCATAACGGTACAGGGCTGGCGCCCTCGTTTCGAAGTGATAATGCTTCTGAAACAGATACCTGATTGGCCCAAGGAGCAAAGGGACTTATAATTGGAAAGATAAATTGTACCGCGAAAATTGATCGTGCTAACCAATAAAATAACTATTCTTGTAACTGTAACACTATTATCGGTTGCGATTCATAATTGAATTCCAAAGAATGTATTGAAAGTGTTCGAAAAATTGCTTTAGAGAAAATAAATAGGCCACGTAAAAAATGATTTGGTGAAAATAATAAAGAACATCAACAATAGAAGTAAAGTAACAAAACATGGGGTTGTTGAACAATTTCTAAACTAGAATAAAGTTAATCCATTTTGCTCTTGTTCTTGGTTGCGTATTGCAAATATCAATGATCGATTGTGTCAGAAGCCTTTGCGTTTGTCTGGTTAGCAAGGTCAGTGTTTAAATATAGAAACGAGTGCACTGAATCTAAACTATAATTAGATTGCTAATTACAAAAGGCACTTTTTCATTCAGCACTATTAATCCAGCGTAAAATGCATTGTTCGCTTTAACTTACACTGATGAAGATTTATTAACTAAGCTTCATAATGCGGTTTGTCTTAGAATTCTCATTCCCAGGGTTCATTACAATATTCTAATGTAATGTATTCACCGTGTGTATACATGCGCTATATTGTATGTCAGCGAATGTGTCCGTTTTGTAATTCCCAAACGTATCTTTCGTCTCGTTTAAATCTTTAGTTCTGTTGTAACGGTCCCTTTATCCTCTTATCCATCTGTGTTTGTTTCCCAGACATTCATAAGATTGCCCTTATTTGCCTTCCTATTAAGATTCTAATGAATATGTATCTGTAATTTACCATTTTCCCTTGTGAGGTGCGCTATTTTCCAGCAGTATCGATATAAAGTTTATTGGTACCGTTTCAAAGATACCATCGCATTGATTAGAATGATGTCACTGTGAAATGAACAGTTATAAGAAGGTGGTCCATCGTCCTAATTGTAGACTTAAACAATTCGTGTAGGCGAAAATATTTTTCTCGATTTCTAAATTAGCATGAAAAACTTTTGTTTCTCAACAAATACCTTTAACCCCATTTACGTCTGACAAAATTTGAAATTCTAAACAGTCTTCTTCAGACTTTTTTGTGTTACGTCTGTTAAAAATGGTGAATCATTATCATCATGAACTAATGGTGTTATTATGCGGTCATTGTAAATTGTCAGTATGTGGTCCGTCAATGTTTGTCAATCCACTTTCTTGTCTTTAAATGTATTTGAACAATTTTTATATTAGTTGTTAGTGCTTACTCCGTCAAAGCCTGGAATCTTCTCGAATTAAGAAATTCTTTAATATTTACAGATTGCTATAAAAATGTTCGAATGTTACTACCGTTACCGCGATGATCTTCGACCGTTATAGTTTTGCGGGCTTGTCTACCAGTTTTTAATTGAGTCAGCTTGATAGCTTTTTCGAAATCAGCTTTAACAGTTATGTTTTAAAATTCAATGACTATATCTGCTTAGTTTGATCATGTAACATCATAAATAGCTGTTGGTATACTCATAACTGTATATGCCTTATAATGTTTTGCTTTTTGGCATATATTCTAGTACATGGTCTCGACAAACTGAAAAAGAAGTATTACCTGCCTCAACAAATATATATTGCTTGCGAGTGCTAACTTCATTATCAATCGAAGCTTGTCAACTTGTCGCATTGAGAAAGATAGCAAATCCGAATGGAGTGTCTCATACATTTATTTAGTCATAATATTTACCGAAACAATTAATCTTAACTTCCACTTTCTCCATACTGTCGTAACTGCGACTCCCACTTCCGAAAATTAATGATATTCCTTCAAAATGCAAAGAATTGCTTCGCAAATAAAAGTTATCGCTGTCGTTTATATTATTTGTAGGCAGATAATTATAAGTTAGCTTCTCTATTGACGTGAAAATCGAGATTAATACCAGCAATTAAAGTGGGTGTCATTGCGCAAGTCCTGGACCATACTGTGCATAAAATTTGCGTCTTCCAAGCTGATAATTGCATAATCTACGAAGCGATTGGACATGTATTTAACAAACTTTCACTGGACTGGATAATTTGAAGTGAATTCTGATTCTGAATGTAAACTGTAAAGCTGAGATGCTGTAACGATGCTAATTTATGAAATCGTTGTTCGCTTACATCAAATCTACGAATGGATCGTAATCACTCATGTAATGATTTTCAAGTAAGTTCTTACAGATGTTCATTGGTATGATATTTCGATTTCCGATTAGGTAAGAAGTAGTAGATATCACAGTCTGTAGACTATCTAGTTATTACAAATTATAAACAACGATATCGATCTCTAGCGACCACTATAATACCCTACTTGACTCCTACGATTTCCAGAGGGCGAGAAGCAGCTAATAATTTATTTTTCTTCTTACATTCATTACATACGGCGATTTCCTACTATTTTATACTATGTCTGACTCTAATGCAGCTTGGATATAAAATATGATTAGATCCATTAATCATGAATGAAACTCATATATAGTCTCTGATTTCCCTTTTATGTCGCATTTCCCTAGAGTTTGTTAAACTGCAGCTTCAAGAATATGAATCACAACTTTTAAATGTAGGTTCATCAAATTATAATAATTGATGTCTGCGAACTGGTTGTGCTCTGTCCCAAATTTGGCACAACCTGTTCTCGTCGCGGCACAAACTTCACCGCTACTTGCGCCAGCGCCGTTTTTGGTACCTTACACGGTTACACGTGTTTCATCTTCTACCTTTTGAATTATGAATGGGCTTTTCTTTCGTAAATTTTATTATGATGGAAATATAGAGACGTGGTTTGAATTTATGTTGTTTACCGTTCTTCATGGTGCTTAAAAAGTTATTATAAGGCGTTAATTGTTTTTATATTGACTCGTTATACAGAGTATCTGTCATTCTTTGTTTATTATTGTTGCAGCATGGAGTGAATCAACGGGCGCGTGATGAAACTGTTAATTTGTATGGGATTGTTAAGAAACATGTCCGTGTTGTTAATTGTCAACGTGAATATTTGTTTTGTAAACAAATCTTTATCGTCACGGATACGTCTTCTGCCAGAATTTTATTACATAGATGAATCAGTCACTATTCCTGCAGGATCATCTCTAACCGATTGCTACTCGATGAAGTAAATATCTTTATCAACTCGATGCGACGCACAGATTGCGGTGCAATCGCCGATATCGCGACCCTAAATTCGTATGAGATTATTTAAGAAACAATGTATTCATATCCGTGTTGTTAATATTGTCAACATGGATATTTGGTTTGTAAACTATTTCTGTATCGTTATCAACATAGACTACGTCGTCTTCTGTATTGCAATTTTTCCCATAGATTAATCAGTCACTATTCCAGCAGGGTCATCTCTAACCGATTGCTACTCGACAAAGTAAATATCTCTATCAACTCGATGCGATGCATAGATTGCGGTGCAATCGCCAATCGCCGATATACCGACCCTAAATTCCGATCGTGGCGATTCTCGATAAGCGATACGTAAACGTTCTCGATTGTCTGGTACCGTTCGAGGGGGACTATCGTTAAATTATCGCTCACGTTTCGCTACTGACGGCGCCCTAGTATTACGGTATTGCCAGGATAGTCATAGCTATAGTTTCAACGGCAACCGCAGTGACACGGACGCGAATTTTGTGGATTGTGACGTCAGTGACTCATACAGCGTGTTCATGTATGTTCTTGACCTTTTCTATCACGGGGCGTGTAGATTACGAGGCGGTGTTAACAGTGTAATATGCACCTTTTATTTAATAAGTCTAAATACGATCACATCACTACATTTATTTTATTTTTATTAATTTGGTCGTATTGAGCGCAACACTGTTTTATTTTGGAAAAATAGACTGTTAATTTATTATGCATGTTTAGCTTATGTTGAATGTTAAGTATGACCACTGAATTGCCACTCTCTTGACACTCAATATGTTGATTGGGTGGTGCATATGTTGTGTTGTCCATCTCATTATCTAGCCTCAGTCGCATTCAAATAGAAGGGGTCCAGTCTCACTCTGGGACCGCACAGGTCGGTTTTACTTTCTACCAATCTTCTCTATACATCTATTTACTTTCGTTTCCAAGCACAAATATTGGCAGTCAAAAAAGGAGATCATTTGTAAAACGGCTTTCGCTGGCAACTTCAATTGCGTTGATTTATTTACTGGTTATCTTTCAATGTGTGGTAAACTGCACTTTGTTGGTCAATTACGGGTATATTTCGATTCATTCTGTATACGTATGCTTATCCATTTCCCCATTTATCATTGAACAGGTTTTCATTCAACTGTTAATCGAAAGATTGGCTATCGTTCCTTCTGCTTGCTTGCGTCTCATTTAGACTTTATGTAATCAAAACATTATTCATTTATTTATAAACAACTGGATTTGTAACAGCAGATATTTGTCTGTTTCACCGTACTGCGATTACAAATCTACCCACCAAGTGCAATAATGGTGTTATCCCCCTAAAATCTTCGATGGTACGTTCAAAGGGGGAAGTCCATTTGCTAATGGTCATATGGTACATTAGAATTTATACACGTTTACACATAATTCATAGAAAGTTTCCCAAACAGATTTTTTACTATTTGTTGTTTATATTCTGCGATCTTCACTGTTACGTAAAAGTCTATAATATCAGCTGATTTCAATTACTAGGAAGAGAACACAGTTTTATTCATCTCAATTTTAATTGATGACCAATAATATCCAAGTAATATATGGTTAACTGTATTTAAATATAATTTTGAAGTCTCGAAATAAACTACAGGTAATTCAATTGATATTATTATACAGAATGAAGTCATTGATTTTACTTTATGTCCAAATTATGTAAACTAATGTATAGTATCAAATGCATACGTTGTGTAACAGTGGCGGATACACCTTTTGGTTAATAAATCGTCATTGCAAATGGGTTTCCGATGTTACGCGTCGGTGTAATGCGCGGCCTTCTTATAACTCGAATAACAACAATGTTTGCTGACTTTTTAGTTGTGGGCGGATACGCTAAAATTGGCTGGAATTATTATGTTACTGTAAAAGGTTGAATGGTGGTAGAGTAATGCTGTTCGGTGTTTATCTTCAAAGTTAGTTTCGAAAGATGAATATTTTTGAGAATTTGCAGACAACATTCACACAGTAGAATAATATAATTTATATTCCGTGATTGCATTACAAGTAGCTAGTCAAGTACCTACGTACAGATAGATTTTAATACTGTTTTATGATACTTTGGGTGTTCTATCTAGAGGATTTTTTTTGTTTTGATTTTCCATGCAGTAGGTACATTATAAAAAAAAAAAAAGTTCTTACATTTTCCGCCAGGAAGGTACCTGTATAACTCAACTCTTTTATAAAATATATTTTATTAGCGGGTAAATCTCAGCCTTTACTAGAATTTCTAAGGTTCACTATGTTCCCGGTTTCACAGCAACATTTACACCGTTACATTTATATACGTCACGATGGTTCCGTACCAAAGGAATTTTATTATGTGGGCGAAGGCAATTTGTTCGACGGTCTGCCAGATTGAAAATTGTTTGAATTAATCATTGTGATTACCGGAGACGTGGTCAGGTGGTCCACAATACAAACTGTTTGCTGGCATTTTGTGTAAGCGAGGAGGGTATTCAATAATGCGTTATTATCTCAGATTAGGCTGCTTGATCTTTTAAATCGTTATGGCCAAAACAAAAAGGTTGAACACCCCGGACTTTAAAGTGTGCAGAACATTGTTGCGCTCAAGAGTGAAATTTTCGTGTATGTTGAAATTCTCACCTATCTGACACGTCAATTTAGTACCTCTCCATGTTCATTATTATACGAGTTAATGTGCCAGCGTCAAATACAAGCATGTCCGGTTTCAGGGCCCGTTCACACGTACTACAGCCACACCACATTGCAGCGACAAAATGTGGGCAAGCAGTGGTAAGTGTAAACGGTTGTGTGTTGTGTGTGTGAATAGTGTCGTTGGAACTTCGTTGTGGTTGCGTTGCCGCTAGTAGTTGCGATGTGGTTACGTTGTGGCTAGTATTTGCAGACAGACAGATCATTATATTGCGATGTGGCCGGTGGTTGCGTAGTGGCTGCGACGTGGCCTTGATGTGGTCGGTATCGCCCACACGGTTGATTTTCACGATCAAATGTGTTGTTCCGTGTGAATAAACTTCATTTTCGTACAGATTAGCGTCTGTCCAAGTGTTGTGGTTGTGTTGTGGTTGTGGTGTGCTTGTGGTATGTGTGATCGGGCCTTAAGTCACACGTTTGACAACCTTACTAGTACTACACAGTGCTAGTTTTTTATATACACAATGTACATTGTACATACATTGTCAACATTCTCAGTGACAACTAACATTGTCTGACCTACTTCTAACAACGTATTTATACATCTCTATAATTACATAGGTCTATCGAAACGCCATTACAAAATTAACAATTCAATTGTGTCTCAACCTCAACAGTCCAATACTAATAAAAAGTTATTGCACTAGATAATGTGTTGAGTTAAAAAAGTCGATTAAATTCCATTTCAAATCGAGTTAGATTCTATCGATTACAATCGATTGGTTACGATGCAGTTATCGAGTTATGATTCGACGCTAGACAGAATACTGATCATTTATGTAAAATTCATTATGTAAACAAAAACGGAACCATTATCATTGTTTTTTTGTTCGCAAATTGAATCAATTACGTGTTGATTACTTCATCTGAAATCTGTGGAAAACAATTGTATTGTTTATTTTTCCTCTTGTTATTATTATGTCATTATTTTCACCATAAACAATCCAAAGCTAACTTCATTTGTTTTATTTTATAAAATTTCGAATGTTCACCCGCTAATTGGTTTAGGGTTAGGCCATACCGATGTTAGTTAGCGGTTTTTTTCTCGTACAAAAGTAAACTCTCCCAAAAGATTAGAAAAGTCCCCTTATTTGAGTGGTTTTTTTTTATGGCGATTTATATTTTGCATAGTGTACCTGTACAGGTTATATACCTTATATGTTACGAGACTGTTACTTTAAGCCGTTGTTTATTTTCTATAAACATAATATGACGTGTGTCATATTGGTTTATAAAATCTAACATGAAACGTACATTTTATGTCAGATTTTATGGACAAGACACCACCATTTGAGGCAATTTACTGATAATGTGTTTTTGTACTTAACTTTTACTAGCATCGGATGTCGGCGAGAGACAGATAATTCCTAATGATATTATTCTCGAGGGAAGGGTGAGAAGCTCTGAACCATCTCCGTCGCACATTGTATAGAAATGTGCAGTACACAACAGGAGTTGGAAAGTATTTAAATGATCACAGGAAACCACTGCATATCTTGAGATACCTAATGACAATTATTTAAAAATGCTCTGCAGAAAATTACCCGTAATATTAAGAGCGTTTATTCTGAAAGTGGGCAACGTCGTAAATAGATATCAAATATTTCGCTGTTTTGATTAATTTGGCAATATTACTGTATGGAAATGAGAAATGTGGCTAACTAGCGATCTAGAATATTGATTATGAAATGCAATAATTAATATCGTAACACCGAATATTTAGTTTTAGATGTAAAAAAAGTATTTGGAAACTTTCCAAATGCCTTTTTTACACCTAAAACGGGTACAACATCAAATTCAATATTATAATTGCAATTCATTATTAAAATTCTAGTTCGCTAGTTAGCCACATTTGTTATGTCCATACAGTAATATTGCCAAATTAATCAAAACAGGTAAATTTTTTACAGCTATTTGCGACGTTGCCAACTTTTAGGATAAACGCTCTTAAAGGATTCTTTTTATAGGGTACACCACTGCTCCCTGCCAAACTTACTACGTTAAGGGGTAAGCGCCAGGTGAATTGTGCGGGCTACCCTGGTGCTTTCGTCTTAAGGGAAAATCTCCTATACTTTCGAGAACCAAGATTTTAATACGCATTATTTAGTGGACGCGATACGGAAGTGTGTGAAGTGCAAAACTGCGATCTCTGTGGTTTGTGTATCGTATTATTTATACATGAACGGACTGTACCGCGGCACCGCGCACAGCAAAACGACTCTTAACGTGCCTATGCACTTTTCAACGTTTACTGTACCTATCTTACTGATATTAAACACCATCTCGAACCAATTTCGCAAAACCAGGTCAATGGCTATTAACTAGTCAGAGCTTAAAACCTAAAACTTATATTCTCAGCTTAATTTTGCATAAAGGCTTGTGCAGACCAGCGCGACACCGGTTATTGTTATACTGTGAAGTTTTCTTAGAAATTGTATTGTTCGTGTCGCGTCGCGCGACAAGTCGCGCTGGTCTGCACAAGCCTTAAAGCAGACGAGTTTGTCACGAATGGCATCTAAATCGAAGGCTTGACTCGTAAAATGTAAGTGGGTCACCGACCATCTTTGCTCTCCGGCCTATGTGTTCGGTTATATTGCGTATAGGGCCGGTTGATGGTTATGATTCCTTATTCTGGGTTTATGTAAGATGTTAACTGCTTTAGATGAATTTATCACTGTAGTTATGGTATTATATAGTGCCATTTATCTACCTGCCTGTTTTAACTAGAAATAAAGAATAATGGTTCCGTTCGCGCAGAAACGACACGGTTGGCGCAGTGGCTGAGCGATCGACTGCTGCGCAACGTGTCGCGGGTTCGATCCCCGCACGGAACAAATATTTGTATGATCTGCAAGTAGTTGTTCCGGGTCTGAGTGTTAGTGTATGTGAGTTTCTATGTTTGTAAACGCACCCACGATACAAGAAGAAATTCTTAGTATGGGGCAACTTTAAAAAAAAAAAAAAACACTTGCATATACAATGATAACTCACTACTTAGTAGGTACCAGTATACTAACTGTGGTAACTAGAACTAAATACATTATTTTCTAATTTAAAAAACAATATTTTCACATAATACTTCGAAGCGTAATCACAATTAAAAAAGCTTTCAAAAGTCTTAACATTAAAAACACTGAAGACTTATGGGGGATTTCCGTTAAGGTTCTTGATGAGATATCAATGACACAATTACCCCTTGTCCTAACAGGCATTTAATCAATGTTTTGGATAGCGGTACGCTTCCTGATTTACATGATACTTGTTGAAAGACCTACACTGTCCCCCCATACCTATTAACACTGTTATTTGAAAATATTGTAAAACCCAATTATTTTTAAAAGAGTAACCGTGGAGTTTCTTGCCGGCTTTTCTCCATAAGAAACGACCAATTGGAAACGTGCACCTAACTTCTGGCGTTTCATAAGTGCCTATGTAGGTGTATGTGAAATAAAATATTTTAAATCTTGAATGTTTTACATTTTTTTTATATTACAAGAACAGTTGAGTTTTTCAGGGATATTCCACGACATTTGTAAATAGTCGCAATTACTTTTTAATAATCACGCAAAAAGAATCGCCCGCGTCTATCAAACAGCTGTTCCAATAAAAAAAGAAAAACAGGATTTAACCGTACTACGCATCGGAGAATGTACATTCCTAGCTCCACTTTGAACCGGCATCGGAAAGGTATTGGAGCCACGAGGAACAAACTGTTGTAACGTACTATGCGGTCGACATGTACATGTAAATGCACGCCTTATCCCTACTGCGATATCGTAACTTTGAACGTGGAATAAGGACAGAGAACAGAAGGCTAACCTTTGTAGATTGCCCTCTGTAGCGAACGAGAATAAAGCCAGAAAACAGTTTTTTTCTATAAACCTGTATTTTCTGCAAATCAATCTGCCTAGCCTTTTTCCAACTATGTTGGGGTTGGCTTCCAATCTTACCGGGTGCAGCTGAATACCAGTATTTTACATGAAACGACTGCCTATCTGACCTCCACAACCCAGTAACTAGGTAATACGATAACCCTTGGTAAGACTGGTTGTCAGACTTTCGGATTTCTGACGACCCGTAACGACTGCCAAAATTCCACGAATGACAGCCGGGACCAACGGCTTAACGTGCTTTCCGAGGCACGGAGGAGTCTCGATAGGTAAAGATGGTCACTCATCTTCAGACCAACCATGGCAAGCGTAGCTTAACCTGATGGTTCGACCCTCTCGGCTGTTATTACTTTGCCACGAGCGAGCTAGTATTTTCTGCAAATAAATGATTCTTATTCTTATAACTCGAGAGCTGCAGTCGAACATTATACCTACTTTTAATGTAAAAAACGACCATATTCGTATACCAATTAAAGTGCGTGACTAGTGTCATTATAATTAGGTACTAAACTTCCAGTAAAAATCAGCCACTAAAATCAGGCCAGCCTGTACCCTAATTCCGTAATACACGATCAATCACAAGCTGAATCGTTTTGAAACAGCTTGCTAATCTAAAGCTTCATAAGTACGAAAAAAAAATCTGCTCAATAATGTAAATAACGCAATGAATGATGTTGAACTGTCGAAATGAAACAGATTAGTCGTAATCGTTTACGAAAATGAGTTTTCAATTAGATAGCTGAGCTGTCCATGCCCATTGGCGGATGATGAGTTTTCCTTTAGCTGTGATCATAGTGCCCTGCTGGTTTCGCTTTATTTTGGCTTGGATAGATCTGCTATCAGCCTCTGAATTTTCTACTATCGAAAAATCTGCTTCGTCACTATGTTTGTTGTCGATTTGAGACCAACTTTCGCGTCCAATATGTTGTAGTACACCATTGCATGCACGGCTTGCAGAAGACATTGATGTTCTACCAATGTTTTTTAGTTGGCCCTTCTTACATCCCTTAGATTGTTCCCGATCATTTTGTAACTTGTGTAATTGCCGCCATCTAGATACAATCCTGACTTGCTTATTACGAGTGGAGAAGACATTCTGTATCAATTCTGTCCCTTATACCAACGATATCGAGTTCAACTTAGCATATCGTCCAGGACAATCGCAGTACGGGGTTAATCAAATATCTAATGAATCAATTTGCGATCTGAAATGTTCCTATCCTTTTATGTGGTTGAGAGATAACAAAATAGTTAGAACATTTGTTTGTAACTGTATTCAATTATAAAATTAGATGTGTGATAAGCGTAATTGATTCTTTTGGTATAGAAAGTTCAATTGCAATTTGAATGGCACTATCATAATAGGCTGTTTTTTGTAGTGTTTAACAACTAGAATAAATTGGTACGCTAAAAGGTATTGTTAACACCTAAGCGGATGTGAAGGAGCTGAATAACAAGATTGCAATGCTTTGATACTTTATGCATACTAATTATTGTGGTCTGATAACTTTTGAACGTAGAAAAGACTCAACTGTAGACTAAGAGCTGAAGAAGCTGCAGGACTGGAAGTCGGAAATTACTTCCCAACCCAGGCCATGGTCTACCTATCCGTGTCATCCAAATCCGTTCAACCGCGTAAGGGTAAAAAGATAGCAGACAGACAGAGTTTCTTTCGCATGGATGCCTATATAGACAGTAAGTATGTTGTCTATAAAGGGTGACAGATAATTAGTGACCGATACTTAAAGACGTCAAACAAAAATCTGCCGTTACCTACATTTATGTTCGCATAACTCGTCAAAATGTAGGGAACAACTGATTTTTATCGCGGTTTCTGGTTTGGTCCCATAGTATAAGTTTGTTCAAATGATGAGTAAAGTCACGTGTTTAAGTATCGGTCACTAATTACTAGTCGCCCTATATAAATCCACAATCCATACTGAAGTTTAATCAAACCAAAAGCTCACCTCTTCCAATGCATCAAACTAAATCTAGATTCGTACTCAATCTAATCTTACAATATCATCCTCGTAATAAATCCTCTAGTACCAGCTAACCAGTGTACCTGCTACGGATGTCGATTGCATCAAATGAATCATGCCATAAATACACAAGGGACTTCTATTTCTTCGCGACCATCCTAATCCTACCTAATATAATACTATTATAAATGCGGAAGTGGGTTTGTTCGTTACGATTTCACGCTAAAATGGCTGAACGGATTTTGATGAAATTTGGCACATGGGTAGACTATGACCTGGGTTAGGAGATAGTATACTTTTTATCCCGGCAGTACGTTTCCGTGGGATCATTTCCGACCTCCACGCGGGCGCAGCCCCGGGCAAAAGCTAGTACAAAATATTACCGATTCCCAGGAATATGACAGTGGGTGCACACAATAGTTTATTTATACGTAGGAAGTCTTGTCCTTTGAAACGATATTTTCTTTTTGTAGTCACGGTTGTCGGTGTAAATTGAATGGAAAATAGAGTACTGTTAGAGGATTTTACTGCTATATTTTCTTAAAGGTAACGTCATCTGTTGTTTATTGAACTTTGCACATTTCTGTATTGGTCCTGTGGTCCACAGGAATAACATTACAAATAGATGCTATTTCTTAGTTGAACCCCGCTTCTGAGTTCTCTTTGGAAAGATAAACTCTGATAGATATGCACAAGAAAACATACAAACCTCTTGTAACACAAGTACCAATGCGGACGACACTGGTGGTTGACCACTTTTCGACCTTATTGCCTAAGCAATAATAGGCAACAAGGTCGAAAAGTGGTCCACCATCAGTGCCCGCGATGGTACCAACTCAAAAAAACCTACCATAATTCGCTCAAATAAAACATAATAAAAATCAGCCACGCAACTTCTTACCATAACAGTAACTACGTCCAGAGCAAATTCCAATAAAACTACACTTTTCCCTTTAACGTCCGCGTCTGGTCCAGAATAGCCTTTATAGTGAACTTATAGTCAACTTGTAGTGAACTAAACGCCGCCTACGTAGTTAGTAATGCCGTTCTATAAATTGCACTTCGTTATGCTAAGTCGTTAGGCAGGTGGTCTGCCTGCTTACCTGGGAACTGTGATGAATGGATGCGTGTTAGGCTGGACTGGGAGTCAATGAATGATGGGAGAAGAACCGTTTTGATCAGGGATAATCATAGAAAATATTCTGCCTATATGCTGCCTAAGACCTCTAAGTTGTAATGGAACAAGAACTTTGCAGCGGTAGGTGATGGTAGACAAGGATTGATAAGCATTTTCGTAAACATGGCAAATAATACAAACAACATTTGGGAATGGCGTTTTTAGTAAAGTTATGTCCAATTATTTCTAAACATTTGTTTTCTCCTGCAGTTTAGACGATAGCAACTGTTAGCCGTTTTGTGTATTCCAAGCTACGCCCATGCATTCCATTAAAGCATTATAGTCTTAACTTGCATATTTATCGCACGATTTATGTCCTAAGTACCCATACTGTTATTCGTAAGACGCTTAGTAATTACTTCAAAACAGCTAATACTTAGTTTAAGAATTTTAATAAAACATACGCAATCCGCGCAACTGCAACTAAATCGACGATTAACATTCGTAAGAAGGCAATATATTTTTCTACTTTAAAATCAATCGTTTCTATATTTTCAAGCCAAGCAATCCTTAAGAAACTTGGTAAATATCTCCCGGAACAATTAAAAGAGAAGATATAAATCCTTGCCGAGGAACGGGTAACTTACAGAATGGTCTATTAAAATTGTCAACTAACGTTTTTCACTTAGACCCGTATTTATCGATGTTACCCAAGCAATCAGTATGTTTTATAGGCCTGTTTATCTCATGACAGTGGTTCGGCCCGCATCGGTAAACGCACAATGGACTAGGGCTTAGTAATATAGATAATTTATTGTATATTTCCTAGTTTATTTGCGGTCCATAATTAATTCTCACGGGATATGTGGAATTGTAATTGTTGTTTTAACATGTTTTGTGATGCTCTTACAGATTTGAATTATTGAGTTTGTTGACCCGAGTCCAGTTGTTTTTCTTGTTCAGTGATCCAGGAAGTTGAAGTCGTAAACAATAAAGGATTGTTACATTAAATCTGGATTTATAGACATCCATGAAGTTAACATAACTACCATAAAATTAATGATCTTCGAGAATTCGATAGTGTTTAAACTGTAAAGCAGTTTTAGAGAAGGAGCCTACGATTCAGGATGATTTATAAAGAATGCAAATTCAATGCACACAACAGCAGGAGTTCAAAACTTAGTTATTGAATCCCATTAGAAACCTGCTTCCAATACTTTAGCTATGTTCCCAAATACTATTGGAAATATTAGCGTTTCATGTTGAGAATTTATGATATTCTCAAGAGATCTGCTAACTTTCTGAGCAAAGGCACACCCTTATAAGGTCTTGGCGACACCGTCCAAGAATATTACACAACAAGCGGATCACAGCTGTCATTTTTACATAAGCGCTAGTTTAATTGAATATTCATTTCCGAAGTCGCTTCCAGTCTTCGTATTATGATTTATAACGCCCAAGTTACCATGTTTGGCTTTCGTTCTCGATACTAAACCAACTGATTTAGTACCATTGTACTACTCTCTTGGCTTATTACCATAGCCTCTTCTTGAACAATGCCTTGGAACTGTGATGTGTATGCGTTTCTTTGCTATGATGTATCTTTGGTACGCTCTGTTCATCTCTGTCCATTGTCAAAGCTAATTTGAATTCTAAATGCAGAAATTAAGGTTTATTTTTGTTTGATAGCATGATACCAATCGAAACTTGATTTACTGAAGTATTTATACGACAAAAATTACTACTAGTAAAAGCGTTTAATGTAGGCAAAGTATGCGGGATTTCATTTGCCGGTAATAAATCTAATTTAATACTCTCGATATTACTTGGAATGCTTATTCAAATACTTGGATAATGCATTGAGAGTTAAGATTTATGAATTGCTATGATAATAGTCTCATCTATGAAGTTTATATTGAATAGGCACTAAAATGTATTCCTATATTCGAACCTTTATCAAGGTGCAGTTTAACACCATCCTCGTCTTTCAAATAACCTTCTATAGTTTGTTACTTTCTATATTGCTTGGGCTACTATGTTCTCTCACCTTATCTGCAGTATCAGCTTCTGTACCTTTGAAGTACATCTCTTTCCTAACACTTCTTCGTATGCCTTCATGTTCTTTCTTGTCAATAGTTGAATAGAAGGATAGATCGGACAGCGTCTCCAATTACTTATTCATCTTACGCAATTGTACTCTTTTCAAACTGAACGTAATGTTCAAGTCGTAAACAAATGAGTTTTTATGTTCCACTATAGCTGATCGTCAATAATTTCGAAATTCGAATAACCTATACTCATTGAGCCTTCTGTTATTTTCTTAATAGATTTTGAAAGCCAAAGTTTCGAAACAAGCTGTAAGCAAATTTTTTGTTGAATTTCATAATAATAGATTAGACTTAGCAGTCTTGGTTGCGGCTTTTTAGTTTTTATCTGCTATTGTACTGGAATCATTACTAGTTTTACTGATTTTACTGTTTGTGGTTTGCAGTCCCGTTCGAACGTTATTTGGTCTACGAAGTTTATGTTTTCTGAGGTTAGTTTTCGTTTTGCGAGGACTGTAATATTGAGGCAGGTCATAGTTACAACAGCGGTCGTTGATACTTTATGGTTCATACATATTTACATTTCATTGTTTTCTTAGTGTTTTGTTTCCATCTTGTACTTTTCTCTCTTTTCCATGCACTCTCTCATTTTATATATTCTTAAAACAGATCCTTTGTGGGATCTCGATGCGATTTAATCCCTGTTAACTCTTGCACGGGACCAAATTGCAGCTTGTAAAATCTACCGCTAGTGGGGCTCCAAACCATCAAGATTTATGTTAAGGATTGACGATAATCGGTAGTTGTTATTAGTTTTGCAGACAGGAGGACACTGCTGTCCATTCTCTTTAAATAATCCCTATTTACTCTTAACGACACCTTCAAGAAGATAGCGGGTGGCCCATTCCTTGCCATGTTTACGAGACCAATTAGATATTGCATCGTTAACTTAAATGGGATCACTTAAAGGCGAGTTTATAAATAGTTATAAAACTAAAGAACCAGATACTGCCTCCTAGTAAATAATTGTAAGTGGACCAGGTATCTCAATACTATTAATTAAGACATCATAAAATCTGTTGGACGAGATTCCTTATTTCATTATTTCCCATTTGAAGTCGAACACCAATTTATAAGTTGCAGGAAGAGTCCTGCAAAAAAATTTGCAGATAGGTGACGATTATAGGGTTGTTCTTGATGGTACTAAGATAAAATCTTTCCAGAACACGGTAATTTTCACATTGCAATTTTAAATGAACATGGTCCATTTTGTATATTACGCAACGTTTAGAGGCAGTAGTATACCCAAACATAAAATAAATCATTGACATCCCATTAGTTATAATGGGTGTACTGAGAAGCAAGACATCAGCCATAAATTTAACAAGGTATTTAGTTCCAGGTTAATATAATACAATAGTTCCTTGTTAGGAACGTTAAACTAGGCATGCCGTTTTGTACACGGCAGTGCAAATATTCGCTTAATTTTTTTCGCATTCTTGAAATTCTGTCGAAGCAACAGCCCTATTCGATGCAGTTAGCGCAGCGGGTGGCTGTCTGAAACTGCCCGCAGTAAGGTTTCTTTCACAATTGTAAAATGGATCTCTTGTATCGATTAGATACTCGATATCGTAAACCCACGTTTCGGGTACTAATTATAGCTATCGGTTTATAGTCTAGGGGCGAAACGAGGGCTATGAAAACTGCAATAGATAACCGATTGTTACGACCAATTGTCGCTTTATGTTTGCGTTCTGCAGACTGCTACTGTTGCAAATATTGTTTGAGAATGTCGTTCCTGAGCTTTCAAAATTATTGAGCCTATATTTCAGAATAATGAAACGAGAGATCAGATCTCGGGAAATTCAAGCCGCAACTGTAAATACACTTTGACTCTTAAGGAGTTGTTGTTTATTCAGAATTAAAATGAAATTATACATACATGAATAACAACCTAAACCTTAAAAACAAAAACAGTAAAATTAATTGATTAACTAAAACAAAATTAAATGGCGTCGAAAAATTCATCCGCATCGCTGTCGGTATTGCCACGTTGTAAGGCAAAAATTCATCTGCATCGCTGTCGGTATTGCCACGTTGTAAGGCAAAAATTCATCTGCATCGCTGTCGGTATTGCCACGTTGTAAGGCAAAAATTCATCTGCATCGCTGTCGGTATTGCCACGTTGTAAGGCAAAAATTCATCTGCATCGCTGTCGGTATTGCCACGTTGTAAGGCAAAAATTCATCCGCATCGCTGTCGGTATTGCCACGTTGTAAGGCAAAAATTCATCTGCATCGCTGTCGGTATTGCCACGTTGTAAGGCAAAAATTCATCTGCATCGCTGTCGACTGGTTATTTACCCAAGCGACTGTTGGCATTGCCACGTTGTATGGCAATCCCTTTAAGGAGTTCGTTAGAATTAATAGAAACAAAGCTACGAGTAGTCTTAAAAGTGTTAATGCGTTCATAAAAATATTGTCCGTAGCTTTTGTTGGTGATGTTACTCCAAAAAGTTTAAATAAAACATGTTCGTAATTTAAATTCAATTTATCGGCACATCTTTCTCTTGTTAGACAGCTAAGGCTGGCAACAAACTGGCGCTGTGGACTTCAGAAGGAAGTGTACATGGACGACTGGGGCTGTTAATGATCTACACATCAATCTCTCTGGCAGTCCTAGACAGCTGAATCCAAAAGCTGTCGACTGTTCGAAACTTCGCAGTTGTAAAATGTATTCTGAAGAAGAAGCATTATTGCTCGGTTCCCTGCCACGGAAGTTTAAAAAAGGAAAAGTTCAAACGCGGTTCTACAATTGACAATTTGAGCAGATATTGTAACTTTTCTTATCCAAACTTCTCCAGTGTGTAACCCCGCTAGGGTTACACACTGGAGAAGTTTATTGTCTTTTTATTTAAATTAAAGATCTGGAGCAGACGATTTCGTATAGAAGACGTCTCAATTCAAAGCAGTGTAAAGTTAACTATTCATTCGAATCCAAAGTACTTTAGCAATCTAATTTACTCTATTGTTCTCAAGTAGAATAATTTAACTTGACCTCTTTTCTTAGTTGCTTGATTGCTTAAATATCTCATAGTAGTTTTTTTCTTTATTTCAATATTATATTAAGCCAATTATATTATTATAGTCATTAAATGTATGTAACTAAAGATTAATTTCACCTTGATATGCTATTTGTAGGAGCAAGCGCATCATTTTGGCAATATCAATCACGCTATGAATACAATGACCTTGTTTTTATAGAGTTTGTAATTATGTTTCACTTAATATAATTATAGGGTTTTGCGATATCGAAATCTATTGAAACGTCTATTTGGATATTTTCACATATAGTTCATCCTATATAGACACAGCACAGCGTCTTCATAACTATAAAGTTTGCGAAAAATCTAATTGGTTTATTTTGTCGTAACCACAGTTTCATTGATATTCTAATTAAAATCAATGATATATGCAGATAGTTAATGACACTTGGTAATTTCACACTTGATCAAATTCAACACCTAACAAAATATTTGATCCCACAATCAAACCACACGTTACTTTGTATGGCACGCAACTATGAAAGCGTAAAGGCGAAAGCAAAACCATTATCGAATCATTAATTAGTTCCAGTGACATTCACTACTTATATCAACTTTCTTGATACAGAGTCAATGTACCGAGAAATTGTGATGACTGTAGTAAAAAGTACTCTTAAGGGTGTATGGGCACCGTTCAAAGATGCGGTTCATAGGCGTATGAATGGCAGCAGCATTACGTGGGCAGTATCGCTTCCTAGTCCGTGGATCTGTGACTTTTCAATCGTACATTCTATGCATCATTATTGATGCAATCTCATCTTTAAGCGAGCCGTCTAACGCCAGCTAAACTAAACTTACCTTAGTTAAGTTTAGCTGCCGGTGGACGGCTCGCTTTCGTGTGTACCGAATCTAGATTTTAACACCAAAGCCAAAATAAAAACAAACTATGGTGTTACTTCCGGAACTACCAAATCGTGCGATAGTATAAGGACCAAGGTCCCTTTTCTCTTTCAATAACAACTTACAAACACAGTTTCGAACGCACTCTGACCCCAATGCAGCGTAACCGCGTAACAGCGAAATTGCAGCAAAAAATCGAGTTTCCGAATTTCACCATCGAGTAATTGTTACGAATCGAATTATCCGCCAGATTTCGGTCGGCTTTGCTCGCGAGTGTGGCTGTGTTTGCGCGTGACTTTCACAATCGGTGACATTATCGTGTCGTGTCTGGCCAAAAGTTAAACGCCCAACTGACCTCACGGTTTTGGCTACCCGACAAACTAGATAGTTTTTGTGGAAAAGAAACCGAGTTGGCTAATGCAGGCGGAATGATTTCTGTACAACGTTGTAGTTGCTTTATCCTTGAACATTTTCAAGTGATAATAAAGTAGTTGAATTTATACCACTTTAAAATACAGAATTCAGTAAACCATTGTTTATTTTAATCTCTTAAATTCACTTTCCCTTAAAGGCGATCAACTAAAAGCGTTAGCGCCGCTTAGGTCCGTAATGTTCAACATTTTCGAAATTATATTGCATTCAATCAGATTTGCTAACTAAAGCAAACTCTAATAGGACAAGAAAAGGCTCACATAAATAAAATCAGCGATAGAAAACACGAAACTATTTAGGTCTATTTTAACAGTACAGAAATGAAGGATAGAATTTATACAATTTTTATGAGCAGTGCAACATTCTTCAGTAACAATAACTTCTTGTTAGTAGAGCCAATTCCGCCCATCTATTTCTTCCTCCACAATCATTTACACGCTATACAACCAATGAAAATGATATCACTGTAGATAATATAATAAAATGTTCGGAACAACTGCCAGTGTCTAATCGTCACAGCCCGATATGGAAACGACCAGTCTGTCCATTACTTACGATTTCATTCGAAAAAGATCTTAATCTTTGGCCATTATCGTCTGTATACGTACGTGAAAGGCTATCCGATCTATGTTGGCTTTATTTGGCTAGTAAAATCGAAATTAACTAGGTGGACCGAGGTTTTGAGATGCTTGGGATAGTTTAAATGTTTTTATGTTTGTCAAACATCGACTATAACGACGGTTTTCAGTTTGTTAGACGTATTGAAGCAAGATAAGGGGCCGCTTGGCCCAATTTTTCTCTTTGAGCATTACTTAAGATATTTTTTCGGCTTCTTTAGTAATTTTGTCTTCATCTTTCTCATCCGAAGCCTTTCTCATCTAATTGCTTTAGCGACACTTAAACTAACGAATAGTGTAGTACCCTCATTAGCTGCTACCAGTTCCTTCATCCATGCTATGTCAACTTTCAAGTTTTTTGTTTTATCTACCTCTATAATTACATAAACGCTTTTAATTTCGTCTGCCATATACGGTGCTTGATTACTCAGCTATCCGAACATTGCGATCCCAATTTATATTACAGCAGTGCCACTCTACTGGTTAGTCGCTAGAGTCTAGACAATCAACGGTCTTCTTAGCTCGGTTCTTGATAATAAGTAAATGCCGGTCGTGACGTTGGCAATACCTGTTTCCATTTATGCACGAACATTGACGTGTTATAGATAACGTACATATCTCAATTCATTTTTTGGGCTTAAGTTACGTAGCTGCCCTTGTGTAATCTTGGCAAGTGTTGCAAGTTTTGGGCAATAAAACCTTAAAATGCAATGTTCCAACACCATATGTGATGTATATGTATATCTTTTCTGGGAAAAAGTCTGATAATTGATTATTGCCCTTCTGTTTCTGGGACCATTTTACTACGCAGCCAAAGTTCACGCTACGGTATCTCAGCGCAAATTGAACCCGCGCATAGTTTCATAGACCTTTATGTAACTGCGATGGTATTCCCTTCGATGTAAAGGCAAGCTTAATCGAACGGCCATCATGGCCCGACAATCGAAGAGAAAGCAATTACCGTGCTTTCACAGATGACATCCTAAATCAAGTCCCGACCTTACAATGGAAACTCGTTGGGCGTGCATCCGAAGTATTCCGAAGTGCAGAAAGCACCACTCGTCTCGTGACGGTGGTGTCCCGATAACGGCATCCTCGGGACCTTGACTGGTCGAAGCTTGAACTTTTATAGACCTGACGATCATTTGCCACGGTTTTAACTGGCTACGGGATTCGATTTTCTGAGAATTTGTATTTAATGAGAGATTTTTGTTCGCCTGCCTTTGTTTACTCGGGAAGCCACTAAATGGTAATTTTCGTAGAATTGAGTTAAGGCTTGTGCAGACCAGCGCGACTTGTCGTGCGACGCGACACCGGGTATTGTTATACTGTGAAGTTTTCTTATAAATTGTATTGTTCGTGTCGCATCGCGCGACAAGTCGCGCTGGTCTGCACAAGCCTTTATATGGGAAACGACATCTATAAAGTAAGAACAAACAATCTTTGCAGTAGGTAGTAGACTAATATAATAGTTGGCATTTTCTTAGGAAATGCCTACGCATTGGTATTTTAATTCAAACTATTTTATTTAGATTATTATTTACCACCCGGGGCTACGCCATAGTTCAACAGGTTCTAATTACAATAACTCTTTGTACTTAATTATTTTCCTTTATTGAACATAATAATATTTTGTCTTCTTATTTAATTTTTGCTCCCGCTTCAGCGTATGATATTGCAAAGTTAATTGGTTTTATTTATTTATTTATTGATAGGAGAACCATCAGCTTTAACAATTGGATAACAGTTGTATATGAAACATACAGCCAATTACAGATCCTCACGGGTAAAGTCTTTACCATTCAATATTCTATGGCACTTGAAGGTGTAAGAAAAGCCGTTACAGCATGCAATTAAAAAGGGAAAATAGTGGTGTCCCAACTTGTTGTGTAAAGACATTTGTCTTCAAGTTTCAAATGTTATTGCGAAGCTTCGAACGTGGGAGATTCACATTTTACCAACAAATCACGTTCCATGTTTTAACGTGATTTCTATTGTAAAACGACTAGTTCTTGTTTTATTTATTGCAGTTTGTGATTGGCATTTATTCTGACGCCTGAATCCTGCACTCTGCATTTTAATCGCTGCTTATGTTACTAACTGGACTGTTACATCAGTCATTTCCATATCGAATATTTTGTATTATAACTAGCTGTTTCTTACCTAACATAAAATCATCGTCACCTTCTTTAATCGTTAAAGGATCGGCAGATATACTGCTTACCACATGTTGGGATTCATTGTGTGCTTAATATCCACTGTTAGTGCGTCGTCAGCTTTAGTGGTCAATATTTGACTAACTAAAGTAACATACGATCATCTTTGCTTTAACTGTAAAGAATGCGTCTCATTTTCTTTATTTGTCTTTGTTGTAACCCAATATATTAGTTAAATGAACGGTTACATGACATGGCTTTTTGGAACTTTTATGTTGGATCTACCTACTTATGACTGTGTTTGTGGATTAATATTCTCTTGTAATGTGTCCATTACTTTTCCAGTAGACGTCTTATGTACACCATTAAAATTCGCCTTTCTACAAATATGTCGTTCTACTGATTCCACAGAAATTTGCTCACTAGACTGATCGACGCGTGGCTACATTATTCACTGACTGATAGATTAAACCAACTTCGAGTCACGGTAGCTTTTTGCAGTCCACTCAGTGACCAGACCACCTTTATTCCAGTTTCTTACGATAAAGTAATCTAGTCATGTTAGGTGGTGCCAATTAGCTTCGTTTAGTTTACAAACTTGATTGATGGTAATTAATATTCATAAAAAGAGTTTCGAAAGTTTATTTATGAATATGTAGTGCTCAATCAACGATAGGTTAGAGGCGATTCTTTTCATCATCATGATTGGTGTGATTTACCATATTTAAATATTCTTTATCTTTAACATCATAATCGATTCCATTAATTACTCTTTTTAACAACACTTATGGAGAATTCACTGGAATTTATGAATCGTGATTGTTTTATTTCGAATTCTGAGTAGTAAGATTTAGCCTCTGCTTTATTCGATACATTGTTCACAAATATCTTCTTCCTAATTTTTTATTTACATTTAGTTTTAGAATCAGCATTGCTTCAGACTTTATTCTTACGCCAATTTAATAATCAATGAAGGGCGGTGCTCCAAGTGAGTGGACATGCGTGCAAAAAGTGAGCGTTGCCGGTTGATCGAGTTTATAACGATATGTATTCGTATTGGGAGATTTTTTGTCTTTATCAACTGGCTACGTCGGTCTTTACGCAATTCAAACTGGCTACTGTTACTTGTTTTAACGATGTATGACATAGGGGGTTTACGGCTCGTCAATTAAGTTGAATTGTGGAAAATGCGAACTGCATGCTGGTGTTTTTACGTTGAACTGTCATTAATTTAGTTTATTCAGTGGATTGATGGGTAGCACAAAGTTTTAATGAGGCCAATATTTGGAATATGAATTTTGAAATAAAAGTTAAATGTTGAAATGTTAAAATCATTAGATCAGAAGAGCTTTCCCACAACCGTTAGCAAAATTGTAAGTATAGAAAGTTTTATTTGTGCCAAGTGCCAAGTCGTGAAGAAAACATTGACCATGTTACGGACGGAGTTACAAGACAAGAAGTAGACGGATAGTTTTATATTTTTTTCGTGTTGACTTGCCTTGCCAGCCGTATGTCTCAGTATTGTCTGTGCTTGTTAAAAAACTACTAGCCATGTAAGACCAACTAAAGGACAAGAGAATGGCTCGATAAAATTCCATTTGAAGGAAATGTCAATTGGCCACTTGCTGTATTCAGTTTGCCGACATTTTTTTTTTTATTGTTCTACTATTTTATTTGCTCATGCATGATTTGCCGGTATTTCAAAGCTCCGGATTAGGAAATTGTAAAAGGATTGGATGAAGGGCCATTTTTTATTGATTCTTCGTTTTAACTTATTGCCTTATTTGATTTTGTTATACGACAGTTTTCCGTTTTGTTTCACCATGTGCAGTGTTATTCTGTAAAAACTTACTATAGCACTCCTTTCAATATTTGCAATGAAAACAAAGTATTGACTACGACGGTCATTATATTTTGTTTGATCGACGCAATATAACTTGGTTCGTAATAAAATCATGATAAACGCGGTAGACTCCGTGCATCGTAAAAGTGTCTCTAAAAGCGTTTAAAACAACTGTGCCTTAAGCTTTGGCATGGGACGTGAACATTTTATGAGTAGCTAGGTGCAGTTTTACTATCGACAGCCCAAATTGAATCGTGCTCTTGTAATCGGGACCTAGTAAGTGTTGCCCGTAAAACTACCGATACATCGACCTGTCTTGAGTGTTATACAGCCTGTCTTTTAATTCATTGGCAATCTTTCTCGCGATGAAAGTACTAATGAATATAAGCAACTTTTACTATGAGGCCGTGTCTGAAATATCGAAAATATGCATATGTGCTGTTTCGTGCAAATTATAAAAACGTTGCAGATATGATATATGTTTTGTCTTTAGCATCGTGGTCTTAGAGAACTGAAAAAGCTCTTTGGATAAGCAAAACAAATATCATATGTATATTATCTTCATTATTATTGATGCATATTCATATGGTTTTTGTTTTATTAAGTAAATTGTTTGGAAAGCGACTAACATGCATTTTCCAAGTATTATTTAACCCATCACAAGCACATCCGTCACAAGTAAAACTTCCTATTACAGCCTTCATTTACTTAAAACATCATCTTTGTTTATTTACACAAGAAGCTAGAACCGGCTTTCTTCCATAGTTTGTGCATGTTAATTGACTTTCATAACGGCATGCTTACGACCTTTTGAGTTTTTACTCATGAACACTGCATTCCGAATTAGCTGTTTTGTCGTGCTATATTTTAAGTAGGCCATTTGGCCATATCACAATGGTTTGGAGACAATGATGAGAATATCAACGATAATTGCGACTAGCCATACGTAATAACGGTATTTGTGTTTATGTAAAATTTTGGATGGTGCATTTTGAAAGTTTTTGCTGATCGTTTTCAACCGATATTGGTGTCGTTGTTTTGCTTTCACGATGTGTTTCATATAAAGTTTCAGTAGCCTGTTATCTGATATATCATTTTTCTGTTCGATTAACAGCACTTTTTATTAATTTTTTGTTGCCAATTAAATGTTTATTAATGTTTCTGCTTCGTAGGTAAATACTTTTTTTGCGTTTTCCTTGAATCTAAAGTTTGTTTCGTAGGAAAATCCATATCGATACATTAGTTATTCTCGTTCATGAAACACTTTATCGCAATCATCTCTACTTTACACACGCTTCGTATCTTATTCTAAGTCCAAGCTCTTGATGCATTAATATTGGTAGTGATATCCAAGAAAACGTCAAATTACATTAAGACGTTATCTTCACACTATGGGTAAATCAAATTACTATTTCCTTTACAGAATTGAGACGTAAGATATATCACGTTATTTGAATCTATAGATAAACTTTTGAACAGTATTGAGATCTCAGCGGTCTTACTAAATATATCGTTAGCACAGCCTACCAGTGTGGCACAAATAAATCTTGTTTTGTGATCACAATTCCTATTATATTTAATGCTTATTTATTCAACCTGTTCATGTCTGTTTGAATGATTTCTTTCGGTGTTACTCCCAGCGGCCCACGCGCAGCGAAAGCCGAAAAAGAAACTGCTATTCTTTTTTTTTTGTTCGGTGTTATTCGTCCCCTACACAACACCAATCGATGTACACATAAATCGAGTTGTTATACAGTTACATCGATTACGAAAGATTGGATCGAGTTGCGATTCTGAGGTATTCGGGTGGTTCAGTTTTCAGTAAGTGGGTAACTAGGTGTGTGTTTAGCGTGGTAAATTGCTATTGTTTTGGGTAAAACGTACAGGTAATTTTTATGAATAGTTCAGTTGATTTGAGAGCGAAGACTCCACTATAGTAAATTGATATCGTAAACGGCTTGGCCGAGATTGTTACAATGTATTGTAATTGTTACATCTGCACGATTATTCTATATTATCGTGAGGTGTATGAGAATCGTTTCATGTTATGAGGAACAACAGTTAAACCGCCATCGTTTATGTGATGTAGATCCAAAAGTTCGTGTGCATCACCCATAGCTGCTATAGGTACTTGAACGACTTAAAGTGTACTTCCAAAATAATTATCGAAATCGCTGTTCAATAAGAATTTCGGATTGAAAGTTTTCATAGGTAAATGCACACTGCACTATGATGCCTTCTAGTGCTACCCAAACCCAACATATTCTAATACCTTCGTTATAAAATCCTTTAAGTTTAGATAGCAAGCAAAAAACGATAACCCGATACATTTCTCGTTTCTCGTAAATATATTAATGATCGATCAGGTTTGATGCCTAGTCAAACCAGTCGCAAGCAACTTTATGGAGACGTGGCGTAACACACGGAAACTAGGCTGTTAAAGATTAAGATGATTGATATCGTTAATCGATCATCGATGATCAAAGAAAGTCATAAAATCGTCACTTAGATCCATAAAGTCATAATTGGTTAGTGCATTTTTGGCGCTAAAAGAATAATCTCCAATTAAATTGTACATAAAAACTACAATTGTCTAAACTAATAAAATGCTCCACGTGTTGTTATAAAATCCTTATTACTTTTAATTGACGTTCAGTTTTAGTGGTGTGTGTCATGCAGGTATGTAACTTAATTGTACCAATCAAGAAATTTCTTTCCACAAATTCTGGACTATGTAAATAAGGGTTTCCTACTAGTTTATTAATTTTATTAATATATGAAAGAAGCATTACCCAATTTCAAGTAGAAGGGAAAGGGTCTTGTGTTACTCTCAACTAATATGAGCCAATCGAATTAAGTTATGATCCTACTCCTAGACTAGCTGCCACCTGGTATGACTTAAGTGGTACTTAATTACATTTATTACATATGCCACAGCTTTCGTGTGAAAGCAGTTAACGTTGCTTTTGATCGGATTAATATTGAAGATAAGACAAACGATATTCATAATGTAGAATATATAATAGAACAATCACACGACTTCGATAAAGATGAAACAGAAGATACACATTCCTCTTTTGCGACAATATTACTTTAATAAACAGTCCGCACTCATTCCTGTCTACCCAATCGATAAGGGCAAACGATTGGATTTGTTTAATAACATAATTTGTGACTCAATGCTTGACAGATTTACATTATTAGTCGTTTTGTCTACCATCATTACAGCTGCTCCAACCAACAAAATTACTTTACCGCTTGCGGTCATCCCTGAATCAGGTTCTCTTCTATACAACTTTTAGCACACTTGCCAGATTTTACTGCTTTGACATCAACTGAGTCTTTACAATCGTCGTCCTAAACGTTTGAACCCTATTCCTGTTAATTTCATGACGTAACTGTCGTACCACCAAAATTATTGTCCAATAAGTGAGTCACGTGGACCGGTTCCCACACCCACTGGGCGCCTACGCAGCGCACTGAAACGTTGACATCACTTATGCAAGGGTTGTTGAGTTCCACTTGTTCTTGATTGGTTTCTTTATGTTCATTAATTATCGTTGGATTCATGCTGATTAATGTTTTTAAGCATATCTCTGTTTCCTTCTCGTTCTTTACATTAACTTCAACCACCATATTTTCCAAAGGTTTTCTACAGTAGCTGTATGTAAGCACAATTCCTTTACAATCACTAAATTGACTTTTACATCAGTCAGCAGCTGACTAAATTTTATTACAGGAAAACCTAGTTATAGTAACCCTTTTTAAATGTCGGAATCAAATTCGATATATTAAAGTCGTTCACTACCAAAGAACAATGAGGCGATCCTTTATTCTGCATTCTGTTTCCATATTATCAATTAATGACAACCTATGGTTACATTCCTTGGTCTGTCTCGACATGTTCCCTATACTATGGTTAATGTGATTTTGCGTATACTATAATTTTATTCATGGCTTATTTATTTTTTCCATTATAAAGAAACAATTGCCTCATGGGTCTGTCATCTACGTATGGGTCTTATTGTTCTTACATATTAACTTACGCCTTATCTTAGTATTTTTATCTTTCTACGTACGTGTATATCTATCTCTATATCGAGATGATTTGGTTCTGGTTATAATTATTGAATATATGTGTGACATTCACTTCTATTCTCTTTAAGTTTGTATTGTTTGCGATGCTATTCATTACACGTAATTCAACGGTTGATTAAATGAAACCAAATGCTGTATTTTCTACTATTCAGTCCAACATTAATCCAAGAATTGAATTACAAGAAAGTATCGGTAATCAAATATACAGACCGCAATCAATAGTTTTCAATTTCAGTGTCCATTTTTGTTTAGCCCGACATATCGACCACAACAATAAGCTATCCAAACAAATATTTAATTGGTATTGCTAATTGCTGACTCGGTTCTATTGTTCCCTTGGCGATTCTTTCTCACAATTGCCATTGTGGTTAAACAATGTTGGGAGCTGACCTTAAGGATCATGATGCAACGACTTTTTGTTGCTGTAGGAAGCGATGACTTCTTAGAACGGTGCCTTTCGATTTAGGTTCTGATTATTGAGAACATTGTCGTATCTTATTAGTGAGAATCTTGTGCCGTGTCTGATTTTGTGATTGTCTTTTGTTGCTTCGGTTGTTCATGTGATTTGTTTAAGATTATACGAGTTCTCAGGTTAAGGAACGAAACATGACGCCACCACTAACCCTTGTTTATGTGTACAACTATCTTCATCAGCAATAAAAATCTTTTAATGTGTTAAAACTATCACTGACTCAACTAGTCACTGCTTTCTCACCTTGTTTTACTTTTAATGATTATTTTATCGTTCTATCTATAACTCATTTAATTTATTGTTTCAGATGTACGAGAAGGAAGCATAATTTGAGTAATGCGAACACTTCGGTGTCATAATTTCTGCGTAAGTACAATTTTATGTAACATCCATTATATGCGGTTGTCGATTCGTTTTCAATTCGACACGCGTAGTTAACGGGTTTGAAACTGGTGGTTACTGCTTGATCTATGTTGATGGCAGCAAAAAGATAAGCTGGTTTAGAACTTCAAGTTGTATGAAAAATGTGTGTGCGTAAATTTTTCATGCGACTGCTTTTTTGTCTAATCAGTGAGTGTACGACTCAATTAAATGGGGTTCATTATGTGATTGATGTGTCATTAATATTGGAAGTGCTTCTAAAATGGTGTATGAAAATCCTATTAGGGTTCAGAACATTCTATTCCACCAACACGTAAGGACATCGCTCGAAAGCTTCTTTTTTAATCTTTTCTGTGAAATGCAGATAGTTTAATGTAGAAATCTCACGCACTGACAAATTGGGCAATCTGATAGGTACCATAGATTTGGAAAAAGATTAGTCCTATCGAAATACCTATAAGTAAGTAGGTAAATTACTTCACTTATTGTAACTTGAGACTTTTTATTCGTTCTAATCATGATATTTGTAAAAAAACATCAGAGATGAAGGCGGTCTGATGTAATATTTTACGTCAATTTATTTTTGAAATCAAGTTATATTGCGTTTAGGTTATGACCATGAAATTCGATGAAGTCAGATCTGTAAAGATTATTCGGGATTGAGTATTAAGATGTTAAGGTACGACATTGATTTTGACTTTTATGATAATATTTATTAAATTTATTATAGATACCGCCTTTACGGCCGCGTAGCTTCGAGGCGGCTTTTGTCATAATTATATTTTTATTTACATTTATATAAAATTGTGGCATTACAAATAAATAAACATCTTATTTATAGCAGTGTCGCGCAGTACGTATTTAACGGAGTTAAAATCCAAATTAAGTAAATATGCGTCGACATAATTAAAGTAGGTGATTGGTTGGTATTTATGACCTATAAATATTCTTAAATAATCTCCCTTAATTACTGCCATCCGCTCATTAATTTAATGGTTCCTGTTAACCTAATATTATCTCCATATAAATAATTAGTTTTGATCGTTAATAACCAGTAAGTTATTGTTAAGTTGGCCCATACCTTCTAATATAATGTCACGATATCGTGACGATCTCGTAATCGTATAGATAAATTGTTCAATGATATATTGCTGTGATATTTCCAACGTAGCTAAGAACTATCTATGCACGTAGGGTAAGTAATGTTATAATTGGTATAATTTATGTTGTAATAAATGTATAGGCTTAGGTTAGGATATCTAATCAGGCATATAAGAATATCTCGATAGAAAAAGAGTAATCAGATCAGGAGCAAGACAAAGAAATGTTGGATTTTTGTACTCAAAGACTGACATATGCAGAGGAGCGGTGTCAAAGACTTGACAGCTCAGCACGTGAGCTCGAAGTCGATATACCAGAGCAACTTGCATATATATCTCTTGCTGACTGTGCAGTAACGACCCATCCTAAGCAGAATGGTAGGTAGCCTTACTGCGCCATGCAATACCATTACGTAGGACCTTTGATTAGCTAAGAAAGCGGTTGCAGTCTTTGCATTGGCTAACGCACTATCAAATACCTTATCGGCCTCAGCTTCTTCGAAATCAGATACAAATGCAACCAATTATACGCGATTAGAATTCTTTTAAGCAATATAAAATGCAACAGAAGTACTGTTAAGCAATAATTGTTTGCAAAACTTGTTTAACAAGAAATTCCGCTCTAGTTTAAGATTAATCTTTGGCTATAAAACTGCTGGTTTTATTGATCAGTTGGTTTGTGCAAGTGAAAACATTATCAGGGCACTCATACAAATTGTCTTTAACGATCATATGTTTGAATTTATGATGTTTTGTCTGCTTTCGTAACTAGCTGTTACTTGCAGTTTCAATTCGAGTTCTCCCTATACAGATTTTTATGGAGTAATAGAGTCACACATTTTTGTTTCTTTTGACAATTCTTCCCTTGAACTTCTCCAGTTTTTCAAGATCTCCATATGTGAACTGCATATTGTATCTTAATTTGTATATATGGTTTGCACTTTATTCAGCAGCAGAACCCTATCATTTTCTAAGCGTAGTTCTGGAGTCCAAAATATAGACATGCTCTTGTTTTAGCATTTGCATTTACTACATAGCATTTTATTATTGCGTTTACAAAATTATTATGGTACCTACTGCCTATATATATATCCTCGCAATAGTAAACCTTCATATTGCGATTCCTTATCCTGTGTTACAAGTCTAGAAACGATAGAGACATAACATTAAAATATCGACTATATTAGTGAACTTCGCGAAAATAATATCAGCACTTTATTCAACAATTTTATTACAACTTTACTTTATCGTAATTCGATTCAAATGCAATCGCATAGCGAAATCGATTCATTAGAACGACGCCCACCTACGTCGATCGAAAATCGCTTATTGTGTTGTAATATCGTAATTATGGTAACAATTTGTTAAGTAAACTATATTTTGCATCAATTTAGATAATACTGCTGAGCGTTCTTAGCGTGACCATGACTGGAGGGAGAATTTATTATCATTCGGCAAATAGCTTGCGATTAAACTTTATAATTTTATGCCGTTTAGTTTAATGGCGATTTTGTTAATATTTCTCGAGTATCATTTTATTGTACCACCACAGTTTCACAAGTCCTGTGAAACTATAGCTTAATTTACCTTTGAATGTATTGTTAATCAACTCAGTCTATAGCAGTCCACTGCTGCCTCTCCCAGGCTACGCCACAAAACGGGTCCTCCGCCTTTCGCATCCACCTCCTCATCATGCTCCACCATTTTAAAGTTACTGGTCCATCTAGCTGGCGGGCATCCCACACTACGCTTGCCGGTACGTGTTTTCGTCTCCAGGACTCTTCTACTCCACCAGCCATCGGTGCTTCGACAAACAAGGCCAGCCCACTGCCACCCTTGTTAATACCCTTAATTTAATATTAAACATATTTTGCAATAGGTCCTATTGGACCTATTGCAAAATATGTTTAATATTAAATTATACAAATATACTTGGGAAACTGGGCTATTGCCCAGTTTCCCAAGTATATTTGTATGTGTTTTTATTATCATTAACTAAACATTTCAGCATAGCTCTCAGCCTCTTGAGTAAAGCAATCTACTATCATAATATTATGACTGCAGATGGCCGGATGTTAGCGATTATCTAGCCATCAAACTAAACTTGACGATGCTTCTCGGTTCTTGATGAGCACCTGTATGACTTCACAAACGTATGTATTAGAAGGACCACAATGTGGATTTTAGACCAGGACGGGATGTAAGTAAAAAATAATAACTTTTGGCAATTTTAGGGTGCTGTTTTAAACTACTTACATAGAGTTAAAAGAAGCATACCTGTAAGTATATAAAAACAGATTTTGATCAGTTCAAATCTATTTTTATATACTTACAGATTGTTTTTTTTAGAAAGTGGTGCCATTGTAAACCGGCCGCAAAATGACGGCTATCATGAAAAATCATAATTTTCCCCGTTGTTTTGGTTCAATGCGATGTAAATAAAAGCTGTAGGTATAATGGACAATCGACATTAATGACGGCACCAAGCTTAGGCTGGATCTTAACTTAATTATCGCTCTATAACATAATAATCACATTCACTTTTATCATAATGATGAAGCTATAATCCATGACCTACAGTACGTTTCGGATCTGCTAATTCAAATGATTGATCAACAGACGGACAAAAGTATGACCTTTCATATTAAGTTTTGTGAAGGTTCAATTAAATAAATTGGATTGATAGATAGGTGGTTTACCTAATGAATTATTTTTGCAATTGATTTCGAAACGGTCAGGTTAAGAGGCGTTGCGTTAAGTGCTGTATTTACAATATGTTTGTTTGTGTCGCAATCTATTTAATTAAAAGTTTCTACGATTGCAACTTTGGATGAGGCGTTTACATTTATGTTGTATAGACTGAACAAATAATATGTTACTGTGTTATCTTTGCTGTTGGAATACTTGACAACTTCATTTTTGAAACGATTATTTGCATGAAATGAGAACCGTATATTAGTTAATTTTATGCCATGCTGTAATTATTTTTTTATATTTTGTTATCTGTCCTACCGGCTCTATAAAAAAAAAAATTGCTTCGAAACGTAAGACAGGTAGAATGTAGCCAGACAAGGTTAAATAAACATCACATGTATATCTATGAACTAGCACTAGACATTAGAAATAATATAAACAAATATGAGACGCTAAAAAGTACAAGACTTGCCAGTACGCTTCGTGCAATACGCTATAGAACGTTTATGTTTGACAAGAGTGCATTTTGTATGGGCCCTAAAATATATAATAAATTACCTGATAATATAAAAGAAGTAAATAATTTTATATCATTTAAGACTTATTTCATTAATAAAGCTTATTATAACGTTAATGATTATTTAAATGATAAATGTAATTACATTTTTAAGTTAAGAAATAATAATAAAATTATATTATAAATTAATGTCGTAAATACCCCCATAATTATATTTGCTATAGATAAATGTATGATTAATATTTGCACACCTATAAAGGTAGGATATGGTTAAAGATCTTCAGTTTTATGTGTCATCTCATGTACCTACCCATATTCAAGCAAATAAATGATTTGAATTTGAAACAAAAGAGAAGTAGAGCTTCCAATTCCAGTTTCCAATATCTACGGATGGTAATAAACTTGAACTCCTCATTTTATTTTATATAATTTTATGGTTAGGTATAAACAAAGGAAGCGCGCGCACCTGTCTTCCGTACGCGGTGCGTTTGCGCAGACCAGCTGTTTGATTGCCAGCGTAAAAAATAAAAGGGTTGCTGTTAAAAAAATATTACGAGGATAAAGCCGATTAAGTGCTGAGATGAAGTTGTTATAAGTTCCGTAGAGAAGTTTATTGGCTTTTTTATGGAGTTGCAAACTGTTTTGTTCTTTTTGAAACCTTAACAAATCATTTTATAAAAGCTACGCACTGCACACATATGTGGGCATAAGTTACGAAATTCGATACGACCATGAAATAAAATTGTTTCAGAAACGGTCGCGCAACATGTTTTGCGATCTCAAATTGTGGTCTAGTGCAAGTGCGGACAAGTCTGTAGTCTGTTTTCATAATATAATTGTCTCCTCGTTATATTTCCATAAGCTTTGATCTTTTACTTACCTCCCACTCGTTCATAATCAAATTCCTGGTATAATGAAGCTGTTTGCTTGTACATTTTCAGCTGACTGTATTTGGTAAGCTTTACTTTTGGACCTCATGTATTTTTTATCAGTCGCTGGAAAGATGGTGTTGGGCAATTGTATATATATAGTATATTATTTTGATGGAAGGTGGTAAGTATCATATTTATAAGTATGAGATGTTCTGTGACAGGAAAATTTATATACTTCATTGGGGCTGTAATGCTAAGTTTCAGGAGCTATGAACACCTATGTGATTTTTATTACAGAAGAAATACGAGCAAAGCCTTTTTCAGACTATCCCATACATTACCTTTTGATATCAAATCGAATCAGTTTAATAGCTTTAATATACCTTCTAAAGCTAAATCATTTCCGAACAGATTACGATATAGGTGCACGGTACACATTATTGCCTTTAATTTCATAGTAGGTACTTCAAATAAGCAAGTACCGCTCGCACCCAACACGGCCTTTGCGTTTCGTCACAGCCACATTCCTGAGCCTCGGATCTAGTATAGGGCTGACAAGTAATCTAGGAAAATGTCCATTTCAATGTTGAAATGCCTTGAAAAGCTAAACAATGTGGGTGAATAATGGCTATAAATCACGGGACATCAAGACGTTGGGCGTTAACATGGAGAAAACGAAAACGTGCAGTAATTCGAATTGAAAAGTTCGTTAGGAGGTATTTTACAACACTCTATATGATCCCCAAAACCTATATATAGTACCTCTGTTAGCTGATGGTCAATGAGGATATGAATACTGACAACTAAGAAGTTATTAGTCTGGTTGTCATGTTGAGTAATTGCAAATCCCTCGTTAGTCTTAGTCTGAAAAACCCTCCTACTTTACCAATACAATATACTTGTGATGTAAGTATATTGTATTGGTAAAGTCACAGCAGACGGCAGTGACAGCTGTCACTGGTGAGAAAAGATTGCATCTGTTAGCAATTATCTCCCTTCCTTACGCTGGCGACTTTCTGCGGGTTTATGTGTGTCTTCCATGTTTAATCCTCTAACCGCTTCTTACGACAGTAACGGGAAGTGACAGGGAGGTCAAATTCTAGCAAGACGGTTATACAATATATTATACCTTCACGTGGGTCAGCCCTAATCTAGCGTCGAGTTGTCTCAGCATGCCGACAAACATGTTGATTTATGTAGCGTGTTATTCTAGTTTTGGGAACTTCCAATTAAAGCAAGACGAATTAGTACAAAAGATTTAAGGTGCGCTTCGACTGTAAATAAAACGTGTGGTTGTTTTGTCGATGTGGTATGCGGAATGATTGATATATCACATTTTAAGAGCATGTTTGGAGGAACTACATATTAAGTAAGTAATTGGAGATATGAATACAGCGTTTTAGGCCTAATTATTATTTATTGCTGTGTAATACCTGGATATGAGTTTGAAGAAAAATGAAAAGGTGGAAATAGAATAGGACTGTGTATTTAAATTCGACTTTTCATAACTTATGTTTCCAGAGTATCATGAGTGATTAGTTCTTCTATGTGTTGCATGTTACGTTCCTGTCCTGGTAATTGAAACTCATAGTTCAAAAACGAATTAACCTACCTACCTACGCATTTCTGGGCCTTGCTTATCGGGGAAACCTGCTGTCCAAGCTATAAAGTACCAACGTAAGTTAGTTTCACACCCACGACGACCTGCAGGTCGTTTAATTAGGAAGTGAGTATTAGGAAGTCACTGCTTTGACGTATGAACTTTGCACACTCACTGACAGCTGGTCTAATTAACACATTGACCCACGCTATTGCAGAAATAAACTTCAAGCAATAATTCCTTTTCAAAAACTATTCTTAATTCGAAAACGACCACAAATGCAACAAAAAAAATATAACAACGAGAAGCTACGATCACTTTTTGCATACAAAAAGAAGTGTATCGAAGTCGGTTCGCTCTATTTCATGTGAGTTTCATCCGAAATGGGGCGAAAGCGAAAATCTAAGTGATTGTAGGGTTGACTCTTTAGAAATGATCGAAATTACGGCACATATTTTGACATAATCGGTTTTTTGATCGCATTTTCATTAGGCGACAGTAGGGAGCTACTAAAATAGGTGCGAGGGATACTTTGAATCAAAAGGAAGTGAACGAGACTGACGGCGGATAGGGGTGAATATAACTGAAAAAAAAATTAATTAAAATGCAACTTATTACGCACCCTCTCGATAATCTAAAGCTGGCACCTATGAAAATAGAGAAAGAGGCTCACGGAGTGCATGTGGCCTCATTACTAAGAACCGCGTTTACGTTTGAATATGACATAAATAAGGTTTCTATCAGAATCAGACTACATAGGAAATAGGAATTACCAGATTAGGTTTCGTGGTCGTGAAAGGTAATCTCGCCTACCGCTAAATGTAATTATGTTATGACGTTAATATTTTATGTTTTGTTCATTTCCTTTGCAAATAGAACGTAACGTGGTTAAATTGGTCAATTATATTATTATATGAACTATCTATCTATGATATTAAAAATAAATAATATAGTCCTGCTACCAGGGTCCGCACCAGAATATTTTTTTTTATCTGTGTTTTCAACTAGCGTTTTGTCAGTTCCTGGTACACACGAGAACAGAATAATAAGAGATTAACTTTATGCCAGTAAAATTGTGTTGGTTGTTTCAAATATTTAGATGATGGGGTAGCCCAATCGAAAACCTTCAATATTTTTTTGGCCCAAGTTACGCAAAAACTAAAAAACATTTAAAAACTAAAATTAGCTTTTATGGACATGTGGTGAAAAATTAGACCCTCCACTGCGGCCCTACCTTTGCTTCACAGGTGAAAGGAAATTATTAGTAAAATTATCCTTTACAAAAGCTATATCTCTCAAATTACAACAGTTAACGAACCTTGCTACATTAATTGCCGCTAAATTGCTAATTAACTGTTCTTAAGATTAGCATAATGTCTAATGAACTTTACTAATTCTAATATTGTTCTACAGTCATGTTTAATTACGAATACCTACTATTAATGAAATATTGTTAGACAGCCTTTGTGTAGCGTTTTGACCTCTTGACCAAAATATAGATGTTTTTTTGTGTGTCGAGGAATGACCACAATGTTGTTCTTGTCGATGTCGATCGTTTATCAGTTATCTTATTTGAAATGACTGGCAAAAAGGAACGTATGTTTTTTTTATAATCATTCAGTATATTTTTATGAGGATCGATTTGACAGTCGCTAAATTCTTATTCGATTATTGAATACTTATTTAAAAGATCCAATATATATATGAATAAATTAAAGCCATATTATGACTCATTTTTGAAGAGTGTCTCTTTCGGATGGGTATCTTGCAGTCGCGCTGCGAGCTTGATCAGTAACATGTAATAAAAATTATACTAAGTATACTTATTGATATCTTGTATACATACGGATGCACAATGATCAATGATTAATATGGCTAATGTAAAATAATAATTTAAATGAACGAAAGTGATCAAAACAATTACTTTTTGTACTTAAATAAAATAGCTTTTGAAATCACTATAAGTAATTCATATTTGTCTATAAAATTCAGTAAAACAAAACTTGTAATCAAAAGTTAATATTTTTGTTATTGAAAATTTATGACTAGCCGTTTCTAAATGAAAGGGGAAGATTAAGATAATATGTTAATTATATATTACGAAACAACGGCGACGGCGTTGGACGACGCAGCAAAATTATTTTCGTGCTTTTCAATTTGTCTAGATGTGACCAAGCTCTGTCAAGCGTTGTTTATTTTCCTAATTTTAATAGGCATAATTATAAGACATCGAAAGTGAATTTATAATTTCAAACTTACTGTTTATATTGCTACCAAAAAAATTATGAATTTTTTGATTCATGTTAATGAGTAGGAATTGATAGGTATTTTCGGTTTTACCTAATACTATAACAATCTATACCGTCCTTTTATAGTTAATTTACTTCTGATAGCAACCAAAAAGCAATCTTATTTTAGCAAAAACAAAGATCATTGTGATGCAGAGCCAGAGATAAAATCACTGTGGAAGGAATAAATATAATAGTGGTACTGTTTGACGCAAACCGAAGACTTTTTATGGGTGTTGTGCAAAATTAGTATTATTCCAAGCTGACTTTTATTGAGATGTAAAGTGGGACGAGTCCCTGCTGGGGTTGCGGGTTTGTCCGAAAGGGATATCGCGGCCCCGGCACACAGGCAACGGAAGGAACATGGATGGGTTTTAGTCAGTAAAAGTCTGACACACCCTCTCGCTCTGCCCAGAGCGGGAGAAGTCATTTGATGAATTCCCACCCTCAAAAAAAAAAAAGTGGGACGACTCGAGAATGTGTCTAGAGAGCTGTTAGGATCTTCCTAATGATTGAAAGTTCATATGTACACAAACTAAGCCTTCGTTTTCTTACAAAAATGAGAGATATGGGTAGTACGTATATTCGGTAATAATAGTTCAGCTAAATTCCTTTCGTCAAATCTCAGGTATGGATTATGCATATCCAAGTGTAGGAATCTAGTTCTAACCCTATTTAGCGAATACTTGACGCGTATAGAATTACATTACAGTTTTGGGTCGACCCTTTCTAAATATTTTGCCGATTCAATAAACAAATACCAAGAACACTTTTTGATTTATTGTTTTAGTAAGTTTCAATTAAATTAAATTATTAATCAACGGATATGACTGTAGGCGGCTCTAGATTTGGAATTGCTTGCAGCAGTAACGCGAGTTTAAATGCATTAACGATGGCCGATTGTAAAATGAAAACAAATCCCATTATTTGATTGCTCTACTTATTCGATTGTTGATTGTGGACGGCTAATAAAACAATCGAGTGCTCAGAAATAGCTGCGATTTGCTTAACTAAACAATGGGAATGGAATCATCGATTGTCGAATAAAATGAATCTGATTGGTGGTGCGTCAATTTGAGTTAATTCAATTATAGTAACAGCTATTCAATTGTTTGTTTTGGATTGTAAATTGTTTGGTATGATTTGTTTGTAAATGGTCTTTGGTGAAATGTTTGTAGTTAAGTAGAAATTGTTTCTATATTATACATTTATAAAACAGCAACTAGTTTAAAAACAATTTGGTAAATGCTAGGTTTATGTTGGATCATAATAAAAATCGGCCAAGTACGAGTCCGAATCGCACACGAAGGATTTCGCACCGTATTAAGTTCGAGCAAAGAACGCTGAAATAAACACGTTTCCTGTATCTTTACCCCCTTAATGATTAACTTTATAAATGTTTGTTATATCGGTAATAGAAATGCACAATCTGCCAAAATTTCAACTGTCTGGTATTACGGTTTATGAGATACAGCCCGCTGACAGACGGACGAACGGACAGCAGAGGCCATAATTGGGTTCCGTTTGTCAGCCTACGGAACCCTAATAAAATGACTACAATGTAGAGGATTTGATCTTCAAGACAATGAAAGATTTAACGTGTTGCCTGCTGCAAACTTTCTTTGGAATTATTTTAGAAGAGCATATAATGCTCTATTTTCTGTTTTTCTTTAAATACTTGAACTGAATACCAGGTGTAGGTACATGCAAACTTTAAAGTTTCTATCTCCTTATTCATGTATCGTTCCATCAGCATTACTTACATTATTAGCAGTACACAATGTAATACTAATTGTAATCTAAAGCTTGATCTATCGTCTATGAAATGTTACGCTAATCTGTTCACTCGTTTACGACTTACGAGTAGTTAATGGTAGTCGAGTAAGCTTTAGTTACGCTTAATTATCTGGATACCGAGTATTTTACAGATTAGTCGATTTAGATCATCGATTAAGAATAGCATATCAAATAAACTGAAAGTCGGAATATTTATTTCCTCAATAGAACCTGCCGTTATTGCGCTTTATTTTGACGACGAGTTCAAATAACTTCAATTCAGAATTAATATTTTGAACGCGCGTATAATATCTCTACGCCACAAATACGAGTATAACATGCAGCTCGAACCAGTCTGATAAAGTAACGATCGCATAATTTTGCCAACCATCTTCCTTAGTCACGCATGTTACGTAAAAAAGACAATATTATGGAAAATAATTATAATTCGCATATTCGAAGCGTGAGATAAAGCCATGGTCTACAGGTATGCTTTGCGTGCGAATGCGAGGCCACACAATCGCCTCTTTCTCAAAGACCTGAACGGAAAGAGCTTGATTTATTATTTCAGGTGAGCTTGCAACTACTAGCGAATGTGATAAGGTAATAAGGCTTAAATAGATGGGGAAGACGAAAGAAACAATTAATGGATTGTAGAAGATTTGGAAGAAAGTCGGTGAAAACTGAGATGACCGCCGATAGAAATGTATGGTGGAATGTCGACCTCAACTAAATTGGAATAAGGACTAAGCAACTTGATATGAATAAGACCAGGTCATCAGGCCATTATGTTCTCATTGCTGGGACCCAGGCTTCTTCTCTGTGAGAGGGACTCCACCACGAGGGCCCAGTAGGGTAGGTGGAAAAGACCAGGGTAATAATTATAACTCTGAAGGTTTTGGACCTCTAGCGTCCAGCTTTCCTAAAAGTAGACACCCTATGTCGTTTCTCTATTGCCATGTAACCATGTTAGGGTCGGCGGCGGCGATCTCTCGCGTCCGGCCATGCCATGGTTCGGAGAGTGCATGGGAGGCCGTCACTTCCTTCTGCGAAGCAGTAATGCTCGCGAAGGGGGAGGCGGAATGCGTGAGGGAGAGGCAAGATTCGCGCCCGCGCGCTCCTAGTCGCCGCAGGAGACGCCACGGGCGTCGGGAGTCGCAAGCCGACTTCCGGCCACCGTAGGCGCGGGCTTGCGGACGGTGAGCGATGGGTAGCTCGCCGTCCGATAAGGACCAGGCCCGGGTCGACGGCGCGTTGTGTTCCACGCGCGCCTCAAAGAGATGTCAGCACAAACTGACGGAGTCCGGTAGGGCCAATGCCTGCCAGGATTGCGAGTTTGTCCAAAAGGGATATCGCGGTCCCGGCATACAGGTAACGGAAGGAACACGGATGGGTTTTAGTCAGTAAAAGTCTGACACGCCCTTCCGCTCCGTCCAGAGCGTTAGCGCTAGGGCGTTAGTTATTTGATAATTTCCCACCCAAAAAAAATTAAATAAAAAAGGGTCTCTTAGATCGGTTGTTTTCAGCTTCAACTCAGCCTATCGCAGTCCACTGCTCGGCATAGTCTTCTCCCAGGCTTCGCCACAACACCCTGGCCTCCACCTTCCGCATCCAGTCTTTTCCAGGCACCTTCTTAAGGTCGTCGGTCGATCTAGCTGGGGGGCGTCCCACACTACGCTTGCCGACTACGTTTCGTCACTACGTTTTCAGCTTATTTTCCTGTAAAGAGACACCTAATACAAAAGTACTCATTTACCACCAAATTGAAGATATCCGACAGCATAAAGTACGTTTCGGAAGCCGCCTATTATACAAATGCACGTTTCCAATTCCAACGACTGAAGTTACAAGTATTACAACATTCTTAAGTTAAATAATTACGGCGATTTTCTCTTATGACGTAAGCAGAACATGCAAATATCTTCCTGCCGCTTGTAGATAACTGTTTAGACGAGTATCTGTTTAAAGTTTACCGTTACACATTTTTGTTTGTGGCTTTAGAATTTTTGTACATTTATTTAAATGTTGGATTCGTCTACATCGCGCCTGTTTTCCTGGAAGGATTGGACAGAAGTGTGGGTACCCATATAGCACACACTCATTTCGTCAGTTACACACGGGTCACACTATCGCGTCCTAGAAGGAATAAGTCGAATTAAAAATCACCCAGTGTGTTTAAATCCCATAGAATACTTTAGTAAATATAATATAACTTGCTGTGCCCCGCGGTTTCACCCTCATAAGTCTCGATCCCGTAAGAATAACGGGATGAAAAGTACCCTTTGTCCTAGCCCAGGTCATGGTCTACACATGTACCAAATTTCATTGAAATCCGTACAGCCGTTTTTGCGTGAAAGCGTAACAAACAAACAAACAAACTCGCTTTGGCATTTATAATATTATAAGTAGTTAGGTTAACCATCAACTTAGCACAAATCCAGACGGAGCTACTACTGAGAAATTCCAGAGTAGTTTTCCATGTTGGTCTGACAAGCATATTGATATGCGTTTAAATAATCAAGCTAGACTTGATAGCTGAAGCTCGAAGCTAGCGATGATAGTCATACTAAACAACGTCAGCTATGAAACTCAAATCTGAATCGTAAAAAAACACTTTTCATACATACATCGAAATTGTCCGTCTACTGACTTGTTTAAGAAATCGTTAAGTTTTAATACAAAATCTAACTTAGTGCGTTGGCAGACGGGATACCGGTGGCCGATTTTTTGTAGGAGCTACATGAACAGTAGATATCAAATGTATCAACGCACACGTCCTACAAAACGTAGGTCATACAAAACATACGTCTGACCGATTGAAAGAATTATAAAAAGTATGCTGGCGGTACGAGCGTGCTTAACCTTTACTTGTAAGTTCTAAATATTGTATTTAAACTTAGTAACGATTATAACAGAATAAATAGCCATTAAAATACCGTTCTCACGTTTCAGGCTGTATAAACAAACGCCCTGTCTTTGCAGATACTATTGACAATAAAATATGTTCCAAAGATTTAGCTTTGACTGATTTTAAGGTTAGGATAGGACAGCATTCCCAACTGTGTTACCAGTTCAAAATATTTAAAATTATAATTGAGACGATTGTTTATTTAGTTGATAAACAGGTCTTTTTCCAATGAGTTAATTTATTTTTGAAGTAGGCAATGCTTGCCAAAGCTTGCTTTACCGGGATAGGACTTAGATAACCATTTGGGCGTTTTGGGGGACTGTCTCATGTAATTTTGACGTTCGAAAAGTGCTGATTCTCAGCCTAGTTTGAATAAATGGCTTTTGAATTTTGAATTTCGAAAACCTAAAAAAATGTGGCAAAACTTAAGCGAAAACAAACTTAACAGCGTAAAAGGTAACAGTCGCAGTATGACACTACACAATGTTCCATTTCCTTCGCTTAGCGTGCTAATAGTGTGGCTCAACCCGTCTATCGATATCGAGGTCAGAAGTATTAGCACTTATTATCGACATACTCGTACACGCCCACCCAACTTCCTATAGAAAGCTTAAACAAATACATGAAAGGGAAGCCTCTAATGAAGCTATTGACAATTAATGACACGTTTATGACCCTCATATAAGAACAGGTTATAATCACTGTTTTGGGAGTTGCATTAATAAAAATAAACAAGATTTATTGATAAAAGTGATCCAGTTTTGTGTTGAGGATTAAATAAAGTAATACAAAAGTTTAAAAACTGAAAAAAATCGCCTTATTTTCTTCAGATAATGATTAAGGGTTTTACGCTCGTTCGTGAAAACTAACATACTTTGAAACTTTCCGCTACTTACATTCTAAATAAAATAATGACTGACGCAGTAGCAAGACCCACGCACTACTTTTAGATCTTCAATCTTCAGATTAATCTCAAACATACAGATGGACATGGACATCGTTACATGGCTGCCTCATTTGATACAACAAGTAGTGATTACACTGTCGCCTTTATGTACCATGAACCAAATGAAAACAGCGCATTAAAGTATATTAGTTATTTATCGCCGCGTTAAAGGAGCTGGAAATCAGCTGGAAACTGGTTAATGTTTCCGTGGCCGACGGCCCAGCGATTTGTCACTACTCCTGTACTATTGCAATCATTAATCCCCAACACATTATTGCAGCCGTTCCAACCAGGAACGTACTTCTTGTTGACAGTGATTGGAGTTCCTTTCACGCGCACAGCGGAAAGAACATGACTTCGAGAACATCAAAGCTGCTACTTTGCAAACAAACAGACGGGCTTTTGAAAAGGGAGCGACGGTTAGATTGCATCACGTAAGTTATTAGACGCTATGATGAGGGGATATCGACTCTTACATAGCTCGACATGTACGCAGTAATACCTGTTCTCAACGGACATAAATCATAAAGCAAACACGGAAAACAATTAACAGAAAATAACGAACAATTTCACCCGACACGTGTTTAAAGATACCGATCTTCCAATCAGCTGTCAATTTGAAAAAAGTGTTGGCCTCAATTGCATTTTATCGATAATATTACGCAAATAAGGTGCATGGTCAACTGGCCACAGGAGAGGTAATTAAAGATTGCGATTGCATTAAATGATTATGATAATGAAGTTCAATCGTTCCATTCGTTTTCACAATATTTGCTATTCCTGCTTAGGATATATGCAGAGTTAATTAAAATCGTGGAGTTAATATTACACGCTTCAGAAAGTTTGTTCTGATTTAACATACATAAGTTCCATTCGGTTACGTCATAATTGCTTCGCAATTTCGATTATGCCACTGTAAAAGTGTTAATAACAATGTGTTAGCAAATTTATTATGTGTTGTAAAATGGGATCATTTATTGTTCTGTGCTATAATAAAAGCTATTACGTTGTAGTTATGCCATCCGCTGTGCAATTAACATTTCTCGTTAACATGTCCAGTTGCTTTAGTTCTTTATTAAGCCCAGTGTGTGCATTACAGTCGTTATTTAAATGCTAACAACGACTTAATTAAGGTTTTATTCGTATCATGATTGCTCAGTCGGCATCCATTGGCTGACTAACTACAAACGACAATCGATACACTGTGCTGTGAAATATTCTTGTTAAATTAATCTATAGTTTGTCTTTCTTGATGTTCGATCGATAACATCGTTAGAGTTATTTAAAACACTTGCACAGTTGCACCGCGTAGGTGAACGCCTCGTAACAGTGGAACAATAAATCGTCTGTCGAGTAACAACGACGAGACAAGATTATCGATAATTTTGACATGCAACACTAGACTTGTAATTTTTTATAAATACCAGCAAGTTTTACGAAATAAAAAGAAATTGGAAACTTTTTAATATTTATGTTCGCGAAACACCTGGCCACCTAGAATTCTACACTAAATACTCATAAATAAATTCTTATGTGATATTTTATAACTGGATAGTAACACTATATTTTACTGGTTCGATGCTCGGACAGTGTAGGAACTGGTTCTAGCAAATTATACATGTCTCTTTGTATCCGGTGCCTCTTCTTCGCTATAATTTATAGCATCTGCTTTCTAAACCCCACGGTTAGCTTCGTAGACGCTTATATGTTTTAATTCACTGCTGGCAAGCTGGATGTTTCTTTATAAATTTTAAAGAGCTGCATTGTGATTTTATTTGTAAGATGCTATCGTAAATTGGATGGAATAAAAGGCGTTTGCTGCGTTGAGAAACGAAACTTGGAAGTTTATTACAATATTCTAGGAAGTTATGTTGGTGGACGTGTTCTTTAATAGATTTTTATTCGTTTTTAAGAGTTGGTTGTATAGATTTACAAAGTTTGTAAATCTACACAACACTAATCTCGTATCTCTTTTACACGTGAATGTTAGTTTCTGATTAGACAATTACTCATTCCACTTAGGTAACTATGGAAAACGGAGTAAAATAACAAGAAGCCGTCTAATAAATCATTAAAGTTATCGCTTAAAATAAAAGACACTCAAAGACGATAACATAAACTATAAATCAGGCTCTAACCGCTTCATTCCAAGATGGCGGGAGAAATATAATTGCATACTACGCAACTTTGAAAAAAGAATACGCACAGTCGTCAAAAAACTAATTCTTAGTAAAGCCGTAGGCTACTGTCAGGCTACTATTTTAGCAGTAAAAAGTGGTCGCACAACCATTTTATCGCTACTTTAATCTCGTACCGAAAAGCATATTTTTTACACTGTAATATTTTATCATAGCGAAGTTATTTTATGTCTAGTGTGAGTCTGCACTAAAGTACGTGTGAGATTGTGCGTGTGATGAGTACTAAGCTTAAATGTGTTAAAGATTGGAAAATGTCAGTGCCCTCATATCTCTGTAAGTAGCAAAGCACGACTGTTTTATTAAAAGGTCGTTTCGAATTCGTAAGAAAGAATATCAGTATAAAAAGTGTTATGGTTGTATCCCTAAAAAAGCAGACTCTGTTGAATAAATGTAGTATTATAACAGTTTTTCTCATGAGACAAAAATCGCTTGTAAAAGACAGGTTTACAAAGGTTTTCATGCACTTTGTCACTTGATTGTGATTCGATATGTGTCCTGAATTCTGCCATGTAGTGGATTTGACATTTCATACTTAAAAATGAAATTTCTATTTCCTTAATTTCAAATATCAAGTTAATACAATAATTTAATTTTATTGGCGCAGCATTATTATTAGTATTAATTTTAGAACCAATTTACATAAAGCAATATGCTAAAAATGATATTAGCATAATATCTATATCACTGTTATAGAACGGTTTAAAAGCTTTAAGATTATTGTTACGTAAATAAAAGTGTTTTAATAGATTGATGACTTCGCAAATCAATTTGACGTATAAAATGTTTGACACAAACATTTCTATAACAGATTGACGTTGACAGGTTACGTCAGTTAATTATATGTACGTATTTAAATAACTAAATTTAATTACAACGTTTGGTTTGCTTAAAATTCTGTTTTCTTTTTTATAGTTTGATTTAAATTGGCGTTTGTATTAATTTTAATATTTTGTTAATCATTCATAATATTATTTGGAGTTTCCACTTTTTACGAGACTAATTAAGGGAAATATCAATTTACAAATTGGAAATTTAGATCGATTGGACTGTCCTATTTTAATACAGAGTACCCACATGATTAACAGTGGGAGAAAAATATGAAGAAAATCTTCCATTCTAAATTCGAATTCAAAAGGTAACCCAATTTTTCATTCACAGTTTTAACAGCCATAGCGAACCAATAACAGTTGTAAGTAACCAAATCGGCTATTAAACGTCCTATTAAATCTACAAAAGTGAGCCATAAACATCTATTAAATCCTATTATAAACTTTCTTACACTTTTTCCCATAAATCAATCAGAAAAAAAAGGGAAAAAGAAGTCTCAATTCCCAAGTCTATAAAACGTAAAAATATAGCACCTTTAATTATTATTGGTGCAGTAAAGACTCGCTGTCTAACGCGCAAAGCTTGCATTCTTTGCAACAAAATTACACGACGGTTCAGTACCTAATGGCGTATCCGTACCATAGGCTACCTGTTTCTTAGCATAATGACTGGCCTAACTGGAGCTTTGTGTTAAATAATGTTTAGGAATTCTCTGTACTTGTGAACTTGGCACGAATGGCTTCTTGTAACGTTTTAAGTTGTGATCGAATCGTAATTGACATAGTTTCTTTGTGTTATTTTGTTTCGAGTAACTTTAAACCTTTCTTTCTGTTGTAAATACGAAGGCCTTGTTACTGGGAGTTGTTTATTGGCTATAAATTTCAACAAATTCGCATATTTGTTTCTGCAAAGTGTTGTTCAAGACATTAAACCTTAGCTCAACATAATGAATGCCAAATATAGTTTCAGTACCAGAATGGCATAATAGTTATTTATTATATGCAGACTATCCTTTAAACAATAATAACTGTTGCATCATTTACCGTAGTCTTAAAGAAATGAGATACCACCACAGCCAATTTCATAGACACCGTCAATTTCCTTACTCCAGCAATTTCTTAAAGCGAAACAAAATACTTCACCTTGATCTATGTATACGTAGGTATTATAAACACAGCTTACACCTCAGTGCAAATCCCGTTTCTATCTTCACGTAATAACACTAATCCTGGCGACTAGAAAATACTCGAGCCGCACCCAACTATACATTGGCCACGAATTAAACTCTTAATTGCATGTACATTGCCGCTTTACATTCGCCCTGTGATATGTGGTTAGAGGCAAAATGTTAATGGATTGTTACCTTAAGAAGAAACTTTACAGTCGTGGTTCGCTTGTATCCTGGGAAAACGGGGCAGCCGTATCAGAATCCGTTTGACAGAACAATTGGGTTCAGTTAATATTCATGGGATCTGTCAATTATTTTCTCAACGGTTCAGCGTATCGCTATCTATATTAGAGGTTACGAATATTGGATGTTAATTGTGGAATTATTTAGTTCCAAAACGTGAACTTGTGTTAGGACATGGAATGTACCCGAATAATGTACATTTACATTTCAAATGGCTCTAGAATTCTCTTTAGCCGAATTAGCTCCCAACTAAGTCCATCAAAGCTTTGATTTTGCGAGTGACTGTTATAAACAATTAACGTCTGAACGTAAAACTTTAATTACCAAGCTTTCGCAGTATGTTGTTAACAATTTACAGGGAGATGTGACTGCCATTTACTTGACACGTCTGTAAACGCCTTTTACGACACCAACGAGATAAATAGGATAGGTGAGCTGTTTTTAGCTGACGCAAAAAGGCGTATGCTTTTCTTTATTAACACTGCAAAATCTTAATACCCATAAAAGAGTGTAATCGCCTCTACGTTAATTTACAACGCACTTATTCAGCTTAACCCGTTGATTGCTTGTTGTTGAAACTGTCAGTAAACTTGCTAACCATTAAAACGCGACAACGATAAATTTCTCATATTTTATGTCAACTTGCTTCCTATTTCATAAATCTGCGGATTACTACGGTCGGATAAAAGGAGCTTATTACCTATTTATGATGTTCGGTCATTACTTCCCCTTTGACATTTGGCGTCGTTTAGGATATTGTAGCAAACTTAACAATACCATCCATTATGAAAAAGACTTCTAAAGTGAACCTATGGACGTGGTAATAGGGTTTTATCAGCTTCATGTTCATCAGCAAGCGTATGTTTGGAAGTCCGCAAAGACGCGTCGCCTGACTGATGGTTATCCGATATCCATAAGATGGTATGGTAAATCGCCGTTGATGGTCAGGCGTGTTATTCAGTGTGCAGGATGAGTATATTATTATATGACTTTACTGTTGCTTTGATGACATGATTGTTAGTCGCTAGTCGTGATTTCTCAATAACAATGCATATATGTACATTAAAGTCCTGTTGCTTGATAATTTTATTAAAAGCAATAAAATGTATTAGCTTATTCATTAGACTCTTAGATGGTTCCTTTTCTCACCGATAGGTACGTCATAAGTAGATTATTAATCGATGTTGTTGCTGAATAGCAAAAGACGGCGAAAAACATTTCTTTTTTACTATATTCTGGTCGGCACATTATTAAAAAAATAGCATTGACACCTTGCATTTCATTCCAAATACAAGTACGCAGGTGCATTTTAAGCCAGCACGTTGCACGCCTATTCAAATGAAAAACTTAGCAACAAAAGTAAAGTCAGCACTGGATTTATTCTAAGAGGTTTCGGTCGCCATGTCGCGGTGATAACATCTAGATCGGATCTCATTGCGTGCCGATCCGATCTTCAAGCTCCTGCTTTAATGAGACCTGGTGATTCAGTCTCGTGGGAGTCGTTAGAAAATTGACCGTTTTTATCATACATACGACGACGTCACTTATGTAATAGTGTGCTTATTATGCACATACATCAGCATCACTTTATCTTTGATTAGAATTGTGTTTCCTGGATGGTTGTTTTCTGATGTGTCCGGTGTCTTTGGAATAACGGAATAGTAGTAAGTCAACAGTTTAGAAGGCTAGTTGGTCCTCAAGACATGCATGCCGTAAAAATAATAACAAGGTATATACATAAACATCATAGAGTGTGGTCATAGTGAAACTTCATTTCTTTAAAATACGTTTTTTTTTTGCATATTCTTTATATACCTAATTTGTTATCATTTAATTGTGCTTTTGTGTTGTGCTATTTCTTTTGTGTGCTAAATAAATTGTTTTACTATCTATACATAGTTATGCTTTAGATTATTTATAGTAACGGTCTTCCGAGGTCGTATGTTTAGCAGTGGACTATGGATATTCGTTAGGGTTATTACAATGGCAAGTATAGAATTGTTCGTTTATATTGGATCTCACAATGTAGTAAAAACCAAATATTATGAACTCGAATTAATCCGTGAAATTAGTTTTATTGTGGTTGGGCAATATTTGCTTAATCATTGTGATCAATTATTTTAGTGCTCAATATTTCAGACAGCCTTGAAAAAGATATGGACAATTGTAATCGTTACGTTGTTTGCTGGTATTTCAACTGTAGCCATGAAATTGATTTGATATTTATCATTATTGTAAGTTTTTTTTATTAACTATAGAAACTTGTCTCCACAGATACTCTATCCTTAACTTTTCATCGTACGATTGGGATATTATACCAAGTTCTTCATTAACCTATTCCTTCAAACCTATTATGATGTCTTTTTATTTTCCCTTTTATTAAACAGTTTTTTTTTAATAATACCTCCATGACTACTAACTACTACACAACTGTGATAATAATGAGAGTGCAATCCATTTCAATGTTAAGTAATACTTGCATATTGCATTCAAAAATTAATTTAGATTAAATAGTGTCCAAAAATCATTTTAATCAGCGTTTACTTTGAGTTTTTATCACGTCCGGCTTTGCAATCATTCTAATATCTATATCGTTATGTTAATCACATCTGCATCTTAGTATCTAACCGCATAATGAAATAATATTCAAATGAGGAATTAAACATTCAAGATTTTGTCGTTTCTGTGAATGTGTGCAACCTCACATATTGTTACAACATTTTTGAATGAATGTGTGCATTCAAAAATGTAGTAACAATATGTGAGGCTACTATAATAGTTTGATTATTAGTGATAAATTAAGAATTCATTCAGTTGCTTAAATGGTCAATGTCATTTTTGTATGGTGCAATTTGCAAGCCGATGTGAAATTCTTTTTGTTTTTATTTCGTTTAACGACGGGAAAGCTAGTATGATTTCTGTCTTAGATTTGTGGATGTAAGTGGTTCAGTTGTTCTTAGTTCTGATGAACGATTACTCATAATTTATTTCAGGGAAATGAACCTTAATCGAGTTCATTTTAATTGCCTATAAAATTACGTTAATACTTATTCCTTTGTGGCTTCTGGTCTTGGCTATACTTTACCAACCATTGCTGATTTAATTGCTACTTTAATAGCCCTCTTTTGTACGAATAGCGCAGTGGGCGTTGAAGTGGGCCAAAGTGGGTGTACGGGAGCCATAACAATAACATTCTCAGTTAGTATTCGCAACAGAGCCAGATATAACAGTAACTGGCTTGTTAGCACAGCAACTAACTTCCTTAGCCCAACCATATCCTAATCTAACATTAAAATAATGAATTATGAGTAACCAGTAACGATCACTAATTACTTAACTGCAGGCTAGAGTTGGCCTTTGCACTTTGCAATATTTTGTTCATTAGCAACACGGTCATTAAGTCTGCGAGCAATTCATACGTTACATCTCTATTTCACAAATCGGGTATAATTTTACTGCTCTGTATAGGGTTATCATTCGTTAAGATTTGGCCTGAAATTTCAGAATTTATGATCAGAAATCTAATTTGTACCAGATCAATGTCAGTATTTCATTTTCGGTGAGATTCATATTTTCAATAATGTCGATGTTACGCGGCAAAATTTCGAAAAATTTATGTTTTGGTTCTAATACATTCAAATTTTCAATATGAGAGAAGTTTTAGTTAACTGTGAAATGATTTGAATCGTTCACTTACTTAACTAAATAAATATTTCGAAAGCAGAGCATTCTCATTATTTAAAATATTTTTTGAGTAGTTTTATTTGTTTCAATTCTTTATAAATAAGCGCCTAGCTAGATCAAGAAATATTTTGGCTTCATCGCTAACCCTAGCACACACATACATCAGAATCCGCTGACACGAAGACGCTGCAGCGCTGTTAATTTACATCAGTCACGAGCACTAAGCTGCGACCCAATGAACTTTAGATGAAGATGTTACGTAAGCCTATGCAAATCATGAGGATGCACCAAACACAGGCTTTATGTAAACACTTTCACGAACTAATAGAGTTTCTATACGTAATGCTAAGGTAATATAAGGGAATGGGTCGTGAGGGTTTTGATTTGTTGCTTTATCTTCTCCATCTTTGTTGTCGTTGTTAAGGGTTTTATTGTGTAATAAAATTCACACTTTATGCTTTTCATGCGATCAATCTAGGCGCCTTTTCTGGTAATGGACCGTTTAAGCTCTGTAACATTCATTTTTGTTTTCTGCGAGTGCTGTCATTCACACTTTCAGATTTGATCAGTAGTCGAGATAATGTTGCTGAGCTATGGGTAATAATTGCCTCTAATTCGTCTCTTAGGATTTAAGAAAACACACTACTATATACTTACCTATATCTACATGAGATTCAATATGCAAAACGTTTGTAAGCAAATTCACTTCTCAGTATTATTCTGTAAATACAGTTCCATGATCTGTTTAGCTTAGCTCCTAACTTTCCATGTCTGTATGACAATTCACTCTAACAACAGTGAAATTTCGCGTTTAGCCGTAAACGGCCCTTTTACTGCATATACGTGTAGGAATTTATGTTGTTTGTCGTATGTGGAGATAGTATCAGCGATAGGAGATAGGAGCAACAAGTTCAAATAATCCGACCCGTGGCAGACCCTGTATTTATTGGTGTCTTTTCTCATTGTGTGTGGGCCTCTCTGTACGCTACTCTTACTCACCTATGTTTGTTTTTACCTATAGGTTCACAGATTCTTTCTTTATGTTGAAAGGTCTGTAATCGTGCCATTTTGTAGTTTTATTATTTCTATTGTCATTATCATCCACCATGGGTTATAATTTACCGCTTCTAGCTTAAGCTGGTGTTTAACTGTCTATAAATAGGTACTTAATTTGCAAAACACATTTCTACACTTTTATTAGGAAACGACATTCAAGTCTTGAAATAAGCTGCTGTCGAAATCTCACGGGATTTAGCTAATAAAAGGGAACTTAAATCATATCAGTTTAATATCGACCTTTTTCCCACGAAGTAAAGCACGATTTCCAACGCAACACCGCGAGCATGTTCTACACCTGTCTCGCGAAGGATCAAGAAACTTTAATCTAGCTCATTACAGCTCAGTTCAAAAACAGTGTATGTTCCCTTAAAAGCGGGTCTACTTAAGGTGTTGTTCTTGTTGTTTAATTAGATCATTGAGATAGAAGTAAATGCCACGTTACACGAGACTCGTTTCTGCGTTCGACACTTCAGCTTCCAGTATCAAGACTTATATTATAATTTAAGTTCGATTTTAGTTCAACACATGTTGTTTTTTCTTTTTTACTTAAAACATTGACGTTTAGGTACTTGATACAGGTATCAGGTAGTTTATTAAACCTGATTTTTTAAGCGTTTTTATTATGTTATCGATGAAGTTATTTCGAAACTAGTTTTGTCTTTTAAGAGCTTATTTATTTCGATTTAACGATTGCGATTGAGCCACTTGATAGCATTGCGATTCCATTAAATGGAAAGTTTTACAATTATTTATCCCGTCTGTTGTCAGTTACAAATTCAAGATTATCTTCATCAGGGCGATGGCGGGAAGCACCTGAGTGTCAATAATATCTTTTAGCTATCAGTAATCTTTTATCCTATCCCTGTCACTATCAAAAGCTTTGCAGACACCACGCGTTTTAAAGATAATACTTGTAACACTATAGGGGTTCGTGTGGGAGGAATCCGATATCCTCTCAGTTACGGCTCTTAGGAAGCGTAGGCACTTGTAATATATCTGTAATTTCCTTCAATCTAGTTTTAGCTCCATAAAGGTTTATACGTATACTTAACTGTAGATTGAAATAGACTGATCTGAGATCGTAAACGTTCTTTACTCGATCTTAAAACATCTTCAATTATTTTGTGTTAAATAAAAGCTCCTGTTTTGTCATGGATAAAGGTGTGAGAAGTATTTATTAATTCAGAATTATAATGCCTATGCATTCCACAAATTTCCTCGACAAACCCTTCACTGTCCAGGCTGCTCTTTTATGGAATGCATTGCCAGTTGAAATAAAGCGCGCGCAATCGTTACTTGTATTTAAGAGACTCGTGAAGGAACATTACTTGTCGTTGTGATCTTGTTCTCATAACTGTAATTATTATCTATAGTGTTCATTTATTTTCGCTGCCTATATATTTAGTATGTATGTATTTATTATTTAGGATATGTAATTATCTGTGTATCTATTCTAGTATATTGTATACTTATAATTTGCACCAACGACAGCCCCATTTTATGTCCAGGTAAATCACTGTCCATTCTAAGGTTGCCTGGAAGAGATCGCGGAAAGCGTTAAGACCGCCCATTGTATATTTTGTAGTGTTTGTTTTTTTTTTTTGTTATGTGTTCTTGTGGTGTACAATAAAGTATATATAAATAAATAAATAATAATAACTATTAACAAAGCTCGTGTAATTGCTGTCACGGATTTATTTGCTACAATGTCAATACTACTCTCATATATATTTAAATCCTTTATTCCATGAAATCCACCTTTTTAACCTGTAGAGTTAAAAAGGTGGATTTCATTATGCACCTTCACTGCTGTATTACGTCACAAAGCAATATATTCGCACTCACGCCGCTTATTGTGAACATTAATAGATTCACCCGCGTGTGGGCCATTACAATAAAGCATCGATCATTTGGCTGCGCCGGCGCACAATCGCCGCCGTTAGCAAAGTAAATCGAGGGGTGGATGCGGAAACAGATCGAATGATCCGTGATATTGCAGATGTAACGGTCCGGTTAGCCTTGAGTTTTAAAGGAGTAAAGGGAATAAATGAGTTAGGAATTTGATAGTGAGGCTTTAGGACCTTATAAATAAACTTGTATCTATAGGACTGCTTGCTGATCCTCGTATAGGAAAAGCTGCGTATCAGCTGAGACGTAACCTTCCGTTAGGTGGGTGTAGTGTCCAGAAAATAAAAATAATAAAATAATACCCTTAATTCCTTATTGATTAAGTTTGTTTTTGTGTCAAGTTGAAGGTCGTCATCAGTGTCTTCTAGATCTGTGCGAAAATATCGTATTGGCATTTTCTCATTTAAATTGATTGATTTCGTATTTTGTACCTCTTTACTCTTTAATTACGTACGACAGGCCTCAATTAAGTATCTTTAGCAATCTCATCGATAGGTTAACTACCAAATAAACAGCAATAATAAAAAATGGCCACTAATTTATTGAAAGTATAAAGTAAGTCGACAAACGATCCATCATCGGGTGTCAAAATGTTTATAATGATAAGAATTTGTTGACCGTTATCTCTGGCGTTGGATTTTTTATTCGTTTATTTTTGGCACTCGTTTTATTAAGTGGCTGTCTAGTAATTAGTTACGTGGAAGACTCTAGTTTATTTTTATTAAAATTAATTTTGGATTTTCTATGCGTTTGTTTCCATTCCTTTTCGCTAAAACTTTGAAGTTATTCTGTAAACATCTTGCTGAGTGCGTTTTCAAGTAATTCTCGTCTTCCTTAGCCGTTCTAACTGGTCATTGCTCTGCTTATTCCAAACTAGCTTACAATAAATCCGAAACATTATCTACAGAAATGCTCCAAAGGAACCTATCAACATTCATTGGTGTTAGTCTGCCCCCGAACGTGCGCAAGAGTGCACCGCAATCCGTTAAGACAATGGCGATGGGTTACTGTTGTTTTACAATACAAATTCCTAACACAAATTACATGTGTGCAGATTTCCGCAGCCGCCTCCCAGACGTTTTTCATTGTTCCGTGTGCAAATTGCCGATAGGTTCTTGAACGATTTCAGTTAGAGCTCTGATATATCTTATGCGTATGACGTTTTCAATTTTCGTGTCTGCTTGGTTAATATTTGTTAGGCCTGTGGGCAAGAAATACACGTTGTGTTTATATTTTTCCTTCTGTGGGTGTTAGAACAGTTAAGCAAAGAGTTTTCGTAATCATGAAGAATGATAGTTCAGCCCAAGCTGTTGATACTATAGCACTGTCGGTAAGTATATACGTAGACCAGACAATCTTCTTGGGTAGTCTATCATCATGAGATGAATAATGATTACTTACTTATTTTGTTCTATAACTCAGAATTATCAAAAACTTATTGATTAGATAGCACTCAAATTTCCTTTAACAATCCTGAAATCCTCTAATTATGTTTAAGTATGCCTTTTAATAGTTCTCTCCTTACCTAATTGTATTTTATAACCACCATGTTTTATATCGGTTATGGGTTGTTTATGATCATTAATATTTTGAACCTTGTGTGGTCTAAGCTACGTTTAGACTCTCATAAAGCTTTCTACGAGTGAGTAATTAGCGAGTAGGTAATAAAACTATATTAAACTTTTGATAATTTTATTTATAATTCGATTTATCGATCCTGTCAACATCGTAAACGATGGATCGTTAGCAATTATTGTTTTATGACATTGTATGGAGTGCCGTTAGCGGCACTCCATACAATATGCCGCAAATGCCGGCACTTTATCCGATAGGGATAAATTTCCGCTAGCGTCACTCTATACACTTCCTTGTTTTATTTGATGTGATTAAGGCAATATTTCAGCCCGTATTCAATGGACTGAGACAGAATAGACTATAAAATCTATAGAACTTAGAATTTTAATTAATAAAACTATGGACGATTTCCTAGGAAACGATTAAATCCATACTAACCGTGACGAGAATCACCCGTTTCAAAACTTAGGAATACGACATAATTTTATGACGTCCAGTTTCAATAAACACCATAGCTTAGCATCAGTCTAAGAACAGTCATTACATTAATCAATATTTTGTTATACCATAAAATTACGGTAACAACGAAGACCAATTTCCGAAGCATTAATGTTCGTGACACGAATCTAAGACGATACTAATAGGATTATGAGAGACGTCAACGTGCCCTACTGTTCGTAATTCATCGTAATGCTGTTAACGGATTATACGGTTCGTAATCAAGGCTAACCGTAATCGTATATATGGATAAAGGAGTTGATTTATTTTCATTTTTATAGGGCTTCCATCCAAATGAAATGTTTATTTTGACCTTGTTTTGCACGCCTCATAACGCGAAGCAAGGTAGTGCATTACTCTCAACTTGCCAAAACAAGTGCTGTCTTGAACTGTGAGTTGTTTCATCGGATTACCTAACATTTTTTATTTAAATTTGTCGACTATGAAAAAAAACGGAGGGGACACATAATTTAAAAAAAAATAAAAGATTTCCCAAGTGTACGTCCATAAAATCCTTGGGGGATTTTGAAAAAGAAATTAATACAAGGAAAAATATTTTTTCATGAGCATTCAGAAAAATACAGGTCAAATTCCCATGGGCGGCATTGTATATGCATATAGCAGTTATACTTTAATATGAGTACACTGATATGTAGAAAAACTATCCTTATAACTCAATTATATAACAAATTAACATTTATTGCGTAAAGAAAAAAAAAATATGGACGTCCGTGTCTGTCCCGTGAGTGGTCCCGATATCGTCCGAAATACTCCAGAAATCGGGTTTTTTTAATTCACTTTATACTTGCTTCCCCTGTTCTCGTATTGAAAATGGCTGTTAAACTCAATGTCTTTTTATTGACATGAATAAAAAACTTCTTTTTTTCTTTGTTATTTCTACCTGTATTCCAATTCGTTTGGTTTTAACGTCACCGAAGAGTTTATTTATATTATCGAATCTAATATCGGTATTCGCAACATCGTACGAAGAATACCGTTCGTCCGAGCTCAAGCTGATGCTATGTAGGTACTTATCTACGCTTACGAACATGGACGATCCATCAAACGATACTTTTCCAGTTTGTAGCCTCTTGATCGGAGTTATTTAATAAATTGATCGTATATTTCTTTGTTGATATTTCCTTATTCATTCTTGCCAACAAATCCTCAGATTCTAATATCACCTGCTGCAATTTTCAACCAATTACTCAAAACCTTATCAGGATGCCGTGTACATCTCTAGCGTGTTCTACAAATAGTAATTCGTAGTCCCGTCAAACTTTATGTCCCCTCGCCAGGGGCCCTGCTCGAGACATCCCTTTAGCATGCAAACACAACGCGTGACAAATTAAAGCTACGTGCAAGCAACGTTCGCTTCGATCCGATGTCTAACCTAGCAATAATGCTAATTGTGAAACGATTTATGAGAACGAAGAAAGAATTTGCAATTGTACATTCCTTCATATTAAAGAAGATAATTATTTCCAAGTGAATGGTAATGAGAGGACAGGTGGAGTATACAATTCCCTAAGACTTCCCCTATTGCTTTTTCTGTATATATGAATTACAATTGATCTGCTTAGATTGGCTTGTCATTACCTGCTTACATTCCACGTTTTGACACGCCGAAGTTGTTAAAGTTTAGTTTCATCCAGAACACAAATTACGATTCCAATCTAGGTTACAATTTACTACTGCAACCAATAGAGCTTCCCTTTACTTTTGAACTATTCTTCCTTATAAAAGATTAGCAGTTACAAAAGTAAGTTCATCCGTTAGCCGTATCATTGCATTATCTTATTTATTGTCGTCTCCGCCCACCAACTTAGATGTTGCGTTAGACTTTTAACGTTTTCTCATGATTTACCCTGTCTTCTGAATAGCCTGTTAATACTGGGTCTACTTTTTGCACTGACTTGCAACCGGTCAGGACCGCTTTGCTTGTTTTATTGCACCTATAAACCACTATAAATATTTTCACTTAGAACAACCGCGCTTTATAGACAACGCCTTGAGACTTTTTGCATAAAATCAAATAGCTCCATTTAATACATGAAAAGTTTTCGCTTCTTTGTTTGCGTTCAACCGCGTGGGATTATGAGCAGGTGATGCATTCATTTGCAGATCTGCATAGAGCAAGCTCGTTGCATCTGTATTAAAAATAAACACTATAAGATTGTGTTAATAAGAATTTATTTATGTGGGGAACATTAACCGGTAAGCTGGTATTGTAGCAATTTCATAATTTGTCTCTAAGAAAGATGTCTTCCGCTAGGAATATGTTGTCTCTCATGTTTTTCTATTTGTAGTGCTAGAAGTTGTATGGTGCTTACATGCATCAGTAATAATAAGCGTGCATTGGACTTAAAATATATCTTTGCATTACACTATCCCGACTTTTGTTCTGAGCTGCACACATTTTAAAAGCCTTTACACGTTCCAGTGTCTACGGTGACTATTTACTTGTTACTTTGTTACATTGACTTTCAATATGCGCTTGACCTTAATCGTAATGAGAATTTACAGTGCTTGCAAGCAAAGGAGTATTGTCCTTTGTTATGATTTCTGAATCTTGTGATGTAGGATTTAGGAAGTATGGTTACGAAACTTTGAACATTATAATAGGATAGTTTATGCGTGCCCTAATTTCGATTAAATATAGCCTGAAGTTAAATTATGAAATGTCGTGCAAATGTCTCTACATTGTGTGCAAGTACTAGAAATTGAAAATACGCATTCACGCGTAAAACCTGAATCTCACAATACTGCGGATGAAGTAGGTATTACGACATAAAACCGCTAATGAACGCTTTACCTACCTGTTTCTTGATGAAAACCGTACCGTACGTTTTTAGTGAAGGACATCAGAAATTCGTATAGTTCGTAAAAGATAGTTCTTTGTTTACAATTTAAACATGATTCACATTGCTACAAAAGCAAGCAAGGTGGGTCCATACATTTACTGAATATCACTTACAAACTATCTGCCTATAAATTCCACTATAATGTAGACCCGAAGGCTTTGAGGTCTTAAGCTTCGAAACGATATATTGACCAGTGTATCAATACAAATAATTTATACGACACCATTTATTTTTCTGCTTTAGCTTGTGGGATTTCAATGATTGTAAATTGCATTAAGATATAAATGGATTTGTAAAGTGTTCCCAAGGCTGTGCCTGTTTGCTTAATCGTGAGAATTGGTGGTGTGATAACTATGTAGTTTGTAATCCGATTAATGTTATCTACTTCGGTAACAGAAAGTCCAACATTGGGATTTGTTGGTAGCCTGCCATGCTCACTTGTAAAATATGGTTGAAACAGACACAGTTGTAACTACTTACCTAAAATTTTGATTTGTTAAATTATTGACTGACGTATAGTTCTTTATCATTGCACCCTTCAACTTCCAAGGTTCGCAGTTCAAGCGATTGCTCTCTGACTATAAGGTTTTGGTGTTTGTCGTGCTTGAAATATGAGTTATTTTAGTTTAAAAAAATAATGATTTAGTAAGAATGGTACTGTAATTTTTCACAAATAGCAAAAAAAATCTAGATTATAACACGTCCTAGTGCTTAAAAGGCTTCTTCTGTAAAAATTACTACTGTGATATCTGCATCTGTTCTCCACAATTTATCCTTAGCAGATTCTTCCAAAGCTTTACTGTTGTTGCATTGGTGCGATAAGTAGCAGCCCTTAATGTATTTCTGATATTTCTAGTGGCTTCGAAACTAAGTCTTGTGAATATCTTATTTATTATAATTTAAATCCCTTGATCGCAAATATTCGCATTACCATCAAAAAGGTCAGAACTATTTGTGTTAATCCTAGCTGTTATTACAAATGTGAGAATGAGTTTGTTCCATTTATGGCTCGGCAGGTAAACTGAATCGATCTACTTTGAATTTTACATCAATATAGTCCATGTTATGAATATAAACATTCAATAAATTTCATCAAATAGTATCCAGAGTATTACAAGAAGCCTAATCTTCGTGGGCAAATCCGCGGACAAAGTTTCATAATCATCATTAACTAGCTTATTGCAGTCTAAAGCTAGTTTATTATAATTTAAATCCATCTATTATAAGCTTTCCCATTACCATCAATAAGATCATAGATATAAGCGTTAATTTGTAATAAACTTGATGCGTTTTTATCGCAATCTGGTTTGTCAGTTTAGTGTCAGTTATGTTCTCCCTTGGGAACGGAGTTGTAGATAAACTTTGATTCGTATTACGCTTCGTTGCAGATTTATTATCTTGTTTGTTATTATTTTGTTATTCTATTACGTTTCTATTGTTAGTATGTCGGTAGACAGTTGTTATTTCATTTGTCTATAACCGAGTGAGTGTAGTTATTGTTAGACGATATCACATGTGGATAGAAGTGTTGTCGGATTTTCTATTGTGTTTGAGGTATTGATTTCTTCATTATTTTTTAAGGATTTTTATTATAGTTTGAGCTGTGGCCTAGTGATGTCGCTGAGGGTGTTGTATTTTTATTAATTGTTTTTCTATATAGAAATGTTGAGTCCATTGTTACGACAAATTGTCGAGGAAATCTCTGTGAAATTACTGTTGTGTGAGTGAGTTAAAGCACAAGTGATTCACGTAGGTATTTCCTTGCCCATCGCAGTAAGAATAGAAATGCAACTTTACATGATATTGTATTAAGATTAACATTTTCATGTTTAACTGTAAAGCCTATTGTTTTGAAGCTCGTGGGCGATGTACGATGAGGCGACATGCTGACTCGGCTTATTTGAAGTCGTACATAATCCATAATCACCTCTTTTCCATAATATCTTTGAAATATCATGCGGTTTATCTTGAGATATTTATACAAACTTTAATTCAGTGGTATTGTCAGATCCTGGCTTTTTATCTGCGAAACATATACTCTGAATAAGAATCTAGGTGTTAAGTAAAGTGACATATTGATGAAAGGAAAATTAAATTACGTCAAATTCACACATAGCTTTTGGATAAAATTATGGAGGTGGATTTCTTTGAAAAATAAAATAAGTTGTTCTTATAGTTATTCTCTCTTGTTGCAGTGAGATGGCGCGGTGGAGTGCGCTCCAGCATGGACGATCAACGGCTTGGCTTGTTTTCTTCTGCCTACTGCAAGTGGCGACGGCAACGCCCGGTAAGTACCTTCCTTCCTCCCTCCTTCCTTCCTTTTGTGTGTGTATGTGTGTGTGTGTGTGTGGCTCAACATACATTTGACAGAACCTGAAAAATTCCCAAACTGCAGTATGGCAGTGCGGGACACATACTAAGGCCCACCTGCACCACTCCAATTAACGAATTTTAAAACATCGTTCTACTTCTATCAATCGTTTGAAGATGACAGAGGCAGAAAGATATTGTAAATACGTTTAGCGGTAAATGCATTTAGCGATTTGTGGTGCAAGTGCACCTTACATTTGACAGAACCTGAGAAATTCCCAAACTGCAGTATGGCAGTGCGGGACACATATTAAGGCCCGCCTGCACCACTCCAATTAACGAATTTTAAAACATCGTTCTACTTCCATCAATCATTTGAAGATGGTAGAGACAGAATGATCTTTTAAATACGTTTAGCAGTAAATGCATTTAGTGATTTGTGGTGCAATTGCGCCTGAAAAGTAGTTAGACTGTGCCTTTACTAATGTAACATTAAATAAAAGAAAAAAAAAATATCTCGTCAAAGTGTTTATGAATACTTAACATAGGCTTATGTTATAGACCGTTAAAACAAACTTAATGGACAAACGCTATTCGATGCTGGCGAATGGATGATCTAAGATTTTGATACTGTAGTCTAGGGTTAGTAGTTTTTTACGACACCTGCAATATGTGTGGTGGTTGGCATGGCAGAGTCCATAAATGGTATTTCTCACAAGTAACTAGTGTAGTATTACTTGTTTGTGGGAACCACCTAAACCAAGGGTTGCCAACTTTAAGCTTCGTGCACACTCACGCGACGCGACTCTAACAAAACAATTTCTAAAAAAACTTCATGTTAGAACAATTACCGGCGTCGCGTCGCTCCAGTCTGCACGAGTCTTTATTTAGAAGTAATAAAGTATTTCTGATTTCAGAGAGAGTATTATAGATAGAGTACAGACTTATATGAAAGAGTATAATTTAAAGTTGTTTTTAAAACACCATTTTTTTACACTTTGCGGAAAAAACACCACCTTTGTGTTTTTTTATTTATAAAAATTATTATTACGACTCTAGAAGTCTAGACTGCTAATTCTTAGTTCAAATTGATGAGGTACTCAGTTATTATGCTTACAACGAAGCCCTGTTCCTGTCTTCACGCCACTTTGCAATCTTAAAACGCAGATATAGCTTGCGTATTCTGTACTGAGCTCACGCAACGTGTCGTACGTCCAGCCAGTAATAGGACTCGCCATCAAGGAGCGCTGTCCCAAATTAAAGGCATTATTAATTTATTATACATAAAACAAAAGGTAATTTAATAAAATACGTATACTAAAAGATCAATAAATTAAATTATCTTTAAAATGGTGAAAGGTTTCAGAAAAATACGCTCGATAGATTTTGCGTGATTCTCAGGGTTTTATCCGCGTTAGACATAGCTTTACAAATTGATTTCAATAAAATATTAAACATAATCTAAAATATATATATATTTATTAGGTTATTAAGAAAATGCTCTTATTTAACATATATTACTCGTTTAGACGTGATCTTCTATACAAAATCATTAAAAGTCGGTTATCGACGCCTTAATTGAAAAATAGGGCCGTCTAAACCTATCGCCAGAATCGCCACTTGCCTCGAATAGGTTAAGTTTTCTTTTGGCTGCCTCTAGCTACGACGCTGGCAGGAACTAGGGTGCCATACGGAGCGCAGGGGCCCTGGGCACTTGTCCAGTTGCCAATGGAAAAGATGGCCGTAACTGAAAATACTCTCCATAAATGCTGAATAACTCAATTCATACTACAATTCTCTAAAGTACAGTACGGTTGGAAACCCTCAGTAAAACAGCTAAACAAGCAAAATATATTCGTTTGCTTGTTTTTAATTATTTAAATCGGGCTTTAGTATAGAGCTATAAATCCCTAGAAAGGCCAAACATGTCAAAATTATTCGATTTATTTTACGACGCATTTTAAAACATAAATGTATAAATAAACACTGACTGGCACAAGATCAAATCATTAATCGTGTTTGTTAACAAACCGATCAATACTCCATTGTAATGTGTTTACAAATAATGCCCGTTGAATGGACCGAGTAATAAAATAACGTCATCGTTTCATTCATTCATCGAAACTAAACGTATTCAGTGAAGCTTGTAAAAGTCGCTTCTATAGAATTTCATTGAATCGGAAAAGTAATAACCGTTTGGCAGGATAAGTATTGTGTTTTTATATCCTTTTTTGGATGTTATAGGATATTTTTTAAATATCAAAGCAGGCTAATTAGAAGTATGGAGGAAAAACATAATACGTATATGTTGCGCCGACCCCCAAATAAATTGTGATAGGGCCAAGGGAATGATGCATTATGTTATGATCAAAGCTGGCCAATGGTTTGATTACATAACAAAAGTAGGCCAGTAATGACTCGCCTACTTTTTGGCCTGATTTTAGCTTTCAGTCTATAAAAATACAGCTGAATTTCAGCTACAAATGGCTCTTACTATAGTTATCGCGTTTTGGCATAGCAATAGAGGGATTTCCCACCTTTTTTTTTTTTTTTTTTGAGGATGGGAAATCATCAAATGACTTCTCCCGCTCTGGGCAGAGCGAGAGGGTGTGTCAGACTTTTACTGACTAAAACCCACCCGTGTTCCTTCCATTGCCTGTGTGCCGGGGCCGCGTTATCCCTTTCGGACACTACATTTTCTAGTATTTTTTATTTAAAAAACTGAAATAAACTCTGCTAACGTAATCAATTATCGTGATCTTCAACATTTTACAATAGCAAAAAACCATAAATAGTTTATTATTTGGGTTCCTACGGAGATATATTACGTAAAGGACAATGACTGCCATTGCCACGCTAAAATGCAACTACTATATAAAATAAACAAGCCCAAATAGGTACAGTCAACAGAACTATGTTTCCAAGAAAATGGCGCTACAACTATTCCCGTAACATAACAAGCAACAGGTTCTACTTAATTTATTTACAACAAACACATTATTAATTGCCTAAAAGCCTGAACGAACGATTTACAAGAATCCTACGTACTTGGAAAACGGGACGAGCAGTATTTTCTAACTGGAACAAATACTTATAAGGATACTCCCGGTTTCCTTTAGAGGAAGTAAAATATTGTGGTTATTAAGATCACATGTAGGTACTAATTAACACCGTCTTTTATGGTTACTATTTATATTATTGCAAGGAATACCCAATGTTATTACGAGAAGTTTAATTGATTGGTAAGGGTCACTTTTAATTTGGGAAATAAAGGAGGAGCGTGTTCGTTTATTTGTGTTATTTTTCGGATTTTGTGAGAAGTTAATATTAATATAATAAGGTACTTAATCGTTTTCTTCTTGAATAGTTCAACAAGTAGATTGGACAAAAATTTAATACGACATATGTAGTGACTAAACGGCTGAACCGATTTAGGGCGAATTTTACCAATGAAACTGAAAGCGTTCAGCACATCTGGAAAGGCCTTAAAAAAACAGACTCGCGGCGTAAAGAACAAACAGATTGCTGGGACAGACTGGATGCGGAAGGCAGAGGACAGGATAGGCTGATTGATTTGATTTTTTGTACAGGAAGACCAAGTCCTGAATATTTTTATCAGGATCCACAAAGCAGTTCTCTTAGAATGACTGAAACTGCGTGCAGCAGCTAGTTACATCTTAACGCAACAATAATGAAAATCTCTAAATTTATTAAATAACCACAGTTAGCTAACTGTGTTATAACCGCATAGTTAAGTCGGGATTCTCGTGGCTATTTATTATTAAACTTACTAACTTTACGACCAATCTTAAACTATCCTTTACAGGTTGTTATTATGATTTTCGTAATAATATAATGAGGTATGGCTATATTTTATAGGTTCGTATTTTATTCGCCAGTTTAATAGTGCTTAAAGATTAATTTATTTATTTATTGAGCAAGTCACACCAACGACATATTTACAAGAATAAAAAATAGGTACTCACGAGTCTTCAGTACTGTGTAAATACATCACTGATGAATTAATTAGAGCGTTCAAATTGTACTTCGGTACATGCAACCCGTGAAGAAAGAGGGTTATTCAAAAAACATAAACATTTTAATTTTTGTACTATGCACTGAAATAGACTATCAAGACATTTGACACGTGTATCCATTCCGATATCTCTGGCAGGCGCACCTCGATATACAGTTAACATTATCTCTAAACAATTTAATGGGAAAATGGAAGGCTACGTTTGCAAAACCTTAATTAATTGTTCAAAGGCCTAACGAAGCTAAGGTCTCGTGCACCTGTCGATTCTCTTATTTATTAGTTACTGTTTGTTTCATGTGAGAGTATTTGCTTATTCTATCTCGGGAACTACGAGCTTTGTAGTCCCTCTTATCTTTATGCATTGTGTTTCGTTTCCACGGTGATAAATGTGGGATTAATGGCCTACAGATTTGTTTTACGATGTGCTGGGAATGTAGGAAAATGTTGTGTTTGAAAAATTGTTCTATGCTAATTGAAGTAATGGAGTAATTAATTTGTAAAAGAAAAAAAGTGTTGTATTGTTTTAATGGGTATACTTGCATCCGGAACGACATGATGTTTAAATGACAGAGTAGTAACTTGGCTTGCTGTCATAATTAGCGAAGTGTTAATGATTTAATGAATGTTCTTTTGTTTTTACAGGTCCATGTGAAGTGGAAACGGGCCAGTCTAGTATTATAGTTGATATTGAAGAAAGCAGAGGAGATCGTAAGTAACACACTATATTTTATGTTTTCAACACAATTTTTACGCGCATCAACCTATGCGAAGTAATAAAAGTAAAAAAATAAAATAAAAGCCATGCATGCTGAAATGATAAGCTAAAGAAGATTTATTACTTCTGTCGGTCATGTATTATTGTAGTTGCAACATCCTTAACTTCTTCATTTTAACTTTACATCAGCCATAGGGACCATAATACAGTGATTTACCCAGTTGAAATTGGGTCTATATTTCTAATTCTAATCAAATCGTTATTCTTCTGTTGGATCTCCTGTACATAAATAATTAATATTCTCATGTTAATTTCAGAGGTGAACCAAACTACAGTGCCAGCCCAGCTGCCAATAGTCGGCGAGCCAGGTGAAGACGTGTTGCTATCCACGGTTTTTCCGAAGGGCCCCACGTTGTTCCAGCTCGATGGGAAGCGGTTGCAGCTCCTACAGCCTCTCGATAGAGATGAGGATAACTTGTCGCATATGGTGTTTCAGGTATAGTGTATTTGTATTAACTATAGAAACTAAAATCAAAACGAGGTTTTACCGTTAAAAGCGATTATGAGCCCTCACACCCACGGGTTATTTTTTTACACGGCTATTTTCCGCGCACTCGGTTTTCAACGCTCTGCTTAGCGCTGAGAGTTCAAAATTCAGCAGCGTATTTTGTTGACGTACTGGGATGCACTCTGTTGGATTCTCAATGCTCGGCTCAGCACCGAGAGTTGAAAAGGGGCTTGGGCTACATGTTATAAAACTGGCTGGAAAATATCCGGTTGAACTTGGTTTCCTCAGAACAGTCGACGTTTGTACGATTTTCAGCAGTGTTTAATGTCCATGCTTTTGAGTTTCGACGTCGCCTTTTACACCACGTATTAAATAGAAGTGGGTTGTTTTGTTGTCAACTAATGAGTATAATGGTAATTGCTTTAACTGTTTTTTTATTTTTCATTTATGTGCGTGTCAGGTGCCAGCCCATAGAATCTCTCATAAAATCTTCTTTATCAATATGGAATGCATGGGAATAGAGGTCATTGCCCTTTCTCTAATATATCTCCGTAGGACCTCAAACAATAAACTATGTATGGTTTTTCGTTATTGGAGCATGTTCAATGGCGGATTTTCCCTAAGGCCCAGTAGGGGCCTAGGACGGCCAGATATTAGGGCCAGCCAATCGTGTCAAAAAAATCACTGATTAACAAGAAATAACTCAAAGTACCTATACAGGGTGGCAGGGACATCGACGCGAAAACTGATACCATGGATTCAGTACATGATTCTAAACTCCCCTACGTTGAAATTTTTCGTCGATTTTTTTTTTATCTGCTCTTCCATATATTTTCACCGCGTAGGTATGCACTTTTCTATGAAACAGAAGATTTAAAATAAAATAAACTATTCAGGGGTGTTCAGAATCATGTACTTACTGAATCCATGGTATCAGTTTTCGCGTCGATGTTCCTGCCTCCCTGTATAATCTAAACGTACGCGCACATTAGGTACTCAAAATATGTCCAAATAACTAATTGAAACGCGTCATTGAATTTCGCGGCGCCAACCCGACTCATAATTAACAACATTTCTGAACCGATTTAGAAAGAAAAAAAGAAAATACGTTTATTTGCGGTACACATGACGCAAGGTAAGAACAAAACACGAAAATAAACAGTTTGGGGGAAAACATGCGTCACATCCACGCAAAACGGCCATCGCTCAGCATAAAGCTGCGACCCTATGCGAGACAGAGCCCCAGCGCTGGTTTTCTGCGACAGCCGGCGATTTCGATAAAAGTTGGCAATAAAGTAAATTCATTATGTAGTCTATATGATGGGTGCTGAGAAAGGGGCGGCTGATACTTACTACATGGCCTGGGGCTTAGAGCGGCCAAGACTGCAAATCTGCCACTGAAGATGAAGATAGAAGATCAGGATAGATTCAAAACGTTAACGGACACTATTTCAGAATTTGAAATAAAAATTGCTGGAAAATGTTAATGGGTCAATAACCTGTTATTAGCTACAGCCACATGTTTATGGGCTTCTGATGCTTAAGCGTATTCAGATCATATAGCACTGCATACGAAGTAGATATTAAGGAGCACGTAATCATGTTAGATAACTCAATAAAACGTGTGGACGGACGATTGAATAGCTTAAATATACGCCCGTGACTGTAGGTCAGTGATTAAATAACTGATACACAACTAATATAAAGTATTTCTTATACAGTTCCCACGATCAAAAACTTATTGTCAATTCATCTGAATATAGTCTCTGTAAACCATTATTTATCATTGTTAAAATAAATTTATCTATCATAATCAACTTATGATAATTTGTCATATAATTTATAAAGATCTTTAGAAACTTCATAGGTAGCCATTTAACTTTTTTTTTACAATCAATTTCCAACTTTACTATTCCAAATTAAAGTTCAGAATTGATTGGTTCAAATATGGATCGATATATTTCGCTTTAACCGAATTAAGTCTATTAATATGTATATCGCCTAAGGCTTATGTGGTAGTTATTAATCTATGTTAGAAGTAATATGGTTGTAATTAATGGGTGTGTTTGCAGCTGGTTTGCCAGGTGAAAGCGACGAAGAAGCGGCGAACGATACCAGTGATAGTAAGAGTCTCCGATATCAACGATAATGCGCCGATTTTCCAAGGAACGCCGTATGAATCTTCTGTTTCTGAGGTAAGATGGTAACATCACGATGAACAGCATGACTCATAACATTACGCCTGAATTCCCTGAAGGGTTGGGCAGAGATGAATAGTACACACACATTGCGCCAGTTTGGTTTAAGTCCCATACCACGCAAAATTTTATACGAAGTTGCAGTGCAAGGTGCCAGTGATTCTTCTTTTCGTGTGGTTAGTGCCTAACCTGGTGACAGAGTTTTAAAGCCGCCCATGGGCCTCTAACTTGGCTTCACATGCCGTCGAGAAATATCTCTCAGGCATGCCGGTTTCCTCACGATGTTTTCCTTCACCGTTTTTGAAGCGAGTGATAATTATACAATACGCACATGAATCCGAAAAGTTAGAGGTGCGTGCCTTGGGTTCGAACTCGAGACCTATGCCAATGATTGATAATTATGGATATTTTGTAGTACAGTCTACAGAAGTAATGTATCCAGTGACGTGCTCCTTTGTGGTCAATCATTATGTGTTTTAGAATACACTCATAGCTTCCGGATTGTTTTGAAATCAAATTACGTGTTGCATTGTATTGTTAAATGGATAAGTCAAAAAAAAATTACAAATTAATCTTTGCAAAGGCAGTTGAACACTGCAACTAGTAAAAAGGCCAGCAACCTTGTTTTGGAAACCATACTTGTTGTGACACTTACTTGTTACGATCTAAAATCAAACTTAATGTTTAGAAGTGTTCTTCTTTTTCTTTTAAAACAGCTCCAGCTTTTTTAAATGCTGTCCTTGTATTATTTCAGCTGGTACAAGTCGGTACCACAATATTCGACGGTATCAAAGCACTAGACCTCGACGCAGGCGTCAACGGTCTATCAGAATACTTTATAATACCAGGAGATAATGCAACGATAGAGAAAGCTAATGCAGTAGACGGCTATGGGAGCTTCGCCATACCACTACCCCATCAGGGGCAGGTCACAGTCAACAGGAGTTTGGATTACGAGCGCACGCAGAAGTATCTAGTCACTATCCTTGCTTCTGTAAGTATTTCAGAAATCTTATTGGTACCAGGAGGTTAGATTTTTATAGGGGATGTTCGCAGTAGACGGCTGTGGAAGCTTCGCGGTATACCACTTCCTCATCAGGGCCGGCGAGTCACAGTCAACAGGAGTTTGGATTACAAAAGCACGCAGAAGTATCTAGTCACTATCCTTGCTTCTGTAAGTATTTCAGAAATTTTATTGGTATCAGGAGGCTAGATTTTAGAGGGGGTGTTCGCAGTAGACGGCTGTGAAAGCTTCGTGGTATACCACTTCCTCATCAGCGGCAGGTCACAGTCAACAGGAGTTTGGATTACGAACGCACGCAGAAGTATCTAGTTACTATCCTTGCTTTTGTAAGTATTTCAGAAATAATATTGGTACCAGGAGGTTAGAGTTTAGACGGGGTGGTCGCAGTAGACGGCTATGGTAGCTTCGCGATATACCACTTCCTCATCAAGGCCGACAGGTCACAGTCAACAGGAGTTTGGATTTCGAGCGCACGCAGAAGTATCTAGTCACTATCCTTGCTTCTGTAAGTATTTTAGAAATGTTATTGGTACCAGGAGGTTAGAGTTTAGAGGAGGTGGTCGCAGTAGACGGCTATGGTAGCTTCGCGATATACCACTTCCTCATTAGGGGTGGCCGGTCAGATTCAACAGGAGTTTGTATTACGAACGCACGCAGAAGTATCTAGTTACTATCCTTGCTTCTGTACGTATTTGGATTCCTAACTACAATTTTTTACTGATACTTACCAGGAGATCACAGGTGTTACAAGCAATCGAGTGTTTGCTTAGACGGCGGTATATTTTCTTTATCTGGATTACTGCCATTGATCCTCAGTGAAAAGGGACATAAAATGGAAGTTGTCAGTCATCTCATTACAAGTATTTCCAATAAAAATGGTGCCTAGTAAAATGTATAATTGCAGTAGAATTGTAGTTTCTCATTTGTTTTCAACTAAGAAGAAATCTCGCCTCTGTCCATTTATAAAGCAAATGAATAACGATATGAAGTTCCCTTGAATAAAACTTATACACAATAATTGCAGGACCGTGCCCGCGACACAAAAAGACGTCTATCGAGCACCACAACGTTGACAGTGCACGTAAAAGACGATGATGATCAGGATCCATCCTTCATATACAAGGGCTGCACGCTTCATGAGGGAGCTTGCTTCAATCCGGAGTATACTAGTTTTGTAAGTATTATTTTTGTACTAGTATTTATCTAAGCCAGGCAAGAAATATTAGTGCTGAGGCGTTTTAGATGAGGATGGATGAAGAGAGCGGAATGCAGGATTTTAGAGCTGAACTGTAATAGTGAGTCAATGTCCACATAAAATGAAGACCTAAATCAGACGATTTCTGATCGATTCGATTCGATCAGGCTGTGGTTATGACTACTGATCTAAACACAACCTTTAATTTTGCTCCTACTGGGGAAAGTTGTCTCCAGTGTTGATAACTTGGGTCACTCACTGATAACTAGTTATGACTTCTGATCCAAAGACAGCCTTTAATTGTGCTCCTACTGGGGAAAGTTGTCTCCAGTGTTGATAACTTGGGTCACCCAGTGCGTAGTGATTTAAGACACTAATTAACCTGTACTTATTGCCTACCTATTGCTTACTTTGTGCCTTCTTTGCAAAGATAATAAGTGAGTATGGTGAATCGCACGTCACTTGAACTATTAAAACCACCTTCACTGCGTCGAATTAAGGCGTTGTCAATGTCAAATTGTTGCCATTGTCGTGCGGTTCACTGACACATATTTATTGTTTGCAAAACCACACATAATCAATGTGAATCGCTTAATGCTATACAAACTAAATTAAACCACCTTCCTAACCCAGGTAAACAGTGGCGTCCTAGCAGGCATCCTAACACTCGAACCAGAGAAGATCCAGGCAGTAGACATGGATACATTAGACGCCCGGATCAAGTATACCATCGACAGTGGAGAGCCTGACTCCTGGGCTACGTACTTCGCGATAGACCCTAATACTGGAGGAGTTAGGCAGCTTGTGCCCGTTGATACTTCCATTGCTAAGAAGTTTCAGTTGGTTATAAAGGTGAGTGCAACAGATTTTTGAAGGAAACTAAATGTAATCGCAGTGGATAATAGATAAGATGTATTCTTACTGAACATATTAACCACTGGTAATCAGGTGTTGCATGTAAGATATATATTAATTTAGTAACAACCCCCACGAGTTGTAGAAAGGAGGAAAAGGTTCAGCCAAATATAAAAGATTAACTGCAAAAACATTAAAAAAACATTTATTGTTGGTATTTGAACAATTTAGCCTGCCTTTCTCATTCAGTCTCATAAAAAAAATATTATACATATTGTAGCGAATGTATTGCCCATTATCTTATTACAACCACGCGCTTAGATATTGCTGATAAGAACGCTAGCAGAGGCGATCAATGATCATGATTTGATATGCTCACTTCCAACGTCGCTACATATGGTTTTACCAATGTAAAACCAACCCAAAACTATCAGCCAATGTAGTAGACCAAAACCATATTTCAACATTGTGTTGTTATGATAAAATAAATAATATCATTTTATATTTAACGTTTATTCCAGGCGGAAGAAGTATCAGAAGCGCGTCGATTCACCACAGCAAAGCTAACAATAACAGTCCGCCCAGTAGACGCAAGTCCGCCGGCCGTAGCGGCGTCGTCTGATGAAGGAGTCGTGGAAGAGAACTCCGCAAAAGGCACCAAAGTACTGGCCGCCGATGGAGACCCTATTAGACTGACTGTTTCGGATCCTGACTTGGTAAGTTATGGATATAATAAAATTTAGGTATAGTCGGTCGCATTTTACGAGTAAGGACTTTAATATTCTTTGTAAATAGTTCTCATTTGACCCATTTACCACCAAAACCTATTCTGCACGCGCTCGGCTGAACGCTGACTTTTTTTAAAGTGCATAGTGCTTATTGTACCTTATACGTATATATATACTTAATCTTTTTTTATCTTGCTTGTTAGTGATCCTAAGATTTCTACTACTTACTCCGATTTTACCCGTGAGAACCTGTAATTGGTTGTGTTTCTTAAACAACTGTTATCCACTTGTTGGTTCTCCTATCAATAAATAAATAAAATTATTTGACACTAGTCTAGCCTGCGACTTCATTCGCGTGAAATTTCTTGTACCCCCATACCCACCCCGTCGCATCGCATAGCCTGCCCTATTCGCTTTCGCTTAGCTTTCTTTCTTACTTTTTCTTTTGTGCTCCGCTTCTAAGAGTAGCGTGATGTTAAATAGCCTTCCTCAAGAATTGGACTATAAAATGCAAAAAAAAAAATCTAATCCGATGTTCCACAGATTTGCGCGTTCAAACAAACTATTCAGTTTTATTATAATGGTCTAGTACAGATTGACAGCGCCTTTATGTCGTAGCTGTAAGGGCGATTTTCGTAGTGCAAGTGTTAGCTTTTCTGACACACACAAATTGTACATACCACAAATACCTCAAAATGCTTGGGTTAAATGTATTAGATTAGCGCTTTTGCGTGAATGCGTCTATTTAAGTTTATCATTTATATCAGCTATGAGTAATTATTTCAGTCGTTGCACATGTGTCCACTTTCTGAAAATATTAAGATTTGGATGACTCCGTTAGTACGAGATTGATTAACAACGCCTGTAGAAGACTGCTAAGCTAACTTAACTTTTGCAAAAACTTATTGTCGAGTGTCCAGTTTTGATTCAGCCTTGCTAAAACAGTTCTTAGCACGCTGGGAGCGTGTAAAAAAAACATCAGAATCCGAGAGGTATTGGCAGATTAAGATCTATCTCTCTGAACCAAATGTATAATGTTTTTTCAGGGCCCCGGAGATCCAATACCAAAATACACGTTTGAACTGACAACGAACTTCTTCGACATCGACAAAGATGGTTACCTGGTTGTCAGCGACGAGAAACTCGATCGAGACCCACCGAACCCAGGCAAATTTAGATTCCAGGTAAGAACTGTTATATAGCTACTGATTTTCTTTAGAATGTACGCTTCAAACATCCTACGATCCGACGTCGGTCCATAAGGATACCACTTACATCTGGCTCACTGTTAAATAATGATGCTTAAGGGAATGACCGCACTTATCGAGGCGGAATCGGCTTGAGCCGATCACGTATTACCACATTGGTCGCATTAAGAACGACGCGGTTTTGAGCCGTGTCGTCTGAACCGAAAACAAGCGAATGACGTTTTTGTTGCTTTTATTGGATGTGCGCGTGCAGCTGTTATGACTTAGCCACAAGCCCCATGCAGCCAATAGACCAAAACACCTATAATTAAAGTCCTTTTCTTCAATTAAATGTTTATTTTTGCTCATTTCAGGTGGTTGCCCGCGAAGCTAACGGCGGTGCAGCATCAGCTCCATACTCGTTGGCAGTTCAGTTGCTAGATCAGAACGATAACGCACCAGTCATACCTAAGACTCAACCGATCATTGTACCAGCCTGCTTGGAACCTGCTGAAGTGCATACGGTCAGTATATTGATTACTACTTTGGAATAATAAAAAAATGACTTATTGGCTGACAGTACCAACCTCTCGAAAAATGGGTTGGTACCATCTGATTGCCAACACTAGCACCGCGCGCGTTCAGTGGTCAAATCAAATAGCGCGCGCTTTCCCGGCTTCCTGTTACACACTTCCGTCCCTTTTCACAAAATCGCTCCCACAGATTGCAGGAAAGCGAGAGGAAAGATGTTACACATCAAAAAATGGCGTTGAATATTATTAAATTAAATGTCTCTAAACTGTCTCTAAACAAAACATGCGAACTTATATTATGCTGATGAATCTTTTGTTGAAACTATTAGTAGTATTTGCAAATCGAATACGTCGATTGGTCAAACTCAAAAATAATATTTCGGTATATTACCACAAATTACATTCTTAACACCAAAATGATAACATCCTGCAAAAAGAATCCCGCTTTCGATTTGACATCGTTTTATCCAGGGTAATATGAAAAAACTGATCAGTGATCTACTAAATACAAACCAGGAATGTTACGGATATTCGCAATTGCGGAGCTTCAGCATTTATTTAGACCTCCGCATCCCCATCTGCATTAATCAATGCGGAGCTCATCACTCATGCGGATGCAGACGTTGAAAATAATGACATTTTGCACAAGAATTCCTTTCATATCGAAGGTGCCGCACTAAGGAAGAATCTTTGAACATTCATTCCCTAAAAGGTTTAAACGAGGAACGAAAGTTTGTATGGAGGAATAATCTATTAACAAAATCTTTACGCCCACAGGTAGAGGCGATAGACATCGATGAGGGTGAGAACGCACGCATAACGTACAGCATATATCACGTATCTAACAATGGAGGCAACAAGTTCACTATACATCCTAACACCGGAGTTATATGTAAGTTACACATGTATATAAATACGATAGATGTACTTGTGTCTAGAGAGGTATTTGTGTGTTAGTTGTATGGTCGTATTTTTACGAGTTGTTTTGTATTGTTGCGGTCAAAATTACGGGCCATTCCGCGTTGACATGCACAGCGTGACAAAATTTTGTCGTCGGAATAACTCGCACCGAAATGAGATGTCATTGTTTTAGAATAGTCATTGTCTCGATTGGGCGCGAGGTATAAGACGATAAAATTTTGACACACGTGAACATTACCTTGCCAGAGCTTTATTTTTGGTGATAAGCGTCTGTATAAAATATTATTGAAAATTACTCGTTACTATACGACCTTTTTGCGTTTAAATTATATCACAGTCTTAAAATGATCTCACGACTTAATAATTTCTTCTATATCCATTAAGAATTACTTTATTTTTCACTTTACTTTCATTATGCAAATATAACTGCACTAGTTGCATCTTTTGATTTATAAAATTTATGTAGTTAATAATTAAAATCACCGTTTGTTTTGCAACTATGTATAATACCAGTCATCATGTTTAATCTTTATTTTATTATTTGTAAAAAAAAAAAATATCGTAGCGCTTACTGGTATTTTCAACACAATCTCAAATTCTCTTTCACAGCAAGCACAGGTCGTTTACAAGCAGGCGAACAATACAGCGTCACAATTCGGGCCACAGACGCTAAAGGCCTCAGTTCTCAAGGCATCGTAGAACTGTCAGTAGCACCGGGGCCTAACACCAGGCCTCCACAGTTCTCATCCCGGGATTATTATGCGCCCGTCTCTGAAGGCGCTGCTATCAATTCTACTGTTACTACTGTTACTGTAAGTAAAATTTTGAACATTATATGAACGGAATAAGATTCAATTTATTATTATTATAATTATGGAACTGTTATTTACCCGAAAAGAGAAACATCAAATGCATCTTTTAAGAAATATCAGCTAATCTTCAATATGATCAATGTAAAGTTAAGCCCTAATGTATGGCTCTAAACTATAAAACCTAAAAAGTTATCAGTTAGTTGTGTTTTTAGTTGTGTTGTTAGTTAGTTGTGTGTTAGTTATGTTAGTTGTTGTCTTCTCTCTTTTCACTAATTGACTTTTAATTTCCAGGCCAAAGACCCAGAAAACGAGCCAGTGACATACTCCATAGCATCGGGCAACGACCTCCGACAGTTCGGTATTGGTTCTAACACTGGTATCATAACAGTCATTCGGAGTTTGGACAGAGAAGTGCTGACGAGATATCAGCTGGTAAGTCATTACTTGGATCATTTAATTATTGGACAATGGCATTTTTAACCCCCGACGCGGAAAGATATTGCAATGGGGCAATCAAGTAGCAACAATTTACAAAAAGTATGGTGCCTATTAGGTTTCTAGCCCTATGCAGTACGAAAAGGTTTGTTATTTACAGCTTCAAAAATAACAATGTAATAAAGCTCTTATAATATTCCAGATGGTAAGAGCGGAAGATCCAGGGAGGCTGTCGAGCACTGCGACTGTGAACATCAAAGTCACTGACATCAACGACAACAACCCCAAGTTCGATGAGGATACCTACTTGTTCCATGTGAAAGAAGGTAAAATAACTGAATTAAATATTTAAATAATACCAGCCTATAACGACCCCGTTGCGAGCCAAAGGCCTCTACTCATACAGAGAACGTACGAGCATTGATCACCACCCTTGCTAAAGACGGGTTGGGTTGGAGAAATATACAAGGTTATTCCTTTTGATATTCCATAACAGGGCCTAGGGAATTAATGACACCATGACAAAAAAATTACTGACATGTTTTGTTTTTTTTTTTACATATTTCATACAAACAAAATAATTCGACAAATTCACGATTAATTATGTAATGCAAGCCACGTGAGATATAAAAAAATATATTATATGTTTGGCCATAAAACAAAAACAATGTCGCATTTTCTTAGCTTTTTAATATGAATGATTAGTTTAAATGAAAATGATTTACTCGTACTTATGAATGAAACTTAAATACACACATCGACAGTCTAGTGTTGTTATCTTCGAAACTAAGTATTTTTGGTACACTTGTTTTAGATTTTTTTGTATTATTTTCACTTATAGCATACAACCGGGAGGGTTATGGGACATCAAAAGGAACACGTTGAATAAGTAAGGAACAAAAAAAAAAAATACACAGTCATGGAGACTGCCGACAGAAGGAAAATCTTAATACTGGTATTAGCGCCATCTATATTCTATAGTAGGGCACTACGTCGCGAGCATGTCTATGACGCAAATCCATAAGTAGGTATACCCCTACCAAAGAACGCTCAACACGCCTAAAGAAGTGGGAGTGTGGAGTTTCTTGTCCGTTCTTCTCCAAAGGAACCTAACTACGCTTTGGAATGGGCAATTAGCTTCATCTTTCTGAGTGACCGACCCCTTGATAATTCAAAAGTGCCTGTAATTCGTTTATTTGAAATAAATGCTTTGAGATTGAGTTTGAAGTTTTTGCTTGAAAAACCAGTAAGGCATTTAAAAAATATCGCCTTTCCGACGTGTTCGTTGGCTACTGCAATAAAACATAGTGACAGATTACATAAGAAAATAACTGCTCTAAATGCGAGAGCAAAGAATTTCGCGTCATACCCTATTGGGTATGACGCGAAATTAAATTGAGATAAGTTTTTCAGGGGTATTCCCCTGAAAAACTTATCTCAATTTATTCACGGCTGCACACAAAAAAAAATGGATTTAATACCATATACTTACATACCAATTTAACATCTTCCAGGCGCCTCAAACGAGTTCGTAGGCTACGTACACGCCACAGACATAGACGAAGGAGTAAACGCGATGGTCAGCTACAGCATACCGACGCACCTGCCCTTCAGCATTGACAACGGAACCGGCATGATCAGTACCAACACACAGCTGGACTATGAGCATACTAAGGTAAATAATATATAAAGTAGATATAGAAACAAAATAAGAGCCTACACTCTTGAATGTCCATGTCAAAAGACCTATTCTACATATATGTAGTATATATAAAGGACGTATATACTCGTATATCTTAAGATTCAGCACATGATTTTGCTAGGAACTGAAACTACGTTATTTAATTTTTGGAAAGTATGCTTTCACGTATTTTTTATGCACCCGGGATATATAGGGATGTTGACAAACATATTTTTTTTGTCCGCCAGGTATGTTATTAAAAAATATTGGACACGTATTTTTTTTTTTTACTTAATGTGGCATGACGTCACTCCCCAGTAGATTTTATACTGACTTGTACTTAGTTACTTACTGTAGACAGCCCCCCGCTCCCCAACTTTAGTGCGTTTTATATAAACCATTTTTTATTAATATGATAAGGCAAAAAATACGTGTCTAAGATTTTTTTATTATCCGACTAACGGAATAAATAGTTTTTTTTCCCAGTCAACATCCCTATTATTGTAGTTCAATCTACCTAGCCTTTTCCCAACTATGTTGGGGTCGGCTTCCAGTCTAACCGGATGCAGCTGAATACCATTATTTTACATGGAGCGACCGCCTATCTGACCTCCACAACCCAGTAACTGGGTAATACGATACCCCTTGGTAAGACTGGTGTCAGACTTTCGGGCTTCTGACGACTCGTAACGACTGTCAAAGATCCACGAATAACAGCCGGGACCAACGGCTTAACGTGCTTTCCGAGGCACGGAGGATTCTCGGTATGTGATGATGGTCACCCATCCACTGACGAACCCCGGCAAGCGTAGCTTAACCTGATCGATCGACCAGTGCGGGTGTTGTTACTTAGCCACGAGCTCCTCCGTTTGCGATTGCAGTTAAATTCGTATATTTGACATTCTGTATTAGGATAACATTCTAAAAACTAATGATAATTTGAATGTTTAAAAAAAAATCTGGAGTTTTGTTGTATTAAATTATACAGTTTTTCATCATCATAAAATAGATAACTAAAACTTTTCTCAATATGTTTTCCAGGACTACGCCTTCGTAGTAACAGCAATGGACGGCGCCATAGACAAGCGACTCGGTACCGCCTCAGTCACAGTACAAGTGACGGACATACCCGACGAAGAGCCTGTCTTCACTAAACTGGTCTACTCGGTGCATGTGCCCGAAAATGCGGCTAATTACCCTGTAGTTAAGGTTCAGGTTAGTATGGCAAACTTTTATTTATATCCTAAGCCGTGAAGGACAAAATTTATGGGGGTGGGGGGGATACCAGTGCCATAGGCAAGACAAACAAGGAAGAATTAAAATGTAAGTAAACATACTTGGTCTTGGTTTGAACATGAATATACCACGATATCTCCTAAAATACATTTAAAATACATATACGTAAGAGAAGTTGTTATTTATTTCCAAGAGGACTAGTTTAAAAAAGGTCATCTGTACCAGAACTACCGATGTAGTTCTGGTACAGATGGTGCCATCCATGAAGATGCTCCCCCCTCCCCTACTGCCATACTGTAAGCTGTACTGCAGTACGGAGCGGAGCCGTGCGGGGCGCGTCGTCGTGGATGGCACTATGTATAAATCAACATAGTTCTTTAAACATAAAACTTATTCTGTAACGTGAATTATAGTTATAATTCTTGGTAGTTCATCGTAGCAGACCCCATTCCATGTTTACCAGCGTCACCATGGACCTCTGACTTGGCTTCACATGCCGTCGAGAAATATCTCTTAGGCATGCCGGTTTCCTCAAGATGTTTTCCTTCACCGCTTTTGAAGCAAGTCATAATTATACAATACCCACATGCATCTGAAAAGTCAGAGGTGCGTGCCTTGGGTTCAAACTCGAGACCTACCAATTACTCACCAATTGGCTATCACTTTTTTTTTTTTTTTAAATACCCCACACTAAGAATTTCTTCTTGTATCGTGGGTGCGTTTACAAACATAGAAACTCACATACACTAACACCCAGACCCGGAACAACTACTTGCAGATCATACAAATATTTGTTCCGTGCGGGGATCGAACCCGCGACACGTTGCGCAGCAGTCGATCGCTCAGCCACTGCGCCAACCGTGTCGACAAATTGACACACTGCTGTTTCACTTTATTAATTGTCATTTATTTATCCCAAACCCCTATAAAAAATCCAAACTGTCTTCTTAATTCAAGTAATAAACTAGCCAATTATTTCCATAATTTCAGGCTGAAGACCCGGACACAATACCAGAAATAACCTACACAATTCTAATGGGTGACACCGACCTATTTTCAATAGATCGTAAATCGGGTATGATACGAACGCTAAAGGCATTGGACCGAGAATTGACGGCGAGACACCAGATCATTGTGGGGACTGAGGAGAATATGACGGAAGGGCCCGGCGCTAGTACTACTGTTGAAGTTTTTGTTGATGTGAGTATGATTTTATTATTAACCTTTACTACGGCGACCTTGACCTATCCGTGCTTTCATGTAATATCAAATTCAGTCTTTATAATTATGCCACCTCCAATGCTGGGAATGGATAAAAAATCAGACTAAGACGGATGGCTTGCAAAATCAAGGCCGATTTTGTATCCGTCCCAGTCTTATGCTAACCGCATTCAGTCGTTATCTATTTGATGTCATCAATCCTTATTGATGTAGAAATTTGAAAGTACCTGGACGACCGAGCTCTGCTCTGGTGAAAATTGATAATACTCATTTAATAGTATAGGAGTTCATAATAATTCCATGTATGGTACCATCAAATAAGTTTATATTTAACCAGTTTCAAAACAAAATCCCGTGAACACGATGATCACATCTGTTACCGGCCGGTTCTATAGCCGCTGAGCGCTGCAAACAAGAATAGTCCTTACGGTGGTTAGATATGAACTTATTCGATGGTACATACTAATTGATAGTAGGTACTTAATAATTCCATGCTGCCATCATAGTAAGTACTTACTAATTCCATGTTGCCATGATAGTAGGTTCTTAATAATTCCACGCTGCCGTGTCATTATTCTAAGATAGCCATCTTGTTACCTAGCTATATCGATTTTTCGCCCCTGTAAACCCCTTTAATGCAACTTTCATCGCAATCGTTAGAGCCATTTTCGAGAATGTGATTACAAATATATATATACAAATATTGGTCGTTTAATATTATAGGATATGTCTTCTAATAATGCTTTAGCAATGTATTCCGCCCATTTCTACTTGAGGAGTCTCCCTTTTTATTATGTAGACAAATCCAAGGTTTTGTTATTTTGGATTTTTCTGCTTCTGGTCCATATTACAATAAGGATGATGACAATTTTTTTTTTAGTCCGTCATGGGGATTATTAAAAAAATATTGGACACGTATTTTTTCTTTTTTTACGTAATCTAAAGATTACGACGATACATTGAGTTAAAATGTGCCATGACGTCACAAGTGTGTAGATTTTATACATACTTGTGACGTGGCGAACTCCACTCCCCAACTTAAAATGTGTTTTATCTAAGTATTTTTTTATTAATATGATAAAGCAAAAAATACGTGTCTAATATTTTATTATTATCTGACTGACGGACTAATTAGAATTTCTTTTTTTTTACCCAGGCATCATCCCTATTGACTTACTAGGGCTAATTACTTCGTGCAATATTTTTTGTTAATAATTGTTACAACGCTTTTCTACCATTTGCAGGACAAAAACGACAACTCTCCGATATTCACATCTGTGGTTCGTCCGATAACTATCGAGGACTCGTCTTCAATCGGCAGTCTCGTACAAACAGTGGTCGCGATGGACTCGGACGCCACGCCGCCCAACAACAGGGTGCGGTACAAGCTGGTGGGCAGGGGGAAGGCTTCCATATACTTCCATGTAGAGCCTGATACTGGCGCTGTTAGGGTACGGGACGATCTGCGGAAGGAGACGGATAGTGAATATACTGTGAGTAACGTTTATTTGTTTCATAGTTCATAAGCAGACAAGAAGAAAGGAACAGAAAAACACCTACAAAGGCGACGCTTTTTTTTTGAAACTTTTTGGTGTTGGTGAGAGATAAAACATTTACATACTTTGAAAGATAATGGTGTGAAAAAGAAGCAAAAATAGTAATATCTTTGTAATAATATTTGTCTAGTGTTCAGGTGCCGTATTATGAAGTATTAATGCCACCATTTTTCCAGTGTGAGAGAGAGACGGAGCTATACAAGGCCGATAGCACCATCTCGTTTTCGCAGAGGAATAATGATGGTATTAATATTTCATTTCATAAAACTACCCTAGGGGCCGTGTAAAAATGCCTTTTAATATTACTTTCAGGGTAATATTCTTTCCTGTTGTTTTTGGAGCATATATATCCACAAGCTCCAAATTGTAGCCCATTATCTTATTATCTAGCCGAGAATGTTTATCTACTGTGATGAGTTTTCAAAAGGATTTTGCTACAATCATCTTGCAATATCAGCTTCCATGATGACTACTATAGAGCCTTGTGGGCAATGGTTGGTCAGCGACGTCATTACACCTATCATAGGCCTTTCAATCAATCTGCCTAGCCTTTTCCCAACTATGTTGGGGTCGGCTTCCTTTTTAGCCGGATGCAGCTGAATACCAATATTTTACATGAAGCGACTGCCTATCTGACCTCCATAACCCACTAACTCGGTAATACGATATCCCTTAGTAAGACTGGTTGTCAGACTTTTGCGCTTCTGATGACCCGTAACGACTCAAAGATCCACGAATGTCAACCGAGACCAACGGCTTAACGTGTTTTCTGAGGCACGGAGGAGTCTCGGTATGTAAATATGGTTACGCATCCACGGACCAACCCCAGCAAGCGTAGCTTAACCTGATGGATCGACCTGTGCTTCTATTATTAATTAGCCATGAGCTCATCTCTATCATAGACCTTTGCAACACGCAATTATAATAATTTAATGTTTTTTTTCAGGTGGACGTGCAAGCTTATGACCAAGGCGAGCCCATGATGTCTTCAGTTTCTAGTCTTACTATATACGTCAGTCATTCTGCTACTGTCCCGCCCGATGTAAGTACTTACTCTACTCTTCGAAGCTTAAATTAGATCATAATAAATCTGAAACAAACAACAAAATAAGAAAATCATTAGTCATTGGTTAAAGACAGTAAAATAACCCTAATTTTAATGCTCTCTGACTTAAAACATAATGCAATACAAAAGTTCCTAAACTCTGCTTTCAAGAAAGTAACGCACGTTTTAGATATTAGTCCAAATAAAGAAGGAAATATCTTTAATCGATTTTCCGTCTGCCTATTATAAACTCCTTATTTTTCAAAACAATATATCTCTCTTTCTCACTCCCCTATTCCCCTATTTCTATCTCTTCCAGGTGGGCCTCGGCTTCGCAGACACGCTATACACGGAACACGTAGCAGAGAATTCTCCAAACGGCACGCTAGTCAGAATCCTCCCTCTGCTGAACAAACGCGAACACTCTCCCGACACGCCCCTCAAGTGTCGCCTCACCGAGTCGTCACAGCAAGGTAAGGTGGAAGGTTAGTGGCAAATGAAGATATCACGTGTTCCTGTGTTACTTCTCTTTTTGCTACTCTATGCAAATCTTTAGTTTTATGTTTTTTGTTTGTGGATTAAATGCTTTCTTGTTTCTGAAATTGTCGCTAACGTTGTGTTCATAGTGAATGTTTGTTTGTAAAATACCGAAACATCACCAAATAATATGAAACAAATAAAAATCTTGCGGTATCGGTGTCGGAGTTGTCCGACTATTTTCAGAATCGAACGGACCCCTTAGTCTTGACCTCATTACGCAGCGAGGTCGTCATTGCAGCATTCAAACTGTAAACTATATTAAGAAACATTAACGTTTCTTATTCTTTATGAAAGCGACTTAAGAATATACTGACCTCTGAGTATGTTTTCTGAGTGTAGTCGGACAGGAAAAACCGAACTCACCCAGGGTTTATGAAAAAAAATTGTCTCGTTAAAGATGGATACAATAATGAAAACACGGTATGGAAAACTGTCTGAATTAAAATATTTATTTCCTTTATTCCATTATATACATATAAATTATATTTAAAATAAAAAAAATTGAATAAAAGAATACAAAAACATTTAAAATTTAAAAAAAAATAGTAGCCCACCGGTATCGGGATCAGAGTTCAAGCAACCGGCGGTCAAGGCTCCAGAGAGAGGAACCTCCTGACAATGCGAGCCGAGTCCAGGAGTACCGCTCTCTGAATCAAGCCCTTGATCCAGCTGCCTTACGAGAGCCTTCTTAGGTGTTGATTGAGCCAAGTCAAGATACTTGATTTGTTTAACTTTTTCGGCCTTCACGAGGTTCCCGTCATGCGGGACCGTTATGTCAAAAAAATAATATTATTAAAGTGTTTGATAAAACCAATGGACAGAATAATCATCATTTATCAAAGAAAACTCAAATGCATTCATAGTTTTTTCAAAGAAAAACATAACACTAACGTTCCTCCACAGGAGTATTCTACGTGAAACTAACAGAAGAACGAGACTGCGCAATCTACCTCAACACAAGTTCCTTAGACTACGAAACTCTTGGAGAATACTCTTTAGAAGTCCAACTAGAATCCATCCAGGGGCTGATAAACCCAGAAAGCAGTAAAGCAACGATCAAAGTGCATGTAACCGATGCGAATGACAACGACCCAGTGTTTGTGTTCCCTGAACAAAGCAGTATTTCGGTCGCGAAGGGAAAGTACTTCGCGATCGTGACCAAAGATATGTTGTTGGGAACCAATGTTTTGCAAGTTAAGGTGAGTTTTAAGCTTTTTGTTGTTTGAGCATTTATACTAATTTCTTGAAGACTTTTCGATGTCGACTTTGAATGTCAGAACACCTAAATATCATAAGCCGGGAATACACTAATGGCAGGTTGTGACTCAAGACTGTCACGAGCATACTACGTTACAGTAACGCAAGATTCAAAAGAGATTTTCTCGTAAATTCGTGATAAAAAAATATATGGTGTTGCAAAAACAGTAGTATTCCTGTGCGTTTGCACCGGCGAGAGCACTGGTGGCTCAGTGGTAACCACCCCGACTTACCGAGTTAGAACCTAGTCAGGTGGTTTATTTTGTGTAAATTATCTCGTCCCCACTGTTTTCAAAATGGTGAACGAAAACATCGTGAGGAAACCGGCATGTCCTGAACAAATAAATTCGAAGACATGTGACATCTACCAACCCGCACTGGACCCGCGTCGTGGATTATAGCCCACTGCCTCTCAGCGAAAGGAGGCCTGTGTCCCAACAGTGGGAACTTTAAAGGCGGATTATGCTATGTACTGGCAAAACATTCACAACACAACAAAATCTCTAGTTCCTGTCAAACATTGTATGGAACATTGACAGAAAATAGAGATTTCAACATGTTTTGTTGTGAATGTTTCGCCAGTGCAAACGCACAGTTATCAAAACATAACCACCATATTTTTATGAAATAGGTCTTTTTTCAAAGTTGCAATTTGTATTTGCCGAGAAAATCGCTTTAGAATTTTGCGGAAGTGTAAGCTATTTATGCTTGACTGTACCTGCTAAATAAATCCTTCAAATTATTTACTAACTGGAAAGTTTGGCGAGCAAAGATGTAAAAGCAACAAATAATGTACAGTACGACATAACTTAGATGTAGCATCGGCAAAATTCGTAAAACCGATCACTATCCGAACTGAGTACGCGTTCAAAATCACCAATATTTATGTGAAAATGATCTTAACGCAAATGCAATAACTTGTGAAGTCATATAACCAAATACATTTGTAAAATTGAAAAGAATGAATGCAAATTTTCCAATTTATGCTACATCTAAATTGTGTCGTACTGTACCAATGTTTGAGAATAATAATTTAAAAACAAAATCGTATAAATTATCATCCCTATGATACATCGTAAATTTTACAGTATAATTGTTCTCAGTTATTTAAATAGCGTAGTTAATCACCTAATGATGAAACGAATTAACAATAAATCGGATAATTAGTTACATCATTACCTGTTCATTCCATTAATATGACGAACCATTTTTAATCATGGACCATTTACTAACCATTCTTTCATTTAACTCTAGGCAAAAGACAAGGACAGTGGGGATTTCGGCAAGCTGGAGTACCATAAGAACTCCTGGACAAATGCTGCCGAAGAATACTTTAGTCTGGATGCTGACACCGGAGTGATAAGCAATATAAAGACGTTTGAGAACGTGCCTAAAGAAGTGCTACCGTTCAAGTTTAGTGTGACTGCGAGAGACAACCCTAATTCTGCGCAGGATTATAATATTGCGAGGGCTTCGGTTATTGTAAGTACTTGCAAATTTTATATCCCTTTTTTATACGGGGAGTCCGTGTCTACACAGTACGACAGTGGTCAGGGGCAGGGCTGTTCTGCACCGCCCCTACATTAATGTGTATTACTTATGTGTGTACTAGGTGTGTTAAAACTTGACGGGGTCCGTAAGGGCCAATGCCTGCCAGGGTTGCGAGTGTGTCCGAAAGGGATATCGCGGCCCCGGCACGCAGGCAATGGAACACGGGTGGGTTTTAGTCAGTAAAAGTCCACCCAGAGCGGGAGAAGTTATTTGATAATTTCTAACACACGAAAAAAAAAGAAAGGGTGTTAAAACTATTAGAAGCAAAAGACCCAAAGGGGGTTTTAATCGTGGTATTCAAGCCATTATGATGTGTATTTGATAAGGTCCTGTAGACCGATCTTAATGTGTACCAATAAGTTGGTTACATACCTAATGTATTCCCGGAAGGTGCAGATGATACGAGGTTTTCTATATCCACATTTCGCTTTAGGTATACTTTTGTTTCATACAATAGTGTACCTACACGGTCATAATGTATGGAACAGCAGATTTTTTTAAATAAACGATGTTTTTTTTTTCTCTGGGATGTGTTGAATCAATTAAGTACTGAATTCATAGTGACAATTTATACGAAAATAATTCTCTATCATAGATTACAGCGTCGATAGAATAATGAATGAAGTTGTTTGTAAACCATGCGTATTTTTTGTACTTGTTTGTAGTTTTCACCTAAACATATCTCAAGCAGTCCTATACACCTATTATTTTAACTCATTACTTATTTATTTTATTATCTTCTTGACATTTCTCGGGGCCCTGTGGTCCCAGACCTTTGGGAGGCGTACGAGGGGCCGAAGCCAACTCGCAGAGGCCTGTTAGACGTTTTTTATGAAATAAGGCACCACCCGACGATTATCCCTGTTCGCACTATATAACCCCCGGTTGGTGTAGGACTATTGCAGGATATGGAAACGAAAATATTGGATTATGGGTTTGGGTGGCTAAAGTGAAAGGATTATGGAAAGACGCCTCTGCCATACTAGAACTAATATTATAAAGAGAAATGATTTGATTTTTGTATGTTTGTTTGTTTGTTTGTAATTAACAAACTCAAAAACTACTGGACTGATTGTAATAAATCTTTCACCAGTAGAATGCTATATTATCACTGAGTAAATATGCTATAATTTATAAAGATATCACGCGGGCGAAGCCGCTGGAAGCTGGTTTTATATAAAATACAACAGATTGTTATTATCTTCTTTTTATTATACTTCTATTTCCAGATAAACCTCCTCCAAAAAGAAAACCAACTAGTCGTCGAAGTGTCGGACTTAAACGCGGACGTTATGCGTCGACGATCGCGAAGCTTACTCACTGCCATTGAAGAGAAAACCGGACTTTACGCTGGTTTGGAGAAACTGACTTCAAGACATTACCTCGGAGAGAATGGAACACTTGAGAGTGATACGAAGGGCACCGATGTGTGGTTGTATCTCGTTGATCCGAATACGGGAGCGATTCTGAGTAGGGAGTCGATGCCTGTTAAAAAGTAAGTTGTTTTTATTTATTTTATTGCGAAAAGTGGTGCCATGTTTTGGGCCAGAACTATAATAATAATATCTTAAATTTTCTGATTTAGCGAGTACTTCCTGTCTATAAAAATAGATGTCGATAACTTCAAGATCTAAAAATATGAATGTGTTTTCTCATTAAGTGAAGCAAAATCCGATAAAGAGTAAAAACTATTAAAAAAACTAATCGATCAGTCAATAGTAGCTGAAAACGGTTACGATCGACTAAATATAATTAAAACTTTGAAGGACACTATACGCCGATAGGCGTCATAACAATGACATTTATATTGTGTTTCGTGTACAGTCCTTGAAACTGTTAATTAATTCATTCCGTTTCCGTAGTCTGGTAAAAATAAAGAACACTATTTAATTTTAATTCCTACCTCTAACAAACAGTGGTTTCATCTAGAAATTTATCAAGAACTGACTACCAAAACATTTTTTGTAGTATGAATAGGGTGTAAAGTTCACTTATCCACCATAGAAAAGGGAGGATCCTTCGACCAGACGGGTGTTGTGTCTCGCGGGCAACTGCCCAACGATTGATGTCGGGGAAGTTATATATATGCAGTTTGCGCGGTAAAGTCTAATTGTGCGAAGCACGATTTGTGTGACGTCAGGTTTTTGATGCGCAGTTCGTATGTGGCTATGTAGACGTCACCACACAGGATTGTCTACCGATTAATGTGTTGTCAGTGCAGGAGGTACCTATTAGTCAATAAACTAACCTTATCTATATTATTCCAGAGCAATAGACAGCGGCATCCACAAAGTGGTGGGCGCGCGCCTGCAGTCCCCGACGAGCGCGGTGCGCGCGCCGCTGTCGGCCAGCGAGCGCGCGCGCCGGCCGGCGCTGGCGGCGGCGCCGCTGGCCACGGCGCTGCCGGCCGCGCTCGTCGCGCTGGCGGCCGTCGTGCTGGTGGCGGCCATCGCGGCCACCATCTATATCTGCGCTTCTTGGAACAGGTCAGGTTTGCTGTCATATAGCATTTCTGGATAACTGAGTATTCCCTTCATAGAGCGAAATATGAAAGTCCAGCAAAATTAAAAAAAACAACATAACGAGTTATGGCATATATCCATTTATCTTCATTTATTTACATTAGACAAATAACTATTATCACCCTTTCGTTATTTCGATAAAATCGTATACTAAACTCCATTATTTCACAATACAAATCTATTTAGGTAATCTATTTACCATTTACATTAAAAAAATTACTCTAAACTGCAGTAATTTCAACAATATAATATAATAAATGTCGTTATTTAGCCGTTATTTGTCTAACGCAGAAAAAAAAAGTAAAAAAAAAAAAAAATATGTAAAAAAAAAAAAAAAAAATTAAGTGAAATATAAATTTAGTATAGTTTAGATGCTAAATACCAACTGCAGAACTGTACGAAACCATTACTATGCTAAGGGACTTTTTGTGTGACTCGAAATACCTTAGTATAAGTTTCGAAGCAAAAAAAAATTTCACAAGTTCACACACCTTATTCCTTAAAAAAAAAACATAATTATCTTGTACCATATCTCTTCGCCTTTAAGAACATTCCTAGACGTTTTTGAATATAATAATAGTTAACATTACTCTATAAACTATGTCCACAGATACAAAAAGCACAAAGAACAAGCCATACAGCAGTACGGCACGCTAAGTATGAGCATGCCAACTCCTCGACCGGCGTCGGGCTACGAGTCAAGTGAGGACGAGCCCGCGCCCCGGTACGAAACACAGGTAAATAGACGAGTATGTACTACCTTTATCATTCATTCGCATGGTATTAATTAGAGCTGGCTTCGCATGCGAGATGAAAAATGTTGCAAGTAAGTTTTTCTGAGTTTCATATAACTTATTGGACAGATTTTCGTGAAAATCTAGTTGGTAGATAAGACGAGAAAAGTTTACAAAAATATTTTTATTGCAACACAGCAATTTGATAAATAAAGAAAAAAAGGCATGAATAAGTATTAAGAGATACCTAGAATTAAAAAAACACTACACACTATTTCTAGCATGATAACATAACCATCCTATAATTTTCCCACTGCTGGGACACAGGCCTCCTCTCTGTGAGAGGGAGTGGGCCGTAATCCACCACGCGGGCCCGTCGTCCTACAACTCCTAAGTGGCGGCCGCTACCGCAAGGTCACCACTGCTCTCATAACATAAAAATGTCTTATAATTAAGAAAAACAACAGAAAATAATATTGTTATTCACTATTGCATGCTATATGTTCGCAACAAAATTCGCTCATAATCCATTGATTTCGATTTAGGTTCTGGTAAAATATATAATTAACATTCATATTTGTTGCAGGTCTTAAACATGGCAGTAGATGACGCAGATTTACAGCTAGACTTCAGTCCGAACAACCACGCGTTTAAAATACATAGCGTGCAATATCTATCGAAAGATAATGGTAAGTTTAACTTTTTATGTTAAAAACCAAGAACCTACCTAATTCATTTTTATTTATTTATTTATCAAGTCTTATATTGTGCTTGGTAAATTACCTATATCATAATTAATAATATTAATATAAATTCTAAAAGTGAACATGCAGCAATAATCAAAATTATAAAAATAAAACATGTTTACAAAAATCAATAATATTAAATAGCGTTTCAATAGTAAACAATTATAAACAAGTATACACGTCATTTCGTTAACCTAAGGCCCTTTGTACACGGCACGGTTTGTATACGGTACGGCGTGTAAACCATGCCGTAGAAAAAACGTGTCCTTCAACAAGCTTCCATAGTGATCCATCCTGTTCTCTGTTTTTCATGTGGTAAGTGACTAACCTGGTGTCAGAGTTTTAAAGCCGCCCATGTGCCTCTGACTTGGCTTCACATGCCGTCGAGAAATATCTCTCAGGCAAGCCGGTTTCCTCACGATGTTTTCGTTCACCGTTTTTGAAGCAAGTGATAAATTATACAATACGCACATGAATCCGAAAAGTCAGAGGTGCGTGGCTTGGGTTCGAACTCGAGACCTATGACTTGGCAGTCCGACAATCACACCACTAGGCTATCACTGCACATACAAATTAGTAATGTCATGTCATGTTTTAATATAAAGAAGCGAACAATTATTTCCAGGCGAACGCAGCCCAACACTCTCAGAAACAGCAACCACAGCTCGCGCCTCAAGCGTCAATGAAAACGGCGGTACACTCAACAACATGCACATGCACAACAGCCAACTATTCGAGCCAATAGCCAACAACTCGACACTCATACGCAACACTCAGACGCTCAACCGTCGAGTGCCGAACGCTCATCCACTCAACAACGCGATAGGAACGTTACCGCGCGCCAACAACAATGGAGTTGGTGGCGGGTTGTTGGCTACGACGCTGGGAAGGAAAATAAATGGTGGGAACAATCATAAGAAGAAAACTACGCAGCCTATTATGGCGTATGATGAGATACCTGGATTGCAAAGGTTCGTTTTGATTATTGCATTTTCAAATACCTACAGATTGATAGGCTCACGATATCTAAAAGATCGAGTAATTTGCCTTATTTTAGGAGAAGCCTTTTTCAGGAGTGTAATAGTGATAATGACAAAAAAAAATTTTTTAGTCCTTGGAGATTATTAAAACATTGAGTTGAAATGTGCCATGACGACACGAGTATGTAGATTGTATACTAATTTGTGACGTAGCGACCCCCACTCCCCAACTTAAAATGTGTTTTATCTAAGTATTTTGTTATTAATATGACAAAGCAAAAAATACGTCTCTAATATTTTTTTATTATCTGACTGACGGACTAATTAGAATTATTTTTTTTTTACCCAGGCATCATCCCTATTGGGGTACAGATTTTCATACTTAGTCACCGTTTAACTACGAAAACCCTCAATTAGACTAATCTATCTGCTAGGTTAGCTAAAACTGCCTTCTGCTGTACTGACATCTTGTTGGGTCCCGAGTGGCTATACTGCAGCTCGGGATACATTTAGATCTCACATAGCGCGTTCCGACAATTTATCGGCCTTTTGATAAATCATACATTTACCTCACAAATTGAACTGCTTATCGTAATAATAGCTCTTTCTATTCCAGGGCATCAGACAATGATAATGTAACGTTCGGCAAGAGAAACTTTTCCGGTTATAATTACGACCAATCACCAGTGGAGACTACTACGGAGTTATAAAACCATAACTATAACACAAATAGTGAATAACATGACTTTCTCTCTCTTAAAGTGGTAACAAAGACTTATAAAGTGACTTAAACCCTAAAGTGAATGAATGGAAGTGGATTCCGTCCGAAAATCATTAATTAATTTTAAAAACATATTTTTATAACATTTGTGTTCAACGAATATAATAATTCTCTTCGTGTAAGAATACGACTGAACTTTTGAATAATTAAAGTAAAAAAAATGTGAATAACGAATTTTTAGATAATTATATTTTTGTACTTAATTGTAACGTGATTTCTTAGCCAAGGCTAGTCCCGTTTTTATGAACAAATGTGCATAATAATGATGTAAATATGGCATTACATGGTGATGTATATTTTTAAGGTACCTGAATTGTAAATACAGGTACAAAGACTTCTTTACTATTTTTGTAAATCTCTATTTTTACGCATTTCTGGCGAAGTGCCATCTATCAACTTTGTTTAAATATACGTAATTTGACATCGTTTATATTGGCGCCAATGTTTGTTCTGAAACTTTTGTAAACAAACGAACTTTGACTGCCTTGTGAGATCAAGCGTTGGACCCAATGTATTGGCGATATAGTGAATTTTTCTTACGATTAGACAATCTTTTATATGAAATTTTATTCTAGATTTCTTGAGAACAAAACTTTTTATCTTTCTTTTTTTTACATATTCTTTACGAATTTTGTGCCAGTTACTGTTAAAATGTATTATAAGATTTTTACTACGTCTTTACTTGCGTGCGGGGAAAGCCGCATAAACACGAACTTTCATCTATGATTTTTATAAGAAGGAAACATTTTTTATACCATCATAACAATACGTGGGCGTAGATTTATAATAAATAAAATATAATTAGAATAAATAAAAATGCTCAGTTTGATTTTTATAGAATTTTTATTTTTGAATCTGGCTTCAAAATGTGATTTGTGCCAAACCGATAGTAACGTTTTTTTTTAATTTATTACGTATTGGAGAGTAAAATGTTACCTAATGTAATTTCATTGTATATCTTGTAAATTAATAAAATGTTTATTTTGATTGTGAAGAATAAATTGTATCATAATTTTGTGGTAAAATTGTTAATATAATTTTTGAAATAAATTAATTTTTATTATCAACTTTTGTTTTGGATATAACTTCCCATCAATCTACTCAAAGTGGTATGTTATTGAGAAAAAGTTCAATATTTATGGACCTTCTTTATATAATATTTTTTTCTTTATGTGGTGGAGACAATCATTATTGAATTTGAAACTACCCAAGTACCTGCGTGCCTATCCCAAAAAAAAAAAAAAAAACACTACAGAATTGAACTGACAAAGAACAAAAGTTGTGGAGTTCAATCAACATCATTTCGCGAAACTTACTAGAGCTCAACACAAATTAATCCACAGTGGCGGATTTACCAGCAGGCTGAGTAGGCTTGAACCTAGGGCGGCAAATGCGGCAGCCGTTTTTCTTGCAGAAAGAAGTCTACAAGACATCTTTCCGATGACTTTTCCTGCTTCCCTTTCATTGGCCATTCAAAGGTACCGCAAATTTCTATATTCTATGTTAAAACATCCAGTTCCCGGCCTCCAACCAGTAATCGGCCTCTCCCACACTTTTTATAAATGACAAGAGAGCGAAATTGCGAAAAATATACTTGCGAAAAATATACACGGTGGAAGTGACATTGGTACGCAAACTGTTACCATGATTAGATAGACCTACTCTGGGGGGAATCGTTTACTGAATTCATGGTAATAATTTGCGCGTCGATGTTACTTCCACCTTGTTTGTCACACTCTGCTCATTGGCGGATACGGAGGGGGGGCATGGGGGCCATGCCCCCCAAAAGACCGAGGAATTCCGTACTTTCGACTCAACTTTTCGATACAATTCAGGTGCACTTTTTACACAGTACACAGTTTTTACACGTACACAGCAAACTCATATGTAGATATATCAGAAAACAGAAATATATTCTTTACAACAGGTGAGTTTCTACTTCTCAGTTAATATACAAAAATATGGACATACGTAGGATCACTAACAAGCAACCCACCTCGTAACCACGTCCACTTGGTAATGGGATCTTGAAATGAACATAAATCCTTAAAAATACAAATATAGCTAGGTTTGCCAAAAGCGGCTTAAGGCATTTTAACTTTATATTGTAAAAATTGAAGCTATTATTTTAAACTTTAATTTTTTGTTTGTCTGAACCTTGTCAGAAAGAAAAACAAAATGAAAATGAAAGCCTCTACCGCCCCTGCAATACCTTACCTTACCTTTAAAATATGTTATAACTCCTAAGTTACAAGGCAGTAAAATAGTGTACCCTAATTGCGACGTAAAAGGCATTAGAAGGGATACAGGTAAGACCCAAAAACCCCTTTAGAGCATTCTAAATGGTCGTGTCAAATTGAATTTTAATGATCGAACCAAATCCCTTTTGCTGAACCTTCTATGACGTATTAAGTTTAAGCGGTCTAAACCCGTCGAAACTTTATGTAATTTCATGGGTTTCATGTTAAAGTAATAATTGTGAATGGGACTCGAATTTTCTTCACACAGGTATCTAGATTATGTTATAACTTTATAAGGCGCTACGCTGCTTGATTAATATTCTTCTTCTTTTCGTGTGGGTAGTGACTAACCTGGTGTCAGTGTTTTAAAGACTTGGCTTTACGTGCCGTCGAGAAATATATATTATCTCTCAGGCATCTCAGGTGAAAGAAAACATCGTGAGGAAACCGGCGTTTCCTCACGATGTTTTCTTTCACCGTTTACTTGCTTCAAGCAAGTGATAAATATACAATATGCACATGAATCCGAAAATCAGAAGTGCGTGCCTTAGCCTTGCCCAGTGCGACGGTCCCACCGCTAAGGCTATCACTGCTGCAATATTTAAAATCTTAATAAAATAAAAGACAACACAATTTAAAGGAACGATAAATAGCTTTGCAACAATTAACCCAACCTATCAGTGATCTGGAATTTTGCAGGAAGGTACATGGAACTCCTCAACTGTTTTACAAGTCATCCTGTAGATATGTACTTACATATACGTATGTACCAGTAGGTGTATTACTTAAGTGCCAAGGTCGTTTCGTCATTACGAAATTGAACCCTCTCTGTAGCCCTAAATTTTTACTAAGGTACATAAAAACCTACCCGCCTTACCCTACCTACCTTAGCTCATTGACAAACCGCGAGCGTCAACGTTTGATGGATCGTGAAACGCGGAGATGTCGAGAGGCACTTGTTTCATTGCTTCATGGAGAAGGAATACCTACTTGAAGATGAAAAAAATGTGGATTCTCAACATTTTGGATTCTCTTATTATAGTGCACTATTCTCTTATGGCAGACACACACAATGCCGGTGGCATGGACCACCGCGCCGGTTTTTGCCGAGCGGCACTCCTTTGTTTGGAGGCTCGTGTGTGAGGCAAGCCGGGCGCACCGCGGCAGTACGGCTTTGCCGCCGGCACTGTGATGGAGCCTTTACAGTAATAAGGGCTCGATTATATGTATAACTCATCAATTAGGTACCGATTAAATCTACTAGGTAACTAGATGAAAATTGGAATTAAGGATCTTCAGTTCGATTTCCAAACATCGGTTTTCGAACTCAGGATCCGTAAGTATAGTTGATCCGAGGAGTTGATTGATTAACAAAAAAAAAAACACAGTTTTTGTGTTATCCTAAGGAGCAGTAAGAAGTAGGATCTAATAGCATGCATGACTGAAAACCTTCCACCTGGCACTTGATGAAACGGCATTAATAGTGACGGATTTTTGGAACGAAGTTCTTTAACGCGGCTTGCGGTAGCAGAAATCGCAGGGCTCTGACAGAAATCATCACGCGAAAAAGCTTTCATACTTGCGACTCTCTTCTTGTTATTCAAAAAGAAAGAAAGGGAGAGTGAAAATATGAACTTGGTAAAAATGTAAATCCAAGACGGTGGCTACGAAAATGTTTCGTCATGGGTATCGTTTTCATGGTTTTCAAGGGTTCTAGTGTCGATGGTGAGGTCAAAATGCAAAATCCGAGATGGTGGCTGCAATTATTTTTGTTTTGTTTTAAATCATACGTGAGAAGGAACTTCGTTGCCGTCTTTCATTTTTCGCACCCGACTGCACACATTTCTTTTAATTTTACCTAGAAAAACATTTATCTATACATATAAGCTTTGTCCTGAATGACTGACTGACGGATCAACGCACAGCCTAAACCGCTGATCGTAGAGACCTGAAACTTGGAGGGTGTGTTCTTTGTATGACGTAGGCATCCGATAAGAAAGGATTTTCCGAAATTCTACCTCTAAGGGGGTGAAAACGGGGGGCAAAGTTTGTATGGGACAACGTGATTCCTTGGTCCAATCTACTTCAAATTTTGTATAAACATTTTTGAACAGAATTGATGGAAGACATGTTTCGTATTTTATTGAAATTCATCGCCTAACGGGGTTAAGAAGGGGGAAGAAGTTATTTTGGGACTGATTTGTTTCGAAGCTGATATCAATACTCCTCAGTGATTTTGAAAAATACTCTTTATATATGTAAATTGGAATGTCGCGAAAGTCACCGTACTATATTAGTACCGCATTTCAAGGTTTCTAAGCTTTACAGAGGTCTGTATTTATTCCTAGGATTCCCTTATCACTATCAAATTACCACTTCGAATTCAAGAGAGTGCAGTTTCCCATCAAAGTCTGCTTCGCAATGAACATAAAAATACGTCAAGGTCAAACTCTTAAGGTAGCGGGAGTCTGTGGGAGTTGACTTGAGGGAAAGCTGCTTCTCCCACGGCTAAGTTGTATGTAGCATGCTCCATAGTAAGCGCACTGAGTAGCCTGGTGATTCTAGCACCCGAAGGAAAAACAAAAATATTGCTTACAAATAAATACTGCGGTAGGTGTAGTATTTTGATTTCGTTGTAAAAAGATAATACCCCAGTGTAAGTTTCACCAGATCAAAGGCCGAGCTTCGTGTTCATAAAATATAACAAAATATTATTTTATTTTCATGTTTATTTATCCTTTAACACTATAATAAAGATTGTTATATTTTAAAGGTATTCAAACATTTTAACATAATAATTTATATGTTATAACCAAACTAATAACGTAAAAAACCAATCAAAAATCCTATTAGAACCATTTTCGACGTCTACGCGAACGAAGTCGCGGGCAAGAGCTAGTTATGAAATAAAAATTAAAAACCCACCACTAAATGGTGAATAAGTAATTACATTACCCAATCTCGTCTTCAACCCTTCACAGAACAGGCCCGAATATTTCCCGAGCACATCGGTCCGTGCCAAGCAATCTTGCTTGCGTACATTTTTAAATTTAATATCTCTTTGTAGCGTGGTCCCCTGCGAATATAACGTCGTACGAATTACAGAAACGTCGAATGATATAAAATTCTATATTGCTTTACCTAATGGCTTATTCCGTTGCCGACCCATATATTTTGCGAGTTTCTTCTTTCTTCTTTATGGAGTTTCTTGTCCGTTCTTCTCCATAGGTACCTACTACGCTTTGGAATGGGCAACTAGCTTCATCTTTCTGACTGACCGACCCCTTGACAATTCAAAAGTGCCTGTATTTGGTTTATTTGAAATAAATGCTTTGAGTTTGAGTTTGATTTGCTTTCTCGGTAGTGGGTTTTTGAGTAATGTGATCTTTGTTGTATGTTAATTTTAGTGAATTTGCGCAGAGCATAAGAGTTTGGCTTTGGTTGCGGGTTTGTCCGAAAGGGATATCGCGGCCCGCCACACAGGCGACGGAAGGAACACGGGTGGGTTTTAGTCAGTGAAGTCATTTGATGATTTCCCATTCAGAAAAAAAAAAAAAAAAAGAAAAGGTATATGAATGGAAACTTGTTTTCGACTTTTGTAAAGTGCTAGTCGCGCTAGAGAATAGCTACACGTCAGATGCCCAGGTGTGAAACATTACGGGCTGAATAGATACCTAGATTTTAATACCTATAAATTATTTAAATTTAATATCATTACTATGTAACCCCGTAAGTTTTAAAATATTGTACCATCAAATGACTTCTCCCGCTCTGGGCAGAGCGAGAGGGTGTGTCAGACTTTTACTGACTAAAACCCACCCGTGTTCCTTCCGTTGCCTGTGTGCCGGGGCCGCGATATCCCTTTCGGACAAACCCGCAACCCCAGCAGGCATTGGTCTTTCGACCCCGTCGGTTGGTGCTGACATCTCTTTGAGGCGCGCGTGGAATGCAACGCGCCGTCGACACGGGCCTGGTCCTTGTCGGACAGAGAGCTGCCCATTGCTCACCGTCCGCAAGCCCGCGCCTACGGTGGCCGGAAGTCGGCTCTCGACTCCCGACGCCCGGGGCGTCTCTTGCGGCGACTAGGGCCGCGAGGGCGTGCAGCTTGCATCTCCCTCGCGCGCTCCGCCTCCTCCTTCACATGTTTTTACGTATTTTATAACATCTTTTCGTAGTCCCGTCCAATAAAAATTATTTGTTCTACGTTGCACTGTTCTTTCTACTCCCATATGACAGAGCAGTAGGTGAGTCATGGTAAGCGTTCAGTACGTTTTGTATTTCATGACGTGGAACTATTAACTTTGCATTGTCGTTTTCCTGTTCTGGCATGTACAGATACAGGACACCTTTATGGATTAAGTACCCTTTCTTAATGTATTCTACATAACTTGGTATTTATTTTCCTTCTTCTAATATTTTTATGATAGTTTGAAGGGTGTCATCTTTCATTTGTTCATCTCTTAACTGTTTTTCATTGTATCTAGGTAGATCTAACTCTGTGCTGCATATGATGCATTTTCCATCATGCTGCTCACACGGTGGTCGATACAATGTATCAGCCTACTACATTAGTTCGTCCTGGAGTATATTGGATTTTGAATTCGTATGGTTGCAGCTGTAGTGCCCATCGTGCTAAGCGACCAGTAGGTGTTTTAAGATTCATTAGCTGATCTGTAATAGTTATGAACTTTGTTCCTTCTACGTAATATATAACCACGAAATTTTGAAATAGCCCATACCATGGCTAGTGCTTCCTTTTCTGTGACGCTGTAATTGCGTTCAGCTTGTGTTAAGAGTCTACCTGCGTATTCAACAGGATGCTCATTATCTCCCTCCCCCTGCACTAAAGCTGCGCCAATGGCATCAGTCTTGATAGCAAAGGGTAAATTTTAACATTTTTTAATTTCATAAATGCTTCTTGTTGCTCTCGTCACACTTCCAACTTATTGTCTTCTTCGTTAGATTAGTAAGTGGTCTAGCAATGTCTGCAAAATTATGAATAAATCTCCGATACCATGATGCGGTTTGTAAAAATGATATTAATTGTTTTAAGTTTTTAGGCGCCTGACGGTTTGCAATAGCAGAGATTTTCTCTGGGTCTGTTGTGACACCGTCAGAAACTATTAGGTGGCCCAGATATTTAATTTCTGAACACATAAATTTTTTTTCGCGGGTAGGTGTAAATAAACGATAGACGTATCTCTGATTCTTAATTTATATTTAATTAGAAATACTCAGTTTTTTAATCTAAATTTTGCTCAGTTATAAGTATATAACCTCCATTACACGCGTACTCACGTTTGTGGCACATTTATGTGACTCTAGTAGTAAAATTACACCACCTGCCAGCTCATCATCTATATAGTCACTACACTTTTCACCTTGACACTAGCGGATCACTATGTCCCAACTTGCGGAGATATTGTCAGCACAAAAAAGCCTTGAAGAGAACTTCACACGGAAGATGGAGGCACTTGAAGCCCAGATTCAGTGCGCAGGACCTGCCAAGGATACTGTGGCAAGGGTAGCTGAGGAGTTCCGAACCTTCAGGGAGCTTGTTTTCAGCATGCTTGGCTTGCTCCGGACTCAGATCAGTGAGTGTGCTAAGCAGGTTGATGGAATGGAGACCAGACATAGGCGGAAAGCACTGATCTTTCAAGGTGTTGCCGAAGTCGACAGTGAAGACAGCACCTCAGTCATCTTGGATGTCATCACAAATAGGCTAGCCCTGAAGAACTTCTCAGCATCTTCCATAAAGGTTTGTCACAGACTAGGCGCTGCCAGTAAAGATCATCACAGGCCAATATTGATTAAGTTTTCCAGCTACGATGACAAATCACTGGTCTGGAAAGCTAAAACACGATTGAAGGGAACATCCATCTCAGTCAAGGAGTTCTTGACTAGGGTCCGGCAATCCATCTTTGGGAAGGCGCGTCTTCACTTCGGAATGCGGTCGTGTTGGACTCAGGACGGTGTTATCGTTCTGAAGGCCTTTGACGGAAGTCGGCATAAAGTTTCTTCAATGGATGAACTAAGTCCTCTGCTTGCGAAGTTTACAAAGGTCCAAGGCCCAGAAGATAGCCTGCAAGACAGAACGTAACAATAATGGTATCGTGTATTTTATATTATATCCAGTTAACGATTTGCATCCAATTGTTATTACGGAATTACTTACCGCTGTTATTTCTTTATGTTCTAAGTAGTCCGTCTAATATTAGTTAAGCAATTTCCTCATAAACTCTTCTGAATCTAAATTGGCACATTGCAGAGAATAATTTACCCTCCACAAGTTTTTTTTATTGATTTTATATGTTTATCTGGTGGTGTTTTCCTTTTCAATTTTTATTTTTCTTGTTCGTAAACGTCAAATTAATCAAAATGTCAAAATGTCAAATGCAAAATTTAAAGTCCACAGATTATGTATGAAAAATAGATTGACATATTCGGATACGTTTCAAGACTAATTCATATTTTATCTTCTATTTGTTACCGTAATATTTTATTTGTGTAAACTTCTTTTATATTTTTTTTGTCTTGATGTTTTTGTCATGTTATTCCGCATGACAGTTACCCTCTTTTATTGTTTTGTTTCTGCTGTGTGCTTTTATCTCATTTCATTTAAGTTTTATAGTGTTTAGAATTATAATTATGATGTTGTGAGCTGGCGGGTGGTGCAGAGATGCAAACATCGTACCAGTAATTCGTGTAGTGTTTTTAGCATTTTATTGCATATTTATATATATTAATTTTGTTTTACATATTTATGACATCTGATAACGAATCATTCTATTCTGCCAACGAATCTAGTGCCTCTTTCAGCGATGAAACTTTCACTTCTCTTACAGACACCTTAGGCGTTCTTTTACGCAAAACTTTCAACCAAAATTCAAAGAAAAACGAATTTAACGTATGTCACCTCAATGCTCAGAGCATTCCCAGTCACTACAACGAACTATACGACACGTTTTACAACAACAACGTTCACGCCGTCCTGATTTCCGAGACTTGGCTCAAACCTGACCTGCTTTCAATCACTTACCTGCTCCCCGGTTTCGTTCTTCTTCGGAATGACCGGATCGGTAGGAGGGGGGGTGGTGTAGCCATCTACCTTCGTGATGATTTCCCATTTAAAATTCTTGCTTCTTCTTCTTCCAATGAATCCGCAGAGTTTCTTTTCCTCGAGGTTTGTGTCAAAGGAGTTAAAGCCGTCCTTGGCGTCGTCTATTGCCCCCCTTCCATTGATTACTTCACTGAATTCGAATCGGTACTGGAATCTTTGGGATCAGAGTATGCACATCACATTTTTATGGGTGATTTTAATACCAACCTCCTTGCCCTCAGCTCCCCTCGGTCCCGTAAACTTCTTTATTTGGTCGAGTCAGCTAGTCTGCATATTTTGCCTCTCCAACCTACTCATCACAATATAGTCGGTGATGATACTTGGCTCGACCTGATCCTCACCTCTAATCCTTCCTTAGTTTCCTCTCATGGTCAACACGATGCTCCTGGCTTTTCTCATCACGACATTATTTTCTTATCCTATGTCCTTAAACCCCCTAAACCTAAACCAACGTTCCAGTACAGGCGTGCCTTTGCGCGTATGAATGGCGAAAGGCTTCAACAAGATGCGTCCAATATCGACTGGTCACCTCTGGAATCAGCTGCTTCAGTTGAGGAAAAAGTCAAATTATTTAACGATGGTGTGGTCAAGCTATTTGACGCCCATGCCCCTATCAAGAAAATCAAGCTAAAGCGGCCGCCTGCACCTTGGATGAACAGGGGAGTTCGGATGGCAATGCGACGGAGGGACTGTGCGTTTCGGAAGTTCAAAAAGGATCGCTCGGATGACAATTGGGCCTTATTTAAGGCTGCTAGGAATCGGTGTAATCAGATGATACGCAACGCTAAACGCCGCCACATCCTAGATAATATTACTTCTTCTTCTCCTGCCGATATTTGGAAGTTCCTTGGAACTTTGGGCATCGGCAGGTCGCGACATTCGGACCTTCCTAACACAATTGATTTAGACGATCTAAATCGCCATTTCTCCACTGTACCCAATTTGGATAGTTTAACCAAATGTCAAACCCTCGACTACCTTGCTGGTCTGACGCGTCCCAACATTAAGCCCTTTGTCTTCACCCCAGTCGACCCGGGAGAGATCAAAAAGATTATCCTTTCCATTAAATCCAAAGCTGTGGGCTGCGATAATATCAGCCGCCATATGATCGTAGCAGCTCTGGATCAACTCCTTCCTGCAATCTCCCACATCATAAACTTTTCCCTTTACACCGGTGTTTTCCCTTCCCTGTGGCGTAAAGCCCATATTCGGCCCCTGCCTAAAATACCCAATCCCTCTCTTCCTAGTCACTTTCGCCCAATTTCCATCCTTCCCTTTTTATCTAAGGTGCTCGAGGCCAGTGTTCATAAACAATTCTCCCAGTTTATTCACCGCAACTCCCTCATCAGTCCATTTCAATCCGGTTTCAGGCCAGGGCACAGTACCGTTTCAGCTCTCCTTAAAGTGACTGACGATATAAGGCGTGGAATGGAAGACACTAAAGTTACAGTCTTAGTGTTAATTGACTTCTCCAATGCTTTTAATACCGTCAGTCACGAAGTCCTCTTATCCATCCTTTCCTATATTATGGTCTCACGGGAGGTATTGGAATGGTTTTCCTCGTATCTTCAGGGGCGTCAGCAGTCTGTTCGTGCAGGAGACTCTTCGTCGGGTTGGTGTGATCTCGCTGCTGGCGTCCCTCAAGGCGGTATATTGTCTCCTCTTTTGTTCTCCGTTTTTATCAATCTCATTACCACCGAGCTTCAGACTGCGTATCATCTTTATGCTGACGATTTGCAGCTTTACTGCCAGGCAAGTGTTGACAATATATCCGATGCGATTGAGGAGCTAAACCGGGATTTAGGTGTGGTGAAAAACTGGTCTGATCGTTTTGGGTTGGCGGTTAATCCTACCAAGTGTCTGGCTATCATTGTAGGGAGCACCCACAGTATGAGGAAGCTGAATGGCTTAACTGTGCCACCTGTAGTGTTTGACAACTCTGTCATCCCGTTTAGCTCTGATGTTAAGGATCTTGGTCTGCATGTTGACACATGTCTTGACTGGCGAAAACAGGTCACGACTGTAAGTAAAAAAGTCACCGGAACGTTGCGGTCGCTCTATCGGTTGAAAAACCTTCTCCCATCACACATAAAGGCAATGCTTGTACAGTCCTTGATCTTTCCCATAATAGATTATGGTGATGTGTGTTACTATGACCTGAATGCAGATCTCCTCAATAAACTTGACCGCCTTCTAAATAACTGCATTCGATTCGTTTTCAATCTTCGTAAGTATGATCATGTGTCTGCGCACCGATTGCTTTTAAAATGGTTACCCATACGTCAGCGCAGAGAGTTGAGGGCTATGTCTATGTTGTATTCTATACTGGACAATCCCACTTCTCCTTCTTACCTGACTTCCCATGTTCAATACCTATGCTCTGCCCATAATAAAAATCTTCGTTCTACCAACAATCGTCTTCTACGATGTCCTTCTCACCGTTCTGGTTTTATTCACTCTTCTTTCTTTGTCCAGGCGGTTTTTCTTTGGAATGCGCTCCCTCTGAATATCAGGATGGCAACCAGTCGGTTATCTTTCAAAGTGAAGGCACGTGAACATATTCGTAAAAAGTTGGCGGAATCATTGCAGCGCTGATTTGTTGGATTTGTTTTCTCCTCTACCAATCGTTATTTCTCCTGACAAAGTTTATTCGGTTTATATGTATGTATGTATGTATCTATGTATTAGTGTGTATTAATTTTCAAGTTATCTATCCCTTATGTTGCACCTGCTATGTTTTGTCTCTGCATCACCCTAAGGTTGACTGGTAGAAAATGCCTCAGGCATTAAGTCCGCCTTTGTACAGTTTTTTACTTGTGCATGAAGTTTTAATAAATAAAATAAATAAATAAATATACATTTCCTTCTGTTGGCTCGTAGCTTGAATTCTCTCAGTTTAATAAATACTTCTCTTATGTCTTTTATATGTGGACTGAAAGTATTAGATCTTATAATTATATCATCTAAATAGCTTAATACACACACTTCGCGTGCAATCCTTGTATGAATTTACATTCATTTGCATCATTGTTGAGTTGGATGAAGTTGTATATTGTTTGAGGTTCGTCAATAAAATTCCAACTGCGTTGCGGTGCATCAAGTATGATTCCTGCCTGTTCTAGGATTTCGATACCTAACAGCGTACGGTTGTCAACAGCTTCTAGTATGACTGACAAAGTAATTGGTAGTGTGCGTTTTCCAATACGTATGTCAGTTGTCGTTGTCAATAAGTTTGACGTTTTCACCGTTCCATCTGCTAATTTGATGTCAGTTAGTCGTTGGTCAACCTGTGTTCCCTTTCGTAGCAACGTTTTATACAGTTGCATACTGGCAACACTGCGACGGGCAGCAGTATCTATGTATGCATAGCCTTCGTCCCCTTTTATATTTACCTTTATCGTTGGTATTTTAGCTGGTATCTTCAAGTTATTTTGTACTGTATAAAATGCAAAGGGCTTTGGTGGCGTTTCCTTATATTTACAGGTACTGCAGTTGCTTCTGTAAACACCAGGTGCTCCACATCCATAGCACGTGATGACTGGCTTCTTTTCTGGTTGAGATACTGCCGTTTCCTTTTGTTCTGCCATCCTTTTGCGACATACGTCAAAAAGATGACCCTTCTTGCCACAAAAAGAACATCTTTTGAGCGGCTTCCGTTCTGATTGTGTTGATGTCATTACTTCACCAGCTTCCTTGAGTAGACTCTCAATGTGACGACCACGATCCACAAGTTCAGCAAACGTCTTCACTTCCGTTTGTGCAATCTCCTTTTTGTAGGTTGAGAAGTCCGTAAACAAAGTCCAAATGTTCCTCTTCCTTATGTCTTTTTGCAGGTTACTGAGCGAGTAGGACACGTTTTTCACACACAAACGCGTCAATTGCTTCAGTTGTTTGCTTCTTCCAGTATATTTCCAAATAAATTTCGTGTGGCTGCATTTTCGGCGCAAAAGTAGACTTAATGGCGTCGAGAGCTTGGGTCCACTTTTTAATGTCGCCTTTTACACCGTTCCACCACGTAGTAGCAGCACCAGACAATAACAAAGTCAAACCTTCCAGGCCGTCTTCGTCACTGATTTTCTCAATTTTTTTGTAAACTGAGATACCGGTCACAAATTTTTCAACTTTATCAAAATTTCGTTCACCGTCGTAACGCTTTGTGCATGCAGCAAAACTTTTAAAATGTCTATTTCCACGTTCGTTCACTTCTGTCACCTTTGAACTTTGAACTGCTCTTGAGTCATCATCACCATAGCTTGTTTTTCAGACATGTCAATACTGTCAAAATAATATAAATTTTCTTGAGGGTTGGCTCCTGTTTATTCGCCAATATGTGGGTACACCGTCAAAAAATGTGGGTACTCCGACAAAATTGTTGCGGGTAGAAGATTTTCGTTGGGCGCCAATATAATGGTGGCGGTGGAATAAAACCAACGATGGATGACAGATAGGTGTTTATTCACTTTACATCAAACATTTGATAGACTTTAGCAAACAAAGTTAGACTGAGGTTAAACCTATGAGTGGTCCTAGGGATGGACTGCGGGGCTATCCTATCCCTTTACCTCCTAGCTAGGCTATTCCTGAGGGCGACGGGGCCTCCGCTCAGGTCAAGCTTATGACAACAGTGGTGACTGCGGGGCTATCGACCACTGTGCCTTCTAAGTAGCGAGTGCTCGTTCCTCCATGGTGGACCGTTTATATAGTCGGTTTGACAGATTAGTGTGTGTCTTCACCATCTCATGCTTGTATGTGGTTGTAACCTTCGTTGACGTCACGGAATGTTAGATGTCGCTAGTAGTCTGTAGGTACTGTTGCTGTTATCGGCTAATCGATGGTTGATCTTGTTTGTGATGCGATCTACTCAGGTGGCGTAGTGTTGTGAACCCAATATAGATGGCGTAAGGCGTCGTGTTATAGTACTGTATTTACTTTTTCTTTTGCTTATACATATCTCGAAAATGGTGCGTCCTATCGCAAAAATAATGAAAATTTCGACCCCCTTTATAAAGCTCATAAACCCCTAAAACTTAACAAGTAATATTTTTTTTATATTTTCCATACAAAAAGTGATAAATTCCATATAAAACACGTCGAGGCTGCACCGCCTGCGCACTTCCGGCTCTAAAAAAAATCACGAGTTATGGCAAACCACGGGTACCGCATGGATTCGTGATTTTCAAATTCGATATTAGTTGTGTCATTTTTTTTTAATTTTGAGAATTTTATTTGCAGAATAGCTCTAAGATTCTCACAGCCAAAAGTAAGGAATTTTAGTGACAGTTTAGTTAGTTTAGTTCGGTGTACAAGAGAATCGGCACCATTTTCTCTCTATTTGAAATACCTAAGATTTTTAAATGTTTTGACTTTGACTTTGACATTACCAACACAAAGTTCTGCGTACGGTCTGTGTAATTGTTATTGACATAATGATTCATGACCCTAAGTTTACGTTTGTAACTGCCCTAGTATAATAGGATTACTGGTGGCAGTGAATATTGCTTGTAAACCTTTGTAATCGTTTTATGAGCACCTAAGTAAATAAGTAATGTCGCACATAAATTAAAAAAAAAGTATTAACTGTTCAAACTGTTAAGTGTGCATATCATTATCTGCATAACACTTAACAATTTAAATAAAAATGTGTTTTTACAGAAGTTATACCCACACTACATAGGAACAATAGTTTGATTTATAAGTGCTAATGGTAAACAACAACTCATTATAATTATAATAAAGAGTAACTCTGAGGTTTTATGGATGTAGGTATGCCATTTTAATCATGCACATCATTTCAGGTAGGTAGATAAGGTAACTCGACCAGAGCCCTCAGGCCCGTTGTACGCAAAAAAAATTGTTGCCTTGAAAAAGTACAGGTTATTCGCCGTGTGTCGGCACGGTTATCAGTGTTGTATGTATCACTATGGAAGCTTGTTGACGGACACGTTTTTTCTACGGTGCGGCTTATTCGCCGTATCGTAAAGCTATCCAATGCAAAAACAATTTTTCAAATCCGACTGGTAGTTCCGGAGATTACCCCCTACATACATATAGAGGAAGAAGAAATAGATCAGATAAGAAGTATAGATACCTACGTATTTACTTAAAAAACGATGCAGGAAAATATCGCGAGGAAACTGACTGAATACCTGACCCCTGGCCACTTGGGCTCACTAGTTAAAAATTTTAATGTTTGGAAGAGTTGCTTCCCCTTTTAATTTTTTCTTACATTACGAACTTAATGTTTATATTTTATTTTAAATGTTGAATACTCCAATGGATAATGATTTTCTTTCTTTTTGGTAGTAAAATTCTATTAATCTCTCAAATACATTGCAAACTATAGTTTTGTATAATTTAGAAGCATTTTTTCAATTTTTGTAAATGTGAGTACCATGGGGCCGTTTTTTTTATGTTAATAAGATGTATGTTGACTTGAAAGAGCATGGCAGTTGAGAGGATGTCATGCTCACTTAAATGTCTCGCTGATGGTGGTGAGCCTGTTGGATCATTCGGTTCCCTACAAAATGGTTGAGCTGGATGGTGCTGATCCACGCGTCATGTTTGTGAACAGGCGCCGTCAGTTGTGACTGTTCATCTCTTATCTGCCAGGGCTTATTTTTAATCTTATATTTTGAATTGTTTTGATATTTTTTGTACATTGTTCTCACAATAGAAGCAACAAGAATAATGTACCCAGGATTTTGTAATTTTTTATAAGTATTTAAAAGAGTGTCCTTGGAGTTTCTTGCCCGTTCATTTTTATAAAGATCTACGTTTTGGAATGGGCAACTAGCTTCAACTTTCTGACTAACTGATCGACTATTTGACAATTCAAAAGTGCCTGTAAATAGTTTAATTGAAATAAATGCTTTGAGTTTGAAGGAAACCGTGCCATGTACAAAGGGCCTTATCCATGAACTGACTTATTTATTTTTATTTCTTTGTTTAGTTTTAAATTTAGACCGACACAATTCACGTTTTTCGACAAACTTGATTTTTCACGATTGGTGATGCGTGTGAACACGGGCGTTTAAAAAGCATTGCCACCATTAAAAACAAATATCGAATTGTGAAAAATACGATTCGTCCTCGTGTGTACGAGCCGTTAGATTAGAAATGTCATTCTTAATGTACAAGGACGTAAAAGAAATCGGAAAATCGCCAAAGGAAATAAATAAAAACCTGACTGTCTGCCTATTGGGTCACTATCTTTTAGGCAACGGCTAACAGTCGCAAATCACAGATCGGAGACGGTATTGTGTCTCTACACCAACATTATTATATTTTATATACATATCATAACATCACGCCTTATTTCCCCGAAGGGATTGGCAGGGTTTTACATTTACATTTCAGGGGGCAAGCCTGTTGCCATCAACCGGGCACAAATCCAGAGTCTGGGCTACGGGGAAATTCCAGATGGAATAACCCTATAACACTTTAGCCGACATGGGACTTGAACCCAGGACCTTATGCTCGGTTGTGACCCTTGCGAAGACTAAATCAAAGAGGCATGCTATGCTGTATTTCACTCATTTAAAAAAAAAAATGTGAATGTTTGAATGTTTGTTACTCAATCGCGCAAAACGGCTGAATGGATTTGAATGAAATTTGGCACAATTTTTTTTTATAATCTAGATTAACACATAGGATCATCCCGGTAGTATGTACCCGTGGGATAATTTCCGACATCCACGCGGGCGAAGCCGCTGGAAAAGCTAGTTTTTGTCATAAATTCTAAAATCAACAAGTGCTCGTAACTCCTACAAATCTATTTACTAAATAATTATACTTTCGTCTTTTTAGAACTGGAACGGCCATGTTTACCTTATCTTAACGAACTGACACAAAAGGATCTCATGGACACACAGAGGGACCTACAAAAGCTACCGGACATCTCAGGCAGCGCCTAAAAGGTTGGCGAGCTTTCATTATAAACCCTTTTAAAACTAAAAGCCTTTTCGTATACTTATTTATAGCAGGTATAAGATGGAAGGGTTCATTAACTTTATTCATTGAATTCTACTATAATATTAGATATTATCGTTATACATAATAAAAAACAAAGTTTCCCCGCCGCGTCTGTCTGTCTGTCTGAACGCGATAAACTCAAAATCTACCGAACGGATTTTCAAACGGTTTTCACCAATGAACCGAGTGATTCATGAGGAAGGTTTAAGTTTATAATTCATTAATCTTTTATTTAAATTGGCTGAACTATGATGATTATTGTTGAAGATGTCTGAAAAAATTCTTACTGTGATTTATATTGGCGTGCGCCACATAAACCGTAAGAGATACTTAAAACATCTTATAAACTTAAAAAAGAAGCCCATAATATACAAGATAGACATTGACTATGTCTATCTTCTAAGGAAGACCCACAGTAACCATTTTAATTTTTCAGAATTTGACAAAAAAATCATTGTTATTTGTCAAGCTATTTTGTCCGGTATTTTATTAATCCATATCCAAAAATAGTACATTATGATACAAGTGTGCTGTGTTGGTCATTACACATCGGTGTGTTGTGTTGGTGTGCTGTGGTGGTCTTATTCGTGCGAGCCACAGGCGAGCCCTATAAGGTAGCCGAGTGTGTAATGATCAATGCTCATGCGTTTCATACGAGACGTTTTTCAACACACTTGCGAGGAAAAAAACAGACATGTTGCACAACAACAACTTAAACTTCAACTTATGCTACAATAACGTAACTATAGAGATAATACATTTAGATTTATAAAGTTCAACTGACCTTTGTTGCCAGGTACTGACAATTCGGCGCTTCTTTTAAAAACTTTTGTACGTCGGTTGGCGGCAATACTTTACATTTACTTTAATATATAATAAAAAAACGAAAACTGTAACAAATATTTATGGAAAATGGCGCGCTTATTTTATTTTTCCCGCTAGCGATGCGCGCAGGTGTTAATAAAGGCACTGGCAAAACGGCTGAGCAGCCTATGTAAAAAATAAAATAAACACAAAATAATATTTTGAATACGCAAATTAAGATTAATATGTAGTGAAAAATAAATAATTTGATGAAATATTATGTTAATTTATCATATTTTATTTATTGACACAGTAGGTTTTTGACATTCGGTATTGAATGACGACGTTGGGCAATACGTTGGTTCGAAATCACGCCAACCCGTGCTGTTTTTGAAGGTATTCGTTATGAGTCGTAACACATTTAGTGTAAAAGCAGTATAATATTCTAAAACTTGAGGGGTCCCCATGTTACCTATAGACCAACGACATTATTTAATAAGGAAATAGGACCGCATCTTTAAACGCAGGCTAGCTCCAATAGCATCTTGAAAATCCTAGCCGAAAACACGATTGTGGTCAGTATAATTATTATAAATACCTACATTAAATTGGGTTCTTTTTCAATAAAGGATTATTAAATACTCCTTGAACAAATTGACGATTTTTAGTATGTCAATAACTGACATTTCAATGACAAGATAAATTATAACGAGATAAAAAAGGATGTCGGTCGCCTATGGTCGATCGTTTGACGTTTGTAAAAATTCAAAATCCTAAAATTAAATATAATAGTTTAAATAAAAGTTAAGAAACACGCATAGGATTTAAAAGTGGGTGTGATAATATGTGTATCCTATTTAGTGTGTATTTAATCAGTGACACGTAGAAATCGCGTTCAATTCCAAGGCAAGTTCGATGTTATTGCTTTTGACGAGTCGCGACCAAATCTAGATTAATTATCTGTGGCGCATATTACCGCACTAGTCCGATAATATATATAAAAAAATAAAAATTAAACGCACAAAAGCACGCGTTTTTAATACACTGCATTCTGAATCTAAAAGCGGTTCAATATGCGCCACTTTACTAGTAAGTGTGTTGAAAAATATGTTATTTAAATTGAGCTTTTAATTTAGATAAATATAGTTTGACTTCATATCATTTTAATGAATACTTTAAAAGATATCACAGATTCAAAATTACGCGTAACAAAATAGAATTTATGAAGGACTAGAAAAAAAAACAAGGAAAACGGAATGATAATGAGCACTAAAAGCTTAATTGAGTACTTAGAGTATTACAAAGTCGCGTAGGTACCAAAGAATTGGTTTGAGTTCCTCATTTATTATATTTTTCTTTTAAGAAATATTGCATAGCAAATTGCAAATCGCTTACTAATATTTTTTCAAATTTTTAAGCACGCTTAATACACAACTAAGACTAGTTAAGGGTGTTTAAGTTGTGTATATGTATAACAAATTGGATATTATGATCTGTTAAATAAATTATTTTATTTTTTGATTTTGAATGGGATGTGCTATGCTTGCTTCAACTGCTTTCCTCCATGACTGTAGATGGCCCGCAGTTATTCCTTTATTTTTTTATTAGTTATATTTATCAGAATTATTATATTATTACGCGCTCCTTAGAGATGATTCTTCAACATTTGTAAAAAGCGAATTTTTGCTGCAAGTTTTTCCATAAATGACAGATAATAAATGGGGCAGCGCCATCTCATGGCTTCCGACTACAATTAATGCCGCTAGGCCGCTATCAGAGCCTCCCCTCAAATATAGATGGCGGAGCGTCTGCCTCACCAAATCAGTTGTTTTGTACTAGCCAGACCTATTCTTGTAGAAGATTAATAAATATAAAAAGATCTTTCGTATCTACTCGTATACTCAAAATACAAGACCTCGACACTGATATAAAGTGACACTTAGCTGGTTTTATAATTACAATTAAACATATTGCATCGTTTCCTTAGTTACCTACCAAAGTTAAAACTAACGACCCAGTCAATTAATATTCCCGTTGAACTAAATTGAACATTTTTATTTAGAAAAAAACACGATAAAAACATATAGTCTTTGTTAAATGTCGCTCACAAAGCTAATGCGACCTGTTATTTTATTTTACGACGAAACAGTAACATAATTATTTTATTGATTAATCGTGCAAATGTTTTCTTAACATTTAATTATTTTATCAAATTTGTTCAACTGTATGTTTTTTTTATTGTTTGAAACCTTTTCAATAGATAGTGAATAATTAATGTTTGTACGGCGATGATAATAAATACTAAAGCGGTTGTACTGAGTACAGACACTTCAGTTGCAATGTTGGTGTACGTTGGTTTTTTTATTTTGATCTTTGTAGGTGGTGTTTTCAGCGGTCACAAGCCACCGTGTGATCCAGGTTGGCTTATTTCTTTACTTATATACATTATACTAAATCGTTTAAAAAAATAAACATGACTCTATTTCTAGGTACCTATATATTAATCAGAATGATATTTAGTCAAACGAATTCAAAGAAACTTATGTAGATTTAGATATGGATGAATACAAAATATGATCGTGACGAGCACGTATTCGCGCGACGATCGTTCCGACCACGGGGTCAGAGAGGCACAGGCAGTTTCTGTGCCTAAAGCTCTTAGAATTCTAATGACCAAACCTACCTAAAATGTAATATACTAGCTTACGCTCGTGGCTTCGTCCATTTGGAGGTCGAAAATTATCCTACGGGGACACCTGGATAAAAAGGATTCTATGTCCCAACCCAGGTTATGGTCTATCCATGCACCAAAATTTGACTAAGTTAATTTTGCATTAATTAATTAAATATTAAGTAGAGATGTGTGGATTTTATAAAAGATTTAATTTCCACGTTTATAGATCCGTCCTGCCCAAAACATGAACATTATACACGAAATAATTCGCGATGCATAAGGACCTGTGCCAACAAGTGGGTGCCGATCTGCGATGAATGCAAACCCTTCACGGGATGCGTTTGCGATGATGACCTCATGAGACTCAATGATGATGGCAGTGGACCCTGTGTTCCTGAACAAAAATGCCGTAAGTGGACATATTGTCAGAGGAACTCCACCCGAATTTGTAGATCGCATCAGGAGTGTGATTTAGTTATAAAGTCTAGTCCGTTTTAGCCGTGTTTCTAGAGTTTATGTACAAAGCACATCAAAGGAAAAAAAAAAGGTTAAGGTAGATGCGCAAGTACACGATCGTTGCGCTCGTTTGTATGAATAAGACGTACTCTCGATCAGCCAAGTCGCGTTTTGTACGTCATAATTATTCATGTAAACGATCGCGTAATCACGTATTCACGCGACTTTCCCTTTTGATTAGGACAACAGGGTAGCAAGGACAGGTTGGCAACTGCAAGATGTCCGAATTGATAATACATTAAACCCCGATAAAGAGTATTTTAAAAATGGTAGACGAATGTAAAATAGCTGCGTTAAGAAACCGCACCTCATTTTTACTTAAAATTCAACAAAATAAATAAATAACTTTAATAATAATTTTCTTACGTTTTTTGCTATTTTCAGGTCAGTTTCAGATTGTATCTTGATCAAAATATGATTCGTGACCATAAAAAATATGTATTTACAGAATTATAATCATTAGAAACATTAATACATCTCTCTATGTTAGTATTGGTCTTTAATGTCATGTTTTCTTGAAAAAGTCATTCAGCGTAAGGCGCCTGTGTCTTAATCGAAAGTGAATATCGCGCGAATACGTAATTACGCGATGGTACAATTAAATAATATAATAACATGTTTACCACACTTGTTTGTTACAACAACAATCATCACAGAAGTGTTTTAAAATGTTACACAGCTGGTTTCATTGATGGTTAATAAATAATATTTATTTGTTATACAAATAAATGAGGTTTATCATACAGTTTAACAATCTCGTGAATCAATATTATTTATTGCAAAAAACGTGTATAATTATTAACAAATCGTTTCAATACAACCTAGAAGCACGACTTTTTGAAAAAATTGTTAAATTGTTAGCAGGGCTCACAATATATTGCACTCACACGAAACCGTATAATTAATGTTAGAGAAATACGTCCGTTAGAAGTTTATTCCGGTTAGTCCCCCTATGCTCTAGTCCCGCTATACTTGACTCGAAAAATACCTACTAAAAAGTTTCGCTATGCACGCAATTCTTCGATTCTACGTAAACAATGGAAGGGACATTTGGAAAGAAAAGTATTTGAATTCAAGTTAAAAAAAATATAGCGCTATTCGTATACGCGTAAGCGTCTGTAAGTTAAAATTTGTTTTGTCTCGTTCTGACAATAAAAAGGCAAAGTGACAGATATGGACATACGAATTTCAGAGCAATTCTAATTTAGAAATGTTTTTGAATAGAGCTATAAGTCAATATTGACCCATCAAAATCATTCAAATCGTATGAGTTGCTAACATAATGATTGAATACTATCGTGAATTTATGCATGCCTAATACTTTTTGTTAGGTTACTGCTCAGAAATTGTGCACAATATCTAATGATTGAAATATGTATATATATGGCGAGAATTCATGCAAGAATAGTACTTTTTGTTAGGTTGTGCCAAGATTCAAGTTTATTACTTCAAGGAATAAGATTTTGTTTCACCTAAGTTTTCTTAATTTACTTTTTAAATGCTTAATATTTTATTTAAATATTTACACTGTTTTCTTCATCACTGCCCGCGAATGTGATTTCGTGCATAGCGAAACTTTTTAGTAGGTATTTTACGAGTCGAGCATAGTGGGACTAACCGGTTTATTCTTCTGCAGATATACTCAAATTGTGTTATTTTAGTTGCGTTCCGTAAGCGTGTTAATTACCTAAATTATGCACTATATCTTTAACTAGCGTCGCATCGCCGTCGTGACCAATTAAACTTCATATATATTTTCATATCTTTCACATTCATGAACATACATTTACGACATTCCGTGAGTCATGCTTTCCATTATTTAACTTTTCAGCTTGTAGAGACGATCCGAAAAATCCGGATAATCCAAAGCATCAAGTAATTACAGCTCATTCAGAAGCAGAAGCTTTCGCAGCAGTTACTCAAGATAAGACTACTACAGATTACGATGGAAAACAAAGTCATTCCAATTTAAAAGCTTCATCTCTCTCTAAATCATCAGCTTCTTATACATCCATCATATCTAGTGGCTGTGGAGGTGATTCTTCTTTCTTTCTTTTTATTTGTATCTTATTTATATTTTAATCTATTTTTCTTTACATATTTTGTTTAACATCATTGTAATCATTCATTTATGGTTCAGTTTATGTAGGTACAAGGAGAGTTTGACTTAAAAATTAGTTGAGAATAGTAATCCTGTATAAGTTCTTTGGTGATATTTTGTTCACCATTGTATTTTACTATATTCTAGATAAAAAATGCAGTGATCCAAATGCAGTATACAAAGAATATCTCGATCCATGTCCCTTGACATGTGCTAAGCCAAATCCAAGGCCATGTCCCTACACGTGCGATCATAAAGGAGGTTGTGAATGTGCCTCAGGATATGTTCTTAATGAAGCTACCGGTAGATGTGTCAGGCCGAAGGATTGTCCGGGTACTAATATTATTTTATTTTATTAGATTGACTTAGATTTTGATTTAATACGTTTTTTTATACGACTACGTCGATCAAAAAAATATGAAGTATTATTCAAATTCGGGTTATTCCACTAATCCCCATTGTCAATCCCCATCAATGGGGATTTGTGAACTTTTTGTTCATTGATGGGGGATGGGGGATTGAGGAACAAAAATTTCACAATTCCCCATCGGTTTAAAAATAAAATACAAACAACATAATTATTATATATGAATGCCGAAGTCTTTATTTCTTAAAGGGAGTCATTGACTATTTTTGTAATATTTAAGGACTCATTGATTATTTTTGTAATCTATTCCTAGACATTAGAGGAAAGTCCAAATAGACAAACGATTTCAATCTATGTTCAAAGATGAAAAATTCAAAGTGAAATACACAGTGGATAAACGTGGGCTACTAATGAAATAATAGCCTAAGTGTAATAGTATATTTCTGTCATATCATAATTATAGCAGTTCAAACTTTACTACAAAATATAATATTTTAGAGATTAACTTTTAAATTACTTTATGGTAACTTTGTGATTGATTATTTTAGAACTTTTGTTCACCTTTTGTTTAGTTGAGTCTTTACCTAAGTCTAGTGTCCCTTTAAAAAAAAACATAGGTTTCGTGAATAAAGATGTTTATTAAATCACAATCGATTACATTCACTCAGTGTCAGTGACACATCCAAATACGTAGGTTTTAAGAGGCTCATAACAGCTTTGTGATAAAATAGTTTTCTGTGAAGATGAAAAATATTGAGGCAAAAAAATAAAGCAAAAAACTTTTACGAATGTCTTCAAACATCTGGATGCCTCAAGAAGTGGAAGAGATTTTTTTTTATTTCACGAGTAATTTTTTTTAAAGTGGACCCACTGGCCCTACCCACGTGAGGACTCTTAATAGTAGTTTTCTAATACAGTCACATACCTTTACAATATTATTATTACTTCTGTTAAAAATTTATATCTCGTGAATGTTTAAAAAGAATTACACGTATTTGAAGACATTAGTTATAGCTTTTTGGGTTATTTGTTTACATCAATATTTTCTATTTTTCATAATTACAGAAAACTATTTTATCATAAAGCTGCTATGAGCATCTTGAAACCCACGTAATTGGATGTCTAACTGAGTGAATGTAATAGATTTTGATTTAATAAGAAGCTTTATTCGTGCGAAATATTTTTTTTAAATAAAAGGGGTAGCACCGGTAAACAAAAGTTCTAAAATAATTAATCACAAAGTTACCATAAAGTATTTTAAAAGTTAATCTCTGAAAGATTATATTTGTAGTAAAGTTTAGACTGTAATATGACATGACAGAAATATTTTACACTTAGGCTATTAATTTAGCCATTACTTTAATTTGTTTGATTATAAAAATAAACAATGGGTCCTGACCTCCGTAAGAAATAAATACTTCGTGATTCATGAACAGGGTGTGTTTATGAATCACGAAGTATTTATTTCTTACGGAGGTCAGGACCCATTGTTTATTACCCCAACACACTATAAAATATTTTGTTTGTATTTTATTTTTAAACCAATGGGGATTTGTGAACTCTAGTTCCTAAATCCCCATTGATGGGGATTTGTGGACAAGAAAGTTCACAAACCCCCATTGATGGGGATTGTCGATGGGAATTAGTGGAATAACCCAAATTATCACCGCATGCTGTTTAAATTTATATTTCCAATCTTTTAATTTATTTTACTATATTTATCTCATAATTTCAGAAAAAAAATGCAAGGATCCAAATGCAGTGTACAAACGTTGCCCTAATCCGTGTCCAGTATCATGTCAGGATCCATTTCCAAAGGGAATATGTGCTAGGGCGTGCGTTGAATTTGGATGCGAGTGTGCCCCTGGATTTATACTGGACGTCAATGCCCAGCACGGAAAATGTGTCAGACCTCGTGATTGTCCGGGTACCTACTGAAACTTTTTTATCCTGATATTTCAGTTTGTGTAACATTTTTTTTTGGCAAAAGCTTCGCTCTTTTATTTTTCACGACACCGCGCTTCCTCCTTCCAGATTGACAGATTTGAATTAAAGTGTTTTTGTTTTTCACAGAACCAATACATTGCCCAAAACATTCACATTACGTTATTAACGATAACCAATGTCAAAAAACTTGTGGGAATAGATTGTTACCTACTAGTGACGTAGCCGGCGCCTGCGTCCCATTCACAGGATGTGTGTGCAAACATGGCTCCGTCAGAAAGTATGATGACGCTACTGGACCTTGTATACCTGAATATGAATGCCGTAAGAATGGACCTTATTATGAAAAACCTTGCAAAATTTAAAACGAATCCTTAAATAATTTTAATACTTTTAACTTTCTAGCACCAATTCCGAAACATTGTGGAATTAATGAAACGCCAACTAGTTGCCGAATAAATTGTCCTCCACAAATATGCGAAAGTATCTTCTTCAAATATTATTGCAAACCGAGCCATTGCGAGCCAGGGTGTGACTGCTTCAACGGCTATCTGAGAAACAAAAAAGGAGTTTGCATTCGGGCTGAGGATTGTTTCAAACCTGAACGTAAGTATTCTTATTTTTAATCTTCTCTTGCATCCATCAAATATTTCCTCACTTTTTGGAGCTGCACCTATGGAAGGGGCTCGTGGCTAAATAATAACAGCTGCACGGGTCGATCGAAGGTTAAGCTATGCTTGCCGCGATCGGTTCGTGGATGGGTGACAATTACATATCGACCACCGACCCTCGGAAAGCACGCTAAGCTGTTGGTCCTGGCTGTCATTTGTAGATTTTTGAGAGTACTTACGGGTAGTTTAGAAGCCCAAAAGTCTGACAACCAGTCTTACCAAGGGGTATCATATTACCCAGTAACTGGGTTGTGTAGGTCGGATAGGCAGTCAATCCATTCAAAATACTGGTATTCAGCTGCATCCAGTTAGGCTGGAAGCAGACCCGCAACATACATAGTTGGGAAAAGCCTAGGCAGATTGATTGACCTATGATGTTAATAATAAAAACGTGGGTATTTGCAGCGATATAATGTGGTACAAATGAAGTGCCGTCTGACTGTGCAATTGTATGCCCCCTCAGTCATGTGAAAGTATGTTCACAACATATTTATGTGCTTGTGTACAGCTGGATGTAATTGTATTGACGGTTATCTTAGGAACAGTCGTGGGGTCTGTATACTGAGTCACGAATGTTATAACGATACGTGTTATACTGAAATTGATAAGGTTTTTTTTTACATGAAATGTAACACAAATGAGCCGTCCAAATATAGTTATGCAATTCAATATGAAATGTAACATAACAACAAGGCGAATTTGTTTTACATGCTACAATTTGTACCCGGCATTAGTACCTGCTAGGTACCTGTAATTCTGTAGCACCGCGCGCGCTCTCCGATCAAATCAAGTAACGCGCGCTTCCCCGGTTTCCTGTTATGCACTTCCTTCCCTTTTTACGAAACCACTCCCACAGATTTTTAGGGTATATTATACCAATTTTATTGAAGTGTTAACTTGCTTATTCAAAATATAAAAATAAAACGCGCGCGGTGATACAGTTGAGTTGAAACAACCTTGACGAGGCCCGCCCCTTTTAATGTTGCTTATTAGCTCGAGATGCACGTTAAATACCAAAATTATGCGACTGCTGTAAGGCTCGCTCGTTTTTTTTGCTATCCAATAATGTTTCACTACATACACACGCTCACGCCTTTTTCCCCCGGGGATATAGTCTACTTCACTCTTACATACTTATAAAGTTTACTTATATAGATTAACAAATCAACTGCTCACAGTTTTTCTAAGAGTGCCACAAGGTTCTATCTTAGGACCACTATCCATTTTAATATCAGCCCTATTGCTTACAATACTTTTACTTTGAATTGTTTTGATCCAGCGGGATGTTATGGAGACCTCAATGCAACACGCGTACATGGCTGCAGTGATGCGTGTCCACCGACCTGTGAAAAACCGAACCCTAAAGTGTGTCCTACTATTTGCATATTAAACGGATGTGATTGTAAGCCGGGATACATTCGGTCATGTGATGACGGGGATTGCATTGATCCAAAAGATTGTCCTGGTGAGTGAATATATTCTTTTGGACCAGACTTTCCTGGCCATAGACTTGCTGACCCGATGACGATGACGCATGGCGAAGTATGAGAAGTTTTCTTGGGTATCGATCAACTAATGAAAGTGTGGCTAATAGGATCTTGGGAAGATCTGTGTCACCAACCTATTAATTTTCCTTCAGCTTTGAACTGATCTTATTTCTAAGTAACCCTATAAGCCCACCTTCAATGTATCTTCTAATAAATTAAAAATATATTAATAGTATATGTTAATCACTTCTTTAGGTGGATCGCCAAATTGTAGAGGAAATCAAACATACGTTGCTTGCAAAATAGATTGTCCGTCAAACAAGTGCCCAGTTGATGATAGCCGGGCTCAGGTAGCTTGTTCCATGCCAAATCCTTGTAGAGGAGGTTGTGCTTGTAAAAAAGGATATTTAATAGTCAACCGTGAACACCCGCGGTGCGTCTCAGTTTCAGATTGTCGTAAGTAGACATTTTTATTTATTTTTATTGCAATAAGATTAGTTTTCAGCATGATTGAAGATAATGTAACTTACTGCCATTCTACCATTTCTAACAATATGCAATTTTAATTTTGGATTTTCATTGAAAGAGTACTATTGAACTATGAAATCATTTGGACTTGTTTTTACAGCTGAAGTTGAATGCACCAGACAAAATGAAGTTTGGGATCGGTATCCCTCAAGTTGTTTCCTAGAAAGATGTGAGGATATAGGCAGTGTATGTAATCTCCCTTTCCCGTACCCTGTGCCAAGATGTGTCTGTAAAAAAGGTTTCTGCAGAAATGAAAACGATATTTGTATTCCTGCTTCAGAATGCCGTAAGTTATGCTTCAGATTAAACTGTAATATACCATGTATGGTTGCCATCAAGTAATATTGGCCCACATCTTCTGAGACGCTGGTGTCGTTTAAAACTTAATATTTATTAAAAATAACACGGTTCATGATCAAACATTTAAAGATTCACCCTGGTGGTTTATAATTATTACGTTCAGAGGAAACGGTTTGTTTATTCTCCACAGTTTCAGTTTTAAATATCAATATTAATATTTTTATTAATTCCGTTAACTGTAACTACTGAAGTTTTATTTTTTCGTTGCATTTGCTAATTCATCATTTTATTGTTGTAATTGTTTATGTTTCTCACATGTTACAGCACCACTTGTATGTAATGGCGATCTCAACGCAACACTTGTAAAATGTCCGTCACCTTGTCCAAAAACTTGTGATGATCCAAACGCTGGAAGCGAAGGTTGCCCAGAAATATGTCTCCCGGACGACTGTGAGTGCAATCCCGGATTTGTATTGACCAAGAAGAAAGGAGGAATATGTATCAAGCTCGAAGACTGTCCAGGTGAGATTTCTTCAACCTTCCGAGAAAATTGTGTATGTAAAAATTCTCAAAATCTCAACGCCACCTTCAACATAGATATGACGACTTATAGCTGGAGCATTGACCAGGAATGATCTTCATCTTCAGTAGAAGTCTAGGTCTCGGATTTTAATAAGCAGAGTTCTTGGTTCTTGGCTTTTCGTTGAAAGAATTGTTACTTTAAGGCTCGTTCAAACCAGAGCGACTTGTCGCGCGACGCGACACGAACAATACAATTTCTAAGAAAACTTCACAGTATAACAATAACCAGTGTCGCGTCGCGCGACAAGTCGCGCTGGTCTGTGCGAGCCTTTATTGTCCCTATTGTATTGCCACACACAACGCAGTGTACAAAAGGTGTTCGAGTGAAAGGAAAAAGAAAGAAAGAAAAAAAATACATTTATTTAGCACAGACTTAAAGGCATACAACACAACAGAATTATAAGACAAGTAAAAAAAAAGGAAACAAATCAAAAGTGTTAAGTGAGTAAGTGTCTGTAAAGTGTGTGTGTGTGTGTGAGTGCTTGTGAACCGACTTGTAATAATCCGAAGCCCCGAGTATGCACCAAACAGTGTATGCCAAACGGCTGTGTGTGACGACGGAAATGTATCAAGCTTGAAGGTTGTCCAGGTAACATAAAAGATTGAATAAAGTATTTTGAGGTAAAATGTAAGGGGTGCCCACACACATGTTCAGGTCAGCACATTCGATTCGGAAGTATTTGATGAACAGAAAAGCCGTTCCAAAGCAATTGTTACACATGTTCAGCTTTCATCCGATTCGTGCCGATCGGCAATCTCTATTTGGCATCTACCCTCGCTGAATCATGTTCGGATCGGCTCGGCACAATTCGAGCTTATGTAAATATAACTGTTCGGCTTTTTGCCGAACAGTTATATTTACATAACTAAGTACATTCGATTTTGCCGCCAGGGTGTGCTGATTCGGACAAGTTTGTGGCACCCCTAAGATATGTCCTGCTGTGTGTGATTTGAGCGGCTGTGTATATAAGCAGGGATCCCTTATTAATAAGAAGGGTGGAATCTGTGTTAAGGCTGAAGACTGCTTAGGTAATATTAATCATAATGTAAAGGGCGTAAGGGTTAGAGCGTTTGTGCACTGCATTCGATTAGACTCCGAGAAAAGTAGCTATAGGTAGTACTATTTCTATGGGGGTTGCGCACTATATTTGAAAAATGCTGTCCATCCGAATTTTGAATATTCCCGGATTTTGAATTCGGATTCGGAAAACGCTCTAAGGGACGTTTGGGCATATATCAGATCTTTTGGAGCAATTTGTATTCAGTTGTAACCGCTTTCACATCATCATCTTAAATTCCTGTCCCGTCGAAGTGACGTCACTTTTATTAGGTTCAACTTTTTCCTTTTTTCACTCACATAGAGCTAGGTTGCAACGGAGATCCCAACGCAGTGTATAGTGACTGTCCGAGTGCATGTCAAGCGACTTGTGAAAAGCCGGACTCTAATCAACCGTGCACTAGCCAGTGCCTGCCAAGAGGTTGTGTTTGCAAACCAGGCTATATTCGGATTAAAAAAGGTGGAAAATGTATCAAGCCCAAAAACTGTCCAGGTATTTGTTTCTCGCATTCAATATAAAAAAAAAGGATATCGGCATTGGGTATTAAAGTATCGCCATATTATGGTTTCAGATTTTTTTTTAAACAAATATTAATAAGTTTATTGTCGAAAAGACTTGACAAGTTACTTCTTGACTTGAGAATTTTACTTTGAATTTCTTTACTAAAACAGTGCCAGGTTGTGGAGGAGATCCCAACGCAATGTACAAAGAGTGTCCGAGTGCTTGTGAACCCAGTTGTGCTAACCCGAACCCGGAAATATGCACCCTGCAGTGTATGCCAAGCGGTTGTGTTTGCAAACCTGGATTTGTTCTAAGCAAAAAAGGCGGAAAATGTATTAGGCCCGAAAACTGTCCAGGTATGTTTTTGAGAATTTTTTCAAAGGAAGCAAGCGAATATTTTTTAGGATTATCATTTTTAGTTGGTTGATAAAACATAAAATTGTCATTGTAGGTATTAAATATTATTTCGTGATCTCAGTTTGAGATCAACAACTCGTTGTGATAATGTATGAACATTTTATATAGTATTTTTAGACACTCGTTCTATAATAATATTCGTCCAGGATATATCGGCGATCGAAACGCTATTTTGGTAAAACGTTGATATTGTAGTAAAAATTGTAGATCAATGTAAAGGGGATCGCAATGAAACATTCTCGGAGTGCCCAAAATTCCAACAAGCCACCTGTATGCATCCGGACACTGATGGGCTATGCAATGACACGTGCATGCCGCCTGGCTGTGTGTGCAAACAAGGATATCTGTTAAATAAAAAAGGCGGACGGTGTATTAAGCCGGAAGACTGTCCAGGTGAGAAAGAGAAGCAAATTTTAAACTAGTTTTAGCTTAATAAGGCTAAATTCTGTCCGTCAAATTTATTGAAACCCGACGGACACAATTTCCAACCAGAATTACCAATCTTAACAGCCTTATTTAGCTCAGTAAGACAATTCTAACTGAGCTAAGTAAGGTTGTTAAGATTGGTATGGTAGGGTTGACCCCTTAAAAACCACTCATATCATATTTTCTCGCTCCAGCCCCGTAGGCCCTTCGTCTACGACGCTACTCAACAGTAACGTGTTACGAACTCAAATCACCAGCCAGAATGTCACACAGCACTAGTATATAAATGGCGGCCCTTACACGATGTGACCAATCACAATCTAGCTAATAACGCGTTAGTAAGTCACATCGTATACCGGTCCGCAATTGATCAATTTGTGCTACATTTTGGACGATGGCCCTAACCTGCTAGTTTCGAAGTTTGTCCCATAAAATTTAAAAAAAGACAGCTACATTGAAGATTGCTTCTTTCGTCATTTGAGCAAGTTGTTCTTAACTTTTTTATTAGTATTTCTCTTTTCATTTAGGTGGATGGCCGACATGTGGAGCGAATGAAACCTATGTCTACTGCAAAGTAGGCTGCCCTACTAACTACTGCCCTGTGGATGACAGCCTGGCTATTATTGCTTGCGATCCTATTTATCCTTGTCGCGGAGGCTGTGCTTGCAAAGGAGGCTATTTGATGGTCAGTGAGGAAGATGAGAGATGCATTTTGTCTTCAGAATGTCGTAAGTACAAATCATTTTAGTAGTTTGCTACTTATAAGTCGGCCTAGTGAGGAAGATGTTAACTGAAGGCTAATTCCTCAAAGAATCACAATCACAACACACACACACACGCAAAACACAATCACAATCATACACAAAACACAAACACACAATCAAAATCACATACCACTGACAATCAATTCAAGGTAGGTAAACATTATACAATTTTTGACAGATTAAAACTGAGATGAGATTGCATTATGTTCATAAAAATACGGGAATTGCCCATGTGATTTGATCGAAGCAGTTTTTTTAAAGCTCTCATGTTTTAGAATGTTGACAGCTTATACTCTAAAGCTAACATCATCTGTAGCTCTCAAGATAAATTAAAATGCAGAACACTTTTTAAAAATGGAGTTTATGTCTTTTTAGCTGAAATAGAATGTACCAGACCGAACGAGATATGGGACCCATATGCGCCAGGTTGTCTACATGAAAGATGCGACAATAGACACATACCTTGCGATTTCCCATACCCTGGTCCACCAAGGTGCAGATGTATTGAAGGCTACTACAGAAACCAGGATGATATATGTGTACCGGAATGTCAATGTCGTGAGTATTACATATTTTCAAGAAGTACCAATGTTTTTGAACGTATATGGATTGGTCAATAGAATCCCAAAAGAAAGAAGTCGGTTAGAAAAATTGGCATATCTTCTCCATCTAGAAACCAAGGTTTTAAAGAGAGGAAAAATTGCGAAGTGAACAATAGTATTCTTTATGGCCACATTAAACAATACTCTCGTGATTTTTAATGTGGCATGTGGCCATGATAAGATTAAGATTTAAAACCAACCATTGTTTTAAAGCCAAACTAAAATGTGGTTATAACCAAGTAGAAGTCCCATGCAGACAGATATGGCCACCACAAAACTGTGAGATCGCTCATACACTTTATATTATATATGAGCGAAGAATCAAAAATAGAAAAATAGAAGCTGAAGAATCAAAAATATGTGAACCTGACTGCAACTGTCTTCCTGACCATCTTAGGAATGGTAGCGAATTAAGCATACCAAATGAAGACGGTCCTTGTAAGCGTTTTTAATCAAAAAATTCTCATCTGTTGCTTTTTAAGTCAGGTATTGAGAATATCCAAAAAACCGGCCAAGTGCGTGTCGGACCACGCACAATGAAGGGTTCCGTACTTGGGATGAATTTATACCAAGAACAAACTTAACATTGTAGTTGAAAAACATGTTCTCCCATAGAGATCATGTTTTTCAAACCGCAAATTTAAGTTGGTCGATTATTACTCGTTAACCTGTAGAGCCTACTTAGATCTGATAGTTTTCCTTTTAATTTCGTTATATATACTACTGCTGTGAATTTTTTCCACCATTTAGCTAGAAGGGGGGGGGGGGACACACTTGCTTCTAACAAAACAATTCAGTTAAAAGCTTAATATTTCGCAAACAGATCCCTGAATCCAAAAATCGTTTCGACAAACTTACAATATTTTTTAAAGACCTTTCTAACGATACCCCACGACATGGGGTAGATGAGGAAAAAAAAACATCCCCACTTTAAGTGAAGGGGAGGTACCCTAAAAAAAAAATTTTCTTCATTTTATTTTACCAGTTTGTCGGCATAATTTATATGTATACTATGCCAAATTACAGCTTTCTAGTACTAACCGTCTCTGAGCTAAGCCGCGGACAGACAGACGGACAGACAGACAGACGGACATGGCGAAACTATAAGGGTTCCTTGTTTACTACGGAACCCTAAAAAGGCCAAAAACGCATATAATTTGAAATGATGGCACCAGTGGAAAGGTTGAAGTTTGAAAACAAAACCACAGTATTAGACATGAGTGAGTTGCATTCTAGCCAACCCATCGAAAACATAACAAATGTTAAAATGCAAGTTTCGCAACGCAGTTCTTCCACCGCAAAACGTTGTGAGATCTTATGTAAAACCAAGTCGGTTAATTTATTCAATACCTATCTATGGGAGCATGTATCTAACAACTTAGTCATAAATTGTTGCCTAATTAATTAACTAACCACATTTTATAGTGATCTATAAGACATCTTTATTTCTTTAGTAAACAGAATTACCTGGCCATCGCTCGGCAACTTATTCACGTAAGAATTATCCCCTCCTGATCAGAAGGTCTAAGTAGCAAAACGTCCAACATCGCGAAACGTCTAATGAGCAGTAAGTCTAATTAGCAAAATGTCCATGTAGCAAAACGTCCAACTATCAGATGGTCTGTATAGCAGAACGTCTATTTAGCAAAAAGTCATTTTTAATATTTCTAATTGAACATAGCATTAGCGGGCTTAATTTTCCAAACGGTTTATTTGTTATGAAATTCAAATACAGTTTTTTTATTTTATTTAGTTTAGCCTGCTTTAGGATCACTAAGACCTCAATCTCATCGATGGCCTTCGATACGCTGCGCCAACTTATAAATAAAGTATAGGTATTTTAAAGGATACATCGTCTGTGACTTACTGTACCTATAACTACCTATCTATCTATTTAGGTAGTGTAAGTGACGAAAAATGGTATGAACTGCAAAAGTAACTTTGTAATCGCATATTATTTTTATAGGATTACAAAGTTACTTATGCAGTGCTGGACTGAAATTGCAGTATGTTTTAGTTTTTCGGTACTTTATAGACCAAACACTTATAGTGTTCAAAATTTGAAACTTGTGTGTCTGCTTGAAGTACCTTAAAATTTTGATGATCTGTGAGTGACTGTGTCAGTGACAAAATGAAGAAACTTTGACTTGCAATCGTTCTTAAACTGCAGGATCAAATCGAATGTTATTTGGGAATATACCTAGCTATATTATGCCCTCTTGGTCACTGAAAATTCAGGCTTATAGCTTTATCCACAACAAAGTTACAGGGGTCGCAAATATCCTGGCTCCCTATGGCTTCGAGAAAAGGATGGTACGTCCGTGCCTGTGTTTGTTTATTTTTGCTCGACTTGGTGGATCAGATATCACTATCCTCCCATAGCTTCAAAGTTTCCTGGGAGTAATACGATTTCCAAGCTTTACACAAAACATTCCTACCTCACCATTCTTTTTTCGTCTGCAATCCCGACACTACATCATTTTTAGTTTCATCAAATCCCGTGTGTGGATTAAATGTCAGCCAGAGACTGCAGACGGATCTGCCCTCTAATCTAATCTCCCTTTCCCGTACCCTGTGCCTGTATAAAAGGTTTCTGCAGAAATGAAAACGATATTTGTATTCCTGCTTCAGAATGCCGTAAGTTATGCTTCAGATTAAACTGTAATATACCATGTATGGTTGCCATCAAGTAATATTGGCCCACATCTTCTGAGACGCTGGTGTCCTTTAAAACTTTATATTTATTAAAAATAACACGGTTCATGATCAAACATTTAAAGATTCACCCTGGCGGTTTATAATTATTACGTTCAGAGGAAACGGTTTGTTTATTCTCCACAGTTTCAGTTTTAAATATCAATATTAATATTTTTATTAGTTCCGTTAACTGTAACTACTGATGTTTTATTTTTTCGTTGCATTTGCTAATTCATAATTTTATTGTTGTAATTGTTTATGTTTCTCACATGTTACAGCACCACTTGTATGTAATGGCGATCTCAACGCAACACTTGTAAAATGTCCGTCACCTTGTCCAAAAACCTGTGATGATCCAAACGCTGGAAGCGAAGGTTGCCCAGAAATATGTCTCCCGGACGACTGTGAGTGCAATCCCGGATTTGTATTGACCAAGAAGAAAGGAGGAATATGCATCAAGCTCGACGACTGTCCAGGTGAGATGTCTTCAACCTTCCGAGAAAATTGTGTATATAAAAATTCTCAAAATCTCAACGTCACCTTCAACATAGATATGACGACTTATAGCTGGAGCATTGACCAGGAATGATCTTCATCTTCAGTAGAAGTCTAGGTCTCGGATTTCAATAAGCAGAGTTCTTGGTTCTTGGCTTTTCGTTGAAAGAATTGTTACTTTATTGTCCCTATTGTATTGCCACTTGGTTGTGGAGGAGTCCCAACGCATTGTACAAAAGGTGTTCGAGTGAAAGGAAAAAGAAAGAAAGAAAAAAAATACATTTATTTAGCACAGACTTAAAGGCATACAACACAACAGAATTATAACACAAGTAAAAAAAAAGGAAACAAATCAAAAGTGTTAAGTGAGTAAGTGTCTGTAAAGTGTGTGTGTGTGTGTGAGTGCTTGTGAACCGACTTGTAATAATCCGAAGCCCCGAGTATGCACCAAACAGTGTATGCCAAACGGCTGTGTGTGACGACGGAAATGTATCAAGCTTGAAGGTTGTCCAGGTAACATAAAAGATTGAATAAAGTATTTTGAGGTAAAATGTAAGAGGTGCCCACACACATGTTCAGGTCAGCACATTCGATTCGGAAGTATTTTATGAACAGAAAAGCCGTTCCAAAGCAATTGTTACACATGTTCAGCTTTCATCCGATTCGTGCCGATCGGCAATCTCTATTTGGCATCTACCCTCGCTGAATCATGTTCGGGTCGGCTCGTCACAATTCGAGCTTATGTAAATATAATTGTTCGGCTTTTTGCCGGACAGCCGAACAGTTACATAACTAAGTACATTCGATTTTGCCGCCCGGGTGTGCTGATTCGGACAAGTTTGTGGCACCCCTAAGATATGAAATAAAAGTTTCGGCGCTTTGATTGACCTGCACTCAGAAATTTCGAAAAAAAATATGTATTGCCTTTCCTGCTGAAATAATTGCAATTCTCTGCTTGCAGTTGCATACACAGCCGCTCGAATCACACACATTGTGACATATTATATTTTTTTACTAAACCGATTGGTTAGTTCTAAATGCAACACACAGCGGTTGCCCAGCTACTTGTGCCAATCGGTTTAGTAAAGAAAAAAAGTATGTCCTGCTGTGTGTGATTTGAGCGGCTGTGTATATAAGCAGGGATCCCTTATTAATAAGAAGGGTGGAATCTGTGTTAAGCCTGAAGACTGCTTAGGTAATATTAATCATAATGTAAAGGGCGTAAGGGTTAGAGCGTTTGCGCACTGCATTCGATTAGACTCCGAGAAAAGTAGCTATAGGTAGTACTATTTCTATGGGGGTTGCGCACTATATTTGAAAAATGCTGTCCATCCGAATTTTGAATATTCCCGGATTTTGAATTCGGATTCGGAAAACGCTCTAAGGGACGTTTGGGCATATATCAGATCTTTTGGATCAATTTGTATTCAGTTGTAACCGCTTTCACATCATCATCTTAAATTCCTGTCCCGTCGAAGTGACGTCACTTTTATTAGGTTCAACTTTTTCCTTTTTTCACTCACACAGAGCTAGGTTGCAACGGAGATCCCAACGCAGTGTATAGTGACTGTCCGAGTGCATGTCAAGCGACTTGTGAAAAGCCGGACTCTAATCAACCGTGCACTAGACAGTGCCTGCCAAGAGGTTGTGTTTGCAAACCAGGCTATATTCGGATTAAAAAAGGTGGAAAATGTATCAAGCCCAAATACTGTCCAGGTATTTGTTTCTCGCATTCAATATAAAAAAAGGATATCGGCATTGGGTATTAAAGTATCGCCATATTATGGTTTCAGAGATTTTTTTTAAACAAATATTAATAAGTTTATTGTCGAAAAGACTTGACAAGTTACTTCTTGACTTGAGAATTTTACTTTGAATTTCTTTACTAAAACAGTGCCAGGTTGTGGAGGAGATCCCAACGCAATGTACAAAGAGTGTCCGAGTGCTTGTGAACCCAGTTGTGCTAACCCGAACCCGGAAATATGCACCCTGCAGTGTATGCCAAGCGGTTGTGTTTGCAAACCTGGATTTGTTCTAAGCAAAAAAGGCGGAAAATGTATTAGGCCCGAAAACTGTCCAGGTATGTTTTTGAGAATTTTTTCAAAGGAAGCAAGCGAATTTTTTTTCGGATTATCATTTTTAGTTGGTTGATAAAACATAAAATTGTCATTGTAGGTATTAAATATTATTTCGTGATCTCAGTTTGAGATCAACAACTCGTTGTGATAATGTATGAACATTTTATATAGTATTTTTAGACACTCGTTCTATAATAATATTCGTCCAGGATATATCGGCGATCGAAACGCTATTTTGGTAAAACGTTAATATTGTAGTAAAAATTGTAGATCAATGTAAAGGGGATCGCAATGCAACATTCTCGGAGTGCCCAAAATTCCAACAAGCCACCTGTATGCATCCGGACACAGATGGGCTATGCAATGACACGTGCATGCCGCCTGGCTGTGTGTGCAAACAAGGATATCTGTTAAATAAAAAAGGCGGACGGTGTATTAAGCCGGAAGACTGTCCAGGTGAGAAAGAGAAGCAAATTTTATACTAGTTTTAGCTTAATAAGGCTAAATTCTGTCCGTCAAATTTATTGAAACCCGACGGACACAATTTCCAACCAGAATGACCAATCTTAACAGCCTTACTTAGACAATTCTAACTGAGCTAAGTAAGGTTGTTAAGATTGGTATGGTGGGGTTGACCCCTGAAAAACCACTCATATCATATTTTCTCGCTCGAGCCGCGTAGGCCCTTCGTCTACGACGCTACTCAACAGTAACGTGTTACAAACTCAAATCACCAGCCAGAATGTCACACAGCACTAGTATATAAATGGCGGCCCTTACACGATGTGACCAATCACAATCTAGCTAATAACGCGTTAGTAAGTCACATCGTATACGGTCCGCAATTGATCAATTTGTGCTACATTTTGGACGATGGGCCTAAGTTGCTAGTTTGGAGGTTTGTCCCATAAGATTAAAAAAAAGACAGCTACATTGAAGATTGCTTCTTTCGTCATTTGAGCAAGTTTGAAGTTGTTCTTAACTTTTTTTATTAGTATTTCCCTTTTCATTTAGGTGGATGGCCGACATGTGGAGCGAATGAAACCTATGTCTACTGCAAAGTAGGCTGCCCTACTAACTACTGCCCTGTGGATGACAGCCTGGCTATTATTGCTTGCGATCCTATTTATCCTTGTCGCGGAGGCTGTGCTTGCAAAGGAGGCTATTTGATGGTCAGTGAGGAAGATGAGAGATGCATTTTGTCTTCAGAATGTCGTAAGTACAAATCATTTTAGTACTTTGCTACTTATAAGTCGGCCTGGTGAGGAAGATGTTAACTGAAGGCTAATTCCTCAAAGAATCACAATCACAACACACACACACACGCAAAACACAATCACAATCATACACAAAACACAAACACACAATCAAAATCACATACCACTGACAATCAATTAATGTCAAAAATTTAGGTAAACATTATACAATTTTTGACAGATTAAAACTGAGATGAGATTGCATTATGTTCATAAAATACGGGAATTGCCCATGTGATTTGATCGAAGCAGTTTTTTTAAAGCTCTCATTTTTTAGAATGTTGACAGCTTATACTCTAAAGCTAACATCACCTGTAGCTCTCAAGATAAATTAAAATGCAGAACTCCTTTTAAAAATGGAGTTTATGTCTTTTTAGCTGAACTAGAATGTACCAGACCGAACGAGATATGGGACCGATATGCGCCAGGTTGTCTACATGAAAGATGCGACAATAGACACATACCTTGCGATTTCCCATACCCTGGTCCACCAAGGTGCAGATGTATTGAAGGCTACTACAGAAACCAGGAAGATATATGTGTACCGGAATGTCAATGTCGTGAGTATTACATATTTTCAAGAAGTACCAATGTTTTTGAACGTATATGGATTGATCAATAGAATCCCAAAAGAAAGTAGTCCGTTAAAAAAATTGGCATATCTTCTCCATCTAGAAACCAAGGTTTTAAAGAGAGGAAAAATTGCGAAGTGAACAATAGTATTCTTTATGGCCACATTAAACAATACTCTCGTAATTTTTAATGTGGCATGTGGCCATGATTAGATTAAGATTTAAAACAATGGTTTCAACCATTGTTTTAAAGCCAAACTAAAATGTGGTTATAACCAAGTAGAAGTCCCATGCAGACAGATATGGCCACCACAAAACTGTGAGATCGCTCGTACACTATATATTATATATGAGCGAAGAATCAAAAATAGAAAAATAGAAGCTGAAGAATCAAAAATATGTGAACCTGACTGCAACTGTCTTCCTGACCATCTTAGGAATGGTAGCGAATTAAGCATACCAAATGAAGACGGTCCTTGTTAGCGTTTTTAATCAAAAATTTCTCATCTGTTGCTTTTTAAGTCAGGTATTGAGAATATCCAAAAAACCGGCCAAGTGCGTGTCGGACCACGCACAATGAAGGGTTCCGTACTTGGGATGAATTTATACCGAGAACAAACTTAACATTGTAGTTGAAAAACATGTTCTCCCATACGGAATGTATGGGAGATCATGTTTTTCAAACCGCAAATTTAAGTTGGTCGATTATTACTCGTTAACCTGTAGAGCCTACTTAGATCTGATAGTTTTCCTTTTAATTTCGTTATATATACTACTGCTGTGAATTTTTTCCCAAGTCCAAGTACAATCATTTAGCTAGAAGGGGGGGGGGGACACACTTGCCTCTAACAAAACAATTCAGTTAAAAGCATAATATTTCGCAAACAGATCCCTGAATCCAAAAATCGTTTCGACAAACTTACAATATTTTTTAAAGACCTTTCTAACGATACCCCACGACATGGGGTAGATGAGGAAAAAAAAACATCCCCATTTTACGTGAAGGGGAGGTACCTTAAAAAAAAATTTTTCTTCATTTTATTTTACCAGTTCGTCGGCATAATTAATATGTATACATATGCCAAATTACAGCTTTCTAGTACTAACCGTCTGTGAGCTAAGCCGCGGACAGACAGACGGACAGACAGACAGACAGACGGACATGGCGAAATTATAAGGGTTCCTTGTTTACTACGGAACCCTAAAAAGGCCAAAAACGCATATAATTTGAAATGATGGCACCAGTGGAAAGGTTGAAGTTTGAAAACAAAACCACAGTATAGACATGAGTGAGTTGCATTCTAGCCAACCCATCGAAAACATAACAAATGTTAAAATGCAAGTTTCGCAACGCAGTTCTTCCACCGCAAAACGTTGTGAGATGTTATGTAAAACCAAGTCGGTTAATTTATTCAATACCTATCTATGGGAGCATGTATCTAACAACTTAGTCATAAATTGTTGCCTAATTAATTAACTAACCACATTTTATAGTGATCTATAAGACATCTTTATTTCTTTAGTAAACAGAATTACCTGGCCATCGCTCGGCAACTGATTCACGTAAGAATTATGCCCTCCTGATCAGGTCTAAGTAGCAAAACGTCCAACATCGCGAAACGTCTAATGAGCAGTAAGTCTAATTAGCAAAATGTCCATGTAGCAAAACATCCAACTATCAGATGGTCTGTATAGCAGAACGTCTATTTAGCAATAAGTCATTTTTAATGTTTCTAATTGAACATAGCATTAGCGGGCTTAATTTTCCAAACGTTTTATTTGTCATGAAATTCAAATACAGTTTATTTATTTTATTTAGTTTAGCCTGCTTTAGGATCACTAAGACCTCAATCTCATCGATTGCCTTCGATACGCTGCGCCGACTTATAAATAAAGTATAGGTATTTTAAAGGATGCATCGTCTGTGACTTACTGTACCTATACCTACCTATCTATCTATTTATGTAGTGTAAGTGACGAAAAATTGTATGAACTGCAAAAGTAACTTTGTAATCGCATATTATTTATATAGGATTACAAAGTTACTTATGCAGTGCTGCACTGAAATTGTAGTATGTTTTAGTTTTTCGGTACTTTATAGACCAAACACTTATAGTGTTCAAAATTTGAAACTTGTGTGTCTGCTTGAAGTACCTTAAAATTTTGATGATCTGTGAGTGACTGTGTCAGTGACAAAATGAAGAAACTTTGACTTGCAATCGTTCTTAAACTGCAGGATCAAATCGAATGTTATTTGGGAATATACCTAGCTATATTATGCCCTCTTGGTCACTGAAAATTCAGGCTTATAGCTTTATCCACAAGAAAGTTACAGGGGTCGCAAATATCCTGGCTCCCTATGGCTTCGAGAAAAGGATGGTACCTCCGTGCCTGTGTTTGTTTATTTTTGCTCGACTTGGTGGATCAGATATCACTATCCTCCCATAGCTTCAAAGTTTCCTGGGAATAATACGATTTCCAAGCTTTACACAAAACATTCCTACCTCACCATTCTTTTTTCGTCTGCAATCCCGACACTACATCATTTTTAGTTCCATCAAATCCCGTGTGTGGATTAAATGTCAGCCAGAGACTGCAGACGGATCTGCCCTCTAATCTAATCTCCCTTTCCCGTACCCTGTGCCTGTATAAAAGGTTTCTGCAGAAATGAAAACGATATTTGTATTCCTGCTTCAGAATGCCGTAAGTTATGCTTCAGATTAAACTGTAATATACCATGTATGGTTGCCATCAAGTAATATTGGCCCACATCTTCTGAGACGCTGGTGTCCTTTAAAACTTAATATTTATTAAAAATAACACGGTTCATGATCAAACATTTAAAGATTCACCCTGGTGGTTTATAATTATTACGTTCAGAGGAAACGGTTTGCTTATTCTCCACAGTTTCAGTTTTAAATATCAATATTAATATTTTTATTAATTCCGTTAACTGTAACTACTGAAGTTTTATTTTTTCGTTGCATTTGCTAATTCATCATTTTATTGTTGTAATTGTTTATGTTTCTCACATGTTACAGCACCACTTGTATGTAATGGCGATCTCAACGCAACACTTGTAAAATGTCCGTCACCTTGTCCAAAAACCTGTGATGATCCAAACGCTGGAAGCGAAGGTTGCCCAGAAATATGTCTCCCGGACGACTGTGAGTGCAATCCCGGATTTGTATTGACCAAGAAGAAAGAAGGAAAATGTATCAAGCTCGAAGACTGTCCAGGTGAGATTTCTTCAACCTTCCGAGAAAATTGTGTATGTAAAAATTCTCAAAATCTCAACGTCACCTTCAACATAGATATGACGACTTATAGCTGGAGCATTGACCAGGAATGATCTTCATCTTCAGTAGAAGTCTAGGTCTCGGATTTTAATAAGCAGAGTTCTTGGTTCTTGGCTTTTCGTTGAAAGAATTGTTACTTTATTGTCCCTATTGTATTGCCACACACAACGCAGTCTAAAAAAGGTGTTCGAGTGAAAGGAAAAAGAAAGAAAGAAAAAAAATACATTTATTTAGCACAAACTTAAAGGCATACAACACAACAGAATTATAACACAAATAAAAAAAAAAGGAAACAAATCAAAAGTGTTAAGTGAGTAAGTGTCTGTAAAGTGTGTATGTGTGTGTGAGTGCTTGTGAACCGACTTGTAATAATCCGAAGCCCCGAGTATGCACCAAACAGTGTATGCCAAACGGCTGTGTGTGACGACGGGAATGTATCAAGCTTGAAGGTTGTCCAGGTAACATAAAAGATTGAATAAAGTATTTTGAGGTAAAATGTAAGAGGTGCCCACACACATGTTCAGGTCAGCACATTCGATTCGGAAGTATTTTATGAACAGAAAAGCCGTTCCAAAGCAATTGTTACACATGTTCAGCTTTCATCCGATTCGTGCCGATCGGCAATCTCTATTTGGCATCTACCCTCGCTGAATCATGTTCGGGTCGGCTCGGCACAATTCGAGCTTATGTAAATATAACTGTTCGGCTTTTTTCCGAACAGTCATATTTACATAACTAAGTACATTCGATTTTGCCGCCAGGGTGTGCTGATTCGGACAAGTTTGTGGCACCCCTAAGATATGAAATAAAAGTTTCGGCGCTTTGATTGACCTGCACTCAGAAATTTTGAAAAAAAATATGTATTGCCTTTCCTGCTGAAATAATTGCAATTCTCAGCTTGCAGTTGCATATACAGCCGCTCGAATCACACACATTGTGACATATTACATTTTTTTACTAAACCGATTGGTTAGTTGTGGACAAAGGATTACATCCTTTTTCCACAACTGTAATCTTAATGCAACACACAGCGGTTACCCAGCTACTTGTGCCAATCGGTATAGTAAAGAAAAAAAAGTATGTCCTGCTGCATGTGATTTGAGCGGCTGTGTATATAAGCAGGGATCCCTTATTAATAAGAAGGGTGGAATCTGTGTTAAGCCTGAAGACTGCTTAGGTAATATTAATCATAATGTAAAGGGCGTAAGGGTTAGAGCGTTTGCGCACTGCATTCGATTAGACTCCGAGAAAAGTAGCTATAGGTACTACTATTTCTATGGGGGTTGCGCACTATATTTGAAAAATGCTGTCCATCCGAATTTTGAATATTCCCGGATTTTGAATTCGGATTCGGAAAACGCTCTAAGGGTCGTTTGGGCATATATCAGATCTTTTGGATCAATTTGTATTCAGTTGTAACCGCTTTCACATCATCATCTGAAATTCCTGTCCCGTCGAAGTGACGTCACTTTTATTAGGTTCAACTTTTTCCTTTTTTCACTCACACAGAGCTAGGTTGCAACGGAGATCCCAACGCAGTGTATAGTGACTGTCCGAGTGCATGTCAAGCGACTTGTGAAAAGCCGGACTCTAATCAACCGTGCACTAGACAGTGCCTGCCAAGAGGTTGTGTTTGCAAACCAGGCTATATTCGGATTAAAAAAGGTGGAAAATGTATCAAGCCCAAATACTGTCCAGGTATTTGTTTCTCGCATTCAATATAAAAAAAGGATATCGGCATTGGGTATTAAAGTATCGCCATATTATGGTTTCAGAGATTTTTTTTAAACAAATATTAATAAGTTTATTGTCGAAAAGACTTGACAAGTTACTTCTTGACTTGAGAATTTTACTTTGAATTTCTTTACTAAAACAGTGCCAGGTTGTGGAGGAGATCCCAACGCAATGTACAAAGAGTGTCCGAGTGCTTGTGAACCCAGTTGTGCTAACCCGAACCCGGAAATATGCACCCTGCAGTGTATGCCAAGCGGTTGTGTTTGCAAACCTGGATTTGTTCTAAGCAAAAAAGGCGGAAAATGTATTAGGCCCGAAAACTGTCCAGGTATGTTTTTGAGAATTTTTTCAAAGAAGCAAGCGTAAATTTTTTAGGATTATCGTTTTTAGTTGGTTGATAAAACATAAAATTGTCATTGTAGGTATTAAATATTATTTCGTGATCTCAGTTTGAGATCAACAACTCGTTGTGATAATGTATGAACATTTTATATAGTATTTTTAGACACTCGTTCTATAATAATATTCGTCCAGGATATATCGGCGATCGAAACGCTATTTTGGTAAAACGTTGATATTGTAGTAAAAATTGTAGATCAATGTAAAGGGGATCGCAATGCAACATTCTCGGAGTGCCCAAAATTCCAACAAGCCACCTGTATGCATCCGGACACTGATGGGCTATGCAATGACACGTGCATGCCGCCTGGCTGTGTGTGCAAACAAGGATATCTGTTAAATAAGAAAGGCGGACGGTGTATTAAGCCGGAAGACTGTCCAGGTGAGAAAGAGAAGCAAATTTTATACTAGTTTTAGCTTAATAGGGCTAAATTCTGTCCGTCAAATTTATTGAAACCCGACGGACACAATTTCCAACCAGAATTGCCAATCTTAACAGCCTTACTTAGCTCAGGTAGACAATTCTAACTGAGCTAAGTAAGGTTGTTAAGATTGGTATGGTGGGGTTGACCCCTGAAAAACCACTCATATCATATTTTCTCGCTCGACCCGCGTAGGCCCTTCGTCTACGACGCTACTCAACAGTAACGTGTTACAAACTCAAATCACCAGCCAGAATGTCACACAGCACTAGTATATAAATGGCAGCCCTTACACGATGTGACCAATCACAATCTAGCTAATAACGCGTTAGTAAGTCACATCGTATACCGGTCCGCAATTGATCAATTTGTGCTACATTTTGGACGATGGGCCTAAGTTGCTAGTTTGGAGGTTTGTCCCATAAGATTAAAAAAAAGACAGCTACATTGAAGATTGCTTCTTTCGTCATTTGAGCAAGTTTGAAGTTGTTCTTAACTTTTTTTATTAGTATTTCCCTTTTCATTTAGGTGGATGGCCGACATGTGGAGCGAATGAAACCTATGTCTACTGCAAAGTAGGCTGCCCTACTAACTACTGCCCTGTGGATGACAGCCTGGCTATTATTGCTTGCGATCCTATGTATCCTTGTCCCGGAGGCTGTGCTTGCAAAGGAGGCTATTTGATGGTCAGTGAGGAAGATGAGAGATGCATTTTGTCTTCAGAATGTCGTAAGTACAAATCATTTTAGTAGTTTGCTACTTATAAGTCGGCCTGGTGAGGAAGATATTAACTGAAGGCTAATTCCTCAAAGAATCACAACACACACACACACACACACACACGAAAAACACAATCACAATCATACACAAAACACAAACACACAATCAAAATCACATACCACTGACAATCAATTAATGTCAAAAATTTAGGTAAACATTATACAATTTTTGACAGATTAAAACTGAGATGAGATTGCATTATGTTCATAAAATACGGGAATTGCCCATGTGATTTGATCGAAGCAGTTTTTTTAAAGCTCTCATGTTTTAGAATGTTGACAGCTTATACTCTAAAGCTAACATCATCTGTAGCTCTCAAGATAAATTAAAATGCAGAACACTTTTTAAAAATGGAGTTTATGTCTTTTTAGCTGAAATAGAATGTACCAGACCGAACGAGATATGGGACCCATATGCGCCAGGTTGTCTACATGAAAGATGCGACAATAGACACATACCTTGCGATTTCCCATACCCTGGTCCACCAAGGTGCAGATGTATTGAAGGCTACTACAGAAACCAGGAAGATATATGTGTACCGGAATGTCAATGTCGTGAGTATTACATATTTTCAAGAAGTACCAATGTTTTTGAACGTATATGGATTGGTCAATAGAATCCCAAAAGAAAGTAGTCCGTTAAAAAAATTGGCATATCTTCTCCATCTAGAAACCAAGGTTTTAAAGAGAGGAAAAATTGCGAAGTGAACAATAGTATTCTTTATGGCCACATTAAACAATACTCTCGTGATTTTTAATGTGGCATGTGGCCATGATTAGATTAAGATTTAAAACAATGGTTTCAAGCATTGTTTTAAAGCCAAACTAAAATGTGGTTATAACCAAGTAGAAGTCCCATGCAGACAGATATCGCCACCACAAAACTGTGAGATCGCTCATACACTATATATTATATATGAGCGAAGAATCAAAAATAGAAAAATAGAAGCTGAATAATCAAAAATATGTGAACCTGACTGCAACTGTCTTCCTGACCATCTTAGGAATGGTAGCGAATTAAGCATACCAAATGAAGACGGTCCTTGTAAGCGTTTTTAATCAAAAAAATCTCATCTGTTGCTTTTTAAGTCAGGTATTGAGAATATCCAAAAAACCGGCCAAGTGCGTGTCGGACCACGCACAATGAAGGGTTCCGTACTTGGGATGAATTTATACCAAGAACAAACTTAACATTGTAGTTGAAAAACATGTTCTCCCATTTCAAACTGCAAATTTAAGTTGGTCGATTATTACTCGTTAATAAATAGTAAATTTCATTTCATTTCATTTCATTTCATTTCATTTCATTTCTTGCCTCTAACAAAACAATTCAGTTAAAAGCTTAATATTTCGCAAACAGATCCCTGAATCCAAAAATCGTTTGGACAAACTTACAATATTTTTTAAAGACCTTTCCAACGATACTCCACAACATGGGGTAGATGAGGAAAAAAAAACATCCCCACTTTACGTGAAGGGGAGGTACCCTAAAAAAAATTTTTCTTCATTTTATTTTCCCACTTTGTCGGCATAATTAATATGTATACATATGCCAAATTACAGCTTTCTAGTACTAACCGTTTCTGAGCTAAGCCGCGGACATACAGACGGACAGACAGACAGACGAACATGGCGAAACTATAAGGGTTCCTTGTTTACTACGGAACCCTAAAAAGGCCAAAAACGCATATAATTTGAAATGATGGCACCAGTGGAAAGGTTGAAGTTTGAAAACAAAACCACAGTATAGACATGAGTGAGTTGCATTCTAGCCAACCCATCGAAAACATAACAAATGTTAAAATGCAAGTTTCGCAACGCAGTTCTTCCACCGCAAAACGTTGTGAGATCTTATGTAAAACCAAGTCGGTTAATTTATTCACTACCTATCTATGGGAGCATGTATCTAACAACTTAGTCATAAATTGTTGCCTAATTAATTAACTAACCACATTTTATAGTGATCTATAAGACATCTTTATTTCTTTAGTAAACAGAATTACCTGGCCATCGCTCGGCAACTTATTCACGTAAGAATTATCCCCTCCTGATCAGAAGGTCTAAGTAGCAAAACGTCCAACATCGCGCGTCTAATGAGCAGTAAGTCTAATTAGCAAAATGTCCATGTAGCAAAACGTCCAACTATCAGATGGTCTGTATAGCAGAACGTCTATTTAGCAAAAAGTCATTTTTAATATTTCTAATTGAACATAGCATTAGCGGGCTTAATTTTCCAAACGGTTTATTTGTTATGAAATTCAAATACAGTTTATTTATTTTATTTAGTTTAGCCTGCTTTAGGATCACTAAGACCTCAATCTCATCGATTGCCTTCGATACGCTACGCCGACTTATAAATAAAGTATAGGTATTTTAAAGGATACATCGTCTGTGACTTACTGTACCTATACCTACCTATCTATCTATTTAGGAAGTGTAAGTGACGAAAAATTGTATGAACTGCAAAAGTAACTTTGTAATCGCATATTATTTATATAGGATTACAAAGTTACTTATGCAGTGCTGGACTGAAATTGTAGTATGTTTTAGTTTTTCGGTACTTTACAGACCAAACACTTATAGTGTTCAAAATTTGAAACTTGTGTGTCTGCTTGAATTACCTTAAAATTTTGATGATCTGTCCACTTTTTATCTCTGCATCACCCAAAGGTTGACTGGTAGAAAATGCCTATGGCATTAAGTCCGCCTCTGTACATTTGTGTGTAAAGTGTTAAATAAATAAATCTGTGAGTGACTGTGTCAGTGACAAAATGAAGAAACTTTGACTTGCAATCGTTCTTAAACTGCAGGATCAAATCGAATGTTATTTGGGAATATACCTAGCTATATTATGCCCTCTTGGTCACTGAAAATTCAGGCTTATAGCTTTATCCACAACAAAGTTACAGGGGTCGCAAATATCCTGGCTCCCTATGGCTTCGAGAAAAGGATGGTACGTCCGTGCCTGTGTTTGTTTATTTTTGCTCGACTTGGTGGATCAGATATCACTATCCTCCCATAGCTTCAAAGTTTCCTGGGAGTAATAGATTTCCAAGCTTTACACAAAACATTCCTACCACTACATCATTACTACGACACTACATCATTTTTAGTTCCATCAAATCCCGTGTGTGGATTAAATGTCAGCCAGAGACTGCAGACGGATCTGCCCGCCACAAACTTACCTGAGCAAGTACGCGTTATTCATTTGTATTGACGACTTACCCTATGAGCCAGGGTGCGACTGTGTTCCCAATTATCTGAGGGAAGACAGAGGAATTTGTAGTGCATGTATTCTTTTCTAAGTCTTTTTTTGGGTCCAAAGTGAAGTGATTGAGATTGGACTACTGTTTAACTTAGCGCCTAAACGTAAAACCGATATATTTTACACCATTCGTTTATAGCTGAACTAATATGTGGTTACAATGAAGTGGCTCTTCTTTTTCCATAAGTCCTTTATTAAGTCCCAATATCTTATATTGAGATAAGACTACTATCTAACATGGCGTTTAAACGTAAAAATAGAAACTACGTATTCTGGACATTTACCATATATTTATTCAGTATTATTTTATAGCCGAACCAATATGTGGCTACAACGAAGTGGCAGTACCCTGCAGACAAATATGTCCGCCACAAAACTGTGAGATAGCATACACTGAATATGCTTGTACCAACGAATCAGAAATATGTGAACCAGGATGCGACTGTCTTCCCGATCATCTTAGGAATGGTAGCGGAATATGCATACTGAATGAGCAGTGTCCTTGTAAGCGAGTTTAATACATCATGACCACCATCTGTTGCTTTGTTAACTAAAAAAAAAGATAATTTCTTACTAGACTAAAACATCTGCTTGGAATATAATGAATATTACGCGACCACTCTTTTACTCGATTTAACTGCATTTTTCCATAGACTGCACGATTTCCATGCTATAAGTAAACAAAACGTTTAATAATTGCTACTAAAAATCACCTTTCGACCTCAATTTGTACAATGTAGGAACATTCATCATTTTTAGATCCCTCAACTCCCGTGTGTGGGATAAACGAAATAGCCAGAGACTGCAGACGAATCTGCCCGCCACAAACTTGCCTGAGCAAGTACGCGTTATTCCTTTGTATTGAAGACTTACCCTGTGAGCCAGGGTGCGACTGCGTCCCCAATTATCTGAGGGACGACAGAGGAATATGTATACCGAGCGACCAGTGTCCTGCGCGTAAGATATGTTTCATGTTGGCTGTCTTTTCTTTCTGACTTTTTCTTCCTCTTCTTTTTCCATAAGTCCTTTATTAAGTCCCAATATCTTATATTGAGATAAGACTACTATCTAACATGGCGTTTAAACGTAAGAATAGAAACTACGTATTCTGGACATTTACCATATGTTTATTCAGTATTCTTTTATAGCCGAACCAATATGTGGCTACAACGAAGTAGCAGTACCCTGCAGACAAATATGTCCGCCACAAAACTGTGAGATAGCATACACTGAATATGCTTGTACCAACGAATCAGAAATATGTGAACCAGGATGCGACTGTCTTCCCGATCATCTTAGGAATGGTAGCGGAATATGCATACTGAATGAGCAGTGTCCTTGTAAGCGAGTTTAATACATCATGACCACCATCTGTTGCTTTGTTAACAAAAAAAAAAGATAATTTCTTACTAGACTAAAACATCTGCTTGGAATATAATGAATATTACGCGACCACTCTTTTACTCGATTTAACTGCATTTTTCCATAGACTGCACGATTTCCATGCTATAAGTAAACAAAACGTTTAATAATTGCTACTAAAAATCACCTTTCGACCTCAATTTGTACAATGTAGGAACATTCATCATTTTTAGATCCCTCAACTCCCGTGTGTGGGATCAACGAAATAGCCAGAGACTGCAGACAAATCTGCCCGCCACAAACTTGCCTGAGCAAGTACGGGTTATTCCTTTGTATTGAAGACTTACCCTGTGAGCCAGGGTGCGACTGCGTCCCCAATTATCTGAGGGACGACAGAGGAATATGTATACCGAGCGACCAGTGTCCTGCGCGTAAGATATGTTTCATGTTGGCTGTCTTTTCTTTCTGACTTTTTCTTCCTCTTCTTTTTCCATAAGTCCTTTATTAAGTCCCAATATCTTATATTGAGATAAGACTACTATCTAACATGGCGTTTAAACGTAAAAATAGAAACTACGTAAGTCATAAGTCATAAGTCATTTATTCATTTGTTTAACATAGGTACAATAATAATGGTATAAAGATAATAAAGAGTTCGCTATGTTATGCCAGAGAGCGTACAAATGTTTGAAAAGTACATATTCAAGCCAGACAAGTCTCAATAATTAGTTAAAATAAGCTTGGATAGTAAAAAGCTAATTATAAAAAATCACTTATTTCATAATACAAATTAATAAATACTAAATGTCAATAGAAACCAATGTCAATAAAAAAGAGAAAAATAATAATAATTTAAATCTAAAATAAAAATCTAAAAATGTCAATACACTGACTGAAAACAAATGATATGACTATTTCAAATAAACAATACTAATGTCAATAAACAATACTGGTGTCAATATGCAAAAATTATGTCAAGTACAACAATACATATATATTTTACTAGCATGTCAACATTCTGTCATTAGATTTTTGTCTGATAAAAATTCCGAAATACTGTAATATGCTTTGTTCACCAGTAAGGATTTTAGCCGTTTCTTAAATAAGCTCACGTTCAATTCTTTGATTGACCGTGGTATCTGGTTAAATATGACTGGCGCCATGCAAAATACACTTTTATACATTAATGCTGTGTGGGACCTTCTTACGCATAAGCTATTGTTATACCGTCGACTTCGGTTATTAATGTCTGACATTTTTTTAAATAATTTTGGATTGGTCTTAACAAATACAGCAACCTCAAAAATGTATAAGGATGGAAGAGTCAATATTTTAAATTTAATAAATAATGGTTTACATGTATCTATGACCTGCAATCCAAACATTGTCCTGATACACTTCTTCTGTGCTTTAAAGACTATTTCCCTATTGGTTGAATTCCCCCAAAAAATAACACCATATCTCAGAACTGAACCTACCAAGCCATGATATGCTGTGACTAAGGCATCCAAACTCATTACTGCGGTAAGTTTATAGAGAGCATAAGCAGAGTTACTAATTCGTTTGGTTAGCTCCTCTGTGTGTGTTTTCCAATCTAATTTTTTGTCAATTGTTAAACCTAAGAATTTAGATGTGTTTACTTGTGTTAATGGAGGTTATTGTCTTAGTACTTTTCTTCGTTATAGTTTTGATTGTGTGTGTTATTAATGGTCACAGTGCTGTCATCGGCGAATAGTGACATTGGGTGACTTGTAACTTTTGGCATATCATTTATATAGATTATAAATAGAGGAGGCCCTAAAACACTGCCCTGGGGTACGCCATATGAAATTGTTCGAAGATCAGACTTGTAAATTCGTTGACATTTATTTTTTAAATCTATTTCAGATACTTCAACGTACTGTTTCCTGTTCTTTAAATAAGATTCTATTAAATTCAAGACATTACCTCTAATGCCGTAGGCGTTCAGTTTACTTAACAAAATGTTATGGTCCACATAGTCAAAGGCTTGAGTCATGTCACAATATATTGAGCACACAGGTATTCTATTGTCAACATTCATATATACATTATTCAAAAAGTCGTAGATAGCCATATTAATAGTTTTACTTTTCCGAAATCCTTTTTGTTCCTCAGTCAAAATGTTTTGTTTATCCAGGTATTTATAAATATGTTCATAAATGTATTTTTCAAATACCTTTGATACTATTGGAACAAGCGCAATGGGCCTATAAGATTCCATGCATTCTTTGTTATTTTTTTTATATAATGGTTTTACCACAGTTGTTTTTATGTTAGTTGGATATGTACCTTGTGTTATGCACAGATTGAGAATATAGCTCAAATGTCTACTAATGTAGTCTGAGACGTATTTAATAACTTTTGTAGAAATTCCATCATTACCTACACTACCGGTATTTTTCAAAGATTTAATTATGGCTTTGATGTCATTTTCATTACTTGGTGCCATGAACATCGAATTGCTTGATTTTGAGATATTTGATGTCACCTGTACGCCTCTATTACTGATTGGTATAATCTTGTCGACAAAAAAGCTGTAAAAGGCTTTCGCTATCTCGTACGGATGTGTTACTATTTTATTTCCAATTTTAAAGTTTCCAATTGAGTTTTTATAAGGCGTATTTATCTTAGTTCGATTAATGATTTCCCATGTTGCTTTCGAATTGTTAGATGATGATTTGATTTTATAGCTGTTCTGAGCACGTTGTGTTAATTTAATAATTCTTGTTTGTTTTGTTCATTCCGTTCCAGTCGGTAACGCCACAGAAGTGTTCTTTTATTTTTACTGCACGTTTTAATTCCCCGCGATACCCACTGTGGTCTCTTGTGTATGCTTAATTTGATACGTTTTAATGGAAAACATAAATTATACAGTAGGGTAAATGTCTCCAGAAATAGATTATAAGCTGAATTCGGATCATCAAGTATATATATTTCCGATAGAGAAACATTTTTTAAACGTTCCCTAAACTTTTTCATATTTTCTATATTGTAGTCGCGGCGTTCAATGTACCAATGCTTTAAAACAAATATTCTTTTCACCGGACACTTGAGAATTTGACAGGTGTGGTCGGATAAGGCAAAATCCATTATGTCATATTTACATTTTTTACCTAGATTATGCGCAAACTTGTCTATGCATGTTTTACTAGATAGTCTGGTTGGCTGATTAATTACTAATTTAAAATTGAAATTCAGCAAAAGATATTCTAAATCTAGTGTTGTGTTATTACGCTTCAAAGTATCAATGTTAAAGTCACCACATATTACAATATTTCGTTTATTTTTCTTTGTTATAAACTGGCATAATTTATACAGACGCTCAAAAAAAGTTGTTAAGTTATTTGCATTTGGGACTCTATAAATGCAGATTACAATGGTGTCAATATGGATTAGTTCAATAGCACAACATTCAAATGTGCTACTTATTGCTAAATTCGTAACTTCAGTAATTTCCTTCCAATGATGTCCTTTTTTTATCAAGATACATGCTCCACCTCTTTTTATGTCTGTTCTACTGAAACATGTAGCTAGATCGTAGTTAGAGATTGACAGATACTGTTCATATCCAGCCATCATGAAATGCTCAGTTATGCAAATTATGTCAATGTTAATATTCTTCACCATGAGTTCATCTAGGCATACGGAAAGTGCGTCAGATTTATTTAGCAATCCTGCAATGTTTTGGTGTAGTATATTTATATAGTTATCATAGAAAAAACTGAGTGTCCAATTGTTCGTCATTAGGTGTTGTATCGGTGTCTATTGTCAATAATTCGTATTTTTTAACACCACTGATAAATTCGTCAATATCTTTGAAGATTGTCTGCATGCCAAAATTGTTTAGCAGTCCTGTTTGTTTGGTAAACATTGTATAATCAACAAAATTTGCTAACTGTAAACATCTCAAAAACGTGTTACATTATCTTTAAAGCTAAAAATAAAAAAATTCCGCTGCATGAACCGTTAACTATAGACAACATTCCATTAGAGCAAAAAACCTACGAAAAATACCTTGGCCTTAGAATCGAAAATTGTTTAACATGGAACAAGCAAATTGATTATATTAGAAATAAAATTTCCTCACTTATTGGCTCACTTCGCAATATAAGTCAATGTATACCCAAAAAGTTGCGTTTAAACATTTACAATTCACTTGTCAAATCACATTTATTATATCTCATAGAAATCTGGGGTAGCGCTGGTAAAACAAAGCTACAGGAACTGCAGAGAATGCAGAACAGGATTATAAAGACACTGTTTCGCTATCCGTACTTGACACCAACGAAAGAAATTTTTAAAGAAACAAAACTAATGAATATTAGACAACTTTATATGTATCATACTTGTATCTTGATAAGAAAAGTAATGGATGGAACCATTCACACAAACGTAACATTTACCAAAAAGTCTCAAATAAGTAAACGCAGTCTTCGTCGACCCAGCTTACTGGTCCTGCCAAGAACACGTACAAATTATGCTAAAAAAAATATCACCTATGAAGGAGCACAATTTTATAATAGTTTACCATCCTACATAAAAAATGTTAGCTCTTTCAGTGGTTTTAAATCAAAACTGTCAAATCACATAATGGAAACCACTCACTAATAATGTTACTAGCCTACTAGTTGAGAATAAAACCGATGAAGGTGTAATCCAACCAAAATAAACACAATTCTTTTTTTAAATATTATTATATTGTATCAGTGTCCGTTACCTAGAATAAGCTTAATACAATATGTTATCTTATGTTCTCATGTAAGTGGCTCTTTTTGTCTTTTTGAGAATAAAGTATTTAAACCTAAACCTAATCATTTGCCAGATTCTTGTTCGAGTCCAAGAGATACGCATGTTGATGAGACATTATATCAAGATATAGTAAATTATTGAAGTGTTCTATTCTCCAATCATACATAATTTTCTGGTAATTATACTTGTATAACGGAGTGCAAACTATTATGTTCGTGTGGTTTTCTTTTTGTAAGGTTGTTCTAATGTTGAGTGTCAATTGAATGTAGTCGTTCGTAGTTTTAAAGTCTTCCTCTCCTATTAGTATTATACAGAAGTCATTCATTGTAAATGTTTTTAATTTCGTTTCTATATCGCACACTAGTTGTTCTGTTTTACAGTTTGTCCGTATATAATGGCATATGTTTTTTGAATGTTTGTGAAGAGTATTTTCGGCAATATTTCCGATGTAATTTTTGTTGTTAGTACTCAGAATACATATTTTACCCTCTTGTTTATGTTTTTGAATTTGTCCTGGAATTGTCTTATCACTATTCGTTTTGTTTTTTAAGTCATTGGGTGTTACCGTAACTGCATTCTGGTATGATATAAATGAAGACTCGGTTTGTGTTTGTTTGCTGTTTTTCGGACATTTCTTAATTGGAGTTGACTTTTTGTGTTTTTTAATAGGGCTATGTGTAATTTCTTTAAGGCGGTTGTATTTGCTTTGTAAATCAATATTCATTTGCTTAAGCTCATTATTCTCCAAAGACAGTGACTCGATTTCCTGATGTGCACTGTTTAATTCTAACACAAGCCTGTCAATTCGTTCTTTTAACTTAGTTAGTTGTTGTTGGGCATCATTATTATCATCATTTGATAAATCGGGTAGACTGTTTACGGTATCTTCGAATGTGTCATTTTGTGATTGGTTGATGACGGTATTTGAATCTGATTTAGTACGCGTACGACGCATAGTAATGTTTTCGAAGAAATTATTCATTTTTGGAATATATTGGTATCGTGTCTGGCCAAGCAAATTCGATGGAATAATGCTGAAGAGAATTAATCAATTTAAAAAAAGACTACGTCGTCGGCGAGATTTGAACCAGCGTCCAAAGAGATAGGAGACTGGATGTCTTCCTATAGAGCCATTTAGCATCTATACTAACGTGTCAAAATTATGTATCCTTTTCTTGTGGTATGGATTTGATAAAAGTTCGTTATGATGACTTGTGAGATTGAATCATTCAAAAATTTGACAGATTGTTTTATTTATTTTTCACTTTTTGTTTTGAGTTTTTTTGTTAAAAATGTTTTGATTCACTTAATTATTTATGTATCCACTGTATTATTATTGATCTTTAATGAGTTTTTAGATCACTAAACACTGAATTAGCGTAGTTTTGACAGGGTTCAATGTTCAATTCATTATAGAACTAAAACATTGTTATTTATGAGAATTTTTATGAGATAACACTTTCACTTATTATTTACACTGTCTTTTTCAATATTTACACGAATACACTATGAAATACTTTTATTTAATATTTTTTTATCAAGATTAGTGACGGAGCACAATGTTCACTCGCAACGCTCACTCGAATCACCTGTCTTTAACGAAAAAAATCGCGTACGTATTCTGGACATTTACCATATGTTTATTCAGTATTATTTTATAGCCGAACCAATATGTGGCTACAACGAAGTGGCAGTACCCTGCAGACAAATATGTCCGCCACAAAACTGTGAGATAGCATACACTGAATATGCTTGTACCAACGAATCAGAAATATGTGAACCAGGATGCGACTGTCTTCCCGATCATCTTAGGAATGGTAGCGGAATATGCATACTGAATGAGCAGTGTCCTTGTAAGCGAGTTTAATACATCATGACCACCATCTGTTGCTTTGTTAACTAAAAAAAAAGATAATTTCTTACTAGACTAAAACATCTGCTTGGAATATAATGAATATTACGCGACCACTCTTTTACTCGATTTAACTGCATTTTTCCATAGACTGCACGATTTCCATGCTATAAGTAAACAAAACGTTTAATAATTGCTACAAAAAATCACCTTTCGACCTCAATTTGTACAATGTAGGAACATTCATCATTTTTAGATCCCTCAACTCCCGTGTGTGGGATAAACGAAATAGCCAGAGACTGCAGACGAATCTGCCCGCCACAAACTTGCCTGAGCAAGTACGCGTTATTCCTTTGTATTGAAGACTTACCCTGTGAGCCAGGGTGCGACTGCGTCCCCAATTATCTGAGGGACGACAGAGGAATATGTATACCGAGCGACCAGTGTCCTGCGCGTAAGATATGTTTCATGTTGGCTGTCTTTTCTTTCTGACTTTTTCTTCCTCTTCTTTTTCCATAAGTCCTTTATTAAGTCCCAATATCTTATATTGAGATAAGACTACTATCTAACATGGCGTTTAAACGTAAAAATAGAAACTACGTATTCTGGACATTTACCGTATGTTTATTCAGTATTATTTTATAGCCGAACCAATATGTGGCTACAACGAAGTGGCAGTACCCTGCAGACAAATATGTCCGCCACAAAACTGTGATATAGCATACACTGAGTACACTTGCACTGAAGAATCAAAAATATGTGAAACAGGGTGCAACTGTCTTCCCGATCATCTTAGGAATGGTAGCGGAATATGCATACCGAATGAACAGTGTCCTCCGCGTAAGCTATGTTTTATGTTGACTATCTTAGCTTTCTAACTTTTTATTTATTTTATTATTTATGTACAGTAAAATAAATACAGATGCGACATTTATAAGTGTTGTTATAAGTGTTTTCTTTTCTTCTTTTTTGGTAGTTTTAAGTCGACCAGGTTTAAAGCATGCTGTAAGCTGATAAACTTGTGGTTTGTAAATGTCTTTACTGGCCTTTGATAGGTACCATTTTTTTTGGTGCAAGGATGTGCATCGATGTCGTAGTACAGAAAGTAATGTTGTTCTTCCGTTTGATTTTTCTACTCGTAAACAACTTGAACGTAATGCTTCTTATCAGGAATGCTTATGTAAAACATGGAACTTAGCAGATTTTGATTTAACCTATTTATCGAACAGCATAATTTAGAGCAATTTTAAACATTTTAGGCACTATTCTGTATATGTTGCCATTAAGCGTCAGTTGCGACCATACTTGCGAATTTGTTACAAACTAGGCTCACAAGATATTGTTTGTAAATATTTAGATTGCAGTCGTACAAAGCCAAGGTTTCTTTCAAAGAATGTTTATCAAGTAACAAACGGTTTGTTACGTCCCTGAGAAAAATATATACACTATTTTTTTGCAAGGAATATATGTTTAATTACCTTGTTGCACGTGTAAGGAAAAAGTGTTCAAATACCTCATTGTCTGGATAGATTTATCCGATTTGTAGGCTTGGGTATATGCTTCGGCCAATAAGCCAATTTCTATTAAACAGTAAAGTACTTTCTACATGTTTCGTCTGCGGTGGGCGAAATGTGTGAAAAGACACTAATAATGCACTAGGTCAAATAAACGTATCTTTAAACATAATTAACCACGTCTCTACTTCTGTTACAGCCTGTCAAATTCCCGATGAATGCAAGCGAACCTGCGCAGAACCGAATCCTCCAAACTGTGCATATAAGCCACCAAAAGTGAATATGGACGGATGCGATTGTAAAGATGGATATATTCTATTAGAACTAGGAGGGAACTGCGTCCCTATTGACAAATGTCCGCGTAAGTATCAGCAACTGATCTCGTATTATTATTGGGTTTATTTTATCCTGTTTAGGAATCTACAGACTACTGTTAGGAGAGTTTAGGTTAAAATAGGGGCAATGTTGAGTCAATAAGTTTAAAATTCAGAAATCCTCCGCATAGATACAACTTCATTTTCATCATCATCTGCCTAGCCTTTTCCCAACTATGTTGGGGTCAGCTTTCAGTCTAACCAGGTGCAGCTGAATACCAGTATTTTACATGGATCGACTGCCTACCTGACCTCCACAACTCAGTTACTGGGTAATACGATACCTCTTGGTAAGACATGGTTGTCAGACTTTCGGGTTTCTGACGAGTAGTAACGACTGTTTAAGATCCACGAATGACAGCCGGGACCAACGGCTTAACGTGCTTTCCGACGCACGGAGGAGTCTCGGTATGTAAAGATGGTCACCCATCCACGGATCAACCCCGGCGTTAAGCGTAGCTTAACCTGATGGATCGACCCGTGCGGCTGTTATTACAACTTCATTTTCATACAAACATAAAATTGATTGTGCCAAACTAACACAGTACTAGTAGGTATTATTCTAAAAGAATAAAAAAACTTGAGAAAATAAAAATCGTTTTCGCGACTATAATCTTGGACAGTTGGGCAAGGCACAATACAACAATCTAGTTCATAATAGTCAATCTCTATAACAGTGTTTCTCAAAGTGGGCGATAACGCCCTCTTGTGGGCGCTGGAGGCCCAGACGGGGGCGGTAAGGGGCCCGGACAAAATTGGGGGTTTTGAAGTGGTTTAGGGGGGCGATGGCAGATTTGTAATTTCAATATTTTAAAATTCTCTGAAATTAAATCTACCTACAACAACATCGATTATTTAGTTCATATTTCTGCCCTGTTTGATTGTATAAATATTTAAAATATTTAACATAGATTTCGTAGGATAGCCCATGAGCAATCAAGTTTTAATAACGCGATTTTTGCAATCCTGTATCAATCGGCTGGTTCATCGATACTTGTTCTTACTTGCTCAGTACGATTGAACGTCGAATGAGATAAACGAGTTTGCGTATTAATTTCTCTCACTGGTAAAAAAAGTCTAGTTTAGAATGTAAGTTTAAGCTCCAGATCAGACTAATATAGCACACTGCTATTAAATTAATTAATGCCATTGTGGTTTTTAAGCTGTGGTGAAGTAAAAAAAAATGTGGAGCGCTGAGTAATAATTGATTTTCAAAGTGGGCGGTAGATGAAATAAATTTGACAACCACTGCTCTACAATGACTCGTTCCAACATTTCAGCTGATCTACCCTGCGACGGTGATCCCAACGCAAGACCCAAACGTTGTCCTAAGCCATGTCCGTCTACTTGCAAATCACCAAACCAACGTGACTGCAAGAGAATGTGTGAACCAATCGCATGTGTATGCAAATCTGGATATATACTGTCTAGTGATACTGGTCGATGCATTTTACCTGGTAAATGTCCAGGTGAGTTAAACACATACATTATCGCGTAAAAAAAAAGTGTGGAACATACGACCAGGTTCCTTCCAGTAAACGATTTTTTTTGTCTTAATGAAAAAAGTTTCTCTAAAACCTAAAAACTCATCTAGGTTTTAGAGAAACTTTTAAATATATTCATTTCAAGCTGGATCCGATTCCATTCGGAAATTTACAGCTTTCTGACTGTTGCTATCACATGAGTTCCAGAACTTATTTTCGATATTAGGGACGTTTGATAAAACCAATTTCCAATATTTTCTTAGGTGGAAACCCATGTGGCAAGAATGCTCACTTTGTCGATTGCAAGACGGATTGCCTAAGAGACTATTATTGCCCAGTGGATGACAATCGGGACTTAAAATGTGATCCTCCAGCACACGATTGCCTGTCTGGCTGTATTTGTAATCTGAATCACAGAAGGAAAAGCCGTGCAGATCCGAGGTGTATCTTGTCGTCCGATTGCCGTAAGTGATTTTTAATTTTAATTGCATTTGCCAAATGCGAGGTTTGCAAAAAAAAAGGAAGTTGGAATGGAATGGTAATCACTAAGCAGTTATTGCTTCCTATGCAGAAGCAATTTTTAACCAGCGAAGGAAGCAGAGGGGTGTTATAAGTGTAACGTGTGTATCTGTCTGTGGCACCGTAGCTCCCAAACTTGTTGTTGTTAGCTAGGATTCAAGAAAATGACTAGATTTTCTTGAATTATAGCTAAGAACACTTGTACTCAGGCCACACTCGTACGGTACCGAATTTTCAAATGTCCAAAAACATTTAGCGGCTATCTATTTTGTGGTAACTTAACACTAACCTTGCACCTAGGAGTCAAAAATTGCCTACAAAGCTAATAAATTCATACAAACTTCTAACTCTTATATCTCATTTTGGACTGAGTTAAGAGATATGCATGTCAAATAAGTTTAGTTTTTTATACTATTCTGTACTAGAAAAATCTGATTTAGTTGATGGCCGCGAGAAAAAAAAAGAGGCCAATTTCAGGCATTGGCTTTTGCAGAATACCCAACTACCTCACCAATTTACAGCAGATGTATCGTGGTTGGGCTCATTGGAATGGTCTCAATGAATAGGTTATAGATAGATGGTACTCCGGGTCTGATGATGGAGGAGCAAAAAGAAATGAGAGTAAATTAGTAACTAACTTTGCTGTAGGAAAAATACGTACATCAGATTTCAGCGAGACACGTGTCGATCGTAGCTTGTCTACTAGTTATAAGTATATAAAATTTTAAAAGCAGGAAATAAACAACTGCAACTGCAAATATAAGTTGGTCGATTATTACTCGTTATCTTGTAGAGCCTACTTCTGTGATAGTTTTCCTTTTAATTTAGTTATAAACAGGGTGGATTTTTGAGATGGGGCAGTAAAGACAGGTATCTTAATCTTTGTAGCTACAGGAAAACGGTATTACGGTCTGTCCTTAAGGAAACGTTTTTTTGCGATTTTTGACTTTTCTAGTACCCAAACCTCAGTTGGTTCAGCAGAGGTTTTTAGATCCTTATAAGAAACAGGATCGATTGGCATCAAAAAGTTTTTGTGAAAACTGCCTATTTTCTTGCTGACTGTGTTTCTTTTTTCAAAATCTATGAATGCAGATCAAAATGTCTCAAAAAGTTAAGTACAGTCTCTTAAGACTGTTTTCCTGAACCTGTCCTTACTGCCCCATCTCAAAAATTTACCCTGTATACTACGGCCGTGATTTTTTTCACATATTCCGAACCAACCATTTAGCTGGTGGGGGACGGGACACTTGACTCTAATTTGTTAGAGTCAAACATTATTATTTATATTCGCAAACGGATCCCTGAATCCAAAAATGGCTTTCACACTCTCACAATATTTTTGAACGACCTTTCCAACGGAATTGACGAGAGATTTTTTTTTATTACCAATTAATGTGTAGGGAAGGTTTTTTTTTATATAATATATATTTGACCACTTTGACGGCGTGATTAATATAGGTACCCATGCCAAATTACAGCTTTCCAGTAGTAGTAGTAGTAGTAAGAGTCTCTGAGATAAGCCGCGGACAGATAGACGGACAACAACATTATGTAGACCGACACAAACAAAATCCTTTGAAAAGTGATAAAATAAAATAAATTGGCCCTTTAAGTTTAATATAAGTTGTAAGTAATATTTTGAGCGTCCTTGCGTCGGGGGACGGCATGCTATTGTACAACTTCAAACTTAAAGGACCAATACATTTTATTTTATTATTTTTTTAAGGATTTTGTTTATATCAGGGGTTTTTAAAATTTAAATGTTGCTTTATCATGATTGTATTCTTAGAGCAGTATTTACTGATAGTTATTTTTTTTTGTGTGGTTAGTGACTAACCTGGTGTCGGAGTTTTTATGCCGCCCATGGACTTGGCTTCACATGTCGTCGAGAAATATCTCTCAGGCATGCCGGTTTCCTCACAATGTTTTCCTTTACCATTTTTGTAGCAAGTGATAATTATAACATACGCATATGAATCCGAAAAGTCAGAGGTGCGTTGGGTTCGAACTCGAGATTTGGCTGTCCGATGGTCAAACCACTAGGCTATCACTTCTGATTTTTCTACTGATAGTGAATATAATATGTGAAGTAAAGTAAATATTGTGAAAAGAAAGGATAAAATATGTGTTTTGTGTATCAACACCAGGATATTGCATTTATAGATTAAATTGTTAGTTATAATTATGTTTAAGATGTTAATAAATTAATGTCACAAAAACACACAAATATTGGTTCTAATAAATAAAATGATTTCAGAATAGTAGCAGCAAGCAAAGATTTAAGTATCCAAAACCCTTTTTAATCTAACTGAACTTGTTTTAACATTTCAGCTGAGGTGAATTGCACAAGACCTAACGAAAAGTGGTGTTCCTGTCCATCAGCATGTCTTGCTGAAAATTGTGAAGATGTCAACAATCAACCTACTGTTTGCAATACTTTGGTGTTGAACTGTGATCCTAGATGTATCTGTAAGAAGGATCACTTCAGGAATTCAAATGGAATTTGTATTCCTGCTAAAGATTGTCGTAAGTTGAACTGTACTATTGCAATGTGTTATTGTGCATAATTGAATTGAAAATAATAAAAGTGATACCTTGTTTATTAAGTAACATACGCCAATGCGAAACGTATAAGTATGTAGAAAAACAGATGAACAGAAAAAATAATCAATATCCCAAAACCTATCTGCGCCAATCAAAATGTCAATATTTTTGTAGTCTAGAAACTCCGGATCAGCTAACCGTATGTTGTCTGGAATACAGACTTGCGCGCTTAATTTACATACGGCAGGCATCGAAGCCGTGATCCTAGACAGTACATAACAATGAATGCGCGCAGTTAATGAATTATCGACGCAGAATTTGATAAAATTATTACAAGCTTGCGAACAATGTACTACCGAATCACCTACGCCTCGAAATTCGTTTGTGGACTGTATTAATGGTGCATTTAAGAGTTGACATAATGATTTAGAAATAAAACAGCGCTGGCTTCCATTATCAAGGAGCGCCCGGGCTTTATGATATCTACCGTGTACTCAAAACTCAAACTCAAAGCATTAATTTCAATTAAACCATTTACAGGCACTTTTGAATTGTCAAATAGTCGCGTCAGTTAGTCAGAAAATTGAAGCTAGTTGCCCATTCCAAAACGTAGATCTTATGGAGAAGAAAGGGCAAGAAACTCCAAGGACACTCTTTTAAATATAGAAAATTACAAAATCCTGGGTACATTATTCTTGTTGTACATCTGCTACATCAACGATAGCTGTTGACAATAACACGGACTGCACACCTATATACTTAATCAATGGCGGTTGCATGTGTGCCTTGTTTACTTGAATAGGGACTGCGGAGTCAGAGGCGGCTGGTGCGGCCGCGGGGAAGTGCGCAGGCGCTTCACTCTCATTAGCACGCGACGCCTCAGTGGTAGTTGTGGAATGCAAAGCAACATAACTATTAGTGTTATCACTGTGTAATAATGAGTTATGTTTTTGATTGCAGTGCCTACAAGGCCCAAACCTACAATTATTTACTGAGTGCCTCGAATGTAAACAATTCTCACATAAGTTGTGCTCGCGTACAAGTTTAAGCTTTGTGTCTAAGTCACATTCGATAAACTCTTTACACGTATACAGTGGGTGATTCGCGTTGCATTTTGCGCATATTAACTGAACGCGTTGTTTATTTGTTGTCAGTGCTTTGAGCATCTTTGCTATGTGAGCACTGCAATGCCTCCAGCATGTCTGCTTTGTTGCGCAAAAAGTTAATTAAAACATCCACCGATAAACGTTTAGGATTATTGTTATCGTTTGGGTTCGGGAACAATGTGCACTTATGAGACCCCCATTCTCTTTCAGTAATTTTATCTAATTTTGACATCATGATATTAATAATTAAACTGTCCCAGTAGTTTGTAGGCTCACCTAGAACCTTAAGAGCGCGTAATTTTTTCAAAATAGTGTCTATTAATGTTCTAATCGAAGAAGGCGACTCTTTAGTTATTGCAGTAATATTTAACAAAGCTTTGATATGGTGATCAATTAAAAGTCCGCAATTATTATATCGGTTGAGCAACAAGTCCCATGCAACCTGATAATTATCGGTAGAAAATTCTATAGAATGTATAACTAGTTCTGCGCTGCCTTTTAGGGACGATTTGAGATCGTGAAACTTGTGAATGTTGGAAATATCTTTAGAATTATGAACTAGTGAGGTAAATGTGTCTCTGAATTCGAGCCATTGCTCATAGGAACCGTCAAATGTAGGCATAGTGATAGTGGGTAACTTCACGGAATGTATTTGACTGTTATTATGACTATGAAATGACCTGGAGCAGTCAGCGACCTCATCAGTGTTCAGCATAAATTCAGCAAGTGATATTAAATTGTAGTAACTATCTTCAAAATATTCTCTTTGATTTAATTGTTCGCCTGATTCACTATCAGACACTCTCTATCTTTATCAGATTTTCTTCTATTTTAGTTTGGATGTCGTTAAATTCAGAAAAAATAGTAGTACATCCTTGAATCCTCAACTTTAAATCAATGCGTTTTTGATTAGTAAAGTCATTATCACCATCTTTTAAAGACTCTAAATAATTATTAAATTTGGTAAGCCTGCCCTTAATTATACCACACTTCCTAACTAAATCGCGAACTAACTCACTACTTTCTACACTTAGCAAATTAGGAGATTTGTCACGGGATTTAGCAGATTCAATAGGCATTTTGGTGGTCAGTGAAAAGAGGAGTACTCACGGTTTTATAATCGTCAGCCCAATCACACACGGCACTGATGCTAGCAACGTCACCAGGCTAGTAATTGACGGGAAATCCGATATTCCGAGAATACAATGCGGCAATTTCACTGAAATAAGAGCACCGACACACTATAGCACCAAATAGAAGTCAGGAGATGATGGTAAGAAATTAGGATTGGTCCCACAGATTGCGTATTATTTTCGATGAAACCTGTTGGGTTTTCTTCTCAATCCGCCATGTGCAAAGGGTTTCCATCCAAAGGTCGCTCGGCGATCTTATAGGTACAATTTTCCAATATTTGGTTCAAAGGTCCAAAATGTAGCAGCAGCGGTGAGGTTTGTGAAAACTTAAGGTGGTTTCTAGATAGTGTTGAGGATTTTCAATGAAAAACGATGCTATGCTTTTAACGAACAATTTGTATATTGGCCATTTTGGTTTTTACAACATCCAAGGAGAGGGGCGTGGGAACTATATTTTAAATGAAGCCCAATCACAGTCGAGCGATAAGTATGACGTAGCGTATGGTATAATTTCTTGCCTCGAGATGTCGCTATTAGTCCCTGATGTGCGTTAATGGAGTAGGAGTCCACAACAGATGTAACGGTGATATGAACACAATATGGTCGGATTGTCCCAGTAAATGTCCTGCAACTTGCTGCGACCCTGATCCAAAATGCACGAAAGGCTGTGCAAAACCCGGCTGCGTGTGCAAAAAGGGATTCATTCTGTCTGAGCCTGGTGGACCTTGTATTAAATCTTGTGACTCTCCAAGTAAGGCCATTCATCGTCATCATCATTTCAGTCGAAAGAGGTCCGCTGCTTGGCATGGGTCTATCTTAAGCGTCGCCACATGAACCGGTCCTGTGTTGTTTCTGGCATTATCTACATGTCATCTAACTTGTGTGAGAATTAGCAGTTATATATGTATTGAGTTCAGAATAACTGACCAGTAACAAGATTTTTGTGCAAATATTGCAGCTAAAAAAGGATGTGAGGGTGATATGAACGCAACATGGTCGCATTGTCCCAGTAAATGTCCTGCCACTTGCTGCAACCCTGATCCAATATGCACTAAAGACTGTGCAGACCCCGGCTGCGTATGTAATGAGGGATACATTCTGTCTGAGCCTGGTGGACCTTGTATTAAACCTTGCGACTGTCCAGGTAAGGCCATTCATCGTCATCATCATTTCAGTCGAAAGAGGTCCACTGCTTGGTATAGGTCTATCTTAAGCGTCGCCACATGAACCGGTCTTGGTTTCTTGCATTATCTACATGCCATCTAACTTGTGTGAGAATTAGCTGTTCTATACGTATTGAGTTCAGAATAACTGACCAGTAAAAAAATTTTTGTGAAAATATTGCAGCTAAAAAAGGATGTGAGGGTGATATGAACGCAACATGGTCGCATTGTCCCAGTAAATGTCCTGCCACTTGCTGCAACCCTGATCCAATATGCACTAAAGACTGTGCAGACCCCGGCTGCGTATGTAATGAGGGATACATTCTGTCTGAGCCTGGTGGACCTTGTATTAAACCTTGCGACTGTCCAGGTAAGGCCATTCATCGTCATCATCATTTCAGTCGAAAGAGGTCCGCTGCTTGGCATAGGTCTATCTTAAGCGTCGCCACATGAACCGGTCCTGTGTTGTTTCTTGCATTATCTACATGCCATCTAACTTGTGTGAGAATTAGCTGTTCTATACGTATTGAGTTCAGAATAACTGACCAGTAACAACATTTTTGTGCAAATATTGCAGCTAAAAAAGAATGTGAGGGTGATATGAACGCAACATGGTCGCACTGTCCCAGTAAATGTCCTGCCACTTGCTGCAACCCTGATCCAATATGCACTAAAGACTGTGCAGACCCCGGCTGCGTATGTAATGAGGGATACATTCTGTCTGAGCCTGGTGGACCTTGTATTAAACCTTGCGACTGTCCAGGTAAGGCCATTCATCGTCATCATCATTTCAGTCGAAAGAGGTCCACTGCTTGGTATAGGTCTATCTTAAGCGTCGCCACATGAACCGGTCTTGGTTTCTTGCATTATCTACATGCCATCTAACTTGTGTGAGAATTAGCTGTTATATACGTATTGAGTTCAGAATAACTGACCAGTAACAACATTTTTGTGCAAATATTGCAGCTAAAAAAGGATGTGAGGGTGATATGAACGCAACATGGTCGCATTGTCCCAGTAAATGTCCTGCCACTTGCTGCAACCCTGATCCAATATGCACTAAAGACTGTGCAGACCCCGGCTGCGTATGTAATGAGGGATACATTCTGTCTGAGCCTGGTGGACTTTGTATTAAACCTTGCGACTGTCCAGGTAAGGCCATTCATCGTCATCATCATTTCAGTCGAAAGAGGTCCGCTGCTTGGCATAGGTCTATCTTAAGCGTCGCCACATGAACCGGTCCTGTGTTGTTTCTTGCATTATCTACATGCCATCTAACTTGTGTGAGAATTAGCTGTTATATACGTATTGAGTTCAGAATAACTGACCAGTAACAACATTTTTGTGCAAATATTGCAGCTAAAAAAGGATGTGAGGGTGATATGAACGCAACATGGTCGCATTGTCCCAGTAAATGTCCTGCCACTTGCTGCAACCCTGATCCAATATGCACTAAAGACTGTGCAGACCCCGGCTGCGTATGTAATGAGGGATACATTCTGTCTGAGCCTGGTGGACCTTGTATTAAACCTTGCGACTGTCCAGGTAAGGCCATTCATCGTCATCATCATTTCAGTCGAAAGAGGTCCACTGCTTGGTATAGGTCTATCTTAAGCGTCGCCACATGAACCGGTCTTGGTTTCTTGCATTATCTACATGCCATCTAACTTGTGTGAGAATTAGCTGTTATATACGTATTGAGTTCAGAATAACTGACCAGTAACAACATTTTTGTGCAAATATTGCAGCTAAAAAAGGATGTGAGGGTGATATGAACGCAACATGGTCGCATTGTCCCAGTAAATGTCCTGCCACTTGCTGCAACCCTGATCCAATATGCACTAAAGACTGTGCAGACCCCGGCTGCGTATGTAATGAGGGATACATTCTGTCTGAGCCTGGTGGACCTTGTATTAAACCTTGCGACTGTCCAGGTAAGGCCATTCATCGTCATCATCATTTCAGTCGAAAGAGGTCCGCTGCTTGGCATAGGTCTATCTTAAGCGTCGCCATATGAACCGGTCCTGTGTTGTTTCTTGCATTATCTACATGCCATCTAACTTGTGTGAGAATTAGCTGTTCTATACGTATTGAGTTCAGAATAACTGACCAGTAAAAAAATTTTTGTGAAAATATTGCAGCTAAAAAAGGATGTGAGGGTGATATGAACGCAACATGGTCGCATTGTCCCAGTAAATGTCCTGCCACTTGCTGCAACCCTGATCCAATATGCACTAAAGACTGTGCAGACCCCGGCTGCGTATGTAATGAGGGATACATTCTGTCTGAGCCTGGTGGACCTTGTATTAAACCTTGCGACTGTCCAGGTAAGGCCATTCATCGTCATCATCATTTCAGTCGAAAGAGGTCCGCTGCTTGGCATAGGTCTATCTTAAGCGTCGCCACATGAACCGGTCCTGTGTTGTTTCTTGCATTATCTACATGCCATCTAACTTGTGTGAGAATTAGCTGTTCTATACGTATTGAGTTCAGAATAACTGACCAGTAACAACATTTTTGTGCAAATATTGCAGCTAAAAAAGAATGTGAGGGTGATATGAACGCAACATGGTCGCACTGTCCCAGTAAATGTCCTGCCACTTGCTGCAACCCTGATCCAATATGCACTAAAGACTGTGCAGACCCCGGCTGCGTATGTAATGAGGGATACATTCTGTCTGAGCCTGGTGGACCTTGTATTAAACCTTGCGACTGTCCAGGTAAGGCCATTCATCGTCATCATCATTTCAGTCGAAAGAGGTCCGCTGCTTGGCATAGGTCTATCTTAAGCGTCGCCACATGAACCGGTCCTGTGTTGTTTCTTGCATTATCTACATGCCATCTAACTTGTGTGAGAATTAGCTGTTCTATACGTATTGAGTTCAGAATAACTGACCAGTAACAAAATTTTTGTGCAAATATTGCAGCTAAAAAAGGATGTGAGGGTGATATGAACGCAACATGGTCGCATTGTCCCAGTAAATGTCCTGCCACTTGCTGCAACCCTGATCCAATATGCACTAAAGACTGTGCAGACCCCGGCTGCGTATGTAATGAGGGATACATTCTGTCTGAGCCTGGTGGACCTTGTATTAAACCTTGCGACTGTCCAGGTAAGGCCATTCACCGTCATCATCATTTCAGTCGAAAGAGGTCCGCTGCTTGGCATAGGTCTATCTTAAGCGTCGCCACATGAACCGGTCCTGTGTTGTTTCTTGCATTATCTACATGCCATCTAACTTGTGTGAGAATTAGCTGTTATATACGTATTGAGTTCAGAATAACTGACCAGTAACAACATTTTTGTGCAAATATTGCAGCTAAAAAAGGATGTGAGGGTGATATGAACGCAACATGGTCGCATTGTCCCAGTAAATGTCCTGCCACTTGCTGCAACCCTGATCCAATATGCACTAAAGACTGTGCAGACCCCGGCTGCGTATGTAATGAGGGATATATTCTGTCTGAGCCTGGTGGACCTTGTATTAGACCCTATGACTGCGAAGGTGACATTTTTGATAAGTTTATATTTTATCCCTCACTACCAAAAGTGATTTCAGTTTTACCAATAATAGCATTTTTACTAACGTTTTTGTTATTCATATTTTAACTTTCATTCTCCAAAGTTGATAGAAATTCTTTGCTGTTTTTAAGAATTCTAGTACACTCCGGAACAAATGTCCATTATCAATTCCTTTTTTGTACACAAAAACACTGAAAAACAGTACGAATGTTTTTGTGATAATTTAGATGACATACCTACATTCAGAAGAGATAATGATATTCGACTTTTGTTGCTGATTGCTATTAAACTTTTGTTACAGGAATAGCTATCCAATTTGTGTAGTAATGTTTATACTTTTTAGGGGGATCTCCACACTGCTGTAACAACATGACCTACGTCAATTGCAAGTTCTATTGTCCAATGAAATATTGTCCTGAGGATGAGAATGAAATATTTGTAATTTGTGATCCTGTATGGCCGTGTCCGTCAGGATGTGCATGCAAACCAGGTTACTTGATGCCGAGTACAGCTGATAAAACATGCATTTTGGCTGCTGATTGTCGTGCGTATTCTTATTTATTAAAAAAATATAAAAAAAGACTTGAGCATCTACGATAGTTTAAATATGGGTTAGGTTAATTTTGAGCCTGATACGAGGAAAAAAATATTATGTTCATGAAAAGTAATAAGCAAAATGTTCTGATCAATGATCGCGATCGTCTTTCTACTGAAATATTATTGTCTTTCTCATCTGCAGCTACAAGGGAATGCACACGTCCTAATGAAGTATGGGATCCCAGTCCTTCAATTTGCAACTATGAGAGATGCGACCAAATGTATTACACATGCGGAGATCCAAACCCTGGGCGGCCCAAGTGTGTTTGTAAGGAAGGCTACTACAAAGACAACAATGGTGTTTGTATTCCTGCTGAAGAATGTCGTAAGTACCTTAATATTTATTCCTAGATTATCAGAAGGAAACTTCTACATAATATTGCAGCAGTAAACAGGAGTGAACAATCGTCTAATTACATTCTCAGATTGTGTGGTAGTGCAATTTCATCACGTCAAGAAGATGAGTAGCACTTTGTACTGCACTAGATACATACATGAGTAAGTGTTACGGAGTCTCATTGGGTAGTTATAAATAATAAAATAAATAAAAATGTTTATTGCATTTACACAAATTCTTAATACACATGAGTTGGAGATCACCTTATAAGCAAGGAAATGCTTGTGTTAGGTGACTCCGCTCTTCCATTTAATATAATAACAGGCATGCAATTGAAAAACAAAAACAAAAGAAAAATCAAAATAATTAAAAACAAAAATACAACAAGGAGCGCAGATAATGTGTTGAATGTGAGTCAGTTTTTGAATGTGTGTGTGTGTGCGTGAGAGGGTGTTCGTGCATGTGTAATGGTGTGAGTGTGGAATTGAGTATTTGAGTTATTTTTTATATTTACTTTAGGTTTCGATTTAGGATAAGGTTAGGTTAGCCCTGCGACAATGTCTTGGGATCGGAGGAAGTTAGGTATAGCTTCCTCCACTAACAGTTTCGGTACCATGGTCCTATTACTTTCAGGACAGGCTATGAAAGCGATGGTACCAAAACCTCAATGTCGTCATAGGTTTTATTCTTAAGCCAGTCAGACACAGCTAGTTTACAGTCACGGAGTTTCAGAGGATAGATGTGTAGCTCTTTGTTCAGCAGGTTGTACACGTGGGAAGATTCCTTTTTAAACTGCCTCTCAGCAAAAACAGAATGCTGCGCCCTCTCAAGTTCCAAAAAAAAAATTTTTGTTGCCCCTCCCCAGCAAGGCAAACAGTACGTAAGAATCGATTGTGCCGATGAAATGTAAACTTTCTGCAGAAGATTCTTTGAGGCAACGTGTCGCAATGATTTGAAAGTCCAAATCAATTTCCTAACTCTAGTTACACCTAGATATAAGATAATAACTTAGAACGGGTTTTGTTAATATTATATTTTACAGCAAGACGAGGAGTGGCCATTACGATATCTACTTTGGTAGATTTTTTGTCCAGGTAAAAAGTGTTACTTTCTTTTCATCTGGACACAAAAATCTTCAGAATAAGAAAAATCTGTTGCATCTACGAGGAGTCGAGAAGGATTTATTGTCCCTTGCATTTCAAAGATATTGCAAGAATAACCGCGACTGTTGGACACTGAACCTTATTACCATATTTTTCATTTGAATTTTGTCAGGATGCAGGGAGATCTTGAGTGTAAATCTGTTTGAACAAAAAGGTAAAGAATTTTTACGATTCTTTTGTTGGATGAAGAAAGTATGCGTGTGAGCAATTAGAAAAAAATGGTAGTCTAGTTTCATTGTCCCTTCCATAATTTTATGTTTAGGTTTATTCTTCAGCTAGACTACAAATAATTATCTCCTAATTCTGACAAATCGTCTTCAATTTCATTAATCTTATAATAAATGTAAAATGGTTTAGATACAATTAATTTTAATTAAACTGTTAAGAAAAATTGTTTATTAGTCTTCAAACAATTCCGTCGGTGCCACGTCCAAGGGTTCAAATGAGAAATACGTTTACTCCAACTGTTGTTTGGACAATTCAGAATCCCAACCGGTACCTTTGTATATTGAACCACTTTGTTCAAATGCTGTTGACACGTAACTGAAATAAATCCCGGATTTTTGGTAGGAAAGTCGATGGCATAGGTGGAAAACTAAGTGAAACCTCCTTCGATTTCAGTCAATATAATAGAAAATATTTCGCTGTTGGATTACGCTTTATCATCTATCATTTATAGATGCCGTTCTTTTAACCATAACACACTATTGAGGGGATGTTACTTGGGTAGCATTGCTGTAAACATGTCGTATATGTTGAACGAGTCTTAGTTAAAGTGCTTAACTGCACTTCGACTGTGCTAATTGAAATTAATGAATTGAGAAATAAATTTATTGTAATTGAAATGAATGAATTGTGAAATTAATTTATTGTAAAGAACGCTTAACCACAATAAGTTACGAGTAATTATAGAAACGTTAAACAAAACGAACTTGCAATCATTTTGCATTATTTATATTAATTACTTATTTATCTAATTGCTCCTACTGTGTAAATTATTGTTTTGAGTTTTCTTGGTGTACTAATTTAAGAGTCTTAAACGTGTTTTATGCGAAAGCAAAATTGTTTTGAACGCATCATAAAATGAACGTTAGTAATATTATTTTAGTGAATAACCTGCCTGCAACTTAGTTCATCTAAAATGAATGAAGATAGCAAATGGAGGGAACATCATTCGACAAAGTAACTTTATATTCATATTATTGCATATTTCTGGTCCCTGTTCAAAAATAATGGACTGTCAGTTGCTGTTACTAAGTTACACACTATTCTGTTCGTCTGTTTTTTGTTAATTGTTCTTCTTTCGAAGTGTTTTGAACTATATTGTTACGTATCGTGTTCTGTTTTTTCTCCTATTGTTTGTAGGTATTGGTTTTGTTTGACGGAACAAAAAAAACACATTATGGGTCATTCTCAAAATGGAACAAACATGTCTAAAAAACAAAAAAAGGTTTTTGATCTGATTCAAAGTAGTCTCAAATGATAAGTATTTTAGCTTAAATTATGAAGCACATAAAAACCAAGCTATGTTCACTGTAGTCTTCACAAAAAAATTGAACAATGAAAACACGTAAGTGACACAGCCACGGTAGTGACATATTTGAATAATTTTAATAAACTATGAATGATTTATTGACGAATAAAAATATATTTTTAGATTTATTGTCTCTCTTTATCTAATCAGTTTAGTATATTGTCTTTTTAAGTATGTAATTACGCTTTATTAATATTATGATAATAAATAAATAAATAAATATTTTATTATGTATTTTGTCTTTTTAAGTAAATAATTACGCTTAATAAATATTATGATCATTAATAAAAATAAAATAAATATATAATCAGGCATCAGGCCCATAGGGTGCTAGTATTACATCTTACTTGAAAACTAAAAGCTAAAGGAAAAAAAAAAGAAAAGGAAAAGAAAAAAAAAGAAAAAATAAGGAGAATAAATAAGTTCATAGGAACACAAATCGGTTAATAGTTTTTTATTTTAGTTCTATCTGGTCACATAGGCAACCTTTTTATGAGTAATTCAATTAGTATTATCAATATCATTTAGTTAGCTATGACTTTGCAAAACTCTTAAGAAATAATATAATCCACGTGGCTGACGTCCATGGAGATGACATTTCTAACTTAGATACTTACCGTTTTTTCATAACCTCAAATGCTGATTACAAAAAACTATGAAATACCAAGGTAACGGCTACAATGGCCCATCATTTTCCGATATTCAATAGACATTTAAATAAATACTTTTTGATAAGTAAGTGGCAGTGCTTGCGGGGCTGAACATTGGCCGTTCAGCAGTGTATGTCTTTTGGCTGAAATGAATGGATGATAAGTAATCCACGAAAGTGACCGAAATAGTGTGCTAATTTAAAAGTCTTTCCTTAGAGGTCTTTACTCCAAAATGATTATCCCAGCAATGACAAACTGTCAGTTTTTTAAAGATGGTGTTGTTGTCTGTATTCGTTCAGAAACAGTTTTTACTGATTTATTGTTTAAGTTAGGAAATATTTAGAATCCAATATTTTATTTGTGTTTTTTTGAAAGTTTTAACATAAAATAATAATTAATAACTTATTATTCTTGATATAATTATTTTATTTTAGTCTTTAGTATCATAAATTGATGTTGTACACGCCATGCATGGAGGTGACGTTTTCGTCAGTTTAATAATCCTATTAATATAACCTACTCCGATTCATTATAGATATGAATTCTAGAAATAATACATTTATTTTTTACTACAAATGTACAAAAAAATATATGCAAAAATGAGAATGATCTAGAGACCGCGTATCACTGGTCAGTGTCTTGTTCAGCAAAACATGCTGTTTTGAGGTAGTGGTAAAAGGTAATGTCTACTTACCAGTTGCGATTAAATTTTCAGGACCTAGGGAATATGATGTCACATTTTTTGGTTGCTGAGCTAACTGGAAACAATTGTTGTTAATTATGTAGCACACATGTAACACCTTTTTTGTTTTTGGTTGAGAAATTATCAAAGAACTTCTCCCGCTCTGGGCGGAGTTAAGGCGTGTCAGACTCTTACTGACTAAAACCCACCCGTGTTCCTTCGGTATAGCCTGTACGTCACCAGGGGCTATGGTATCCCTATCGGACTTTCCCGCGACCCCGGCAGGCATTGGTCCTAGCAGACCCCTTCTGTTGTGCTGTCATCTCTTTGAGTCATTGTCTTTGTCACCGTCCGTAAGCCCGCGCCTGCGGTGGCCGGGAATCGGCCTGCAATTCCCGACGCCCAGGGCGTCTCCTGCGGCGGCTTGGGGCATGAGGGCTCGAAATTTGCGTCTCCCTCTCGCGCTCCGCCTCTTCCTTCGCGAGCATTATTGCTTCGCAGAAGGAGGTGACGGCTTCCCACTCCCTCTCGCTCCGTACCATGGCCTGGACCAGGGCCGGACGCGAGAGATCACTGCCACCGATCGCCTCCACAAGGACACGGTGGCTCGCCCAAGCCGGCACATGTATAACCTGTGATTACAATATTATTATTTTCATATTTCTATACCATTTAATCACATCAAATTACGTAGGTAAAACACAAATACCACCGTTCGCAGCCAAAAATAATAGAATTTGGTTTAAAAAATCCCCGCGTATGCTTTCTTCACGAACTTCAGAGTACAATTTTACATCATCTGAGTCATAGCCCAGACGAGTTTAGTGAGTTTAGTTATCCTCATACACTTTGTTTTGCCGAGTTCGTGATTTAAGTGGTATTTTATTGATAGGAATAGTGTCGAATAATGTTGTTCGTGCATTTTTCTGCTTGTGTACTTTGTTTAGTTCATAGTGTTGTTACAAAATATGTGGAGGAGAAAGGTAAACCATTTTTTATTTCTTGTTGATGGAGACGTAGGAGGTAAACCAAGCCATTAAGTACCTTGATGAGATTTAGTGTTAGAAGTTATTGTGACGGGTTATTCATACACATCACATTAGTGACTCCATTATTATGTTATTTATACCAAGTCTTAACCCTTTAACAGTCACAACGATTTAACAATCGGACAACAATGCCAAATAGTCCTAGGTTATAAGTATGATTGGTAGATGACGACATTTCTTAAAAAAAAATGTTTATAGGGTTCCCTAGTAAGCAAGGAACCCTTATAGGGTCGCCATTTCCGTCTGTCTGTCTGTCTGTCCTTCTGTCTATCCGCGGCTTGGCTCAGAGACTCTTTGTACTAGAAAGCTGTAATTTGGCATGGGTATATCTATATATTAATCACGCCGACAAACTGGTACAATAAAATCATGATTTTTTTTTTAGGCTACCTCCCCTGCTCGTAAAGTGGGGATGTTTTTTTTTCTCATCCATCCCATAGTGTGGGGTGTCGTTCAAAAATATTGGGAGTTTGTGAAAACTATTTTAGGATTCAGGGATCCGTTTGCGAAATATTAAGCTTTAAAGTGCAAATTTTTGTTAGAGCCAAGGGTACCCCTTCCTGCCAGCTAAATGGTTGGGTTTCACGACAGTAGTTACGAGTATATATAACGAAATTAAAAGGAAAATTATCACAGCTAAGTAGGCCGATTATTACTCGATAACTTGTTAAAAGTTATCGAGTAATAATCGACCAACTTACCTTTGCGGTTGCAAAAACATGTTCCCCCATATATTCCGTATGGGAGAACATACTTTTCAACTACAAATTTAAGTTTGTTCTTGCGATTAATTCATTCCAACTACGGAAATGGTGCGTGGTCCAACACGCACTTGGACGGTTTTTTTGATTATTTAGTCAATGATTGTTCAGTCTTCAAATAGCCTTTTATAATTAAGTATTAGTAGTAATTAATTATTTAACTTAATTTCCTAATTAAGGAAAATAACAAATTAATAATAAATTAATCAATAATTTACACGGTTGGCGCAGTGGCTGAGCGATCGACTGCTGCTAAAAATAATAATTCAAAAGTCATTTATTCAAACGAGGGCCGAGAATCAGCACTTTTCGAACGTCAATTACATAAGACAGTCCCCCAAAACGCCCACCCTTCACCCTTCACCACTTCCTAGTGCATTAGCTGCGTAACGTGTCGCGGGTTCGATCCCCGCACGGAAAAAATATTTGTATGATCTGCAAGTAGTTGTTCCGGGTCTGGGTGTTAGTGTATGTGAGTTTCTATGTTTGTAAACGCACCCACGATACAAGAAGAAATTCTTAGTGTGGGGAAACGTAAAAAAAAAAAAAATGCATAATGACTGTGGTGGTTAGAATATTCCTTTGCCTTATAAAGGATAAGTAGGTATACTATGGCAAATAAATCATGCGTTCATTCATTCATCATTGCCGAGTTTAGTGAAGTGTGAGTTTAGAGGTAGGTAGGTATTGGGCCTTACGAACTTAGTATCGAAACAATCGGCAACGCATTAGCCATAGTAGTAACCACCTTAATAGGCTATCAGCTTGTTTATCGAACTCAAAGAAATTGGTTATATTTAAAACAGTCACGACTTTAGGCTCTACGCAGACAGGCGCGACGCGAAAATGCGATGTGATTCTGGTAGAACAATTTCCATGAAGTTTTAATAGAAATTTTGGGGACCTTTTAACCGGTAATAACCGGTATGGGCAGCTTTGTTGGCGCCAAACATAATTGATAAATTATTTTTGTGATATTCAAATGTTTATGGACTGCTAATTTATTTGGTGTTAATTATTTACTGTTAAAAATAGTCTCATTACATCAAATCGACTCCGTCTTTCGGAAGTTTAAATCGGAATATACTTGAATTTGGAAATGTGCCAGATGAACGAGGACGGTTAATTTAGCTATCAAGTGCCATGTTTTGACTTCAGTGAACTGGAAGTATGCGATAGTGTACCTCTATAATACTTTATTTAGGAAATCAAACCTGACCCGGCTTTATTTTGTAAAAATAACTTTCGTCAGACAGAAAAAGATACAGGTAGGTAATTAATTGACCCTGAAACTTGGACACTGTGCTTTTCATTCTAGTTAAATGACAAAACTATTATCGCTATTTGTTGTTTACCGAATATCTGTTCAAACAAACTTTCAAACTTTTGTTTTACTTCATTCAGTAATACCCGGTGACTGTGACATGACAAAGATGCGAATTAGTTTACATATCGATCGTAGTAATCTATTGGTTTCTATAAAGCTGGTTATAAACAAACGTCAACTGTCAGTCAACTGTCAGTTTAAAAGGATAACAAAATCTCCCATAGCAAGGACCTATGAAGGACTATGCTTCGAATTTCGATTTCGGTGTCAAATGAAGGCTAGTTTAATCAAATGACTGCCTGTAATATACTTTGAATTGAGCATTAGACACTCATTTCTTTCTAAATTCAAACACAAATTATTCAAGTAAAGCCACAACTGCCCATCAAAGTCAAAATCATATCAGTACCAACTGAAATCTGGCCTTTTATTATTTTGGTAGTTATAGTTCTCCAAATGCCTTAATGGCAGCCTCTATAGATGATAGTCGGGTACAGAGGGCTTAGTGGCGTTAAGTCAAGTAAGGCTTTGGTATACGAGTATATCCATCTATGGAATTGATTTTAAGCTTGCGAACGTTTGTAGACTAATGTTGTTTGGAATCCAGGTCATTATTTTAAAAGTATAAAAGAATATTGATCTGGGTTTTAAACGTTCTTTTGTTTCATATAAGAGTAAAGCCCATTTACACGGTGCAAGTTTCTGGAACGCTCCACAGCAACAATCGCATGCTATATAGAACTTTCAACTATTGCCATTCAATAATCGCACGCATTTCTTTACAACCGTGCGATTTCCATAACAAGTTTTGCCATTCAATAATTGGATACGGCTTCTTTTACACCAAGACATATTTTTTTTTCGTAATGTTACTAAATCCCCATTACACAGTGCAAGTTTCTGGAACGCTCAAGAGCAACAATCGCATGCTGTATGGAACGTTCTATTATTTCCATTCTAGAATCAAATGCATGTGTTTACATGCGTGCGATTTCTGTAGAATGACATAGGTACCTACAATAACTGAACGCCAGTTTTGCTATTCAATAATTTAATGCGGTTTCTGCTTACACCAAGGTAATTATTGCAAGCAGATTTTGCCTCGTCTAAAGACAGACTTGTACGTCTTTGTACAACGATAAGACACGTTGATTCAAGAATTGCCTGTATTTGCATTGCCAAATATTTCACTTTTTGTTGAAAGTCTATTCAAGATTTCTTTTTATTTGCTTTGTTCGTATGTGTTTCCATGCACTTCCTAGCATCCGATTGAGCGGAAAGTTGACATACCTATGTAACTTCGATGATATTGCAATAATTTGTACCATGAAGCTAGTCTGATCATGCAGCCAGAATATGACCAAAGGAACTCCTCAACTTAACAAGATGGCCCCGTCGCGTTTGTTCTCGTTGGATTTGTCTCGACAAGTTCTAAAGCCCAAGGTTGAGTTCAGGGTCTGATGATGGAACTGGAAGGTTGCAATAGGAATTCCTCAACGATAGTCGCGTTGTGATTGGGCTCGTTCCCACAGGCAATAGTCTTGCAACGTGTAAATGGTACTTAAATTTAATTCAAGTATTATATTAATCCCCTACAGAGCGAACTCCTACACTATGTACGATAGCTCCGTTGTGATTGGGCTCGTTGCCACAGGCAATAAACTTGCACCGTGTAAATGGGGCTTACATTTTATTCATATTTGTAGTAACCCTCTACAGAGAGAATTCCTCATGTATGCACGATAGCTCAGTTGTGATTGGGCTCGTTACCACAGGCAATAAACTTGCACCGTGTAAATGGGGTTTAACTTATATTCAAGTATTATATGAATCCCCTAGAAAGAGAGCCTCACATATCACTTGAAAGTGAAATCACAAAAAATCTTTGTGTCAAACATTCAAGTCTCTTTTTATTTGAATTTTGAAATGTGTTTCAATATTTAATATATCTATTTTTTTATTGAAATTGGAACTGAGTGCTCCTTAAATATCTATAAATGTAAACATAGAAATATAGCCTATATGATATTTATCAACACAATTTTACAGCAATCATTTTTATGGCCACATTAAACAATACTTGAAACCATTATTTTATAGCCAAGCTGATATGTGGTTACAACGAAGTGGCAGTACCTTGCAGACAAATATGTCCACCACAAAACTGTGAGATCGCATACACTGACTACGCTTGCACTGAAGAATCAAAGATGTGTGAACCTGGCTGCAACTGTCTTCCTGACCATCTCAGGAATGGTAGCGGAATATGCATACCAAATGAAGAGTGTCCTTGTAAGCGTTTTTACTTCAGCACGACCATCATCTGTTGCTTTTTAAGTTAAAAAGAGAATTACCAATTTGATCAAAAAGCATAATTATATATTGCATGGATTGCCGGCAGCAGTGGATCGGCTGAAGGTGGAAACAAAACCCCTACCATACTCGGGGTATTATAATTATCTTGGTAGTTGAACAAATCACAAAGTTTGAAATAGAAGAAAAAATCACACAGAATAGCGTCGAATAACATTACGAGTTGCAGTGCTTTAAATATCACTATCCTCACAGCTTCAAAGTTTCACAAATCACACGATTATCAAGCTTTACACAAAACATTGCTACTAAATATCACTTTTTCAACCTCCAATCCGACACTGTACGTCAATTATAGATCCATCAATTCCTGTGTGTGGGATAAATGAAATAGCCAGAGACTGCAGACGGATCTGCCCGCCACAAACTTGCCTGAGCAAGTACGCGTTATTCCGTTGTATTGAAGACTTACCCTGTGAGCCAGGGTGCGACTGTGTCCCCAATTATCTGAGGGACGACAGAGGAATATGTATACCGAGCGAACAGTGTCCTGCACGTAAGATATGGTTTATGTTCACTGTCTTTGCTTTCTGACTGTTTTCTTCCTCTCTCTTTTTTTTCTTCTTCTTTGGTAATATTAAGTTGACATGTCTATGGGCCTGTGCACACCACGTTTTTTAAACGCGCCGTTGTCGACGCGCGTTTTAGGAACGCGCGTCGACGGCGCGTTTAAAAAAATGCTGCAGGTTAATAAACGATTGAACTTAGGAAGCTATAATTTTTGGCTATCGATATCTTGCTACAGAAAGTTATATTGTTTCTCCAATTGTTATTCCTATTTCTAAACAACTCTAACGTAATCCGGTTCGTATCAGGAATGTGAATGTAAAATATGGCACTTAAGTAAATTTTTATATCAACTTTTAATTGAACAGCATAATTTACAGCATTTTTGTTTTATACGCACTAAATTATATGTCATTCCATTTAAAATCAGTTGTGAACAAGACTTGCGAAACGTGGAAGTAAACGTTGTATTTGAATAACTGGTTTTACAGGGTAATAAATTGGTGTTCTATTTTCTTGTAAATTTTGACGTTCAAAAGTGATTTTAATGTGCGTATTTGAAATAAATTATTTGACTTTGGTATTGTACATTTTTTTTTTGTATACAGGCTGTGTAATGCGGTATTTTTTTTTTAAATATCGCCGCATTTTGCTGAGATGTGAGCCTTTTTGGCCTCGCACAGTTCGTTATTGTTTTGTTAGTTTTTAAATGCTCCTTTTAAGTTTATTTTTTATTTATTTTATTACTGTTGGTATTTCCTGTGCGTGTCCCAAATAAAATATTTCTTCTCTAATCTTTCTTTATCAGAAAGGTGTGGTGAAATTAAAGAGGTTGGTACTACGATTACGATGGTGGTCCCATGGAGAAAATTGTTCAGTTTGATAGTCTACAGACTACAAATCAAAACAAACACAAAACAAATCAATAGAGACTACAAATTTAGGGGTGTGGTACACCACACTCCTAAATTTGATCACACCTTTCTGATATGCGCTGTATATATACGTAGTATTTATAGCTTCAACATGTCATAAGAATTATATTATAACTAGCTGCCCCGCTCCGGCTTCGCTCTGGTAGCACTATGTACTTATTTACTGCTTACCTACCTACCTACCTACCCTACCCTACCCTACCTACCTACCTACCTACCTACCTACCTACCCTACCCTACCCTACCTACCTACCCTACCTACCTACGTATCTACATACCTTCCATCCTACCTACATACCCTACCTACACCTACCTACCTACATACCTACCTACCTACCTACCTACATACCTACCCTACCTACCTATCCTACCTACCTACCTACATACCTACCCTATCTACCTATCCTACCTACATACCTACGAACCTATTACTCTGCTAAATTCACATTCATCAAACGCGCTAACTGTACAACGCGTGAAGTTAAAATAGCCGTTAAGTTTTCTTAAATTTTCCAATTTTCTGCGCAATTTTCTTATTTTTTCTTTCCATAAGAACCTTCTCTTTATAATAACAAACACAACAAAAAAAGAATTAGTGAAATTGGTCCAGCCGTCCACGCGTGATGCCGTGACCAAGGGAAATAGGGATTCATTTTTATATATACTTATAGTCGTGAAGTTTTCTGAATTTTTCCAATTTTCTTATTTTTCTGTCCGTAAGAACCTTCTCCTTACAATAACAAAAAAATAATTAGCGAAATTAGTCCAGCCGTACACGGGTGATGCCGTGACCAAGGGAAATAGGGATCCATTTTTATATATATAGATAGATAGATAGATAGACAGATAAATTAAAAAAAAACAAATAAAAAACCCTTTATTACTCTTTATTTACAAAATAAATAATTTACTTAATAATAATTATTAATAAATTAAGGACCCCTCGAAGGTTATAGGTTTCCGCCAGTAATTTCAATTTTTTTCTGTTTCTTGCTTTCTCAAGCTATGATTTTCCAATATATTGTACTATCTTGCCAACGCTCTGCTGGTCTGCCCCTTCTTCTCTTTTCGTGTGGGCCTTTCCAAGTGGTTGTTCTAAGGTCCACCTATCGTCTTCTGATCGCGCCAGATGGCCCGCCCATCTCCACTTCAGTGCTTGAGCGTGGTGAAGGGCATATAGATATCCTTCAACACGCACACATCAATCAGAAAAAAGACACAAGACATAGGCCTAGTGTCTTTATTCTCATTGATGTATTTCGTTGTTTGTCTCTTAGTCTGATGCTTAGGATGCTTCGTTCCATGGCCCTTTGGCAAACTTGTATTTGCCAAAGGGATTACTGTAAAATAAAAAATAAATTTATGGGGTAGGATATCACTTACTTCAAACAGTGCAACAACTGAATTTAATGTACGTACGTCTGCGGTGGGCTAAATGTGTGAAAAGACACTAATAATGCACCAGGCTAAATAAACGTATCTTTAAACATAATTAATCCCATCTCCACTTCTGTTACAGCCTGTCAAATTCCCGATGAATGCAAGCGAACCTGCGCAGAACCAAATCCTCCAAACTGTGAATATAATCCACCAAAAGTGAATATGAACGGTTGCGATTGTAAAGATGGATATATTTTGTCGGACCTAGGAGGTGACTGCATCCCTATTGACGAATGTCCGCGTAAGTATGATTTTTTTATTTATTAAACTTTATGCAACATAAAAGTTACAAATAAATACAAAAGGCCTGACAAATATTTAACAATTATTATTGAGTTTATTTGATCCTATGATTAAAGAAATCAGTATACTGTTAAATTAGAAATTAAAATAAGGGCAGTGTTGAATAGTCTCAATAAGTTTAAAATTGCAGTTTGTGTAGGAAGTTCTGCACTATGAATGGAGTTGTATCATAAGGAACTCCATTCTCATTCAAACATAAAATCGATGTGCCAAAGCAAGGCAGTACTTCTTCTATCTTTTTCGTATGGTTAGTGACTAACCCGGTGTCAGAGTTTTTATGCCGCCCATGGGCCTCTGACTCGGGTCTCTTTGTTCTAAATGAAGAAGATGGAAAATTTATCAACCCCGATAGCTGTTCTGGTAAATTTGACAGCTTCTATACATTTGCCAGATGTGCCTGTTAGGTACTTTATACTTATAATATTAAAGGAGTATAAACGCTTATTCTAATTAATTTATGTTGTTTTTCAGAATGATGAGCATGAATGAATTATTATCTCCACTTCTCAATACAAGTCTATTTCTGCTATTAATAGTCCTAGGGAAAATCATCTATTTTATTACTCTGTTTTAGTTCGAAACTGATAAAAATAAGTAAACGCTTTTTCTGTTTTGCTCAAACGAAATTTAATTTTAGTATTGATAAACATTTTCGGAAGAATCGCAGATATTTTTTATTAGTCCTGGTTTCCCTCAAAGAACAATAAAAGAAAAGCCTCGCGAATCAAATTAATAAACACTACTAATTTTTTCTGCGCAAAAGTTTACGCAAAACTTTTGCACACTACTAATTTGATTCACGAGGCTTTTCTTAGGATAAATCGGCCCATCCATCTTACGCAGGTTTGTTCAAAATTTCGATTATGGCATGTGTGTTGGAGACCCAAGTGTGTTCATATATTTAGTGAATACCTCTACAGAGTGGCAGACATCCACGCGCAAACTGTAACCATGAATTCAGCACATGATTCTAGACGTAACGTTATAGATTTAAGGAACAGCAAATATTTTTTTAATGGCATGTATTTAACACGGCAACAAATTAATCTGAATTTGGGATTAAAAAATAATTAAAGCCGGTAGCAAAAATAGTAGGTTGGCAGCTACATCGAGGGATAATTTTAAGTAGAAAGTAGCAACTTAATAATCAGTTGATAGATTTGTTTTAATTTAAGCTGGCATCTAGTTTTTGTTTTGGTAACTGAATATTATTGTTAAGCGAACACTGGCACTCGCCGGCCGCGGCACCACTCGCTTTGCTCTCTCGGCTCGTGCGTTGTGTGGTCACAGTTCTAACCTAACCTACCTTTCAGCCATTTTCAATTACTACTTCATTTTTAGCCAAGAGGTTACGGCTACTCGTAAGTTTAGCCAGCTATAGATGAAAAAAATTAGCATTAGCAAATTACAAAAATCCTCAAAAATAAACGCTTGGGAAAGTGTTTTTTATACGGAAGTCTATAAATCAATCTGCCTAGCCTTTTCCCAACTATGTTGGGGTCGGCTTCCAGTCTAACCGGATGCAGCTGAATACCAGTATTTTACATGGAGCGACTGCCTATCTGACCTCCACAACCCAGTAACTGGGTAATACGATACCCCTTGGTAAGACTGGTGTCAGACTTTCGGGCTTCTGACGACTCGTAACGACTGTCAAAGATCCACGAATGACAGCCGGGACCAACGGCTTAACGTGCTTTCCGAGGCACGGAGGATTCTCGGTATGTAAAGATGGTCACCCATCCACTGACCAACCCCGGCAAGCGTAGCTTAACCTGATGGATCGACCAGTGCGGCTGTTGTTATTTAGCCACGAGCTCCTCCTTTATACGGAAGTCTATAGCTGCCTATAAAACAATGTTATTATTTATTATTGTTAATTAAAACGGTAACACCAATTACATTGATTAACATAGAGATTGAAACGGGTAAACAAAAATATTTCAAATACTAACATTTAATAGAGGACAACCTAGAATACTTAATCTCGCAAAACATCAGACATACACGCATAATTCTGCTCCATTCATCAGCAAACAGATCAGATTCAGGATAGGTGGTCATGAGGACGTTAAGCATCCTTAAAGTATTTCACACACGAGACACACAGGAGACTCAGCTCTGGCGACAGTTTTAGATAACGGCGGCGCAAACAGATTGCGGCGACGGCTTTGGCGATGTCCGATGTATTTGTCGGAAACAAATAGCCGACAGAAAATATCGTGGAGTTTGAGACTGTCCATGCGTCCTCTAAGAGTTTTGCAGGCTACTGCGAGCTGTAGAAAACCTCGTCTAACCTCCAACGAGTTGAAGCCCAAATCTCCGAGGAGGTAATTAGTAGGGGACATGAAAGGAAAGAAGTGAAACGTCTTTTATACAGAAATCTCAGGAAATTTTATGTACCGCTGTATATGGATGCCAGAAACAGGCTCCAGCCTCAAGTCTACTACGAACCAAAGTAGTGTACAGAAGCTTAATTACATTTGGGTTGTGAAAATCACGGGAATTTCACAAAACAAAATCCAAACAAAGAACAACAAAGACGCTGGAATAGCGATAATTATAATAGTTCACGTTCCGCATCTCGCAATCGCAGCCGTGATCCCTCCACTCAACGACGTACACCTGAAAACCCAGATTGGCTTTGTTACTATCATTTTCGTTTTCGCACCAGGGCAAAGAAGTGCGAAGAACCTTGCGCGTGGAAAACTAAACCGGAAAACTAAGTAAGGCGCAGATAACGGCGGAGCTCTGCGCTATATTACCGAGTCGCCGCCTCAGGATCATGGACAATAACAGTGGACAATATTTCTTAGTGGATGCAGGAGCAAACGTGTCAGTACTACCGGTCGTAAAAAAACCTAGTACTCGCCAGTGTAGTGAATACAAATTATTTGCAGCTAACGCAACACAGATAAAAACTTATGGGGTAAAGTCATTAGTCTTAAATTTTACCCGCACCCGTCCGATACCAACGTGTCAAAGCCGAATTCAACAAAATGCAAGAATTAGGTATTTGTCGTCCTTCAAAAAGCCCTTGGGCAAGCCCCTTACACGTAGTTGAAAAGAAGAATGGCGACATTAGGCCATGTGGGACCGACGACTAAATGCAATCACGAAGCCAGACAGATACCCAATTCCGTGGTTACACGATTTTACCAATAATATAACCTATATAATATAACCTATAACCTATAATAATATAGGCCGGTAAGAGTATTTTTTCTAAAATCGATATAAATAGGGCCTATCATTATATTGAAACCGCGCCGGAGGACGTTGAGAAAACCGCAATTATAACGCCTTTCGGTCTATATGAGTTTCCTCGAATGACATTCGGATTGCGAAATGCCGCGTAGTCTTTCCAGCGCTTCATGGACTCGGTTTTCCACGGCCTTGACTTTGTTTTTAATTATATAGATGATACATTGATCATGAGCGAGAATAAGACTCAGCACCTCGAACATTTAGGCATACTTTTTCAGCGGTTACACAAACACGGGATAACAGTAAATTTAGAAATATGTGCTTTCGGGCAAACTAATTTGGAATTTTTAGGCTACTACGTGTCACCACACGGTATTCGTCCGACAGAACAAAAGGTCAAGGCCATCATAGACTAACCAAAACCGGAGACAATTGAAGAGTTATGACGTTTCACAGGTATGGTTAATTTTTACCGTGCTCATTTGCCCAACGCAGCATCTTATCAGTCAGCTTTCAACAAGTATCTCGGAAATACAAAAAAAGAGAGATAAAAGTAAAATCCAATGGACCGAGGAAGCTAGTGAGGCCTTTGAACAATGTAAGACTGGTCTTAAAACGGCCGCTACAATGTCTCACCCAAGGAATAATTCGTCGCTTGCTTTGATGACTGACGCTTCTGAGTTTTGCGTAGGGGCAGTGTTGCAACAGGAAGTTAATAAAATTTGGGAACCATTAGCTTATTTCTCAAAAAAGTTGACGTCGGCTCAACAGAAATACTCCGCGTATGACCGGGAATTACTGGCCATTTACATGGCGATAAAACACCTTCGAAAAATATTTGAAGGACGTCAGATCACCGTGTACACAGACCACAAACCGCTAATTTACGCCTTTTCAAAATTAGGAAAAACATCTGATGAAACAGCTCGTAGAATTAGGCATTTATCATATATCAGCGAGTTCACAACCGATATACGTCTGTGGGCATAGCAACATAGTAGCCGATACCCTATCGCGTGTAGAAACAGTTTTCTGTCCCACGAGTATGGACTACAACCGAATAGCTGAGTTGCAAGAAACCGATGACTACGTGATAACATGTAATGCAAATAATAGCAGCCGTGTCACTTTAAAGAAATTATATTTACCTACATGTAATAAACCAATATATTGTGACGTGTCCACTGAATGTGCGCGACCGTATATACCACAAGAAGTAAGGCGAGTTGCGTTCGAAAGTATACATAATTTCAGTCATCCCGGTGTGCGGGCGACCCGGAAATTAATCAGCAAAAAGTATTTCTGGCCAAACATGAACAGTAACATTAACGAATGGTCTAAAACATGCATAGAGTGTCAACGATCAAAAATTGATCGCCACACTATTTCAGACATAGGCCAGTTTCCTAAAGTCGATAGATTCCAGCACATACATATAGATATAATCGGGCCGCTTCAGATTTCGCAAGATGGTTTCAAGTATTGCTTAACGGTAATAGATCGGTGTACGCGATGGCCTGAAGCTTTCCCCATGCAAGATATAACCGCCGAGAAGGTTGCGGGTATTTTATACAGAGATTGGATCTGCCGATATGGTTGCCCAGTAAAGTTAACAAGCGACCAAGGTCGCCAATTCAAAGGAAGCTTTTCCAACAACTTTTGAAAATATTGGGTATTAATAGGATACGCACCACGGCTTACCACCCACAAGCAAATGGAATGGTAGAGCGCTGGCATAGAACACTTAAAGCCGCCCTTATGGCGCGATTAAATTGAAAGTCATGGGTCGATGAATTACCAACAATTATGGTAGGTCTCCGCGCAGCATGTCGAAGCGATAGTGGAATATCAGCCGCAGAATTAACATTTGGTCGCACATTACGTCTTCCCGGAGATTTCTACGATGATACAAAAATAGGTATTTCAGAGCCATACAGTTTGGTAGAGCAGATACGGGAAAATATAAAATCACTTAAGCCAGCACCGGAATCGCATGGAAACTCACGCTCATGTTTTGTACATCCACAGTTAACCAAAGTCGATTACGTATTTGTCAGAGACGACACAGTACATAAACCTTTGAAACCACCTTAGATGGACCACACCGCGTCTTACAAAGAAAGTCAAAGGTTTATATCATCCAGTTGCCTGGACGGAAAGCTAGTATATCGATAGATAGACTGAAGCCAGCGTATGTCTTGAGCAATACAACGCCAGATAGTAATGCTAGTACAGAAAGTTCACTTAGACAAATAAGTAAAGATGCAACGGGAATTGAACCCACTGACATTCCGATTCCTAGCATTAGTCGCACTACACGCTCGGGCCGAGTTGTAAAACCGCCAGTAAGGTTTTTAATATAGTTTGTAATCCAATGTCAGCGGAAGTTATGCTAAGCGACGTGATCGCAAAACAAGTATCAATTTCTATCTAAGGATAATAAGAGACACGGTAACATAGTCGCGCATCGCTTAGCACTGCAACAATGGCATTATATACATATTAAGTAGGTTGATAAAGACTAGTAATAAGCAGACTATCGTTATAAATAAGTAGCTACTAACTTTATAAAATCATTAAATATCGATCACGAGTTAACGTTCAATACTTATATATAATAATACCTTTGATAACCACTCTATTTGTACCAAAAATGGGAAAGTCATACAGCAAACAAGAAGAAATTATAATAGCCCAAAATGGAGTAAACGACGCAAGTAACAGCACCCTAGAACAAAAGATGGAAATGTATGGCGTCTTTATAGCCATAACGTTGATTATTTTACTAATGATTGGAGCCTGTTTCATAGTCAAGAAGTGCAAAAAAGGAACGAAAAAGTGGGCCAGGCAAGAATTGATATCGGTTATATCATAACCCCGTTCAACAAAGCTGGTCAACAGCCAGCGACAGTCCTCACATACGAATAGTGTAAAAGTACTTGTAAAGTGTGCATCCAATATACCAGTGACAGTGTAGCTTGTAAATAAATAAATAAAGTAATAATAAAAAATAAAAAAAATGTATTGGTTAATAAGTAATAATAACAAACATTGTAATTAAATAAAACACAGGCAGTAAAAACTGCATCATGTGTTAGTTAGATGCATAAGCAGTATCGACCAGCCACGTGCAAACATTGTAAGATGATCCCACTGCTATTACACTCGGCACAAAGAATCAGTGTCATTATTGTCAACATTGCATACCTGTTTTTGTTCTAAGAAATAATAAAAAATAAAAAAAATGTATTGGTTAATAAGTAATAATAACAAACATTGTAATTAAATAAAACACAGGCAGTAAAAACTGCATCATGTGTTAGTTAGATGCATAAGCAGTATCGACCAGCCACGTGCAAACATTGTAAGATGATCCCACTGCTATTACACTCGGCACAAAGAATCAGTGTCATTATTGTCAACATTGCATACCTGTTTTTGTTCTAAGAAATAAAGTAGTACAACAAATTATTTTCTCAAAAAGAAAAAGGGGAGGAATAATGTAGGGACGCCATAGCGACAGGATGTACGTAGGTACCTGTCTAGTATGTAAGATAATACTTTATAATGTAAGGCGCATGAGAGCCCCACTCGAACGCGATCACTCTGGTGTGTAGACGTGTCAATTAAAGTGAATACATGTGGTTTTGATAGTCAATTGTTTTATTAAATCACTACTCCTAAAGCTCCTTCAAAGCTTTTAGTCGATGCTAAAAAAATTACTAACACAATTGAAATCTGCGAGGTTTCTAACAAGTATTTTTCTACCATAGGATTCATACTGGTAGACAGAATACCGAAAAAACGTAAACGTAGGTACCTGTCTAGTATGTAAGATAATACTTTATAATGTAAGGCGCATGAGAGCCCCACTCGAACGCGATCACTCTGGTGTGTAGACGTGTCAATTAAAGTGAATACATGTGGTTTTGATAGTCAATTGTTTTATTAAATCACTACTCCTAAAGCTCCTTCAAAGCTTTTAGTCGATGCTAAAAAAATTACTAACACAATTGAAATCTGCGAGGTTTCTAACAAGTATTTTTCTACCATAGGATTCATACTGGTAGACAGAATACCGAAAAAATATCATAACACCTCAACCCGATGTTTTTTTTTTGTGTTTTCAAATTCCAAAAAAATTATAAACAACAACTTTTGACATTAGATCCATGTAGTGCTTATGAAATAACTAAAATTATTAATAATCTCGACCCAAATTCAAGTAGCGGTATAGATAGAATAAGCACAAAAGTCATAAATAATTTTCATTTTAAAATGTTATCTCAAAAAGCTTAACAAATTGTTTAAATAAACTCATGACTGACGGGGAATTCTTAGATACCCTAAAAATGCTAAGGTGACACCGATCTATAAATTGGGAACTAAAACCGTCCCCGGAAACTATCGCCCGATCTCTGTGCTACCAATAATGTGAAAGATTTGGAGAAAATAATACATAGTCGTCGTCTATTAAACTACTTTTTTTTTTCCCTTTTATTTCTATTTGCAATCAGTCGTCAGACCATAAGCGAATTTGTTCCATGTCAAATGGCATTGTGGTGGAGCAGCCAGGGCTGCGCCTCCCACTTATAGAAGGTGGTTCCTCTTCAGCCTTTTTACCACCGCTGTCGGGTTTAACAGTTCCGTAACTAGTGGGTGCATGGTTAGCCATGCCTTATGTTGTTTTTGTATCGCTCGATTTCAGAGTTTACTGATGGCATTTGTAGATAGTCGTGGATTTCGTCGTTCCTAGCGAACCAAGGTGCATTTGCTATTGATCTCAGGATACCATTTTGAACTCTTTGCAGGCAGAGTATGTTGGTTTTGCTGGCAACGCCCCGCAATTGGTTCCCGTAGGTCCATACTGGCTTAAGGACCGAGTTGTAGATGAGGAGTTTGTTGTCTACAGAGAGTACAGAGTTTCTTCCCATGAGCCAATACAGGTTGCGGAACTTGTGGTTTATCTCGTCCCTTTTATTTTTAATGTAATGCTTCCATGTTAGGCGCCTATCCAAGTGGAAGCCAAGATACTTTACACAATCTGTGTGTGGTAGGGTATCAGGACCGAGTCTAACAGGAGGGGTGTTTCCGCGCCTGAGCGTGAAGGTGATATGGTGAGACTTGGATGCACTGGCACGAATCCGCCACTTACTGAGCCATTTATGAGTTTTGTCTAGCTGTTTCTGGAGTCTATTGCTGGCCATTACTGGGTTTTCATCAACTGATAAATAGGCTATGTCGTCTGTATATGTTGCTATTGTTATGCCATCCAATGTGAATACATCTGATGTAAATATGTTGTACAACACTGGGCCAAGAACAGATCCCTGTGGTACACCAGCTTCCACTTCAAACAATTCGCCCTGTTTTACTTGGAAGCAGCGCTCGGATAAATACGACTGGATGAGTAGGAACACTGAGTGCAGAAGTTTTTCCTTCACTTTAGCCAGCAATACTTTGTGTCAGACCCGGTCAAAATCTTGTTGTACATTAAGAAATGCCGCTGCGCAATACTGTTTACATTCAAAAGCCTGTCTTCCTGTTTGGTACACTCGGTGAACCTGTTCTATTGTTGAGTGAGATTTTCGAAAGCCAAACTGGTGAGATGAAACAACATCATTGGCGTCCATGCACGGTTTTAGTCGGTTTTGGAATATCTTCTCCCACAGTTTGGAGAGTACAGGCGTAAAGCTTATCGGCCGATAAGACGAAGCTTCATGTTCAGGTTTACCTAATTTGTGGATCATGACAACTTCAGAGATTTTCCACAGGTCAGGAAAATAAGATGTTCGAAAAATTGCGTTGAACAAACTAGCTAGAAAATAAATGCTTTTTTGGGCAGATTTTTAAGTATGGAAGGCGTGATCAGGTCGAATCATTAATCAATCAAAATCATGAAACTACTTGGACTCTTTTAATTTGATATCGGAGCGCCAATATTTATTTAGAGCTTAAAATAAAACCACTGCAGCCACTATTGATCTGTTAACAAAAATCAGAGATAATGTAGATAGGGAAAAAATTGTTTTGGGTGTGTGTATCGATTTAAAAAAAGCATTTGAAACAGCTTATTTGTCCTGCCTAAGACACGTACAAATTATGCAAAAAAGAATTTCACCTATGAAGGAGCACAATTTTATAATAGTTTACCATCCTATATATAAAAAATATAGTCTTTCAGAGGTTTTAAATCAAAACTATCGAATTATGTTGTGGACTCCTACTCCATTAACGCACATCAGGGACTAACAGCGACATCTCGAGGCAAGAAATTATACCATACGCTACGTCATACCTATCGCTCGACTGTGATTGGGCTTTATTTAAAATATTGTTCCCACGCCCCTCTCCTTGAATGTTGTAAAAACCAAAATGGCCAATATACAGATTGTTCGTTAAAAGCATAGCATCGTTTTTTCATTGAAAATCCTCAACACTATCTATAAACCACCTTAAGTTTTCACAAACCTCACCGCTGCTGCTACATTTTGGACCTTCGAACCAAATATTGGAAAATTGTACCCATAAGATCACCGAGTGACCTTTGGATGGAAACCCTTTGCACATGGCGGATTGAGAAGAAAACCTAAAAGGTTTCATCGAAAATAATACGCAATCGGTGGGACCAATCCTTATTCCTTACCATCATCTCCTGACTTCTATTTGGTGCTATAGTGTGTCTGTGCTCTTATTTCAGTGAAAATTGCCGCATTGTATTCTCGGAATATCGGATTTCCAGTCAATTACTAGCCTGGTGACGTTGCTAGCATCAGTGCCGTGTGTGATTGAGCTGACGATTATAAAACCGTGAGTACTCCTCTTTTCACTGACCACCAAAATGCCTATTGAATCTGCTAAATCCCGTGACAAATCTCCTAATTTGCTAAGTGTCGAAAGTAGTGAGTTAGTTCGCGATTTAGTTAGGAAGCGTGGTATAATTAAGGGCAGGCTTACCAAATTTAGTAATTATTTAGAGTCTTTAAAAGATGGTGATAATGACTTTACTAATCAAAAACGCATTGATTTAAAGTTGAGGATTCAAGGATGTACTACTTTATTTTCTGAATTTAACGACATCCAAACTAAAATAGAAGAAAGAGTTTCTGATAGTGAATTAGGCGAACAATTAAATCAAAGAGAACATTTTGAAGATAGTTACTACAATTTAATATCACTTGCTGAATTTATGCTGAACACTGATGAGGTCGCTGACTGCTCCAGGTCATTTCACAGTCATAATAACAGTCAAATACATTCCGTGAAGTTACCCACTATCACTATGCCTACATTTGACGGTTCCTATGAGCACTGGCTCGAATTCAGAGACACATTTACGTCACTAGTTCATAATTCTAAAGATATTTCCAACATTCAAAAGTTTCACTATCTCAAATCGTCCCTAAAAGACAGCGCAGAACTAGTTATACATTCTATAGAATTTTCTACCGATAATTATCAGGTTGCATGGGACTTGTTGCTCAACCGATATAATAATTGCGGACTTTTAATTGATCACCATATCAAAGTTTTGTTAAATATTACTGCAATAACTAAAGAGTCGCCTTCTTCGATTAGAACATTAATAATAATAATAATAATAATAATAACCACGTTTATATTTTAGAATTTTTTTTTAACCAACGACGGGTGTTATCCCGAACCACCTTCTCCGTAGCCTGAAATTAATAGATTTAGAAGAATCAGTTTATATCAACCTACAGAAAGCTGCCATCTTAAACACCTGCAGAATAGTTAGGAAATTCATGCAGTTGGAGGAAGAAAACACACCCTCATCTTAATCACACCACACGCTGCATTTACTTGGCTTTGGCCCGTAAATGTAGCTAAAACCAGCCTAAGAGCTGAGAAAAAAAAAAAACACTCCCCAAAATAATAATAATAATAAATAATAAATGTTTATTCACAACCCTTATTACAGATGGTCTTCCTTAATCTAAGGTATACATCGCAGTGACTTAAAAAAAAAAAGGAGATTGGACATTGCAAATTTTGATAGACACTATTTTGAAAAATTTACGCGCTCTTAAGGTTCTAGGTGAGCCTACAAACTACTGGGATAGTTTAATTATTAATATCATGGTGTCAAAGTTAGATAAAATTACTGAAAGAGAATGGGGGTCTCATAAGTGCACATTGTTCCCGAACCCAAACGAAAACAATAATTCTAAACGTATATCGGTGGATGTTTTAATTAACTTTTTGCGCAACAAAGCAGACATGCTGGAGGCATTGCAGTGTTCACATAGCAAAGATGCTCAAAGCAGTGACAACAAAAAACAACACTCAAAATCTCATAATATGTCACACTGCAATGTTTCTAGTGGGCCGAGTAAATCAAATAAACAACGCGTTAAGTTAATATGCGCAAAATGCAACGCGAATCACCCGCTGTATACGTGTAAAGAGTTTATCGAATGTGACATAGACACAAAGCTTAAACTTGTACGCGAGCACAACTTATGTGAGAATTGTTTACATTCGAGGCACTCAGTAAATAATTGTAGGTTTGGGCCTTGTAGGCACTGCAATCAAAAACATAACTCATTATTGCACAGTGATAACGCTAATAGTTCTGTTGCTTTGCATTCCACAACTACCACTGAGGCGTCGCGTGCTAATGAGAGTGAAGCGCCTGCGCACTTCCCCGCGGCCGCACCAGCCGCCTCTGACTCCGCAGTCCCTATTCAAGTAAACAAGGCACACATGCAACCGCAATCGATTAAGTCTATAGGTGTGCAGTCCGTGTTATTGTCAACAGCTATCGTTGATGTAGCAGATATACACGGTATATATCATAAAGCGCGGGCGCTCCTTGATAATGGAAGCCAGCGCTGTTTTATTTCTAAATCATTATGTCAACTCTTAAATGCACCATTAATACAGTCCACAAACGAAGTTCGAGGCGTAGGTGATTCGGTAGTACATTGTTCGCAAGCTTGTAATATTGTTATCAAATCCTGCGTCGATAATTCATTTACTGCGCACATTCATTGTTATGTGCTCTCTAGGATCACGGCTTCGATGCCTGCCGTGTGTAAATTAAGCGCGCAAGTCTGTATTCCAGACAACATACGGTTAGCTGATCCGGAGTTTCTAGACTACAAAAATATTGACATTTTGATTGGCGCAGATAGGTTTTGGGATCTGTTAGAAGACGGTAAAATACGTTTGACTAGTGGTCCGTTTCTACAGAACACCAAACTAGGCTGGATTATTTCCGGACCTATACTTAATTATACACGCAAAAGTGCGCCAATTCATTGCAATATTATTAATTCTTTAGATACGCAACTTCGACTGTTCTGGGAGATTGAGGAACCGTCTAAGGTCAGAGACGCACAGACTGAGGAAGAACGTGCATGCGAAGATCACTTTGTTCGCACTACTACTCGCAATAGCGAGGGGAGATTCTGCGTGCACATTCCACTCCATCAGTCACCTGATACCTTGGGGGATTCTTATACACAAGCAGAACGTCGATTTGTTGCGCTAGAAAAACGTCTGCAGCGTTCGCCTGAATATAAAATTCTTTATTCCGATTTTTTACAGGAGTATCTTAGTTTAGGCCATATGACCCAGGTAGATTCCTATGAATCCCCGTGTTATTTCATGCCACATCATGGCGTGTTCCGCGAGCTCAGCACCACCACCAAGTTGCGCGTGGTGTTTGACGCAAGCGCACGATCGAGCTCTGGTAAGTCACTGAATGATTTGCAACTAGTTGGCCCTCCTATACAGGGTGATCTCATTGCCATTCTACTCCGCTTTCGGCAGCACAAGTACGTCGCATGCGCCGACGTGGAGAAGATGTACCGGCAGTGCCTGGTAAATGAGGGTCAGCGCAGCTTGCAAATGATTCTGTGGCGTGACCATCCATCAAAACCGTTAGGTATATTTAAATTAAACACCGTGACGTATGGAACCGCCTCCGCACCTTTTCTAAGTGTTAGGTGCCTAAAACAATTAGCCTCTGAATCTCCTGATCCTGATGTCGCTCGAGCTATAAAAGAGGATTTTTATGTCGACGATTACATAACAGGCTTAGATGATAAAATTAAATTGTTAGATCTATGCGACAAAACTCAGAAGACGCTGCAGTCGGGCTGTTTTCCACTTAGGAAGTGGATATTTAATTTTAAACACGACGATGACCGTCAGTCGTCTAGTCAGTTTAAACCTTTAACTTTAGATGAAAATGTTAGTTCTAAAACCTTAGGTATAGGCTGGCATAACGCAAGCGACAACTTTTATTTTAATTCTCACGTTAATATTGAAAATACCAAGTCTATTACAAAGAGGTCTATATTATCAAAGGTTTCGCAAATTTTTGACCCTCTCGGTTTGTTGAGTCCTGTCATAATTGTTGTCAAAGTTCTATTACAACAATTGTGGCTATTAAAAATAGGTTGGGATGATAACGTTCCAGATAGCACGGCGCGCGTGTGGAACCGGTTTGTTATTTCTCTGCAAGCGCTAAACACTGTTCGTATACCTCGCCACGCTATAGGTACACAGCCTATGTACATTGAGTTACACATTTTTAGCGACGCATCTCAGACGGCGTACGGCGCGTGTATTTATGTTCGCACAGTTTGCAGTGATTTAACAGTATCGGTTAGATTATTGTTTTCAAAAACAAAGGTCGCGCCTTTAAAACCTCTTAGTATCCCACGTCTCGAACTTTGTGGGGCTTTATTGGGTGCTCGTCTGTATGACAAAGTACGCAACTCATTACGTTGTAAATTTAATAGAATAGTATTCTGGACTGATTCCACGATTGTCTTGGGCTGGCTGCACATGAGGCCGAACCAACTTAAGACATTCGTTCAAAATAGGATCGCGGAAATTCATGATCTTACACTAGACGTCCCGTGGCGTCACGTAAGCGGTGTAGATAATCCCGCCGATCTAGCGTCACGTGGTGCTCGCTTGGAAGAACTTTCTTCGTCTACCTTGTGGTGGGAGGGTCCTGAATTTCTTCGTAACCCTAGCTTTTCAATGGACGACCACAAATGCTCAGACTCGTTCAAACACCGCGAGTTACCTGAGGTCAAGTCATGCGTCACTGCCGTTGTAGCTCAGGAATCTCAGGATTATTGTGAATTATCTTTGTTTCCCTTTCATCGGTTCTCTCAATTTGGACGTATGAGGCGTGCGACTGCCTTTATGTTACGTTTTATATATAACAGTCGATGTAAAATTAATAAGCGTACAGGCGACCTTAGTGTAGACGAGTTAGACTATGCAGATAAAACATTAGCTCGATTTTGTCAAATAGAATCTTATCCAGTTGAATATAAAGCATTATCTAATAATGAGACTATTAAAAGTAAAGGTTGTTTGTCTAAATTAAATTTGTTTTTAGATGATCACAAATTAATGCGTGTGGGTGGTCGTTTAGTTAATTCTAATGAATTCATTTACGGTAAAAAACATCCGATTGTAATTCATAGTAAGCATTATTTTACCACTTTATTATTTCGTCATGAGCACATTCAGCTTCTCCACGCCGCTCCGCAGGCATTACTTTTTCATTTACGCGAATCATGGTGGCCTGTCGGAGGCAGAAATTTAGCTCGCCAGGTAGTGCATAGTTGTGTTACCTGTACTCGCATTAGAGGTAAGACGCTTAGTCCTATGATGGGTAACTTACCTAGGGAGCGAGTTACACCTAGTCTTCCATTCGTTCGGTGTGGGGTGGATTACGCTGGGCCTGTGCTCATTCTGAACCGCAAGGGTAGGGGTGCTAGGCTTATCAAAGGCTACATTTGCCTATTTGTTTGTTTCGTGACACGTGCTATACACCTGGAGTTAGTCAGTGACCTCTCCAGTGAAGCGCATTTACTTACTTTAAAAAGATTTATTTCACGCCGTGGTAAGCCTGCAGATATCTACTCTGATAATGGTCGTAATTTTGTAGGTGTAATGAATGATTTTTCAAAATTTCTGGCTAATTGTAGTAATGATATTTTTAAATTCGCATCTAGTCAAAATATAAAATTTCATTTTATTCCCCCTTATTCTCCGCATTTTGGTGGTCTGTGGGAGGCAGGAGTCAAGTCGAGTAAACATCATCTTCGTCGTGTAATAGGTAACGCGCATCTCACGTTCGAAGAGTACAGCACAGTATTGGCTCAAATAGAAGCCGTACTAAATTCCCGACCTCTGTCTCCTCTTTCCCCCGATCCTCATGACTTTTCCCCGCTCACTCCCGGACACTTCCTTATTGGTCGACCATTGACATCGCCAGCCAGCGATGACCTACGTGATGTTCCTGCTAGTCGCCTCCAGCGATACCAGAGGGTAGAACAACTTCGCCAACACTTTTGGAACCGGTGGGCGAAGGAATACATCTCCGAACTGCAGGTACGAGCAAAATGGACGGCGAATAGGGACGAGCTCAAACCAAACTCCTTAGTTGCTATTAAGGACAATAACCTCCCACCTTTGAAGTGGCATTTAGGACGTGTCCTTTGCACTATCCCAGGAAAGGATGGTATATCCCGGGTGGCCGATATACGGACGTCATCGGGCGTGGTGAGGCGCGCATATACGAAGATTTGTCCGCTACTACAGGACGTGATCGACACTGATGTAGTGACTGAAGACCATTGAAAGCCACTGCTTCCAAGGCCGGGGGCATGTTGTGGACTCCTACTCCATTAACGCACATCAGGGACTAACAGCGACATCTCGAGGCAAGAAATTATACCATACGCTACGTCATACCTATCGCTCGACTGTGATTGGGCTTTATTTAAAATATTGTTCCCACGCCCCTCTCCTTGAATGTTGTAAAAACCAAAATGGCCAATATACAGATTGTTCGTTAAAAGCATAGCATCGTTTTTTCATTGAAAATCCTCAACACTATCTATAAACCACCTTAAGTTTTCACAAACCTCACCGCTGCTGCTACAAATTATATAATTGAAACTACTCACTTACAATGTTACTAGCCTACTAGTTGAGAATAAAACCGTTAAACGTGTATTCCAACCAATTTAAAAACAAAAATAATTTTTTTAAGCCTATTACTGTATCGGTGGCCGTTACCTAGAATAAGTTTATTACACTATGTTATCCTGTGTTCACATGTAAGTGGCTCTTTTGTCTTTTTAAGAATAAAGTATTTAAACCTAAACCTGAAAAAATAACCAAACCTTCCGAGTAGGGAAGTTTAATAACAAAATAATGGAAATTATATAAGTTATATGTTTAAATTTAATTAAGAATAACAAATTGGTTTAAAAAGTTTTGTATAGCGCAAAAATGGGCCATGTTTGTGTCGGACTAGTTTTTGATCATAAGCGTGGGCCACTAAAAAGTCTAAAATAAAATAAATCATTTAAAAATACAAGAACTCGACTGCAAAATCACATAACTGAAAAGAGAAAAACAAGCATTATAACTTATAATCTATAGAATTGTATGGTATTGCAGGCGGGGTACAAACCAATAACCTGAAAATATGGTGTAACTTTTCTTTGTCGCTTGCAATACCATAAAATTCTAAAGATTATAAATTATAATGCTAGTTTTTCTCTTTTCAGTTATGAGATTTAGTAGTCGGGTTTTTGATTTTTTTAATTACTTCTTTTATTTCTTGAGGCGATTCGCTCGAAGTAAATTTATTTGTTGGCGCATCGACAATACCTACACATATTTTTTTATTTATTGTTGCCAATGTTTTTATTGTATATTTTTATTTGTTCAACTGTATTCTTGCATGTATTTTAATCGATTGAATCCTTTTCAATAGAGAGTGAATAATTAATGTTCGTACGGCGAACATAATAAATACTACCGCGTTTGTACTAAGTACATACAATTCAGTTGCAATGTTGGTATTTTTATTTTTATTTTTGTAAGTAGTGTCCAGCGGTCAGAAGCTACAACCATGTTAAGTTAAGTTAAGCTTATTTCTTTATTTATTTTACATTATATTTATTTGGGACAGAAGGTCGTTTAAAAAAAAAAACATGACTCTTTTTCTATATTTGAATCAGAATGATATTTTTCAAACGCATTCAAAGAAATATAGGTAGTTAGAGATATTGATGAATACATTTTGAAGGATATTATAAAAAAATGGAATTTAGGGGCATGAGGAACAGGGTGTAAAGTTCACTCATCCACCATAGAAAAGGGAGGATCCTCCGACCAGACGGGTGTGATGTCTGGCGGGCAACTGCCCGAAGGTTGAAGTCGGGAAGCTTGTATATATGTTTATCGCGCGGTAAACTCTAATTGCGCGATGCAGGATTTGTGTGACGGCAGGATGTTGTGTGACGTCAGGTCTTTGATGCGTAGTTCGCATGTAGCGATGTAGATGCCGCTACAGAGTGACAAAATACGATCGCGACGAGCGCGTATTCGCGCGGCGATCGTTCCGACCACGGTGTCAGAGACGCGCAGGCAGTTCCTGTGCCTAAAAGTCTTAGAATTCTAATGACCAATGCTACGTTAAATAAAATATACCAGCGTGTGCTGATTTCGTCCATTTGGAGGTCAAAAATTATCCTATGGGGATGAAAAGACCAAAATCAAGTAAAACACCTGGATGAAAAGTATTCTATGTCCCAAACTAGGTCATGGTCTATCCGTGTGTCAAAATTCGTCCAGCCGTTAAGGCGTGAAAAGCTAGCTGGCTAAACACAGACAGACCGACGAACAGACAGAGTTAATTTCGAAATAATTAATTAATTTAATATTTAGAATATAACTATGGATTTAATAAAATATTTAATCTCCACGTTAATAGATTCAGATCCGTCCTGGCCAGAAAATGAACATTATACACGAAATAATTCACGATGCATACGGACCTGTGCCAACAAGTGGGTGCCGATCTGCGATGAATGCAAACCCTTCACGGGATGCGTTTGCGATGATGACCTTGTGAGACTCAATGATGAATGTAGTGGACCCTGTGTTCCTGAAAAAAAATGCCGTAACTGGACTTTCAGATGAGCTCTACTCGAATTTAATGATCGCATCAGAAGTGCGATTTAGTATAAAGTCTAGTCCGTTTTAGCCGTGTTCCTAGGGTTTATGTACAAAGCACTTAAAAGAAAACGAAAAACTTTAAGGTGGATGCGCTACTCCACGCATCCTACGCACGATCGTCATGCTCATTTATATGAATAATCTTTAAAGAAAGCGAAAGTTGCGCGAATACGCGATTACGCGATCGTTAACATGAATTATGACGTACAAAACGCGACTTGACTGATCGCGCGAGTACGTCATATTCATATAAACGATCGCGTAATCGCGACAACCACGTACTTGCGTGATTATCGCTTTCGGTTAGGACATTTGCGCCGCCGCCGTAGACTATGGCCAAATATTTCACGAATCCAGATTTAGTCAAAGTTCCTCAAGCGAGCAGTACCTACCAGGCGATATATGGCAGTTTGTTAATATGCTAACTACGTTCAAGAGCTACGTTATACGGTAACCATGACAAATGAAGTTCCGTAAAGTAAATCCTCTACATCATCACCCTCCTGACTTTATCTCAATATATTTTTAGGTCGGCACTGCATGTCTTTTGCTTCCATACAACTTTCATTATCTGTTAGCCTGAATCTCAACACTCACACTCGAACACTCTTTCTAGCTTTATCATCTTTAACACAATCCATTTATCGTGTCTTTGATCTTCCTACTCAAATTTTTATAAGTACAATCCTTTTCATCGTATAGATTTAAAAAATTAATTACAATTTGACGTGAAGTGTTTCTGTTTGCTATGAAATATATATCTAACTTATGTGGTACTATCTTCTGCCAGTGACTTCGTCCGCGTGAAATTTCGGCCACCGCATCGCTTCGCCCGTCCGTGCAATAGGAATGTTGACTGGAAAAAAAACTATTTAGTCCGTCAGTCAGACAATAAAAAATAAAAATGGCACGTATTTTTTGCTTTATCATATTAATAAAAAATGGTTAAGGTAAAACGCATTAAGTTGGGGAGTGGGGGCTCGCCACGTCACAATCCAGTATAAAAACTACCGGAGAGTGACGTCATGCTACATTTTAACTCAATGTATTGCCGTAATCTATGGATTACGTAAAAAAAGAAAAAAATACGTATCCAATATCTTTAAATAATCTATCTGGCGGACAAAAAAACATTGTTTTTGTCATCGTCAATATTTATTCGTTTTCTTTTAGCGTTTCCTGACGTTTTTTTTTGTTTTTGCTCGGGTCCTCAGGTTCGTAACGTGATGTTAAAAAGCATTTATCCTTCCTCAAGAATTGTGCTATTAAACACAATATTACATATTTTTTTTAATCTGACAGGTATGTAGATCTACAGATGAGCGCGTTGATTAGGTTTTTGTTAATAATAATAATAATAATAAAATAATTTATTTGCGTAAAACATGGTATACAATGGTGTTTAGCATGGGTTAGAGTGGCACAAACATGTTTAGCTACGATAAAACATAGCATGCAAAAATTTAATGTCACAGGGTAATTATAATTAAGTAATTGTAATAATAATTGGTAATTATAATAATAAATGTTAGAATAGAATGTCAATATTTTTTGTCCATAAATTCTTTCAAACTATAAAAGCTATATTCATTTAGCCATTTGTATAATTTGTTTTTAAATAATCTTACATTTAATAGTTTTAAATTATTTGGTATTTTATTATAAGTACGTACACACATTGCTGGACAGCTTTTATTATATTTGGTTAGCTTTGGTAAATCATTTAACACCAGTCCATAAGCATCACGTCTGCTCCGAGGACATACATCGCTTGCTGTCTTGAATAGTTGTTTATTCTTGGTCACAAACACACATATTTCGTAAATATAGAGAGATGGAAGCGGTAACAAACCAAGTTTTTTAAATATTGGCCGACATGTATCATCCGGCTGAAGTCCATAAATTGATCTTAGGCACTTCTTTTGGGCGATGAACGCTCTATTTAGATCAGTGCTATTACCCCACATTATAAGACCATATCGTAGTAACGATTCAACATATGCATGGTAAGATATAATAGCAGTTTTTATGTTTGTTACATTTTTGACTTGCTTCAAAGCGTATACGAATTTATTAATTCTACCACAGACGCTGTTTACGTGTCCCTTCCAGTTTATATCTTGATCAATTATTACTCCTAAAAATTTTGTATGTGGTACTTGTTTAATTTTACTTATATTAAGTTTAATATTATTTTTATTATTATTACATTGGTTAAATTGGATGTATACGGATTTTTCTAAATTTATTTTCAAATGGTGTATGTCAAGCCAGTGTATTAGTATATCAATAGTATTATTAATGTCAGTCTCATGATCTACAACGGTATTTTGCTTTTTATCAGATGTCACAATTATGGATATATCGTCAGCGAATAAGATGCATTTATGATTAGTTATTTTTATGATATCATTTATATATAAAAGGAATAATATTGGGCCTAGTACGCTACCTTGGGGGACGCCATATTTATTATGACTATATTCTGATGAATATGATGTGATTTCTTTGGTTTCGTTCATTTTACTGATAGTCACACATTGTTGCCTATTGCTTAAGTAGGATGATATCCACTGAAGTGCAGGTCCCCTAATCCCAATTGTTTCTAACTTTTGAAGCAGTATATCGTGTGACACCAAATCGAAGGCTTTAGACGTATCAAAGAATAGACCTGTAGTGAGATAATTATTATTAATATTTGTGAGTATAATTTTCATAAGAGAATAAATAGCTAACGTAGTCGATTTATCTTTTTGGAAGCCAAACTGTTCGGTACTTATGATTTGAAATTTGTTGCAGTAGTCAATCAGTCTTTTAAACATACATTTTTCGTAAATTTTTGATAAAAATTTACGAAATTTAATATAAATTTTTAATTTAAATTTATTATAAATTTAACTGTTTACTTAAAGTCCGTACAAAATAGTTCGGCGGTCCGGATCCGCCATTTGGTGACTCCTGAGCTACACCATATCTCTAAGTAGTTTGTGAGCTACACCATCTGTAAGCTCGTCTCGTATTATTTGTCAAGTAGGTATTTGGTTAGTATTTTTTTTTTTTTTATGTTTGACATACCAAACGTACGTAAGTACCCGTGCTATCTTGTTCGTTTTCACGGTTTTAACTTCGAACATATTTCAGTGGATTTGTTTTGTATGTGAATGTCACTCAATATAAAAAATACTGATGAAACACTACGTACAAAAAAATCGTAACATCGAAAGTACCAAAACGAAAAGATCATACTACCACTTCATTAAAACCATAGACAATTTCTAGCGGCCATTGTTGTTTGAAAAATTTTGAAACGCGACATGGCAGTATGGAATTAGTAAGTACTATCATTGCAGCATGGAATTTGTATAAAGAAATTGACTTTGAATACATGGAACTAGTATGAACTATCCTATACTATTAAATGAGCATTCTCTGTTTTAACCCGAGCAGAAATTTGTGCTTTTTTAATCTCATCAAAGAGACTTCTTACCTTCTATGTTCTATGTTATGGGGTTTGGTTTCCTTCAGGTGAACCATTGTGCGTGGGTACTTCTTGCCTTTTTTATGCCTACTGTGTAAATAAATAAAATGTGATACATTAACATAATATTTCATCAAATTAAATGTTTTCACTATATATTAATCTTAATTTGCGTATTCAAATTATTATTTTGTGTTTATTATATTTTTATATAAGCTGTTCAGCGGTTTTGCCTGTGCCTTTATTTACAACTACGCGCGCATCGCTAGCAGAAAAAAAAACAAGCGCGCCATTTTCTGTAAATATTTGTAATCGTTTTTGTTTCGTTGTTATAAAAAATACGAAAATCATATAATATGTGTATTGTCACCAACCGACGTACAACAGTTTTTAAAAGAAGCTCCGATTGACACTACCTGGCAACAAAGGTCAGTTCAACTTTATAAATCTAAATTATCATCTCTATAGTTACCTACGTTATTCTAGCATAAGTTCTTACAACAAGTCTGTTTTTTTCCTCGCAAATTTGTTGAAAAACGTCGTGTGAAACGCGTGTGCATTGATCATTACCCACTCGGCTAAATTATCGCGCTCGCCTATGGCTCGCGCGCCAATGCCGCCTTTTGGGTGATGACCAATACAGCACACTCGTATCATAATGTACTATTATATTAGTGTAGATTATGGAATAGAATAGAATAGTTCTTTATTTGCATAGAAAGTAGGTAAGTACAAGTTACAGATGTTAAGTTTAAAATTATCCATATACTAACTACCATAACTAAGGCATGCTAACAGTTTAAGCTAAAATAATAAAGACTCACTTAATATATATTATTAACACATTCAATCAAATCAATACAAGTTTACAAAATGAAATTCAGTAAATAATTTGAAATAGGCAATTCAATACATAATGTCAAGTTTAATAAAATAAGATTATAAATACGTCAAGTTCGACGTCAGTTCAGTTAAATTAAAATATAAATGATTTGTGTATCAAATCATTTATATTTCGGTCGGAAGAAAAATAATAAAGAACTCCAGACCTTATTTCAGCCACGGCGGCCAATCTCAACGGAGACTAGCCTTCGGCTCGGTAGATATTGTAGTGCATAAGTGTGCGTGCAGACACAAGTGCACTCTCTCTTCCCTCACTCTCATAATCCGATGAGATCCGAACGACTTGACGTGTTTCCGAGGCACGGGGGTATCACACCGCCAACTTCCAAACTCCGGGCTGTTATTAAGAAATTCCTAATGGAAAAACCCAATAACAATTTTCCCCACCAGGGAATCGAACCCAGGATCCCACGCTCAGCAGTCTCGCTTGCGACCACCAGACCAACGGGGCAAGTCAGTAGTTCAGAAATGTCATCCTATCAATCTATTGTCATATTATAATATCTAGCATAGATTATACTGCTTTCATGCATATCCTAACACAAGCAATTCTCGCTTAAAAGGTGACCTCCAAATCAAGTATGTAAAAAGTACAAATACCAACAGATGGTACTATACAATTATAATGTTTACCAGACTTGTTTGTACAACAACAATACATCACACAAGTGCTTTAAAATGTTACACAGCCGGTTTCATTGACGGTTAATAAATAATATTTATTTGTCTAATAAATAGGGGAAATGCGGGTAAGACGGGGACGCTAAGGTAAAGTAGTAAAAAAACAGGGTATTTAAAATAATATCAGTGTTATTTATTAATCAAACATTCATTACTTATTATAGTTTTATTTGGCACAGCTTTGGACTTGGTAACTAATTATACAAAAAATATAAAATTATAATTATCAAAAATGGAAAATACACCATCTTACCCCACATATGAGGTAAGACGGGATACTAAAAAAGTGGCAAGATAGGGACAGAGGGTAACATGGGGACTAATTTTCTTCACACAAAATACATATCAAGACATCCTCCATATCTTCGTCGTCGACTCCAGCACAAGCTGTGTGGGCCCATCGTCCACACCGCTGACACCCTACCCAGTTTTCCGACGATTTTAGATAAGAATTGTTTTCATCATTGCAATATAAACGAATTGTATCTTCTTGTGATTCTTTTCCTGTTACCCTCTTGTTTCCTTTGCCTTTACCTTTACCTTTGGCCTTCTTAGTTGTGGTATTATCAACAGCTTGTTTTGCAGGTCTTTTTCTTTCTTCTACTTCTTTTTTATACGGAGTGGAAGTGATGATGGCGGTTTTACCCCTTCGGTATTGTTTTCTTTTTTCATTAGACTGAACTGCTGGTATGGCTATGATATCACTAGGAGAGGCATTATTAAAACTAGACGTGAGATCACGGCAAACTGCTCGAACAGGAGATCTAGTTTGTGCTGCATGTAAAGATGAAGGTCCAGGCTCTGGTTCAGTTTCCGGTTCAACAGCAAGCGGGGTTATTGGCTGAGCTTGAGGTGAAATAGAAGAACTAGGAGTTGCAGGCTTAGTAGGCGTGCAGTAATCTTGTGAAGATATTAGTCTGATCTCCGAACGTGTTTGCAAACGAATAGGTCGAGAATTGCTGTCAGGTTGAGCATTCCTTTCATTAGTCTGTGCTGGTTCTGTAGGAGTACCATTAGTTGTGGATGGACTGTCCTCAATAACAGCATGTCGCTCGGTGGAAAGGTCCGAAAATGGTAAATTGATGGCATCAGATGTAGCCGGAGTGTCTTCATTAACTTGACGGTTGGTTGTTTCAGCAGGCAAAAAATCTACATCGGTAAAATTGTCCTGATTGTATGGCCATATACCACACTTCCTGAAACCATTCAATGCCGTATTCATAGTCGCTGCCTGAAGATATGCTTGTCCAAATATTTCGCTTATTTGAAACATGGTCAGCACTCGGCCTGGGTGCGATCGTAACCAGTTGGTAGCAGCATGGTCGTAATAAGTGCTCAAAGGCCTCATAAATGTAACATCTGCAGGTTGCAGCCTGTGGGTGCAGTGTGGAGGAAAGCAAAGTATAATTACTTCGTTTTGACGAGCTATGTCTATAACTTCTAAATTTTGAGTATGACTTACATGACCGTCAAGAAGTAGCAGCACTTTATTGTCAAGAGAAGCTCCTGCAAATTGAATGAATTGCTTGAACCAGATCGTTAATATTTCCGTAGTTATCCATCCTCGTGGATTGCAGGCAGCTGTTGTCCCCGGTGGAGCATGATCTAATAGTTCAGCTTTCATGCGCTGTCGTGGAAATATCATGAGTGGTGGCATATAGTTTCCAGCTGCATTAAAGCAAATTTCCACTGTGACAGTCTGACCTCGTTCTGCTGATGACAACGACCCGACTTGTTTTCTACCCTTCACAGCTATTATTTTGCTTTTAGTTTTCGAAAAAACAGATATACCAGTTTCATCGCAGTTAAATATCTTGTCCGGTGTTAATTTATGTTGGTCGTAGATATCGCCGAGTAACTGGTAAAAACTTTCCAACAGCAACTCTATTGAACCCCATTGCACGAGCTGCGGACGTAGCTTCTGGCTTACGAATACATAAATTTGGCTGGCGATCTAAGAAACCTCTGAGCCAGGCGTAACCTGCCATTTTTTTTTCATTGTTAAAGTTATGTTTTTTATTATTTCTAACAGCCAACTCATATGCCATCCGTCTGAGATCAAGATTAGTTAAACCGAATAGCCGTTCTTCCATATGTTTTAAATATCCCGCTATTTCTGCCTCTTCTTCAACGCTAAATACTTTTTTTATAGGCCCTAATGGCTCGCTGAACGTTACTTCCTTACCTTGTTTTACTTTATTGACATAACGCTCTAAAGTGGTTTGCGGAACACCATAGGTTGAAGCTGCTTTTCGAAATCCTGATTTTTTTGCCATCACATCTTCTACTGCTTTTTTTATAGCTTCTTTAGACCACTCTCCCCTCTTCGTCTTTTTTTTATAATTTCGTACCATTGTACCATACCACTGTTACCTGAAAAACAAAAAGTGGTTGCAATATCACAACAAGTATAATACCATAAACCGTTGAAAGAGGCAAGATGGGGTAATGCCCCATCTTGCCTCGCAAAGTTTGCCCCGTCTTGCCTTCACCTCCATAATTCAGCAAAAATATTAGTAAAAAAAACACACCAAACTTCAAGCATTTAGACTTACGCCACACGATAATTAATACAATCACGAATGCGTCACAAAATCTACGATAATCAGGCACTCATACTTACGGTTTAATAACAAGTTATTCAGGACCTAAATCATAGATCGATGAAATCGGTAAACAAGTCTTGACCTGCACTGAATAAACGCGCGCGCTCTCACTCGCTGCCGACGTCGGACTAATGGCCGCTCGCGAGTGGCGTCCTGTTGGCCATTACGATGCGTTAGTGTGATGTCTAGTTTCGTCTATGTGTGGGGGGCCCCGTCTTACCCCGTGTCCCCGTCTTATCCGTATCTCCCCTAATAGTAGGTACTTAGAGTCGTAATATACATGAGAATATACACACGGTTTTAACAATCTTGCGCGTCAACATTATTAACGTGCATAATAATTAACAAATCGTTAATATTTTTTTGTTTACATTGTTGCAACACAATCTAGAAGTATGAATAAAAAAAAATATTGCACTCACACGAAAGTTTATAATTAATGTCAGAGAAATTCGTCCGTTAGACGTTTATCCGTCTGCAGATATACTCAAATTGTGTTGGTTCTGGCTAAAGATTTGCTAAGTCTATAAAAATAATGTGCCATGTTTGGAGCGGCGTAAAGTCTTTGTTTTGCACTGCTGCCTTCGCTACTAGCGCTCTAACACACTCGACATAGTGATGTGTAATTTATTTATTTTTGCCATTAATTAAGATTTTTAATAAATTTATTACATTTAGGGTCCCGATTAGGGCCTATGTACACCACGTTTTTTAAACGCACCGTCGACGCGCGTTTGTAGCGATACAGACGCGATAGTACGCAAGTCAGGACCTTTGCACACCTGTCTATAGGATAAAAGCGCGCCGTCGACGCGCGTTAACGTGGTGTGTTCAGGCCCTTATGTGCAAATCGGGACGCGTCCCCAGACCCCTGAAAATCGGGACGTCCCGCGCAAATCGGGACACCTGGTAACGCTAGCTAGTGATGACTTTACGCGGAGCCGGACCACCGCGTTCGAATTGGGTCCTCATCGAAGTACGCGTACGGCTGCGGCTAAGTTTGACGAAAGCCGTACATACGTCTGAAAAGTACTCAACTTTGAAGTGTGTATTGTGCATCCCTATTCGGGATATCATTTTCGTAGACTTCAAGCACTGCGCCGCCCGCCGCCGCCGCCGCACGGTGGGCTGAAAATCGGCTTTCATAGACTTAGGGATTTCAATTTGCGAGTGCCGGATTTTTTCCGGATATCGCTTCTATTAGTTATTACTATATTCAAAAATGACACCCAAGTTAATTCTAATGGTATTTACCAATTTTTGCACAAAAACGAAGGAATTATAATTTTTTTACGAAAAATTTGTATGAAGCTAGTATGAAAAAGTTAATTATCTCGTAAACATCAATGAAAACCGTAATATCCTTACAGATGGTTATAGTACTAATTATTTATGATTTTTTGAAATATGTCATATAACGGTTATCGCTGCTATTTTTTTTTTATCGTCAAAATATTCTTATTTATTTTTACATATGAAACGGTTCCTTTTAGTGTTTAAGTTGAGGAACACAGACTTTTAACAACACGTAACATAAAATAGCATCACCCCTATATTCCCGAAGGAGTAGTCAGAGGTTTATAGTACATCAACACTTAGACAACTATGTTTGAGCTAGATATTTATCAATACAAAATGAGTTTTAAAACTTTACTTACAACCAAAATACCAAATACAACAGTGACGTTTTGACGTTTGTACTGGTGTGATCGCTGCCTGATTTTTCGCGGAAATAAAATAAAATAACGACGATAAAGTACCAAAAAGTTTTTTATAAAGTGTATAGCAATATAATACATATTATACAGTGTAGTGAGACCTCCTGAGTTCTCTTATAGTGCGTATTTCTTGCTGTAAACATATACGAAATCTCCAAGCCATATTTATATATCCACATTATTCAAAATAAGTTTGAGACGTCATACTGTCAATGGTTAGTATGGTGTAGCTGTCAACAGTGTCAGTGCCTATTTTGACAACGTCAGAACACAAGCGTAAACATACTTTGTGTACTAAACTAGGGAGGTTCATTGACCTTATATTACAAGTATGGCGGTTAAGTGCGGAGGATGCGGCAAATTCTTGTCAGTAATTGACACAACGAGGTGCTCAAAATATAGTGGCGCTTATCACCGAGTGTGCGTCGGTCTACCTTCGAAAGGTCCCTTTGTCTCCACCTGGCGTTGCCCTGAGTGCAAAAAAAATGTCCGCAGGGATAACAAGGCCGAAACGCCGGTACGCGGCTTTGCGGCGGAAGTGGAAGAGCCGGCGCCCATGCCAATACCACCGGCTGCTAGGAGAAAGTTAGTTAGTTTGCATTCCGTATGTCGGGGGATCTTACTCCTTCGTACATCAATGTATCCATGTCATCCCACTAAAATAATATCAAGGAATCCATAAATAACACTATCAAACTGTACTTATTAGCTTATTTACCGATTTGACCGAAAAAGCTTGGTTGTTTTCTGCCAACCCCATGCCTCGATGCCTACCGTTATGCAAATGGCCGCCACGCCATCGAGACGCAAACAAATCGCAATTCCTATGGTGCATCTAGGAAACTATGGTGTATCAATGTATACTTATATTATGGATTGTTAGTGTATTATCGAAATTATTATAATTACTCAAACAACAAAAAGAAGTAAACACACCACAGTTTACACCACAGAATACTATGTTTAACATACTGAAACTGCACACATTTATAGTAATTACTTATTATGGTACTTACTTGTTTTATTCTCATTGTATTATGGTCTTAGTTTATGTATACGTATTATTATTATTTCTTAAATTTATGATATATAATAGAATAGAATATTCTTTATTATGTACACCATAAAAAATACAGATATAAATGTAGAAATTTTACATAGGGTTACACAATGGGCGGTCTTATCGCTAAAAGCGATCTTTTACAGACAACCTTTGGATGGATTAAAGGAAGAAGGAGAGACAATACTGCAGGTAGTCAGTGGTGTACCATTTACATACACAATAAATACATACATACATAAAGCATACACTTATCTATATATATATACACATTAACAAACATGAAACAAGATATGATGATATGCTCAAATACAATATATTTTAATTACTTATTGTACTCGTATAATCACACTTATTACAGTGAAAAATATCACTAACCCGATTTAATAAGTCACGTAGGGGGACGTCAATATGTCATTCCATAGGTAATTGCTGAAAACCAGCGCTGTTGACATTGGGTTCGTCCGAATTTCACACCATTTCGCTGAGCAATGACCTGTTCTTGCACGGATGCGACGCACAGCATTAATTGTCTTAATATTTGTTACAAAAGTGGTTAACTCTGCAATTAGCATTTTGCTTTTGATATGTTTTTGTTGTCATTTGCCAATGTCACAACTAAGAGTAATTACGTAATATAGTCTTTGGTCCGTGGCCTTGACATCAACCAATGCACAACATTGTTTTAATTTTTTTAATTTTATCTATTGGTTGAATACAAGGCCTTTGGCTACTTTTGTATGTGTGTATTTTATGTATTTTTGCCTTTATATATTTTTTTTTGTGCAGAATAAACAATTTTTCTTTCTTTCTTCTTTTTCTAAATAACAAATTGTTAAGTCTTCTAGTGAGTCTGAAAATAAGTGATTAAGTAATTACAATGATTTAGTCTTCTAATAAGTCTGAATAGGCGATTAAATGATTGTTAATGATTTCTGATAAGTAAGCTAATTTGGTGATTAGTTGTGTTATGAGTTCTAAGAAATGTTTTTGACGATTATAAATTTTCATTAGCACATCTTTTAAAACTCTAATGAGGGTAGTTAACTAATTATCGATGTTTTGCAATAAAAGGGCTAAAATTTTGCTTTATAATTTATTAGAAGATCTTATTAAAAGATTTGCTGTGATTTTGCAAGCGATAACATCTGGCGAGAAGATCGTAATAAGATTTAAAGATTTTGCCCGCAAAAAAGCAGAAAAGTACGTGAAATTGTACGACTGGTACTACATTTCGTCAACCGTACATAAATTATTAATACACGGGGCTGACATAATCGAGAAAAATGATATTGTGCCGATTGGGACTCTCTCGGAAGAAGCCTCAGAGTCTCGAAACATAGATTTTAGGAGGTTCCGGGAACATCATTCGCGGAAAAGAAGCAGGTAAGATTCTAATCAAGATATCTTAAATATGCTTGTTGTTTCTTCGGATCCTTTCCTAAGTGCACAAAGGCCTAAGTTAGATGCCAAGAGAAAGCAGAGCTTTTTTGCTGAAACTCTCGACTTAATTCAGTTTCAGGAAAGTGAGTTCGAGTTTTTAGATATATGCAATTTGGATTCTGACTCAGAATTATTGGTGTCCGACAACGACAGAGATAAGGAAAATAAATAATATTCGATTTAATTTTTTCTATTTTTGCTATTTTTTTTAATATTTTTCTTGTTTTATATATGTTTAATATTTGGGTCAGTAAAATTCTTCATAATTAACAATGTTCTTAATTTAGTCACTAAAAGGAACCATTTCATATGTAAAAATAAATAAAAATATTTTGACGATTTTAAAAAAAATTGCAGCGATAACCGTTATATAACAAATGTCAAAAAATCATAAATAATTAGTACTATAACCACCTTTAAGGATATTACGGTTTTCCTTGCTGTTTACGAGATAATTAACTTCTTCGTACAAATTTTTCATAAAAAAATTATAATTCCTTCGTTTTTGTGCAGAATTAACTCGGGTGTCATTTTTGAATATAGTAATAACTAAAGCGAAGCGATATCCGGCAAAAAATCTGGAACTTGCAAATTGAAATTCCTAAGTCTATGAAAGCCGATTTTCAGCCCACCGTGCGCCGCTGGCCAGAATTGCTTTTTGTCAGTAGTTGATAGAAAAATTTTACCGGGAACTAGGTGTAAGTACCTATTCATACATTTGTAAATAGCAAACAGTTAAAAGTAGGTTAGTTATTAAAATCATTGTAGGTAAATAAGTCGATTACAATTTTTGAAATACGCCCTAAATACTTCATTACACAATTAATTTAGAAAATAATTTTATTTAGGTTAATAAACTTGTTTTTCAGTTTCGTGTTTAGTAAGTTGTAGGTAAAAAGTATTTATGACGGTCCTATGCCCGTAAAAGTATGAAGGGAAAATTGAAATAACTCTTAGGTAGTATTGTGTTTCGTAAACTCAGGAGTAGGTAAACACATCAGCTGTAGCGCGAGTATCAACGACCGGTCGTCGCTCGCGCCAGCCGCGTGCAGTCGCGGTCGGTCGTTCGCGCAGCTACTACTATTGGTTTTAAGTCGCTTTCAAGTTTTGTTTTTCACAATTCTAAATCTGCCATTTATGAATCCTGAATATTTTAATTTTTTTATAAATCTATCGTATTAACAGGACAAAATCATTTCGCTGCGGAAAAACAACCATTAAAATTCCAGCGTGTATATGTATACGTGGCGATTTGAGAACCTCCTCCTTTTTTTTTCGTCGGTTAAAAAACCGACCCCAACATAGTTGGGAAAAGCTAATCAATCTACAATCAAAAGCAAATCAGGTCAATCAATCTACCTAAGATTATTGCAAATACCCACATTTTATTAACATCATAGGTCAATGCTACAGTCAGGCCGTACTTCATTTGATCCACATTTTATCGCTGCAAATACCCACATTTTATTCTGTACTGACTGTACAATTTATGCCCCCTTAGTCATGTGAAAGCCAACTCAAACTCAAAGCATTTATTTCAATTAAACCATTTACAGGCACTTTTGAACTGTCAAAGAGTCGGTCAGTTAGTCAGAATGTTGAAGCTAGTTGCCTATTCCAAAACGTAGATCTCTATGGAGAAGAACGGGCAAGAAACTCCAAGGACACTCTTTTAAATATAGATATTACAAAATCCTGGGTACAATAATCTTGTTGCTTCTATATATGACAACAATGTAAAAAAAAAAAAAACAATTCAAAATAAAAAAACTAAAAATAAACCGTGGCAGATAAGAGATATCCAGTCTCAACTGACGGCGCCCGCTCACGAACATGACGCGTGGATCAGCACCGTCCAGCTCAACCATTTTGTAGGGAATCGAATGATCAAAAAGGCTCACCACCATCAGCGAGACATTTAAGTGAGCATGATATACTCTCAACTGCCATGTTCTTTCAAGTCAACATACAAGATAATAACATATTAAACTGCTCCATGGTACTCACATTTACAGAATATTTAAAAAATGCTTCTAAATTATATAAAACTATAGTTTGCAATGTATTTGAGAGATAATAGAATTTTACTACCAAAAAGAGTATTCAACCATTAAAACTTGGTTAAATAAAAGATAAAAAAAAATATTAAATAAAAAAATAAAGGGGAAGCAACTCTTCCAAATATTTTTTTTAAACCTAATGAGCCGTCAAGAAGTGGCTGTGGACCAGGACCAGCATTAAGCGAAGCATTTATACTTATATCTCGGTTTACATCTGCTGTATCGTCCGATAAACCCTCAGCCCACTCAGCTGTATATAATTGAAGCTTATTGGCATAAAGATGATACTGGCCTTGCTAGTCCCATCATAGAACCATTTTATTTCTCTCCGGTCACCTTGGACGAAATTAAAAAGATCATCCTGTCCATAATATCCAAGGCTGTGGGCTATGATGGCATCAGTCGTAGTATGCTCGTTTGGATCCTTGATATCCTTCTCCCTCCAAATACCCACATCATCAAATTTTCGGTTGATTCCGGACAATTCCCATCCCCGTGGCGTATGGTCTATGTACGCCCACTCCCTAAAATTTCAAATCCCTCTCTACCTAGTCACTTTCGACCCATTTCCATTCTCCTATACCTGTCTAAAGTGATTGAGGCCTGCGTACACAAGCAGTTTACGGGGTTTTTTCACTGGAACAACCTTGTTAGCTGTTTTCAGACTGGGCACAGTACAGCTTTCGCTCTCCTTAAAGTGACTGGTGACGTTAGAGAAGCGATGGAGGATACCAAGGTTACCGTTTTTGGTATTAATTGATTTATCCAATGCCATTAACGCCGTCAGCCACGATATTCTCCTTTCTATCCTCTCTTATTCTAATGGTTTCGTCCGAGGTTCTGGATTGGTTTTCATCTTATCTTCGGGGACGTCAGCCGTCGGATCGCGTTGATGAGAGCTCATCAAGTTGGCGTGACCTGGATGCTGGTGTTCCACAAGGCGGTATTCTTTCTCCATCTTCATTAATTTTATATCTCACTGTTTTCGGTGTTTATACAGGCACATTTAATCAATGTTTAGATAGCGGCACGTTTCCTGATTTAATAAAACATAGTAAAGTAGTACCAATCTTCAAATCGGGTGGTAAGAGTGATCCCTCTAATTATAAACCTATAAAGTTAAAGGATTACCAAATGCTAAATAATTAAGTATGGGCAGTTGTTTTAACTTTAAATCTATGCTGCGTGAAGGGTCTCTAATCTTGATAAAAAATTGTTTAATCTAAGCAACGTAATGACGTAGTTGGTTTATCAGTTGAACATTGCATCGAACTATCCTATGTTGAGCTGGATAAGCATGATGTAGTGTGCGTGTAAAGACCCCCATATTATCAGAACTTTTCTTTATTTGAGTCAATAGTGGAAGATGTCCTAGCGAAACTTGTATCCAGTAACAAAGCTGCAATTATTTGTGGTGATTTTAATATTAATATTCTGGAAAATAATATAAATAGCAGTAGATTACTAAGCCTTTTAAAAATATTAGATAAATTGAACGATTTACGTTCAATTTATCTAATATTTTTACAGAATCGAGTAGAATAACTCCAACTCCTGCAAAAGACTGCGTACAAAGACTTGTACGTCTCTCTAAATTGTTCTCACATGGATAATTACAACATGAATGATGTAACCAATATTTTGTAACAATATTCTTATTTAAAAGAGTGTCCGTGGAGTTTCTTGCCCGTTCTTCTCCATAGGAACCTACTACGCATTGGAATGGGCAACTAGCTTCATATTTCTGACTGACCGACCCCTTGACAATTCAAAAATGCCTGTAATTGGTTTATTTGAAATAAATGCTTTGAGTTGAGTTGAGTTGAAATAATTTCAGTCTATAGACGTCCACTAATGGATATCGGCCTCTCCCAGGCGTCGCCATATGGACAGGTTATGTGCTTCTCGCATTATCTCCAGTCCATATAACTTGTGTGAGAACCATAGCGGTTATTAAGAATAGAATAGAATAAAGTTTATTTGGACACAGTTCGTGAAACACAAAATACAAAATAAAAAAAGTGAAAATAATATTTTAACAATAATAGTGTGCGCCTTTCGGCTGCGCCAAAAAGGTTCATTTCAGCATTAATGCCAGGCAGATGCTGTCTGACGCTGGTTTTCTAATGAACCCATAAATAGGGACAAGTGACGGCGAGTATAAAACAGTTTCATCATACCTAATACATAATTTGTATACTTCTAAATAAATAAATAAACTAGTAATTAAATCTTATATATATATGAAAACAACAGGAACTGTCCACGCAAAACCTGTTCTTAACGATTAGCTAGACTAGATTGATTCGTGCACTCAGAAAGCGCAACAGGCCGCCATCCGCGGCGGACAGATACACCGACTGCTTTACTTTTAAGACAGGCAAAAAATGACTGTGGGGTGTTTGAATAAAATGTTTTATTCAAACACCCACAGTAATTTTTTGCTTTTTATGAAGAGTTATAAAAAAAAAAAAAATATAAATATAATATAAATAATAATAAAATACTGAAGAAATTATAGTAAGAAAGTGAAGTACATTAACAATAGATGAAGTAGGTACGCTGTTAATTAAAGAAGGTGAGCATCATTCATTTATTACCATAATTTTCTTGTGCTGATCTGTATTTGATAGTTTCGTGTAAGTGTAAAAATGACCATTAATGCTCCTTTCCGTATTTTTTTCTAGTTATGCATTTTCGAAAGATGTACACATAAACCAAAGCATCGTCTACGGCAATCTTTGGCCAAGATTTTATTGGAACAACAGAATAAGGGGTGTATGATGCGATCTCGATGCCGGCTGTGCTTCACAGTCGCAAGTAGGTGTAGGTGTAGGGTATTGACGAGGGAGAAGCCTGCTGACGAGGGAGAAGCCTGCTAAGCCGTTAAGTCTTAGCAAGCCACTGACTGGCAGAGGAGAGGATGGCAGGGACTCTGACCTTGCGAGTCCACCAACTAAGCAAGCGAAGACTCGGGCAACTGCAAAACAGAACCTGCCAAAACCAGAGATGTTGGCCAAGGCGATGCAGGCCCAACCAACGGCGGAACTGAATACCTGCATCAAAGACAGTATTAGAAGATAGAGGAGGTTGCAAACGGATCACGCAACCTCAAAGGGAGCTTTGTTCACAGCCTCTAGTTGGCAGCGGTAACAGTGCAGGCTGCGGTGGCTGAGTTAGCCACGCGATCGGCCGTTGAGGTCAACGTTGAGAGGTTGGAGAACGAAAACGCTAACTTGAAAGCTCGGCTTATCGGTCTCTCAGCACAGGTCGAGAAACTGACAGCGCAGGTCACCCTGCTTAATCGCCAGGGCGAACTTATGGCGAGCCCCATTGTGGCAGCCTCTACGATGGGACCGAGTCAGGTCGCTGCAGTGGCCAGACCTTTTCAAGCTGATGAGTCGGAGGCCCAGCTTCGGCGTTCTATAGCCTTAGAAATTGGAGGCATGGTAGACGCCAAACTAGCCGCTATAGAGAGGAGGTTGCCCCCAGAGAAGCCCTTGCGTCCGCCACTCGCCGCCGATGCAAGGAGGGCTTCACCAACGGTTGCTCCGGCGCAGCTAATTGACGAGCCGCGCTTGGAGCCTAATCCAGCAAAGAAATCGGGGAAAGGAAAGGGTACAGGAAAAGGCAAAGGCAAAGTTGCCGCTCCGGTGGTGGAGTTGGCCCCTGTGTCTGCGGCATCCACACAAGTTTCGCAGGCTCTGCGGGATGCAACGATGACTGAGACGGAGGCCTGGACTACTGTGGTGGGGAGGAAGGCTAAGAAAGCAAAGCCTGCCACGTTAGCGACGCCAACTTCTGTAAAGATGAAAAAACAGCAAGTGAAATTGCCTAGGGGGGAACCCGGCTATTGCAGTTTCGGTAAGAGAGGGGTCATCTGCCAATATCGGTCAGGTTATGTCCGCTGTAAGGCAGCGAATTCGTTTAGTCGACGTGGGTATTGACACTGTCGGCCAGAAAAGGGCTGTAGATGGTGGTATGGTGATTACTGTCGCTGGCGCCGACTCTTCTACCAAAGCGGACAGTCTCGCCAACCGAATGCGAGAGGTCCTCACCGAATTCGATGTGAAGATTTCACGCCCAACCAAAAGAGCTGAGGCGAAGATCATGGACCTCGATGATGCCGTCACACCTGAGGAAGTGGCAGCTGCTATTGCCGAAGTAGGTGGCTGTTCCCCCGAAGATGTAAAAGTGGACGAAATCCGTCGTCCGCCTACTTCCTTGGGACACGTTTGGGCCCGTGGCCCCCTGGTGGCGATAAAGAAGTTGGCGTCCGACAAGCGCATGCGCTTAGGTTGGACAACAGTAAGGGTTCAGATTTTGGAAGCGCGTCGTATGATGTGCTTCCGTTGCCTCGAGCCCGGGCACGTCCGCCGTCATTGCACAGGTACGGTTGACCGAAGCACCAAATGCTATGCTTGTGGGGGAGATCACAAAGCAAGAGAGTGCAAGTCGCAAACCATGCGCTGTCCGTTGTGTGCAGATCATGGTCTTCCAGCGGATCATCGGCTGGGGGGTAAGAAATGCGCTCCGCGCAAGAAACAGGCCTCGCTTACCCCCGCCACATCGCAAGGGTCGGCGCAGGCACCAATGGGTCCAGGCCCTGCGGAGGAAATGGACACCTCGCCTTCCCAGCCCTAAAAGTACTCCAGTGCAATCTGAACCACTGCCGCAACGCGCAGAACCTTTTACTGCAGACAATTGCGGAGTGGTCGGTTGCCTTGGCGGTGGTAGCGGAGCCTTACGGCCTCCGTGATCATCCTCGCTGGTTCCGAGACAACGTGGACTCTGTCGCTGTTTACTGGGCTGGTGGAAGCGGTGGGCCTCACTGCTCCCTACTAGATAGGGGGCAAGGGTTTGTTGCAGTGGAATGGGGACCTCTGGCCGTAATGGGCTGCTACGTGTCTCCCAACATTTCCCTCGTCGAATTCGAGGGATATCTCGACGGGGTTGCGAACTGCATTCGGTGCAAATGTTCACCCCGTCCGGTGCTCGTCTTGGGGGATTTAAATGCTCACTCCAGAGCCTGGGGGAGCACCCAGGACAGACCGAGGGGACACGCAGTACAAGACTGGGCGGCGTCGCTTGACCTTCGTCTTCTGAATCAGGGATCCGTTTCCACATGCGTTCGGTGGCAGGGGGAGTCAATTGTGGATCTCTCATGGGCAACTCCTTCGGTTGCCCGCATGGTGTCGGAGTGGAAAGTGGCGGAGGAGATAGTAACACTTTCTGACCATCGCCACATCGTTTTTAAAGTTTCACTTCGCCCTTTGGACGGCCTGAGCCGTACAAATTCTAACCCACCGGCGCGGCGTTGGGCCCTTAAGCGGCTCAATCGAGACATGCTCGTCGCAGCTGCTAACGTTGCGGCATACAGTGCATCGTTGGAGCCTACCTTCGCGACCGCCATATTCGCTATGTGGGTCGGGATGGAAGCGTTCATCGCAGGGAGATTACGTGTGGGGTTCCACAGGGGTCAGTTTTAGGTCCTTTCTTGTGGAATCTCGCTTACGATGTGGTCCTACGTCTCGACCTCCCCGTTGGCGTTAATGTCGTTTGTTACGCGGATGAGACCCTAGTGTTGGCTGGCGGGGACACCTTCGAAGAGACCATCCACCTTGCCGAACTCGGAGTGGCAAAAGTCGTGGCGGCGATCCGCGGGCTGGGCTTAGAGATAGCGCCTCATAAAACTGAGGCGCTTTGGTTCCACAAACTACCGAGGAGCAGAGAACCACCCAGCTCGTTGGTCAGAGTTGGAAATGCGCAAGTCCAGGTGGGTCGATACATTAAGTATCTTGGCCTGACCCTAGACGGTCGAAGGGGCTTCGAAGAGCACTTCGAGCGCCTGGTTCCCCGCGTCGGGAAAGCAGTGGGTGCATTGCACAGACTGTTACCCAATCTCGGTGGACCTCGAGAAGAAGTGCGTCGCCTCTATGCGGGTGTCGTGCGATCGATGGTCCTTTATGGGGCACCTGTTTGGTCAAATAGACTGTCAGGCGTCCGACGCCGCAGGACTAAAATCAACAGCCTGCAGCGAAAAATGGCTATTCGTATCGCACGAGGATACCGAACTGTATCCTTTGAGGCGGCAACTCTCTTGGCACGCTTTCCGCCGCTGGACATCTTGGCGGACATGGACGCGAGGGTCTTTAACCGAATCCGTGTCATCCGCCAAAGTGGGAATGGCGTGCCAGGTATCGCTGTTGCACGGCTGAGGCGGCAGGAACGGCGACACGCGCTCGAGCGGTGGCGTGAGTGGCTCGAACAGCCGCAATATTCGCGTAAGCGCGTTGTCGAAGCCGTCCTACCGCACTTCGAAGCCTGGCTGAAAAGAGGGGAGCGCATCTCTTACAGGCTCACTCAGATGCTGACCGGCCACGGTTGCTTCGGTGAGTACCTGAACAGGATTGGGCGAGAGGCCACGGCAAATTGCCATCATTGCGGCAGCGGCTTAGATTCTGCACAGCACACGCTCGAGGAGTGCCCTGCGTGGGCTGCTGAAAGACGAGTCCTGGTCGCCAGGATTGGACGAGATTTGTCTCTGCCGGCAGTAATTGGGTCTATGCTGGCGGTGTCGGAGAACTGGAGAGAAGTGGTCTCCTTCTGTGAGACCGTTATGGTTCAGAAGGAGGCTGCCGAGCGGGATCGTGAGAGGACTGATCCCGCTCATAGAAGAAGGCGTCGGGGAGGCAACCGCCTTGACGCCTAACACGCCGAAACCCCGCCTGCAACCTTTAAGGCAGGCTGGAATTAGGGATCACGGGTGCTCAGAGTGGGGACTCTGTCCGCCCACTAAGTAACCTCAGGGAAGACGGCGCACAGTGGTCACGTGCTGCCTTGCACACTTGCACAGTTACGTTTCGGGGAGACCCCTTTACAGTCTCCCCAGAGATGTGCCCTAACAGGCGCTGCACAGAGGGGGTTCCGGATTGGTCTTTTGAGAGGTAACGGTGCCCCTTCCATGTGTAGATGGTGACCACCGGGGTGGTTTTAGTGAGGTAGGAATCCCACACTCCCCGGTCTTTTCCCCAGAGCCCGGGCGCCTTTTGAAGGTTTCCCCCCGAAAACAAAAAAAAAAAAAAAGGTAACGTATTTTGTTCTGTATAACTGACCAGTAACAAATTTTTTGTGCAACGTGGTCAGATTGTCCTAGTAAATGTCATGCCACTTGCCGCGACCCTGATGCAGAATGCAAGATAGGCTGTGCAGATCCCGGCTGCGTGTGCAAAGAAGGATTCATTCTACCTAAACCTGGTGGCCGGTGTATAAGACCCTGCGACTGTCCAGGTAAGAACATTCATCATCATCATTTCAGTCCAAAGACGTCCACGACTGGATATCGGCCTCTCCCAAGCGTCGCCATATGGACAGGTTATGTGTTTCTTGCATTATCTCCAGTCCATATAACTTGTGTGAGAATTATAGCGGTTATAAACGTATTTCGTTCTGTATAACTGACCAGTAACAAAAAATGTTATGCATATATTGCATCTCAAAAAGAATGTAAGGGCGATATGAACGCAACATGGTCAGATTGTCCCAGTAAATGTCCTGCTACTTGCTGTGACCCTGATCCAATATGCACTGAAGAATGTGCAGATCCCGGCTGCGTGTGCAATGAGGGATTCATTCTGTCTGAGCCTGGTGGACCTTGTATTAAACCTCGCGACTGTCCAGGTAAGGCCATTCATCGTCATCATCATTTCAGTCGAAAGACGTCCGCTGCTTGACATAGGTCTATCTTAAGCGACGCCACATGAACCGGTCCTGTGTTTCTTACACTATCTACTTGCTACATAACTTATGTGAGTATTAGCTGTTATTTACGTCTTAAGTTCTGTATAACTGACCAGTAACAAATTTTTTGTGCAAATATTGCAGCTCAAAAAGGATGTAAGGGCGATATGAACGCAACGTGGTCGAATTGTCCCACTAAATGTCCTGCCACTTGCTGCAACCTTGATCCAATATGCACTAAAGACTGTGCGGATCCCGGCTGCGTACGCAATGACGGATTCATTCTGTCTGAGCCTGGTGGACCTTGTATTAAACCCTATGACTGCGAAGGTGACATTTTTGATAAAGTTTATATTTCATCCCTCACTACCAAAAGTAATTTTAGTTTTAAGAATAATAGCATTTTTACTAACGTGCCTCTTTTGTTATTCATATTTTAACTTTCATTCTCCAAAGTTGATAGAAATTCTTTGCTGATTTTAAGAATTCTAGTACACTCCGCAACAAATGTTTATTATCAGTTCAGTTTTGTACACAACAACACTGAAAAACAGTATTTCGATTTTTTTTTTTGTGACAATTAAGATGACATACCTACATTTAGAAGAGACAATGATATTCGACTTTTGTTGCTGATCGCTACTTTTTTACAGAAATTGCTATCACAATGATAGCTATTTCTGTTGTTTAGTAATTTAGTCATATTTATACTTTTTAGGGGCATCTCCACACTGCTGTGACAACATGACCTATGTCAATTGCAAGATTGATTGTCCAATGAAATATTGTCCAGAGGTTAAGAATGAAATATTTAGAATTTGTGATCCTGTATGGCCGTGTCCGTCAGGATGTGCATGCAAAGCAGATTACTTGATGCCGAGTACAGCTTATAAAACATGCATTTTGGCTGCCGATTGTCGTGAGTATTCTTATTTATTTTACAAAGAATGGATATCTAAACAAAAATACCGGCGAAGTGCGTGTTGGACCACGCACAATGAAGGGCTCCGTAGTTGGGATGAATTTATCCCAAGGGCATAGGTACTTAACATTGTAGTTGAAAAACATGGTCTCGAATACATTCCAACTGCAAATTTAAGTTGTACGCACAATATTGAATGAATGAATGAATGATATATTTATTTGGCAAGATTATAGGTAGCTAACATAAGTTCTTAAGAACACTATATACACACACATACGGTTCACGGTTCGGTTCGGTTCGGTTCGGTGGTTTCACTATATTCGGCATTTTAGCCGAGCATATATTACGATTTTACATCTTGGTTATATCTATAGTATGCAGTAGTACACATTTAGTAATTAGCAATAACATTAAAAAAAAATACTAATAATAATTTCATAATAAATTTAGATTAGAATGCAATTAATAAAATTTAAATTAAATACAATTCTATTCATTTAAAATATATACGAGTATATTAAAAATAGCGATCAATAATAATGATGTCATGTCAATAAAAAATTGCAAGAATAAAGTAAAATGTTTCAATATTATTTAAGTAATGTCAGTATGTAGATGACAAAATAATGTGAATAATATGTATGATGTCATAATAATTATAGAGAGATTTACCATGTTATTTTAAGATCGTAGACTTCTTAAAGGTTTTCCTGTAATCTATGAGTAAAGAACTGTTTATTATCAAAATTTTAGCCTCATTAGTTTCGGAGATAAGGGAGGAATGGACAATTTTCAACTATTTTCTTAAATATCTTTAAAAGAATTTATTTTTTAAATAAAAAATAAAAATTTGAATACAATAAATAATTCATCTCATATCTCACACGATACAGTTCGCAAAACTTTTTTTGAATTTACCTGTTTTCTCCCGAAAGATTTAGTGATCCCCATATTCAAATTTTATTTATTTACGTTACACTCCGTGTAGGGGTAACAGAAATAAAATTCATATGTGTAGCAAACTTCAACTAAATTGGTTCAGTAGATTCGGAGAAAATTGGCTGTGACAGACGGACAGACAGACAGACAGCCAGCCAGACAGACACACGAGATAGATAAGATAATATAATTTATTTGAGTGATCCTTGGGATCCGTTTTTTCCTTTTGAGGAACGGAACCCTAAAAATAGTAAAAACAAGTTTGAACATCCACAATAGTATAAAATTAAGTTTGGGTAATCATTTTAGAGCCACCCTGAAACGAGGCTGCTTCACGTAATGTTTGAAATTTTAAATATTATTATGTAAATAAAAAGTAATAAGCAAAACGTTCTGACCAATAATCGCTACATCTTTCTACGAAAATATTACTGTCTTTCTCATCTGCAGCTACCAGGGAATGCACACGTCCTAATGAAGTATGGGATCACAGTCCTTCAAATTGCAATTATGAGAAATGCTACCAAATGTACTACACATGCGGAGATCCAAACCCTGGGCGGCCCAAGTGTGTTTGTAAGGAAGGCTACTATGAAGACAACAATGGTGTTTGTATTCCTGCTGAAGAATGTCGTAAGTACCTTAATATTTTTTCGTAGATTACCAAAAGAAAACTTCTTCTACATAATATCGCAGCAGTAAACAGGAGTGAACAATCGTCTAATCATAGTGTTTGGCAGAGTTTGAACAGTTATTAGTTATCCACATTCTCAGATTGTGTGGTAGTGCAATTTCATCTCGTCAAGAAGATGAGTAGCACTTTGTACTGAACTATCGTATAAATCTGTTGAAATATAAAAAAAACTTTTTTACAAAAAAATTAACCGGTGAAACAAAAACTTTTGTATTAAATAAAAAAAATCAACCGATTTTTTTTTACTTCCAATAAAACACTACAAAGTGAAAAATTACTTAAATTTCGGAAGTCGTTGTCTTTGGCTTTGTGTAAAAAAGTTTTTATTTCTAGGTTTTAAGAAGGTCAGTTTGTAATTTGCCTAAGTTACAATAGCCTAATGCTACTCATTACTTTTTACAAAATATTGCTTTTCCCGATGCAGGAGCGTTAATCGTTGAGAAGTTCTCGAGGTACTTCACCATCAGATCCACGTCTCCATATGTATTGTGACGAGCATAAATTGCTCAGCAACCATATTAAAGTAATCAAATCGCAACCCGTGAAATACTTATTATTGAGCAGTTCCGGTGGCCCTCTGTGGTCTTCATCATTAGTTCCACTTCACCAAATGGTGCTTTCCGAGAGCAACTGCACGAGTTAACTACTATTAAAAATAGCCAAATCGCTATAGGTGTGCCTATAATACTTGAAGAGTTCCCACGATTTCTCCAAGATATCATCGTCAGATCAGGAGAACTGATGTCAATGCGACCATCTCGGAAACATACCCATTCAAACAAAAAAAGGATTTTGACAAATATGACGGAGTTTTGCACGAACATAAATAAAAAAATATTTAAACATCCGAATTGATAACCTCCTCCTTTTGAAAGTGGTTAAAAAAAATACGCTTCGACTTTAGAACCTCCTCCTTTTTTTACGTCGGTTAAAAAAGGGAAAGAATTTTTAGGATTTTTTCGTTGGATGAAGAACGTATGCGTATGAGCCATCTGAAAAAAAATGTCGTCTAGGTTCATAGTCACTTCCATAATTCTTCTTTTAGGTTTAGTCTTCAGCTAGACTAGAAATGTTTGTGTCACGTGCCAGTGCCCACGTCCAAGGGTTTAAATGAGAAATGGGTTTACTCCAAATATTGTTTGGACAATTCAGAATCCCAACAGTACCTTTGTTTATTGAACCACTTTGTTCACATGCCTTTGAGCGAATAACACGTAACTGAAAAGTGGAAATAAATCCCGGCTTTTTGGTAGGAAAGGCGATGGCTTAGATGGAAAACTAAGTGAAACAGGTTCCTTCGAGTTAAGTAAATGTGATAGAAAATATTTCGAAGTTGGATTACGCTTTATCGCTATCTTTCTTTTATAGGTGACGTTCTTTTAACCCGTAAAATACTATTGAGAGGATGTTACTTGGATAGTATTATACGTATACTGAATGTATTTGTTGAATGAGTCTTAATCAAAGTGCAGTTATAAGTGCTCATTAAAAATTGTGAAATTAATTTATTCAGCAGTCTTATTATTCCACGATAACTTAATTATAGAAACGTTAAACAAAACGGATCTTGCAATTATTTTTCATTATTTGTATTAATTATTTATTTACAATGCATTTGCTGGAAAAGAGCGTTTTCCAAGCAGTCAATTTGTGCGGAAACTTTCCTCACAAATTGACTGCTTGGAAACGCTCTCACATTTTTCACTAGTGCTTTTTACTTTTCTGTTTTTTTTTTAATTTTTGAGGCCGTCGTCAGCCCGTCTCGTCTCAGAGATTTTATTAGTTGAGAATTTTTTTTCACAAATTTGTATCTACAAATCAGATGATGATGATGACGATGGCGATGATTATGACGATGGTCAAAATCAAAAAGTCGAAGTCGAAGTCAAAGTCATGAATTTTGTTTTTATCATTTATATACGTCGGCGTATGTTAGATGTTACACATCATAGGCGACTGCCGTAAGGCTCGCTCGTTTTTTTTTTTTTTTTTCCTCGCACAATGCATAGTAAAACGTTGTATGATACACGTGCGTAAGATGATTTCCGACTCGTGTCGGAACACGCGCTCGCTTCGCTCGCCCGTGAAAAAAATTGCCACTCGTCGGAAATCACCTACCTTCCGCACTTATAGCATAAATAACTATTACGTAACTGCTCCTACTGTGTAAATTATTGTTTTGAGTTTTCTTGGTGTATTAATTTAAGAGTCTTAAATATGTTTTATGCCAAAGCAAAATCGTTTGGAACGCACCATAAAATGAACGTTAGTAACATTGTTTTTGTGAATAACCTGCCAGCAACTTAGTACACCTAAAATTAATGAAGATATCAAATGGAGGGAATGTTATGCGACAAAGTAACTTTATATTCATATTATTGCATATTCCGGGTTCCCGTTCCATTATAATGGACTGTCAGTTTCTGTTACTAAGTTACACCCTATTCTGTTCGTCTGTTTTTTTGTTAAATTGTTCTTTTATCAAAGTGTTTTGAACTGTATTGTTACGTATCGTGTTTTGTTTTTTCCCTTATTGTTTGTAGATATTGGTTTTGTTTGATGGAACAAAAAACACATATACGTGCGTTATTCAACAAAATATGCTGTTTTGAGGTTGTAGTAAACGCTAATACCTACCTACCAGTCGCGAAAAAGTTAAAATTTTCAGGACTTAGGGAATATGATGTCATATTTTTTGGTTGCTGATAAAGATATTTTTTTATTTTATTAGTAGGTACTCTTCCCTGAGCTGACCGTGTATGCCCTTTCGTCCCACTGTCATCGTCCCACTGGTGGGACGAACGGGAACTTAATAAATAATATTAAATTTATTCCCGTTCGTCCCACTGATTTTGTTAGTGGGACGAACGGGAATAATTAAGTAATTTATTTTTTAGTTCCCGTTGGTCCACTTAATAATTTGAGTCTAGTTGTTCAATGGTAAAAACCACTTATTTATCCTAACTAATAATATTATAAATGCGAAAATGTTTGTTTGTTTATTTGATACGCTTTCACGCTAAACCGGCTGAACGGATTTAGATGAAATTAGGTACTTAGGTAGATTCACTGGCAAAACTTCTTATACTAAATTAAATAACAAAATATAAATGACCTGGGTTGACATAGGATACTTCTTATTTCGGTAGTACGTTGCATGGATACAAAACGGTATTCTGTTCAAAAACGTTGTGCACAATTTCTGAGCAGTAACAAAACAAAAAGTACTACGCTTGTTTTGAGGCCAGGAATAAAACGCGTAACGTAACTGTAAACTTATAATTTTTATTCTTCAATACGGTACAATTTACGCTTATTTCATATTCTAATAATATAAGTGCCCCTTATAGGCGGCTCATAATGACGGACGTCCCAAAGACGTTAAGATGTCAATGTAATCCACCACTCATAGGGCGGGAGATTTTAATGAAATTGCTATCCAACAAGAATAAACAAATCAACATAATACTATAACAAACAAATCAATTACTGATAAATTCATGGTACGAAATTATCTAAGAATTAAAGATTAAGGCATTGAGAACATTTAAAACTAATAGATTCATGAGTACTTGACTTCCTGATACATCAATCGACTAAAATTTGAATAAAAAAAATATTTACACAAATATTAAATGACCTTTCAGCTCGGTCATCGTATTTCAAGCGAGTCCCAACGCTTTAAAAAAAAAAAAAAACTCTAAATAAGACCTTACAGTTCGGCCATCCTGTTTCAAGCGAGCCCCAATGCTTCTTTTTTAAAAGTTGTTATTTAACTTTGTATACACGTTTTGTTTGGATACACGATAAGCTATGTGACGTCATTCTAAATCCAATATGGCGGAACATCCAAGATGGCGGAATAGTTATTTTTTATGCACTTCTACAATATGGGTATCAAATAAAAGGGCTTGTTGAGAGTAATTCGAAAAATAATGTGACGTCATTCTAAATCCAATATGGCGGAACATTCAAGATGGCGGAATAGTTTTTTTTATGCACTTCTGCAATATGGGTATCAAATAAAAGGACTTGTTGAGAGTAACTCGAAAAATAATATGACGTCATTCTAAATCCAATATGGCGGAACATCAAGATGGCAAAATAGTTATTTTTTATGCACTTCTGAAATATGGGTATCAAATGAAAGGGCTTGTTGGGAGTAACTCGAAAAATAATGTGACGTCATTCTAAATCTAATATGGCGGAACATCCAAGATGGCGGAATAGTTATTTTTTATGCACTTCTGCAATATGGGTGAGCTTGTCGCGAGGTTTGCGTAAGTACCTATAAGTATTTAATTAAACGGAAATTAAAAATAAAATAACTTAGCAGATTAAGTTACTTAATTAAATAGGTTTTAGTTTATTTACACAAGTAATTCGCGCGACAAGCTTTTATGATCATATAAATTGTGTATAATGAGGTTATAAGTTGATAGTTAAAATTTTTAAAGAAAATTTTATTTTCTTCTTTTTAGAGCATTTAAATAAACGCTTTTTTTTTAAAAGCTTTTTTGCTTTTAATTTGATATAAATCAAATCAAATAATACTGTAATAGTTTGGTTACCTATTCCTCGTTTTGGTCACACGTCTGTTCGTTATCACTGGCGTAATCATTTCCAGGTGAATCAGTTTCTAAGTCTCTAGTGAAATTTATCCAGGGTTGAATTTTGTCGATTGCCACAATATTTTCATATTTTCTCCCACGTTTACGTGTCAGAAGTGTGTCCTCAATCAGGAACCTGTCATCAGGGAGCGCTTTTATGACGCGATAACCCTGATATTTAAAAGTAAGTTTCTATGATTTACCATCATGGGCACATGTCTCTCCACTCTTACTAAGTCACCCTCTTTATACTGGGTTGAAGGTTTTCTGCGTTTATTATAATTAGTAGCGTCCCTTACCTGTTGTCTTAACGCATCTAATTCTTGCACAGGACTCCGATTGGGAGTCTCTTTAATAATTTCGTTTAACTTACCCTCAGTTCTGTTAGTAACATTATATCCGAATAACAATTCCGATGGGCTCTTCTGTGTCGTTTTATGTTTTGTTGTATTAATATAGGTATTAACAATGGGATATCTACATTTACGTTTTACATTCAGAAGTGTGATTATCCCATGACTCCACTATGAGTAGAGGTTGATAAAGCATCCAAAATGGTCCTGTAGGTTCTCTCCACCTGGTTATTCACTCCGGTGAATGGTCTGGGGTGCATCAACAGCATATTGGACGTGCTTTATGCCATAGGATTCAACAAAGTCTTGAAAATTTTGACTGGTAAAGTGCCTTTGTCAGTAATTAGGCGTGCTGGAACTCCAAAGTAACTTACAAATTGCCTCATCACTCTCACTGAAGTTATAGCTTTGGTATTTCTAACTGGATTTATGCTAACGCATTTCTAAAACCGTCTACAATTACAAGTAGATAACAATTTCCTTCCTTGCTCTTTACGAATGGTCCTAGGTGATCTGCTTTAATGGTATGAGGATGGTATGCGACATACTGACGTTCTCGATTTTAACCCGGTACCTCGGGTTCTCTTTCCTGCGCATGTGCCAGTCCTTCCCCTGGACACAAGAATTCCTTTACCCTTTACTTCGGGTTTGACTTCCAACAGTACCCTTATCTCGGGTTTCATTTCCAACAGGCCTCTTACCTCGGGTTCCCTTTTTTAAGGCCTTTTGGCTCGGGACTTTCTTTCATACGAGTATACATTCATCTCAGGGGGGGTCGTAAGCTTTCGGTACCGATGCAGTAATACGCGTTACGTCACGCGGTACCGAAACTGTCCTGCACCGCAGGCGTCCCGGCCAGTGAAGAAAGAGCCTAATTATCGAAGCATCACACAATTGAACAATGTAGTGCATGTCACTGGCTTAACCTGTAATTAAAATATTATCAATTTCATACTTCTATACCGTTTAATCACATCAAATGAAGTAGGTAAAACACAAATACCACCGCTCGCAACCAAAAAATATAAAATTTGAGTAAAAAAATCCCCGCGTTTGCTTACGTCACAAACTTCACAGTACAATTTTACATCATCTGAGTCATAGCCCAGACGAGTTTAGTGAGTTTAGTTATCCTCATACACTTTGTTTTGCCGAGTTCGTGATATATGTGGTATTTTATTGAGAGGAGTCTTGCAAAATGTTGTTCGTGTATTTTTCTGCTTGTGTACTTTGTTTAGTTCATAGTGTTGTAACAAAATATGTGGAGGAGAAAGGTAAACCATTTTTTATTTCTTGTTGATGGAGAAGTAGAAGGTAAAGCACGCTATTTATTCATTGATTTGATTTTGTAGTGTTAGAAGTTATTGTGACGGGTTATTAATGTTGTCATTTGTCAACATTAGTGAAACTATGTGTTATTAATACCAAGTCTGTAGGACTCTGGCAAATAAAGCATTTATTCATCATTGCCGAATCTAGTGAAGTGTGAGTTTAGAGATAGGCCTTGAGGCAATCAAATAGGCGTGACAAAAGTTTTCATAGAAATTGTTCCTACACGGTCGCGTCGCGCCGGCACGTCGCGCCTGTCTGCGGAGCCTTTACGAACTTAGTATAGAAACGGTCGGCAGCGAATTAGCTATCACCGTGTGTTATGTAGTAACCACTATCTGCTAAATAGGCTATCAGCTTGTTAATGCAGTGATAGCCTAGTGGTATGACCGACAGACTGTCAAGTCATAGGTCTCGAGTTCGAACCCAAGGCACGCACCTCTTACTTTTCGGATTCATGTGCGTATTGTAAAATTATCACTTGCTTCAAAAACGGAGAAGGTAAACATAGTGAGGAAACCGGCATGCCTGAGAGATATTTCTCGGCTGCATGCGAAGCCAAGTCGGAGAACCATGGGCCGCTTTAAAACTCTGAAACCAGGTTAGTCACTAACCACACTAAAAGAAGAAGCTTGTTTATGGAACTTAAGGCTGCCGTAGACAGGTGCGACTCGACGACGTGACGCGATTCTGGTAGAACAATTTCCATGAAGTTTTCATAGAAATTGTTCTATAATTTTCATGAAGTTTTCATAGAAATGTTGTGTGTTCTACTAGAATCGCGTCGCGCCTATCTGAGACTTTTACCGGTAATAACCGTTGGTTATGGGCAGCTTTGATTGCTCCAAACATAATTGATAATTTATTCTTGTGATATTAAAATGTTTATGAGGTGTTACATTATTTACTGTTAAGAATTTTATTACATTAAATCGACTTGGTCTTTCCGAAGTTTAAATCTGAATTTACTTCCGTTTATTATTACTATTTTCATTTGTCGTTCTTCGCACCTACCAACCAATATCACTTAGTTGAATTTAATTAATTAAGACAGTAAACTATTTCAGATGTTTCCTTTGTGTTTGATAGAAAAGTAATTAACTCGTGTTTATTAAATGTTTTCTTGGGGCATGTAGCTTGCCGGGGTCGCAGGAAAGTTTGACAGGGACACCGTGACCCCTGGCAACGTAAAGGCAACTGAAGGAACACGGGTGGGTTTTAATCAGTAAGAGTTTGACCATCCCGCTCCGCCCAGAGCGGGAAAAGTTATTTGATAATTTGCCCGCGGCTTCGCCCGTGCGAATGTCGGAAATTATTTCACGGGAACGTACTACCGAATAAAAAGTATACTATGTCCTAACCCAGGTCATGGTTTGTTTACCTCTGTGCAAAAAATCATTAAAATCGGTTCAGCCGGTAAGGCAGGAAGACAGACAGACAGTTACATTCGCATTTTAAATATTAGGTATTGGTTAATTTAGCTATCTAGTGCCATGTTTTGGCATCAGTGAACTGGTAGTATGCGATAGTGTACCTCTATAATACTTTATTTAGGAAATCAACCCTGATTCGGCTTTATTTTGTAAAAAATAAATTTCCTCAGACAGAAAAAGTTAATGTAGGTATGTGACCCTGAAACTCGTACACTGTACTTTTCATTCTAGTTAAATGAAACAACCATTCCCGCAATTTGTTGGCTTTTACTGAATATCTATTAAAAAAACTTTTGTTTCTACACATCATTCAGAATACCCGGTGGCTGTGACATGACAAAAATGCGAATTAGTTTACTTAACGATCGTACTAATCTACTGGTTTCTATAAAGCTGGTTACTACTTACGAACGACAATTGTCGTCAGTTTAAAAGGATAAAAGAATCTCCCATTGTAAGGAATAGTGTCTTTGAAGGACTATGCTGCGAATTTCGATTTTGGTGTCAAAAGAAGGCTATAGTTTAAACAAATGACTGCCAGTTATTACTGGCTGTCATATTTTGTTCATACTTGCAATTGAGCATGAGGCAATATACTTGGAATTGAGCATTAGGCACTCATTTCATTCTAAATTCAAACACAAATCATTAATGTAAAGCCACAACGGCCCATCAAAGTCAAATTATATCAGTACCAACTGAAATCTGGCCTTCTATTATTTTGGTCGTTATCAGGGGCTTTATAGGCCTCCAAATGCCTTAATGACAGCCTCTGTAGATGATAGTCGGGTACAGAGGGCTTAGTGGCGTTTTCAAGTAAGGCTTTGGTATATATCCATCAATGGAATTGATTTTAAGCTTGCGTACGTTTGTAAACTGACGTTGTTTGGAATCCAGGTCATTATTTTAAAAGTATAAAAGAATATAATTTGGATTTTAGACGTTATTTTGTTTCATGTAAGAGTAAAACCCATTTACACGGTGCAATTTCTCAATAATCGCATGCTATATAGAACGTTCAACTATTGCCATTCAGGAATCGCACGCATGTGTTTACAACCGATCGATTTCCATAAAATGGCATACAATAATTGAACGCAAGTTTTGCCATTCAATAATTGAATACGGCTTCTATTTACACCAAGGCAATTATCGTCAGGCGAGTTTTGCCTCGTCTAAATACAGAATTGTACGTCCTTGTTCAACTTTATGACGCGTTGATTCAAGAATTTCCCGTATTTGCGTTGCCAAATATCTCATTAAATTTTACGGAACGCTTTATCAAGTTTTTTTTTAATTTGCTTCGTTCGTATGGGTATTAACTTTTAACTAATTAACTTAGCATACCATGTATGTAACGTGGATTACATTGCAATCATTTGTACCATGGACATGGTCTGATCATGCAGCCAGAAGTTGAGCAAAGGAACTCCTCAACTTAACCATGGTCTAATAAAACAAGGTCTGGCATTCCGGGACCAACACATGCTTACGTCATTTTCCAGTTGCCACTCTATTGCAACAAAACACGATTAAGGAAAGATTTTCAGAAACTAAAGCTTTTAAATTGTCGTTTCGTGTGTCTAATCAAACGAAACAATTCAATTTAAACATAAACCAACGTAATTGTTAATTAAAACCTCATTGTTTTATCAGATTCGCACAGGTAATAAAGGTGGTTGGGGAGTTATTATTACAAACTTCTGGTAACACAGATGCGATGACGTATACATGTGTTGCCCACGTGACCACTGTGTTTTGGAATGCCATACCTGGCGAAGTATATTATTATACCATGAACTTAACAAGATAGCTCCGTCGTATTTGTTCTCGTTGCATTCGTCTCGGCAAGTTCAATAGCCCAAGTTTGAGTCCAGGGCCTGATGAATGAGATGGAAGGTTGCAGTAGGAATTCCACAACGATAACCCCGTTGTTATTTTAAGTTACTTTTATTCAAATATTATAAACCCCCTAGAGAGAAAGCCACTTACATATCACTAGAAAGTGAAATCACTAAAAAACTTTTTCTCAAAGACTTTAAGTCTTTTTTAGGGTTCAGTACCTCAAAAGGGAAAAAAACGGAATCCTTATACTCTCTCGGCTCACTCGTGTGTCTGTCTGTCACAGCCAATTTGCTCCGAATCTAATGGTACAATTATGTATTTCTGTGACGCAAACACGGACATGTAAGGTAAATAAATACATTTTAAATATGGGGGTTACTTTTGAGGGGCAAATAAGAAAATAAAAATTAAAGTATTCGAAACCGTACCATGTGACATATCAAATGAAAGCTTTGGGCTTGTTGCGAGGATCTGATTTTTTTATTATCATTTTAAAATAAATACTTTTATAGATATTTAAGAAAATTTACGAAAATTTTACCAACTTATCTCCGAAACGAATGAGCCACAAATTTGCGAAAAATACAGAGAATGGTTCTTTACTCATAGATTACAGGAAAGCGGTCTATGATCATGAACATGGTGAAGCTCTCAATATTGGAATTTATTCTCTCTCAGTTGGAATGTATGGGAGAACATGTTTTTTTTGTCATGTTTTTCATCCCAGCTACGGTACCCTTCATTGTGCGTGGTCCGACACGCACTTGGCAAGTTTTTTTCATTATTTGGGTTTTGAATTGTGTTTCAATGTTATTTTTTATTGGATTTATTGGATTTGGAAGTGAGTTCTCCTGAAATCTAAAAGTAAACATAGAAATATAGCTATATAACATTTATCTACAGTTTACAACAATTATTTTTATGGCCACATTAAACAACACGAGATTAGAAAAGAGAGAATTAGAAAGTCTTTTATTAAGTCGCAATATCTTTTATTGAGATTGGGTTACTGACTGACTTGGCGCTTAAACGTAAAAACGATGTATTTGAAACCATTATTTTATAGCCAAGCTGAAATGTGGTTACAACGAAGTTGCAGTACCGTGCAGACAAATATGTCCACCACAAAACTGTGAGATCGCATACACTGACTACGCTTGCACTGAAGAAACAAAGATATGTGAACCTGGCTGCAACTGTCTTCCGGATCATCTCAGGAATGGTAGCGGAATATGCATACCAAATGAAGAGTGTCCTTGTAAGCGTTTTTACTTGAGCATGACCACAATCCGTTGCTTTATTATGACAGAAAAGATAATGTCCTACTCAACTCAAATCTTTGCTTGGAACAGAAAACGATTCCTGAGAATATTATACCAACTGAATTTCAAATACACGACCACGCTTTTACTCGTATTAGCTGCACTTTTCCATAGACTACACGATTTCCTTTTTTAAACCAAACGTTTAAACATTTATATTTAACATCACCATAAAAATTCCGGTTTCCAACTCTGTACATCATTTTTAGATCCATCAATTTCAGTATGTGGGATAAATGAAATAGCCAGAGACTGCAGACGGATCTGCCCGCCACAAACTTGCCTGAGCAAGTACGCGTTATTCCGTTGTATTGAAGACTTACCCTGTGAGCCAGGGTGCGACTGTGTCCCCAATTATCTGAGGGACGACAGAGGAATATGTATACCGAGCGAACAGTGTCCTGCACGTAAGATATAGTTCATGTTGACTATCATTGCTTTCTGATTTTTTTCTTCCTCTGTCTTTTTTTTCTTCTTCTTTGGTAATATTAAGTTGACAAGTCTAAAAGCATGCTGCATGCTAATAAACGATTGAACTTAGGCAGCTATCATTTTTTGGTATCGATAACTTGCTACAGAAAGTTATGTTGTTTCTCCAATTGTTATTCCTATTGTAAAAAATTCTAACGTAATCCTTCGTATCAGGAATGCTAATGTAAATTATGGCACTTTAGTAAATTTTCTTTTGTTTCTTAAGCAATATTTAGTATGTTTCCAAAACTTGCGAAACATGGAAGTAAATGTTGTATTTGAATTCCTAACTGGTTTTACAGGTTAATAAATTGTTGTTCTATTTTCTTGTAAAATTTGACGTTCAAAAGTGCCTTAAAGAGCGTTTATACAGAAAGTGGGCAACGTCGCAAATATCTGTCAAATATTTCGCTGTTTTGATTAATTTGGCAATATTACTGAATGGAAATAAGAAATATGGCTAACTAGTGAACTAAAATATTGATTTTGAAATGCAATAAATAATATTGTAACACACTAATATTTAGTTTATATATAAAAAAAAGTATTTGGAAACTTTCCAAATGCCTTTTTTACACCGAAAACAGTTACAACATCAAATTCAGTGTTATAATTGCAATTCAATATCAATATTCTAGTTCACTCGTTAGCCGTATTTCTTATTTCCATACTGTAATGTTGTCAAATTAATCAAAACAGCGTAATATTTGAAAGCTATTTACGTCGTTGCCAACTTTTTGGATCAACGCTCTTATGTGCGTAATTTGGAATAAATTATATGACTTTAGTATCAGAAAGGTGTGGCCTAATTACAAAGTCTGGTACAACTTTACTATGTTGGTTCCATGGAGAAAGTTGTTCAGTTTTATGGTCTGTACCACACCCTTAAAATTTGACCACACCTTTCTCATAGACGCTGTATTTATAACTTCAACATAAGAATTAAATTATAGGTTGATATTAAAAACCGATGGATAGAAGATTACTTATTTCAAACAGTGCAACAACTGAACTCAAAGTATCGAAACATTGTTTATCTCTTCTCCACTTCTGTTTCAGCCTGTCAAATTCCCGATGAATGCAAGCGCACCTGCGCAGAACCGAATCCTCCAAACTGTGAATATAATCCACCAAAAGTGAATATGAACGATTGCGATTGTAAAGATGGATATATTTTGTCAGAACTAAGAGGTGACTGCATCCTTATTGACCAATGTCCACGTAAGTATGATTTGTTTATTTATTTATTAAACTTTATGCAATATTAAATACAATAGACGACGTATATTTAGTAACCTAAACCGCTTAACTATTCTTAAAGAGTCATAAAGAACCCTGTAAGAAATCGACACGTGTTTCACCTCTCAACGAGGTATTATCCTCAGGATGACGATTGACTTGTTGCGAACCCGGACACGACATGTTGCCACGTCAAACGCCGAACGCAGTGTGAGCCACACAGCCCGACAACCCCACTAATATAGGCTTATTGCTCGGTCCACCTCGGCTAGGATCGTTATCAGCGCGATAGGGGGCTACGAACAATGGCAGCAAAGGTGACTTAGGAATACTCGTATTTAATTCGTTCAAAAGTGTAACGTTTCCTGTATAATTTTTTGGAATTTCTAAACTCTCTAGTACTGACATTCTGGAACCTTAATCACATATGTGTAATTTTTTTAAAGTGTTATTATTATTTAACAAATGACCTGAATCTATTGAGTGCTGAACAAAATGGGATCATTCTAGATAACTATTCCTGTAGGCTGCAATATGTTTTTTATACCTTGTTTTTAAATGAAGACCAGTTTGACCTATGTTGGCAGGGACGTCGACGTGAAGCCGGCTACCATGGATTCAGTACATGATTCTGAACACCCCTGCGTTGAAATTTTTCGTCGGTTATTAAAAAAAAATCTGCTGTTTCATAGAAAAGTGCAATACCCACGCGGTCAAAAAAAATAAATAGCCTGTCTAGTTGCGAGCAACTTAAAAGTAGCGCTCACAGGCGTCGTTGCCGCGGCACCGCTTGCTTCAAGTAAGCACAAGTTCACGTGAGCGCTCTTTTTACGTGACGCGAACTTTACTTAAAAGCTGTATTGCAGACGTTTTTATTTAAAACAATATCTTTCGGAGCCGAATCACATTGCAGATAGTTTTAAAATATATGTAGTGTAATATGTTTGTAGTACTTTATTCATGCGGACGCGGCTGCATTACAGAATAGCTACTGGCTGTGTTGCATCCGGTAAAGCCTCGCGGCAAAATCGAATTTACATATGTAGTAAATGCTTCGTGTCGGTTTTGAGTGGTGTGTAGCGCGCTTAGAAGACTAAGCTATGTTTATATTAGAATAGATAGATTTTTAGGATTTTTCTAGATAACACATGGTCGCACGCTCACATAGTTTCACAAGCTTGAGTTGAGCAGACTAATTGCAAACTTCGTCCAATGTATACGGGCTAAGGAGCTGCAAATTTAGATTGAATTTGAAGCGCCTAGAATATTTATAGCCGCACAAAAATTAAGATTCGCCTGTGTTTTAGTAAAAACTTAGTGCTAGACCATCACCATTGATTACAATATTTGGTAACTGAGGAGTATTAAAGGCGAGCTGGGGATTTTTTCTTGTTTAGCAGAAGACCAAGATAAAAAAATCAAAGATTCAAATCGTTAGATCTGCCCACACCATACTTAGTCGCGCGAGAAAGTGTACATACTGAGAAGAGTGCGTTCACAATTATAATACTAATGGCGTTGATCTTTAAAAGTTTAAAATATTTGGAAAATCCAAAAGTGCCTGCATCCTAATAACGTTCATTAAAAAATTTTACCCATCAATATGGGTAAAATTTCTCATCTCACAATCTTTACGTACAAAGACTATTTAGGTTTGCTTTGTTGGTTACTAGGCAACGGAAGAGGGTCGAAGTTGGAAATATTTAATTAAAGATATAGATATTATATTAGTTCGTTTATTATAATTAAACTACTTTGAATGAAAGAGCCATTTTCAATAGGGTTCCTCCTATGTCTGAAACAAATCTATAAAAAAAAACCGGCCAAGTGCATGCCGGAAATTCATCTCAACTTCGGAACCCTTCATTTTGCGTAAAATGAAGGGTTCCGAAGTTGGGATGAATTTATCCTAAGAACAAACTTGACATTTTATTTCAAAAGCATGTTCTCCCATACGGAATGTATTTATTTCTAACTGCAAATTTAATTTGGTTGATTGTTACTCGTTAACCTGTAAAGCCTACGTGGCTGTGATAGTTTTTCTTTTAACTTCGTTATACAGGTTGTTCGGCAGGCGGTTGAACATACGAAAATGGCGGGTTCGTGGGGCCGTCCGTCTTCTTAGGCCCAATAACAAGACCCAGGCTACAAGGATTTTTTTAAATGTTTTTTATTTTTTTTCGAAATTTGTCGTTGCTCCAAACGTCAATAATTTCATTTAAAAAGAACAAAACTGGCAACATTATATTTTTATTTTCATCTAAAGTAACTGTAGAATCTTATAAAATTCGTATTTGAAGCAGATGATTGCTAGAAAATGAAATACGAGCTCTTAAACTACAAACAAATCAAAAACAAATACCGAAAGCCCGCCTTTGAACTGGATTTAATAAAAAAAGAGCGATAGAGCAGTTCTAAGTCCAGGAAAACATCTTTGGTTCATGCCCATTCTAACGGTATGTAATATACACAATTTCTTTTAAAATAACAAAAATAATTTGTATATTTTAACTACCGGCCCTTTTTTCACGCAACTCTACAATTGCGAAAAGTGAAATTACTAAATATAAAAAAAAAAATGTTTGTTTTTTTTAAGGATTTTGGTAGGTATAGAAAATGTTGTTTCTTGTAACTTAATGTTTTCATTTAGATGGGCATTTCAGGTTTCTCTTAAGCTGTTTGCAGATGAAACTTTCTTAGTTATTAACATCAAGATTCATCGATATTTTTATCATTATGCTTTTCCATGAATGGGCACATAATTTAATATTCTTTCCTTTGTTGTGCATTAGTAATTAATGTGCAGGTGCATCAAATAATAATTGTTTGTAGCAAACAATTGTTATTTATTGCTTGTTTTCCAGTTTACTAGTTTTATTTTGTTGTCATCGCTTCGTTTTGTTAAGTTTAAGTTTTCTTCTCAAACATACTTGGAAATTCGAGCATTATTTTGACAACCGTCTTCGAGATAAATTGAAAATGCTATGCTGGTCAAATACATGCGAACACCGGCCGGCAATGTTAGTATGAAAATCCATATCTGTCGTGTACAACAACTTTTTACTTCGACACATGGCAACCAAGGAGGTAACTTACTAAAGATTTTATTTAAATTTTGAACCTGCTTACAAATAGAGCTGTTTAAAATAAAAAAGAAACATATGAACATATTAGCGCGCAAATTATCGACGTTCGTCATTGATTCTGGAATTATTAAATTACTTGGTTTGAATTTCGACACATTTGACATTGACAAGTACTATTGTGCTAGTGGTACGTTTGCTTCTTAGTAAAATGGCCGCGTTTACGATTTGCGTTTACGTTTACGACGTTTACGAACGGCTGCGCAAGGCGAGGGACCAAAAGGTGGTGGTTGGTTTCAAGACCAGGGCTGAGATGACAGAAGTAACCGAATGGATACGGAAAGCCGGTAATCTGGTGGTAGAAGAAGTGAAGAACAAAGATCCTCTTATCATCATTAAGGATGTCCTCTCCTGCCACACAGACGTGGAGGTTACCCAAGCCTTGAAAAAGAATAAAACTCACCTGATCGCGTGTAAACAAGTATTGATTTAGCACACGACGTTATCGATATGTGGGACGCGGATTCTGCAATCATTGTAATTAAAGGTTTAGTTAATAGCCTTAATAGCGGAGAGCCTCGACCACCACCTCAGGAGGTTCTCATTACGCGGTTGGGTCAAGGGCTTGACTCAGAAAACAGTACTCCTGGAGGAGGTTCTCTGTAGAGCCCTGACCACCAGTAGCATGGACTCTGTTCCCGATACCGGTAGGCTACTATTTTTATAATTTAATTTTTTATTTTATGTTGTATAAAAATATTTAACAATGTAAATTATACTATGTATAATGAAACAAAGGATTATTATTTTTTGAGTAGTGAGGGCCTAGTTTTTTTTGTGATAAAACTATTTGGAAGACATCTGTCACAAATTTAATTATCAAACACTTGAATTAAATAAAATTAATGTTGATAATCATACCATAGTTTTATTGGGAAACCAAATTCAAAGTCGTTAACAGAAAAAAGTTTTACAATATTTACGAGAATAAGACGATATTATAGTCTTATCTTGTAAAAGTAAAAGCTTGTGTAGACCAGCGCAATTTGTCGCGCGACGCGACACTAACAATACAATTATTAAGAAAACTTCACATTATAACAATAACCGGTGTCGCGTCGCGCGACAAGTCGCGCTGGTCTGCACAAGCCTTAAAGAGTGCAATATTAGTTTTTGGTCAGGCTGTGCGGAGAATAAAATTATAATCGACATTACTCAACTTAGACGATGACTGATTTTGATTAACTTTTAAAATAATATCTCTATTTTTATACTTAGGCGTGTTTCACTAAAACATTGCGAACACACAAAAAAAAGCCTTTTATCAAACCTGACAATCATCTTTCTACGTTTCTAAGCATTATTTATGGAGCAATCGACGAAAACATATTTTTTATGTTTCCTGAAAAGTTGCATTTTTGTAGTTATCATTTTATTCTCCGGGGACGGCGATGTGTTTTGGGTTTTTTTTTTAAATTATTTTAATATTATTTTCGTTTCTGCTGCATTAAATAAATTTTTGAAATGTACAGAATTAATCTCCATTAAATTATCTATATTCTTATTATACGTATTTCTAAATTTAAGTGAAGTAGGTTCTGTGTATAGTCGCCGTCAGATATATTGTAGCAGACAAGGTGACCCTGACAAGGTGACTTCTGAACAATTTAAAATGCCAATATGTTCCATACACTACAAGTTTCCATTAATATCTGAACATTAATTACTTCATTAATATCTGAGCAGATGCTTGTCAATAATTTATATACACACAACTAGTCAAACATATCTGAACACGTATAACGTCAAGTGCATCTACGCAGATGGGGTGGTCTTAAAACTTCCGAAATTTAAGTTATTTATCACTTTGTAGTGTTTTTTTGGAAGTCGGTTGTTTTTTTTTTTATAAAAGTTTTTATTTCTCGTTTTCTAGTGAGTCAGTTTTTAATGTATCTAAGTTGCAATAGCCTAATGTCAACCGCTCATCACCTTTTACAAAATATTGCTTTTCGCGATGCAGGGATAATCGTTGAGGAGTTTTCCTGGTACTTCGCCATCAGCTCCACACTTCTCCGTATGTATTGTGACGACTTGACGAGCATAAATTGCTTAATTAATTGCACGAGCTACTATAAAAAAAATAACCAAATCGCTATTGGAGTGCCTATAATATTTGAAGAGTCCCTCGATATCTTCAGGCTCCCATCATCAGATCCTGGACCACCTCGGAATTATACCCTTTCAAAGAAAAAAAGAATTTTGCAAATTCTTCTCTTTAAGACCGAGTTACGTACACAAAACAATATATTTTACAATGCATTTGCTCGATAAGAGCGTTTTCCAAGCAGTCAATTTGTGCGGAAAGTGTCACTTTTTTTCACTAGTGCTTTTTACTTTTCTGTTTTTTTTTTTTTTTTTTTGAGGCCGTCGTCAGCCCGTCTCAGAGATGATGATGATAACGATGGCAATGGCAATGGCGATGGCGATGGAGATGACGATGGCGATGACGATGGCGATGGCAATGGCGATGATTATAACAATGGTCAAATCAAAAAGTCAAAGTCGAAACATCGAGTCATGAATGTTGTTTTTATAATTTATATCGTCATATATTATGTTAGATGTTACACATCATATGCGACTACCGTAAGGATCGCTCATTTTTTTTTTCCTCGCACAATGCATAGTAAAATGTTGTATGATACACGTGCGTGAGATGATTTCCCACTCGTGTCGACTTATACACTCGTCGGAAATCACCTACCTTCCGCACTTATAGCATAAATAACTATATAAACATCCGAATTGATAACCCGTCCTTTTGGCAGTTGGTTAAAAATACAAATATTTTATCTATGTTGTCAATTTTCTTATTACAATAAAAAAAATTTTATTACAACATCAGGAGCTATTTTCTTTCAATAGTTTGACATTAACATATCAGTTGTATCCTAAACAATTGATTTTCTATACAATTTTTATTCCCTCTTCATCGTATTTATACCACAGATGTTAGCGTTCGTTTCTGGTTCGTATTTTATATCATGCAGTAACGAATTAGGTAAGCTCAGTGTTCGTCTGTGTAGATACAATAGACGTTGTAAGTGTTCAGATATTTTTGGTTAGTTGTTTGTATAGAAATAATTGACAAGCATCTGCTCAGATATTAATAAAGTAATGAATGTTCAGATATTAATGGTAACTTGTAGTGTATGGAACTTATTGAAATTTTAATTTGTTCAGAAATATTTGGTCACCTTGTCTGCTACAATATATCCGACGGCGATTGTACTAGCGTGAGTGTAACAATAAAAACAGTTGCATAAAGGAGAAAAAACATTTGTTTCGATCGCTAAGCTGTCTCTTTATGCTTCACATTATGCGTCGCGCAATCGAATCAAATATTGCATCGATAAATATATACTTTGGTTTAGAATTTTCGTTTTTTGCCACTGACTTCCGAAATTAAAGTTATTTTACACTTTGTAATGTTTTTTTTGGAAGATGGTTGCCATTACCTACTAACAGTGTCAGGAAATCATCATATCATCCACATAGAATAAGTGGGAAAAATATGTATTATTGAATCTAACTCAAAAGCTATCCAAGCACAGGCAGGGACTACCTCGAAAGCAAACCATTGCAAACAAAAAAATAAATAAATAGGTCCACAATGACGGAGAAATCAGGTAGACAAACATTTAAAAAAATACACTACGAACATAAAACCTCCTCCTTTTTGGAAGTCGGTTAAAAAAGGTTTTTATAGCTGACACTTTCTTGTTTAAAAAGACGATAAATCCAAATAAAAAAGCGCTTTACTTTGTGTATATTACACCTAGTGTATATTGCTCTCAAAACGGTGAAGGAAAACATCGTGACGGAACCGGCATGTCCTAGAACCAAAAATTCGAAGACATGTGACATATACCAACCCGCACTAGGCCCGCGTGGTGGATTACGGCCCACTCCCTCTCAAAGAGAGGAGGCTTGTGTCTCAGCAGTGGGGACATAATAGGCTGATTACCTTTGCTATGCTATGCTATGCTTATGCTAAAGAAAAGATAAAAGCTTACTTATAACGCGGAATCCACGTGAATAAGGTCAAAAAAGAATTACAAAGGCAAATATTTAAAGTAATGTTTCGAGATAACTTTTCAGAAGACAAGAAAACAAACTTTTCTGAAAGAAATCCTAGCTGCGCAGACAAAAAGAAAAAAGAAAAAATACAGAACATAATATTTCCCCTTTTGCACACTTATCAAACTTTTAAAGTGCGCATTACCTATGTAATCGGCGCACGTGTAATATTAATGAACAAAAAGTAGTTTTGTGTTTTCTACCTTCCCCCATGGAAAAACGTGATCTAGTCGCCAAGTCGAACAGGCACTGTTGTTGAGTTTTGGTTGCAGGTTACCACACGAGGACGTGTGCAAGCAGGATGGCCGTGCCGGAAATACGTTACTGAGTTGACTAATCGGGACGCCAGCGCCGCCTAGCGGCGACAGATCTACAACATAACACTCGAACCGGCCGGAGCTGAGCGGAGTTCATCAGTGGCGGTCAAGCAGTGAACACGTTTAGAAACTCGTGCATTCCGAACCTACAGTGTGTGAATTGCTAGTGTGATTAATTTGATCGTCAATTATAATTTGATCTGAACTGCAAACGGTTTTTCTATTGCACAATAACCAACAATGCCTTAGTACGCCCACAGCTGTAGTTAAAATGATGCTGATGATAACGAAAGAGAAACATACCCTCCTCCGTCAGATATAATATTTTGTATTTACATTAAGACGCTGACAAGAGCTTAAGCGTGGTCGCTGTCGGAATGCATAGAAAAGAAAAAAAAAGCGCTATGACACAATGCTTGCAATTTATTGTAAAATATGAAGAAATTAGGTATCTATTTACTCAAAAATGCGTTAAACCAGTGCTTCCTGCCGGTTATGACATATGGAGCCGAAATGTGGACACTGACAGTCGGGCTCGTCCACAAATTCAAGATCGCTCAGCGCGCTATGGAGCGGGCTATACTCGGAGTTTCTTTGAAGGATAAAATCAGAAATGAAATTGTCCGACATAACTTGCAAGAGTAAGTAAACTGAAGTGACAGTGGGCTGGCCATGTTTGTCGAAGAACCGATGGCCGGTGGAGCAGATGAGTCCTAGAGTGGAGACCGCGTATCGGCAAGCGTCCCCCAGCTAGATGGACGACTTTAAGAAAATGGCTGGGACAGACTGGACGCGGAAAGCGGAGGTCAGGGTTTTGTGCCTTGGGAGAGGCCTATGTCCAGCAGTGGACTGCGATAGGCTTAGTTGATTGATTGATTTTACATGAACTGACTGCCTATCTGACCTCCACAACCCAGTTACTGGGTAACACGATACCCTTTGGTAAGATTGGTTGACAGAATTTCGGGCTTACGACTATCCATAACGACTTTTAAAGATCTTCGAATGACAGCCGGCACTTTACGTTTGTGCTTTCTAAGGGACAAAGGGGTCTCGATATGTAATGGATCACCCATCCACGGACCTACCTCGGCAAGCGTAGCTGAACCTTCGATCAATCCGGTTAGTTGTTATTTCTTATTAACTTTTAAATAAAAGTAGTTTAATTTTAATCTACAACCTTTTGAAAAAAACTAGACCACCTTGCTTTAATCGTGAAGCGACATCTGTACCATCCTATCATACAGTTAGGACTGTACCTAAGAGAGCTAAGTAAATATAATAACGTATCAAAGTGAAACACACGAAGTCCGCTGTCTCGGACTGTATACGTATTTATGAACACTTGTGTGACCGGCACTAAACAGGCTTAGGACGCTATTATGTTACCGCTTGCCCACAAGAAAATATTAGAAAAGAGTACGGCGAGCGAAATATGGCTAAGCTTTAGATTAACGTCCATCGAGTTGGGAGTCCATATTTTTTTTACAGAAAGATTATATTATGAGAAGCCTCCACGCAAAGTTTTAAGTTGCGGAGATAAATGTTTTACGAGAAAAAAAGAATCAAAATCGAAGAAATTAGCAATATTTAGTCACTTTTGACATTTTATTTCGACATTGATCGTTTCGTTTTACGTAAGGTCAACGCACTAAAATGTTGTACTTTATATGAATGATGAAATAAATACGTATATTTAGAGATTTAGGATACTTTTTCCGCATATTTCATTAAATTACCGGTGATTTAAATTAGTGCTATTAAATTAACACTTATAACAATTTACCGACTATTGGCGGTTTGTGAAACCTAACGTAAAACGACGCCATTTTATGTTGTTACTAATACTTCACAAAATCTGTCACTCTGCTGTCAACCTTGAGCTTGAGACTTGGGGCAACCCGGCTCGGACAGGTTACGTTCAGGTTCAGGTTAGGTTCAAAAAAAAATCGAAGGGGGTGGCGGGGTCTTTGTTCGCATCCCCTTCGTTTTTTTTTCTAAACACTCAGAAACATGAGGCCCGCGAAGCGGGGCTCCGTCGAAGACACCTGCCAATAAAAATAAAAATAAGTAGGTACCCTATAAAGCCTTAAAGTACAGTGCTTCCTCAAAAAAATCACCAAAATATAATATAAATAAGATCGTAAAATATTTATTTAAAGAAAACTATACGTTTCCTAAACTTCCCCCTTGACGGGGGGGATCTCCTACCCCCGTCCACAAATATACGCATATATATGTACCCTTATATAAAAGTCCTTCCGAAAATTCGAAAGTTAGGTTAGAATATTTAAAAAATCCTATCTCAAAAAGGGGGGGTTCCGCAACTTTTCCTTCACAGGGGGGTTTTCTACACATCCCCTTAAATCGATGGATGTTAAACTAAAGTCGTACCCGAAATATTTTTGGAACAATTGAATGTAATGTTAATACAGAACGAGAACGAAGACAAAACTTAGAAGTGCTATTAGCTAAATCTTCATAGAAGATTGAGGTTTGATTGAGGTTGTGTGAATTTTAGGGCTTATTGGTGATTCCCCCGAAATGGGCGAATCGACACACTTTTAAAGAATATAATTTTTTCTTGAGGCAATTTGCACGGAGTCAATTTATTTGTCGCATCGACAATACAGTACACATATTTTGTTTTTATTGTTGCAAATGTTTTATTGCAAAACATTCAATAGAATTTGTTCCATTGAAAGCTTGCATGTTTTTTAATTGTTTGAAACCTTTTCAATAGATAGTGAATAAGTAATGTTTGTACGGCGATGATAATAAATACTAAAGCGCTTGTACTAAGTACAGACACTTCAGTTGCAATGTTGGTGTACGTTGGTTTCTCTCTTTTGACTCTTGCAGGTGGTTCTTTCAGCTGTGGCGAGACATGTGATTCAGGTAAGCTTATTTCTATATTTATTTTATATTCTACTCATTTGGGTCAGTGTCGTTTAAAAAAAGTACATGACTCTATTTCTATATTTTAAACATAAAGAGTATTATTACTTTTTATATACATTATGTAAAAAACCCTGTCTGATCCGAAAAGGGTATATAGGTACTGCAAAATATTACCAAAAGGTAATTTAAAAAAAATTGCTATTTAACATTCACAATTTTTGAAAATTTTCAACAGGGGTGTTATGACTTTTAGACACCTGCTAAATGACGGCCACCCGAGCCCAATATAAAATTCCCCATTGATAAAAAATACTCTTTTTTTTTTTCTAAAAATTTCCACAAAAAAAAAACTCTCAATACGATTCTTTACAACACCCTCATGGATCGGACAGGGTTTTTTTTTACATTTTGAAGGAGGAGTGACAATCAATCGCGACGAGCGCGTATTCGCGCGATGATCGTTACGATCACGGGGTCGAACATTATCCTACGAGAACACCTGGATAAAAGCATTCTATATCCCAACCCAGGTCATGGCCCATCCGTGTGCCGGAATTCGTCCAGCCGTTAAGAGCGTTTCTAATCAATATTCTAGTTCGCTAGTTAGCCACATTTTTTATTTCCATACAGTAATAATGTCAAATTAATCAAAGCAGGTAAATATTTGACATCTATTTCCGACGTTGCCCACTTTCAGAATAAATGCTCTTAAGGCGTAAGAAGGTAACACACAGGTAGACCGACGAAAAGACAGAGCTAATTTCGCATTAATTAATTTAATACTAAGTATGGATTTAACGAGATAAACTCCACGTTTATAGATCCGTGTTGCCCAAAAAATGAACATTATACACGAAATAATTCACGATGCATAAGGACCTGTGCCAACAAGTGGGTGCCGATCTGCGATGATTGCAAACCGTTCACGGGATGCGTTTGCGATGATGACCTCGTGAGACTCAATGATGATGGCAGTGGACCCTGTGTTCCTGAACATAAATGCCGTAAGTGGACATACTTTCAGATGAACTCTACCCAAATTTAAAGATTGCATCAGGAGTGCGATTTAGTTATAAATCTACTCCGCTTAGCCGTGTTTACGTACAAAGCACATAAAAGAAAAAGAAAAACGTTTAGGTGGATGTGCAACTAAACGATCGTCACGCTCATTTGTATGAATATGACGTACTATTGCGATCAGTCGACTCGCAGTAATTTATACAATCAATTCGGACATCTTGTAGTTGCCAACCTGTTGTTGCTAGCATGTGTCCTAATCGAAAGCGAAACTCACGCGAATACTTGACTACGCGATCGTTTACATGAATTATGAAGTACAAAACGCGACTTGACTGATCGCGCGAGTACGTCGCGTGTACTTGGCCGACTATCGCTTTTGGTTAAGACACGGGCGCCGTAGACTATGGCAAAAGCCTACATACACTTGACTAATCCAGATTTAGTCCAAGTTCCTCACGCTAGCAGTACCTACAGGCGATACATGGTTATATTATAGAGGGCGTCCCACGGATATGCCACATGGAGGGAAAGTACCTTGAATATTGTAGATGGAACATTTTACTGAAAGAAGACATTATTTGAATTTAAAAAAACAATTTAAACTGCATTCATAGATATTTAAATAATTACATGGTTGAACCGGGAATCGAACCCGTAACATAAGAAAAATAATCACCCTGTAGCCTTATCATACCGATCGAAAGGCTTTATCATAAGGATTATTTTTTTCCAAATAACATAGTGTCACTATTAAAAGGAAGACCATGAATTTTAACATTTGATGTGAAATTTTGTTCAGAAAAAGATGGCCGCCGAGATCCCCAGATCTAACCTCGTTAGATTTTTTTTTATGGGGTTATGTAAATAATTTAGTGTACAAGAACCAGTATGAAAGTGTCCACGAGGTACAAGCAGAACTTAGACGTATTATTCTAAATATCCACCACAACAAGATCAAAAAATCGTCAGGGAGCGAAATAATCAAAAGAGTGCGACTTTGTATTCAACAGGAAGGGACTCATTTTGAGCATTTGATAAATTGATTAGTTTTGTATTAAAAATGTTAAAATTCATGGTCTTCCTTTTATTTTTGACACTATGTTATTTAGCAAAAAATAATCCTTATGATGAAGCCTTTCGATCGGTATGATAAAGCTACGGGTGATTATTTTTCTCGTGTAACAGGTTCGATTTCCGGTTCAACCATGTAATTATTTAAATATCTATGAATGCAGTTGAAATTGTTTTTTAAATTCAAATAATGTCTTCTTTCAGTAAAATGTTCTATCTACAATATTCAAGGTACGGAGAGTACCTTGAATATTGTAGATAGAACATTTTCTCCATGTTGGCATATCCGTGGAACGCCCTGTATACACAGTTTGTTAATATGCAAACTACGTTCAAGAGGTGGATCGTTATACGGTCACCATGACAAATGAAGTCCCGTAAAGTAAATTCTCTACATCATCGGCCTCCTCCTGACCTTAACCCAATTTATTTTGGGTCGAAACAGCATGTCTTTTTTTTCCATACATCTTTCATTAGCCTGTTTCTCAACCCTCACACTCGAACTCTTTTTCTTAATACATCATCTTTCGCACAATCCATCTATCGTGTCTTTGATATTGCTACTATTATTTTTTATAAGTACAATCCTTTTCATCGTATGGATTAAAAAATTAATAACAATTTGACGTCAAGTCATTCTGTTTGATAAGAAATACATATGTACCTCAATAAGTGGTACTATCTTACTCTCGCGACTTTGTCCGCGTGAAATTTCGGCCCCCGACCCACCGCATCGCATCGCCCATCAGCGCAATATCTTCGTTTCCGTTTAGCGTTGTTTCTGACTTTTTTATATTTTTGCTGGGATCCTAAGTTTCGTAAATTGTTGTTATATAGCATATAACCTTCCTCAAGAATTAGGCTATCGAATGAAATAACTTTTTTTTTATTCGACAGGTATGTAGTTCTAGAGATTAGTGAGTTCAAACAAAAGAACAAACTCTTCAGTTTTTTATATATTAGTGTAGATTATAATATCTAGCATAGATTAGAAAGCTTTAACATCCTAACACAAGCAACTTTTGCTTAAAAGGTGATCTCCAAATCAAGTATGTAAATGCACTTTGAAATTGTATTTTTTTTTTAAATATTGACGGATTTTATCAAAATTTGATTACTACAAGATGGCACGATTAAATTATAATAATAATAATAATTATGTTTACCAGACTTGCTTGTTATAACAATATATCAGACAAGTGTTTTAAAATGTAATACAGCTGGTTTTACTGACGGTTAATAAATCATATTTATTTGTCTAATATACAATAGTAGATAGGTACATAAATTTATAATCAATATGACGTTAAACAACGGTTTAACAATCTTGCGCTTCAACATTATTTGTTTAAAAAAACGTGCATAATAATGAACAAATCTTTAATATTTTTTTGTTTATATTGTTGCAATACAATCGAGAAGTATGTTTTTATTTTATTTTTAAATAGTCATACTGTATGACTATTTGAAAAACAAAAAAAAATGTTAGCAGGGCTGACTGCTCTCAACCTAACTATTGCACTCACACTTGTGTATATATATACATGTCAGAGAAATACGTCCGTTAGAACTTTATTTTTTTGCAGATTTACTGTAATTGTGTTGGTCCTGGCTACCATTTGTAGATCTTTGACAGTAGTTAAGGGTAGTTTAGAAGCCCAAGACATTGTGACAACTTTTTGACATTTTAATGATTTTTGAATTTCTCTAATCTATAATGTTAATATATTTTTTTAAACTTATTATGGCTAGTAAACAAATTGCATTTAGTGATAATATCATCAGTTAAGTCTATTGTTACAATTGACTTAACACATGTGGGTCCAGACCCGCTGCCAACCAACTCATAATAGAGACTGCAGGTGATCGCAGACTCTTCACTGGCTTTGGGAGATTCCAAACGGGTTATTGTGTTGTGGGCCCTGCTTAATTCCAGTTCAAATTAAGATACCCATCTCAAAGCCAGTTCATGGGTGTCATTACATTGCTGGAAATTTGACTCACAAGTTGACGGAGGTGTTGATGCTCGTCAAGTATGTCAAATATGTAGTTCGGCCAACTAGTTCTTAAGCTCAATGTTCTTGTTTATTAATATATTGTACTTCTACCTCGTTGACTTCCATGGATAAGCCAACCCCGACAGAGGCACCCTGGTATTAGAGAAGAGAAAGCTAAGTGAGTAAAAGAGATGGATAAGATTGGATAGTAAGTATGAAGGGACTATTGGGGGGTCAAATTATTTCGAAATGAAGGAAAACGAGGGAATAAAAGTTATGAAGAGTATCTCAATTATGGGATGATAATAAAATTTAATTATTCACAGATATGTCTTATTTTAGATATTCTAAAAATAAAAGGAGAAAACAACAAAATTAAGTTTGCCACATGGTTGGGGTCAGGTACTACCTACTATTTTAAAGTGATTGTAAATCCAGTTTTTAACATTCATTTCATGAATTGACACTAATCCAGTAATTTAACATAACAGAGGTATGTCTAGTGCATATCGCAGTGCTGTCTATGGGGTCTCTGATATTTAATGTAATTTTATTATAATACTAGTTTCCGTGTCATTTATCACTTAGAGAAAGAAGGTCACTCCACTCCTCCATTGAAAAGAAAGAATCTTCTAATCTTTCCTGTTGGGAAGCGGTACCTGGAGTTCTCTACCAAATGCAGTCACTGCGTCTTTAGGGTTCAAAATGTCAATGCGACGAAGTGTCACTTTGATTTTTGAGAATAAAAGAAAAGCAAGGCGCCTGGTCGATGGTCATTATCTGTGCATCTGCTGTACTCAATAAATCTGTCTATCTGGCGGAGTATGCTGGAGTGTTATCGTGGTCAAGAAGGATAACGCTTTAAGAGCACTGTCGAAAATTTTCCAAACATATCTGGCAAAAAAAAACGATGAAATTATCAATATATGTATTAATTATTATTGTGGTTTCTATTATACATATCTGTGTATCCTTTTTTGGAGATCCCAAATAAATAAATAAATATCTGAAAACAACATTTATTAACAAATTTTAAGTCTGAAATTTGAAAGTTTGAAGTTTAAGTCTTTTGTTTTAGTTAAGAAAGTTGATGATGTTAGAGAGGTTGCTTACCCCTTGAAAGATTTGCTAAAAGTTGTCCGTGTGAAAAGCAACCCATTTACTGAGATCCACCTCTGGTTACGGCCACCATTTTGGATTTCGATTTCCTGATTTCGGCACTAGCGCCGCCGTTGAAAACTATGATGACACCCATGACGAAAATTTAGCAAATCATTTTGGTTAAGACCTCTTTTTACCCCCGAAAACCATTAAAATTACACCTCCGCTTTAGAATAATCTTAATACAGTATTTATGTGTCTATCGTAAAAAAAAGCTTACTACTAAAACAAAATAACCAACTTCCATTAAAAAAAACTGGCCAGGTGCGTGTCGGACCACGCACTAAGAAGGGTTCCGTAGGTAAAAGCGGACATAACTTTGTAGTTGAAAAGCATTTAGGGGTATGAGGAACAGGGTGTAAAGTTCACTCATCCACCATAGAAAAGGGAGGATCCTCCGACCAGACGGGTGTCGTGTCTGGCGGGCAACTGCCCAGAGGTTGAAGTCGGGAAGCTGGTATATATGTTTATCGCGCGGTAAACTCTAATTGCGCGATGCAGGATTTGTGTGACGTCAGGATGTTGTGTGACGTCGGGTCTTTGATGCGTAGTTTGCATGTAGCGATGTAGATGCCGCTACAAGCATGTTCTCCCATACCTCACGATCAATTATCCAAGTGAAAATGTAAGTTTGTAAGAAAATATAAATTAAGGATTTTTTCACTTTTTCCTTTACTTGTTTTGCTGTGAGACCTTTTTTCTTGCCAAATTTTATGATTCTAGGTCAACAGGAAGTACCCTGTAGGTTTTGATTTATTTGCGATTATCAAAATATGTCACATAAATGGCCGATTGTCTTGTATTGCGTTGACTTAGAAGGTAATTTTTTTTTTAAAGCTGGTATGTGATTGGGAACATAGATCTACGTATTTCATATATATTTCAATTTGAAAACTTGACACGTGGAGGTAACGTGTCCCTGACAAAATGGGTCTTGACAGACTGACAGACAGACGGATGGACAACGAAGTGACACTATAAGGGTTCCGTGTTTTCCTTTTGAGGTACGGGTTCCGTAACTCAAAAGGAAAACACAGAACCTTCAAGGTAATCACAACTAACGGAAGATCGAATTTCTTAGAATCTTCAGTACAGTCGAGGTAAATAATAATAATAATTGCTTTATTTTCAGGCAACTAAGGCCCATAGACAAAATACACAAAATAATCATAGATAATAATAAACTAATACATAATAAAAAAAAACATTACTACAAAATCTAGTTAGTACGTTGAGTCGGCGACGTACTAGTGCGCTGAGCCGTGGTGTCATGTAGTCTTCCGCGAAAACGCCGATACACGACACCCGTCGGCCAAAATTCCTCCTTCATGAAAGTTTCCAGGTGATGAGTCGGAACCCGCACCACAAAAGATTTGAAGTTAATCAAAGAGAGAGAGAAAGAAAAAAAGAGAGAAAGTGAGAGAGTTAGTTGTTAGTTAATGCTAGACTATTAAGCGACAAAAGAACGTACACAGCTGCAGTTCTTATTTTTTTTTCATCTTTTCGTGTGGTTAGTGACCAACGTGCAAGAGTTTTAAAGCCGCCCATGGGCCTCTGAATTGGCTTCACATGCCGTCGAGAAATATCTCTCAGGCATGCCGGTTTCCTTCACCGTTTTTGAAGCGAGTGATAATTATATAATATGCACATGAATCCGAAAAGTCTGAGGTGCCTTGAGTTTGAACTCGAGATCTGTGACTTGGTGGTTCAACGGTCATACCACTAGGCTATCATTACGGCTAAGTTCTTATTAATTTCGGCAACTTAGAAACGAATGTTTATTGCTTAATAACATTTACGTATTGTTGTCGTTATTTAAAGTGGGCCTGAGATGATACATAGAGAGTATCATTGTAATATGGACAGCATAAATATATTTTTTAAGCCATGAACATTTGTCACTCTTGTTTATTGTTTCAAGTTAAATAATCGTATCATGATTTGAAAGAGAGGTAGCGCCACCTATTGCACTACTACTAAACTAATCAAAAAAGCATTTGGAAATCTTTAATTAGTCTAACTTTTTATTGGGTCATTGGTAGGTCATTGGGAGTATTAATCTATTCACGCGTTAAGTCTGCACGCGAACTATGCGAAATTAACTCACGATCTCACAAACCTACTTGAGTTTACGTTAGTATCATTTCAGGTCAATAGATGTCGTCACGTGTTTCTACATAACGTAATGAAAAGTTCTTCTTGAACACTTTCAATTGATTATATAATGCGATGAAACAAAAACTAAATAATATCGAGTTATACACAATAATTGAGTATAAAATTTCACCATTTTGGTTTCGTACTTTTAACGTGATAGGTACTACAAAAACATATCTCTCACATACAAACAGACAAACCGACAAATAAACAAAAATTCCAAAAATGGTTGAAATGACATCTGTTGTTTACTCTTTAACACCCCAACAATTATTTTGTTTACTAATTTCAATGTACGGAAAGCCCTCGTCTACAGGTTTATTATATGTACAGATAGATAAAGGATAAAAGATAAAAGATAGAAATATTATGTCGCGGACTTTTTTGTAGAATTAGTATAGATGAGTCACCAAATGGTGGACCGCTGTCGACTCGTTTCTTGATTTCGTAATTTGAACCGATCGAACGAAATCAATCAAATCGATATGTTCAACGTAATGAATGAACAACCCAAACAATTTTTTATCGACATTAAATTTTGTTGACATAGAAGCCAAGAACAAATATCTAACTCTTCAATTTGGCCAGTGGTTAGTCGCTACGTCCCCGTCAGAGGGCACAGCAGACGGGTTACGGGCATGGCCCTTAAGGCTTAAAGCTCTACGGTATCATATGGTGCCCGTCACTACGGGCACCTTCAATGGGTGGCCCTTCAACTTGGGAGTTATATGGGCAAACCTCATTCTTCTGCGGAGAATCTTAACACCGCGATTCAGAAAATGACGATAAATAAACAACGCCCTATCTTGCACGAAGTGATACTGTCAAAGTATTACGCATGGGAAAACGATAAAAAAAACACTGTTTAAGCTATGTAGACCTACAAAAGTATGAAATTAATTTATATTTTTTTTAAGAAATGAACATTTATCACTATTGTTTCATGTTACATAATGAAGTTGTATCAACATTTGAAAGATAGGAAGCGCCACCTATCGCACTACTACTAAACTAATAGACAAAGTATTTGGAAAACTTTAATGTCGGCCTCTCCCAAGCGTCGTCACATGGACAGGTCATGTTTATCTTGCATTATCTCAAGTCCATATAGCTTATATAAAGCTATATTAAGTTCTGTATAACGGAACAGTAACAAAAATTTTGCGCAAATATTGCAGATCAAAAAGAATGTAACGGTGATATGAACGCGACATGGTCGAATTGTCCCAGTAAATGTCCTGCCACTTGCCGCGAACCTAATCCAGCATGCACTAAAGACTGTGCAAAACCCGGCTGCGTGTGCAAAAAGGGATACATTCTGGCTGAACGTGGTGGTCCGTGTATTAGACTCTGCGACTGTCCAGGTAAGAGCCTTCATCAACATCATTTCAGTCGAAAGACGTTCTTTGCTTGACATAGGTCTATCCCAAGGGTCGCCACATGTACCGGTCCTGTGCTTTGGCATTGTCTACTATAACTTGAGTGAGAATTAGCTTTTATCGATGAATTTAGTCCTTACCGAGCAGTAACAAAGATTACTACACATCTTGCGGCTAAAAAAAGGATGTAAGGGCGATATGAACGCAATATGGTCGGATTGCCCCAGCAAATGTCCTGCTACTTACCACGAACCTAATTCCAAATACAATAAAGGCTGTGCAGATCCTGGCTGCGTGTGCAAAAAGGGATTCATTCTGTCTAAGCCTGGAGGTCCGTGTATTAGACCCTGCGACTGACCAGGTAAGAGCAATCATAATCATGACTTCAGTCCAAAGACGTCCACTTCTGGATACCAGCCGCTCCCAAGCGTAGCCACATGGACAGTTCATGTGCTTCTCGCATTACTTCCAGTTCATATAACCTGTGTGAGAATTATAGTGGTGGTTACTTATTGAGTTCTGTATAACTGACCAGTAACAAAAATTTTGCGCAAATATTGCAGATCAAAAAGAATGTAACGGTGATATGAACGCGACATGGTCGAATTGTCCCAGTAAATGTCCTGCCACTTGCCGCGAACCTAATCCAGCATGCACTAAAGACTGTGCAAAACCCGGCTGCGTGTGCAAAAAGGGATACATTCTGGCTGAACGTGGTGGTCCGTGTATTAGACTCTGCGACTGTCCAGGTAAGAGCCTTCATCAACATCATTTCAGTCGAAAGACGTTCTCTGCTTGACATAGGTCTATCCCAAGGGTCGCCACATGTACCGGTCCTGTGCTTTGGCATTGTCTACTATAACTTGAGTGAGAATTAGCTTTTATCGATGAATTTAGTCCTTACCGAGCAGTAACAAAGATTACTACACATCTTGCGGCTAAAAAAAGGATGTAAGGGCGATATGAACGCAATATGGTCGGATTGCCCCAGCAAATGTCTTGCTACTTGCCACGAACCTAATTCCAAATACAATAAAGGCTGTGCAGATCCCGGCTTCGTGTGCAAAAAGGGATTCATTCTGTCTAAGCCTGGAGGTCCGTGTATTAGACCCTGCGACTGACCAGGTAAGAGCATTCATAATCATGACTTCAGTCCAAAGACGTCCACTACTGGATATCAGCCGCTCCCAAGCGTAGCCACATGGACAGTTCATGTTTTTCTCTCATTACTTCCAGTTCATATAACCTGTGTGAGAATTATAGCGGTGGTTAGTTATTGAGTTCTGTATAACTGACCAGTAACAAAAAATTTGCGCAAATATTGCAGATCAAAAAGAATGTAACGGTGATATGAACGCGACATGGTCGAATTGTCCCAGTAAATGTCCTGCCACTTGCCGCAAACCTAATTCAACATGCACTACAGACTGTGCAAAACCCGGCTGCGTGTGCAAAAAGGGATACATTCTGGCTGAACGTGGTGGTCCGTGTATTAGACCCTGCGACTGTCCAGGTAAGAGCCTTCATCATTATCATTTCAGTCGAAAGACGTTCGCTGCTTGACATAAGTCTATCCCAAGGGTCGCCACATGGACCGCTCCTGTGCTTTGGCATTATTTACATGCCATATAATTTGAGTGAGAATTAGCTTTTATCGATGAATTTAGTCCTTACCGAGCAGTAACAAAGATTACTACACATCTTGCGGCTAAAAAAAGGATGTAAGGGCGATATGAACGCAATATGGTCGGATTGCCCCAGCAAATGTCTTGCTACTTGCCACGAACCTAATTCCAAATACAATAAAGGCTGTGCAGATCCCGGCTGCGTGTGCAAAAAGGGATTCATTCTGTCTAAGCCTGGAGGTCCGTGTATTAGACCCTGCGACTGACCAGGTAAGAGCATTCATAATCATGACTTCAGTCCAAAGACGTCCAATACTGGATATCAACCGCTCCCAAGCGTAGCCACATGGACAGTTCATGTTTTTCTCGCATTACTTCCAGTTCATATAACCTGTGTGAGAATTATAGCGGTGGTTACTTATTGAGTTCTGTATAACTGACCAGTAACAAAAATTTTGCGCAAATATTGCAGATCAAAAAGAATGTAACGGTGATATGAACGCGACATGGTCGAATTGTCCCAGTAAATGTCCTGCCACTTGCCGCAAACCTAATTCAACATGCACTACAGACTGTGCAAAACCCGGCTGCGTGTGCAAAAAGGGATACATTCTGGCTGAACGTGGTGGTCCGTGTATTAGACCCTGCGACTGTCCAGGTAAGAGCCTTCATCATCATCATTTCAGTCGAAAGACGTTCTCTGCTTGATATAGGTCTATCCCAAGGGTCGCCACATGTACCGGTCCTGTGCTTTGGCATTGTCTACTATAACTTGAGTGAGAATTAGTTTTTATCGATGAATTTAGTCCTTACCGAGCAGTAACAAAGATTACTACACATCTTGCGGCTAAAAAAAGGATGTAAGGGCGATATGAACGCAATATGGTCGGATTGCCCCAGCAAATGTCCTGCTACTTGCCACGAACCTAATTCCAAATACAATAAAGGCTGTGCAGATCCTGGCTGCGTGTGCAAAAAGGGATTCATTATGTTTAAGCCTGGAGGTCCGTGTATTAGACCCTGCGACTGACCAGGTAAGAGCATTCATAATCATGACTTCAGTCCAAAGACGTCCACTTCTGGATACCAGCCGCTCCCAAGCGTAGCCACATGGACAGTTCATGTGCTTCTCGCATTACTTCCAGTTCATATAACCTGTGTGAGAATTATAGTGGTGGTTACTTATTGAGTTCTGTATAACTGACCAGTAACAAAAATTTTGCGCAAATATTGCAGATCAAAAAGAATGTAACGGTGATATGAACGCGACATGGTCGAATTGTCCCAGTAAATGTCCTGCCACTTGCCGCGAACCTAATCCAGCATGCACTAAAGACTGTGCAAAACCCGGCTGCGTGTGCAAAAAGGGATACATTCTGGCTGAACGTGGTGGTCCGTGTATTAGACTCTGCGACTGTCCAGGTAAGAGCCTTCATCATCATCATTTCAGTCGAAAGACGTCCTCTGCTTGACATAGGTCTATCCCAAGGGTCGCCACATGTACCGGTCCTGTGCTTTGGCATTGTCTACTATAACTTGAGTGAGAATTAGCTTTTATCGATGAATTTAGTCCTTACCGAGCAGTAACAAAGATTACTACACATCTTGCGGCTAAAAAAAGGATGTAAGGGCGATATGAACGCAATATGGTCGGATTGCCCCAGCAAATGTCTTGCTACTTGCCACGAACCTAATTCCAAATACAATAAAGGCTGTGCAGATCCCGGCTGCGTGTGCAAAAAGGGATTCATTCTGTCTAAGCCTGGAGGTCCGTGTATTAGACCCTGCGACTGACCAGGTAAGAGCATTCATAATCATGACTTCAGTCCAAAGACGTCCACTACTGGATATCAGCCGCTCCCAAGCGTAGCCACATGGACAGTTCATGTTTTTCTCTCATTACTTCCAGTTCATATAACCTGTGTGAGAATTATAGCGGTGGTTACTTATTGAGTTCTGTATAACTGACCAGTAACAAAAAATTTGCGCAAATTTTGCAGATCAAAAAGAATGTAACGGTGATATGAACGCGACATGGTCGAATTGTCCCAGTAAATGTCCTGCCACTTGCCGCAAACCTAATTCAACATGCACTACAGACTGTGCAAAACCCGGCTGCGTGTGCAAAAAGGGATACATTCTGGCTGAACGTGGTGGTCCGTGTATTAGACCCTGCGACTGTCCAGGTAAGAGCCTTCATCATTATCATTTCAGTCGAAAGACGTTCGCTGCTTGACATAAGTCTATCCCAAGGGTCGCCACATGGACCGCTCCTGTGCTTTGGCATTATTTACATGCCATATAATTTGAGTGAGAATTAGCTTTTATCGATGAATTTAGTCCTTACCGAGCAGTAACAAAGATTACTACACATCTTGCCGCTAAAAAAAGGATGTAAGGGCGATATGAACGCAATATGGTCGGATTGCCCCAGCAAATGTCCTGCTATTGGAGGTCCGTGTATTACACCCTGCGACTGACCAGGTAAGAGCATTCATAATCATGACTTCAGTCCAAAGACGTCCAATACTGGATATCAACCGCTCCCAAGCGTAGCCACATGGACAGTTCATGTTTTTCTCGCATTACTTCCAGTTCATATAACCTGTGTGAGAATTATAGCGGTGGTTACTTATTGAGTTCTGTATAACTGACCAGTAACAAAAATTTTGCGCAAATATTGCAGATCAAAAAGAATGTAACGGTGATATGAACGCGACATGGTCGAATTGTCCCAGTAAATGTCCTGCCACTTGCCGCAAACCTAATTCAACATGCACTACAGACTGTGCAAAACCCGGCTGCGTGTGCAAAAAGGGATACATTCTGGCTGAACGTGGTGGTCCGTGTATTAGACCCTGCGACTGTCCAGGTAAGAGCCTTCATCATCATCATTTCAGTCGAAAGACGTTCTCTGCTTGACATAGGTCTATCCCAAGGGTCGCCACATGTACCGGTCCTGTGCTTTGGCATTGTCTACTATAACTTGAGTGAGAATTAGTTTTTATCGATGAATTTAGTCCTTACCGAGCAGTAACAAAGATTACTACACATCTTGCGGCTAAAAAAAGGATGTAAGGGCGATATGAACGCAATATGGTCGGATTGCACCAGCAAATGTCCTGGTACTTGCCACGAACCTAATTCCAAATACAATAAAGGCTGTGCAGATCCTGGCTGCGTGTGCAAAAAGGGATTCATTATGTCTAAGCCTGGAGGTCCGTGTATTAGACCCTGCGACTGACCAGGTAAGAGCATTCATAATCATGACTTCAGTCCAAAGACGTCCACTTCTGGATACCAGCCGCTCCCAAGCGTAGCCACATGGACAGTTCATGTGCTTCTCGCATTACTTCCAGTTCATATAACCTGTGTGAGAATTATAGTGGTGGCTACTTATTGAGTTCTGTATAACTGACCAGTAACAAAAATTTTGCGCAAATATTGCAGATCAAAAAGAATGTAACGGTGATATGAACGCGACATGGTCGAATTGTCCCAGTAAATGTCCTGCCACTTGCCGCGAACCTAATCCAGCATGCACTAAAGACTGTGCAAAACCCGGCTGCGTGTGCAAAAAGGGATACATTCTGGCTGAACGTGGTGGTCCGTGTATTAGACTCTGCGACTGTCCAGGTAAGAGCCTTCATCATCATCATTTCAGTCGAAAGACGTCCTCTGCTTGACATAGGTCTATCCCAAGGGTCGCCACATGTACCGGTCCTGTGCTTTGGCATTGTCTACTATAACTTGAGTGAGAATTAGCTTTTATCGATGAATTTAGTCCTTACCGAGCAGTAACAAAGATTACTACACATCTTGCGGCTAAAAAAAGGATGTAAGGGCGATATGAACGCAATATGGTCGGATTGCCCCAGCAAATGTCTTGCTACTTGCCACGAACCTAATTCCAAATACAATAAAGGCTGTGCAGATCCCGGCTGCGTGTGCAAAAAGGGATTCATTCTGTCTAAGCCTGGAGGTCCGTGTATTAGACCCTGCGACTGACCAGGTAAGAGCATTCATAATCATGACTTCAGTCCAAAGACGTCCACTACTGGATATCAGCCGCTCCCAAGCGTAGCCACATGGACAGTTCATGTTTTTCTCTCATTACTTCCAGTTCATATAACCTGTGTGAGAATTATAGCGGTGGTTACTTATTGAGTTCTGTATAACTGACCAGTAACAAAAAATTTGCGCAAATATTGCAGATCAAAAAGAATGTAACGGTGATATGAACGCGACATGGTCGAATTGTCCCAGTAAATGTCCTGCCACTTGCCGCAAACCTAATTCAACATGCACTACAGACTGTGCAAAACCCGGCTGCGTGTGCAAAAAGGGATACATTCTGGCTGAACGTGGTGGTCCGTGTATTAGACCCTGCGACTGTCCAGGTAAGAGCCTTCATCATTATCATTTCAGTCGAAAGACGTTCGCTGCTTGACATAAGTCTATCCCAAGGGTCGCCACATGGACCGCTCCTGTGCTTTGGCATTATTTACATGCCATATAATTTGAGTGAGAATTAGCTTTTATCGATGAATTTAGTCCTTACCGAGCAGTAACAAAGATTACTACACATCTTGCCGCTAAAAAAAGGATGTAAGGGCGATATGAACGCAATATGGTCGGATTGCCCCAGCAAATGTCCTGCTATTGGAGGTCCGTGTATTACACCCTGCGACTGACCAGGTAAGAGCATTCATAATCATGACTTCAGTCCAAAGACGTCCAATACTGGATATCAACCGCTCCCAAGCGTAGCCACATGGACAGTTCATGTTTTTCTCGCATTACTTCCAGTTCATATAACCTGTGTGAGAATTATAGCGGTGGTTACTTATTGAGTTCTGTATAACTGACCAGTAACAAAAATTTTGCGCAAATATTGCAGATCAAAAAGAATGTAACGGTGATATGAACGCGACATGGTCGAATTGTCCCAGTAAATGTCCTGCCACTTGCCGCGAACCTAATCCAGCATGCACTAAAGACTGTGCAAAACCCGGCTGCGTGTGCAAAAAGGGATACATTCTGGCTGAACGTGGTGGTCCGTGTATTAGACTCTGCGACTGTCCAGGTAAGAGCCTTCATCATCATCATTTCAGTCGAAAGACGTCCTCTGCTTGACATAGGTCTATCCCAAGGGTCGCCACATGTACCGGTCCTGTGCTTTGGCATTGTCTACTATAACTTGAGTGAGAATTAGCTTTTATCGATGAATTTAGTCCTTACCGAGCAGTAACAAAGATTACTACACATCTTGCCGCTAAAAAAAGGATGTAAGGGCGATATGAACGCAATATGGTCGGATTGCCCCAGCAAATGTCCTGCTATTGGAGGTCCGTGTATTACACCCTGCGACTGTCCAGGTAAGAGCCTTCATCATCATCATTTCAGTCGAAAGACGTTCTCTGCTTGACATAGGTCTATCCCAAGGGTCGCCACATGTACCGGTCCTGTGCTTTGGCATTGTCTACTATAACTTGAGTGAGAATTAGTTTTTATCGATGAATTTAGTCCTTACCGAGCAGTAACAAAGATTACTACACATCTTGCGGCTAAAAAAAGGATGTAAGGGCGATATGAACGCAATATGGTCGGATTGCACCAGCAAATGTCCTGCTACTTGCCACGAACCTAATTCCAAATACAATAAAGGCTGTGCAGATCCTGGCTGCGTGTGCAAAAAGGGATTCATTATGTCTAAGCCTGGAGGTCCGTGTATTAGACCCTGCGACTGACCAGGTAAGAGCATTCATAATCATGACTTCAGTCCAAAGACGTCCACTTCTGGATACCAGCCGCTCCCAAGCGTAGCCACATGGACAGTTCATGTGCTTCTCGCATTACTTCCAGTTCATATAACCTGTGTGAGAATTATAGTGGTGGTTACTTATTGAGTTCTGTATTACTGACCAGTAACAAAAATTTTGCGCAAATATTGCAGATCAAAAAGAATGTAACGGTGATATGAACGCGACATGGTCGAATTGTCCCAGTAAATGTCCTGCCACTTGCCGCGAACCTAATCCAGCATGCACTAAAGACTGTGCAAAACCCGGCTGCGTGTGCAAAAAGGGATACATTCTGGCTGAACGTGGTGGTCCGTGTATTAGACTCTGCGACTGTCCAGGTAAGAGCCTTCATCATCATCATTTCAGTCGAAAGACGTCCTCTGCTTGACATAGGTCTATCCCAAGGGTCGCCACATGTACCGGTCCTGTGCTTTGGCATTGTCTACTATAACTTGAGTGAGAATTAGCTTTTATCGATGAATTTAGTCCTTACCGAGCAGTAACAAAGATTACTACACATCTTGCGGCTAAAAAAAGGATGTAAGGGCGATATGAACGCAATATGGTCGGATTGCCCCAGCAAATGTCTTGCTACTTGCCACGAACCTAATTCCAAATACAATAAAGGCTGTGCAGATCCCGGCTGCGTGTGCAAAAAGGGATTCATTCTGTCTAAGCCTGGAGGTCCGTGTATTAGACCCTGCGACTGACCAGGTAAGAGCATTCATAATCATGACTTCAGTCCAAAGACGTCCACTACTGGATATCAGCCGCTCCCAAGCGTAGCCACATGGACAGTTCATGTTTTTCTCTCATTACTTCCAGTTCATATAACCTGTGTGAGAATTATAGCGGTGGTTACTTATTGAGTTCTGTATAACTGACCAGTAACAAAAAATTTGCGCAAATATTGCAGATCAAAAAGAATGTAACGGTGATATGAACGCGACATGGTCGAATTGTCCCAGTAAATGTCCTGCCACTTGCCGCAAACCTAATTCAACATGCACTACAGACTGTGCAAAACCCGGCTGCGTGTGCAAAAAGGGATACATTCTGGCTGAACGTGGTGGTCCGTGTATTAGACCCTGCGACTGTCCAGGTAAGAGCCTTCATCATTATCATTTCAGTCGAAAGACGTTCGCTGCTTGACATAAGTCTATCCCAAGGGTCGCCACATGGACCGCTCCTGTGCTTTGGCATTATTTACATGCCATATAATTTGAGTGAGAATTAGCTTTTATCGATGAATTTAGTCCTTACCGAGCAGTAACAAAGATTACTACACATCTTGCCGCTAAAAAAAGGATGTAAGGGCGATATGAACGCAATATGGTCGGATTGCCCCAGCAAATGTCCTGCTATTGGAGGTCCGTGTATTACACCCTGCGACTGACCAGGTAAGAGCATTCATAATCATGACTTCAGTCCAAAGACGTCCAATACTGGATATCAACCGCTCCCAAGCGTAGCCACATGGACAGTTCATGTTTTTCTCGCATTACTTCCAGTTCATATAACCTGTGTGAGAATTATAGCGGTGGTTACTTATTGAGTTCTGTATAACTGACCAGTAACAAAAATTTTGCGCAAATATTGCAGATCAAAAAGAATGTAACGGTGATATGAACGCGACATGGTCGAATTGTCCCAGTAAATGTCCTGCCACTTGCCGCGAACCTAATCCAGCATGCACTAAAGACTGTGCAAAACCCGGCTGCGTGTGCAAAAAGGGATACATTCTGGCTGAACGTGGTGGTCCGTGTATTAGACTCTGCGACTGTCCAGGTAAGAGCCTTCATCATCATCATTTCAGTCGAAAGACGTCCTCTGCTTGACATAGGTCTATCCCAAGGGTCGCCACATGTACCGGTCCTGTGCTTTGGCATTGTCTACTATAACTTGAGTGAGAATTAGCTTTTATCGATGAATTTAGTCCTTACCGAGCAGTAACAAAGATTACTACACATCTTGCCGCTAAAAAAAGGATGTAAGGGCGATATGAACGCAATATGGTCGGATTGCCCCAGCAAATGTCCTGCTATTGGAGGTCCGTGTATTACACCCTGCGACTGTCCAGGTAAGAGCCTTCATCATCATCATTTCAGTCGAAAGACGTTCTCTGCTTGACATAGGTCTATCCCAAGGGTCGCCACATGTACCGGTCCTGTGCTTTGGCATTGTCTACTATAACTTGAGTGAGAATTAGTTTTTATCGATGAATTTAGTCCTTACCGAGCAGTAACAAAGATTACTACACATCTTGCGGCTAAAAAAAGGATGTAAGGGCGATATGAACGCAATATGGTCGGATTGCACCAGCAAATGTCCTGCTACTTGCCACGAACCTAATTCCAAATACAATAAAGGCTGTGCAGATCCTGGCTGCGTGTGCAAAAAGGGATTCATTATGTCTAAGCCTGGAGGTCCGTGTATTAGACCCTGCGACTGACCAGGTAAGAGCATTCATAATCATGACTTCAGTCCAAAGACGTCCACTACTGGATACCAGCCGCTCCCAAGCGTAGCCACATGGACAGTTCATGTGCTTCTCGCATTACTTCCAGTTCATATAACCTGTGTGAGAATTATAGTGGTGGTTACTTATTGAGTTCTGTATTACTGACCAGTAACAAAAATTTTGCGCAAATATTGCAGATCAAAAAGAATGTAACGGTGATATGAACGCGACATGGTCGAATTGTCCCAGTAAATGTCCTGCCACTTGCCGCGAACCTAATCCAGCATGCACTAAAGACTGTGCAAAACCCGGCTGCGTGTGCAAAAAGGGATACATTCTGGCTGAACGTGGTGGTCCGTGTATTAGACTCTGCGACTGTCCAGGTAAGAGCCTTCATCATCATCATTTCAGTCGAAAGACGTCCTCTGCTTGACATAGGTCTATCCCAAGGGTCGCCACATGTACCGGTCCTGTGCTTTGGCATTGTCTACTATAACTTGAGTGAGAATTAGCTTTTATCGATGAATTTAGTCCTTACCGAGCAGTAACAAAGATTACTACACATCTTGCCGCTAAAAAAAGGATGTAAGGGCGATATGAACGCAATATGGTCGGATTGCCCCAGCAAATGTCCTGCTATTGGAGGTCCGTGTATTACACCCTGCGACTGTCCAGGTAAGAGCCTTCATCATCATCATTTCAGTCGAAAGACGTTCTCTGCTTGACATAGGTCTATCCCAAGGGTCGCCACATGTACCGGTCCTGTGCTTTGGCATTGTCTACTATAACTTGAGTGAGAATTAGTTTTTATCGATGAATTTAGTCCTTACCGAGCAGTAACAAAGATTACTACACATCTTGCGGCTAAAAAAAGGATGTAAGGGCGATATGAACGCAATATGGTCGGATTGCACCAGCAAATGTCCTGCTACTTGCCACGAACCTAATTCCAAATACAATAAAGGCTGTGCAGATCCTGGCTGCGTGTGCAAAAAGGGATTCATTATGTCTAAGCCTGGAGGTCCGTGTATTAGACCCTGCGACTGACCAGGTAAGAGCATTCATAATCATGACTTCAGTCCAAAGACGTCCACTTCTGGATACCAGCCGCTCCCAAGCGTAGCCACATGGACAGTTCATGTGCTTCTCGCATTACTTCCAGTTCATATAACCTGTGTGAGAATTATAGTGGTGGTTACTTATTGAGTTCTGTATTACTGACCAGTAACAAAAATTTTGCGCAAATATTGCAGATCAAAAAGAATGTAACGGTGATATGAACGCGACATGGTCGAATTGTCCCAGTAAATGTCCTGCCACTTGCCGCGAACCTAATCCAGCATGCACTAAAGACTGTGCAAAACCCGGCTGCGTGTGCAAAAAGGGATACATTCTGGCTGAACGTGGTGGTCCGTGTATTAGACTCTGCGACTGTCCAGGTAAGAGCCTTCATCATCATCATTTCAGTCGAAAGACGTCCTCTGCTTGACATAGGTCTATCCCAAGGGTCGCCACATGTACCGGTCCTGTGCTTTGGCATTGTCTACTATAACTTGAGTGAGAATTAGCTTTTATCGATGAATTTAGTCCTTACCGAGCAGTAACAAAGATTACTACACATCTTGCGGCTAAAAAAAGGATGTAAGGGCGATATGAACGCAATATGGTCGGATTGCCCCAGCAAATGTCTTGCTACTTGCCACGAACCTAATTCCAAATACAATAAAGGCTGTGCAGATCCCGGCTGCGTGTGCAAAAAGGGATTCATTCTGTCTAAGCCTGGAGGTCCGTGTATTAGACCCTGCGACTGACCAGGTAAGAGCATTCATAATCATGACTTCAGTCCAAAGACGTCCACTACTGGATATCAGCCGCTCCCAAGCGTAGCCACATGGACAGTTCATGTTTTTCTCTCATTACTTCCAGTTCATATAACCTGTGTGAGAATTATAGCGGTGGTTACTTATTGAGTTCTGTATAACTGACCAGTAACAAAAAATTTGCGCAAATATTGCAGATCAAAAAGAATGTAACGGTGATATGAACGCGACATGGTCGAATTGTCCCAGTAAATGTCCTGCCACTTGCCGCAAACCTAATTCAACATGCACTACAGACTGTGCAAAACCCGGCTGCGTGTGCAAAAAGGGATACATTCTGGCTGAACGTGGTGGTCCGTGTATTAGACCCTGCGACTGTCCAGGTAAGAGCCTTCATCATCATCATTTCAGTCGAAAGACGTTCGCTGCTTGACATAAGTCTATCCCAAGGGTCGCCACATGGACCGCTCCTGTGCTTTGGCATTATTTACATGCCATATAATTTGAGTGAGAATTAGCTTTTATCGATGAATTTAGTCCTTACCGAGCAGTAACAAAGATTACTACACATCTTGCCGCTAAAAAAAGGATGTAAGGGCGATATGAACGCAATATGGTCGGATTGCCCCAGCAAATGTCCTGCTATTGGAGGTCCGTGTATTACACCCTGCGACTGACCAGGTAAGAGCATTCATAATCATGACTTCAGTCCAAAGACGTCCACTTCTGGATACCAGCCGCTCCCAAGCGTAGCCACATGGACAGTTCATGTGCTTCTCGCATTACTTCCAGTTCATATAACCTGTGTGAGAATTATAGTGGTGGTTACTTATTTATTTATTTTTATTTATTTATTTTACTTTAACATAAAACGGCCAAAGGCCAATTACATTAGTTAAAGACACAACACACTATATTAGTACAAAAAGAATACAGCTACTCGACAGTCATACGCTCATCTCACAATACTCCAGACATGTTGACAAGATCTTCTTCCATTCATCCGCGAACACATCACAGTGAGGCTTAGCGTCCAAGAGAGCGTTCAGCGCAGAGAGCGTGCGAGGGACAGGAGACTGGGCTCGAGCGACGGTTCGACTCCAAGGCACGGCGAACAATCTGTGCCTCCTGCTACGGTTATAGTTCATGGGAGCAAAAAGACGGGACAGTTCGTCATGCAATTCAGGAGCATCTGTTTTTCCTTGAAGGATCTTACACATATTAATAATTTGGTCATTTTTTCTTCTAACCTCAAGAGAGTTATAACCTAAACAGCCTAAAAGAAAGTTCGAGGGATACATAAAAGGATAATATCCATTCAAACGTTTATATAGATACCTAAGATAAGCTTTTTGTACCTTTTCTAAGAGTAAAGTGTACTTCTTTTCGTGCGGGTTCCAGACGCATGCACTGGACTCCAGTTTGGTACGAACCAGTACATTAAAAATAGATTTAATAGCGCTGGTGTTGCTAAAATCTTTAGCATTGCGCAGAACGAAACCTAATCGCCTAAATGAATCATTTGCTACCGTTGCCATGTGATCATGAAACGTTAGCTTGTTGTCAAATGTGACACCTAGATCCTTCATTCCAGATGTTCTATTAATAGCGCTACCATTCAGTTTATAAGTAAAGGTGATAGGGTTTCGTGCTTGAGTAAAACTCATGACGAAGCATTTGGAAGAGTTAAATTCCATTTTGTTCTTCACACCCCACTCCACTATCGCCTCAATATCACGCTGCAGTGCCAGACTATCGACTTCAGAATTAATTTCGGAAAAGAGTTTTAAATCATCTGCGTATAATAAACTTCTGGCGTGATGAATAACTGAAGGAAGATCATTAATTATTATCAAGAAGAGAAGCGGTCCCAGAATTGATCCTTGACTGACTCCGGAACGCGTATGATAGGGCTGGGATTCATAAAGGCCCAGTCTGACAAACTGCTGACGATCGCGAAGATAGTCAGCGAGGAGCTGTAACAGCCCTGGGGGAAATCCGATGGCACATAGCTTTGCCAGCAGAATATCATTATTGACCCTATCAAACGCTTTCCGGAAGTCAAAGTACAAGACATCGACCTGACTCCCACGGTCTAATCGTTTAGATATGTAATCTACTAGGGTAAGAAGGTTAGTATTTACTGATCTTTTTGCTCTGAAACCATGTTGTTCATTACACAGATACTTTTCAACTTGGAAATAAATATAGTTATGTAGTATGTTTTCAAAAACTTTAGCTGGTGATGACAAAATGGCAATGGGACGGAATTCTTCTACTAATGTTTTATTCAAACTCTTGGGAATAGGAGTGACCCTTGAAATCTTCCATTGTGGTGGGTATATTCCGGTTTTTAATGATAGATTAAAAATATGAAATAGAGGCAAGCAAAAGTGTTTTTTACAAGTTTTCAAAATTTCTGGAGGAATGCTGTCCGGCCCTACTGAACTACTAACTTTGAGTTTACCTATTCCTGACATGACATCCTGAGGAGTGAATTTAAATATATTTACATAATTACTGCTAACATTAGTATCACAATGGGAAGCCTTTTCAACATCAAGTTGCGGAACATCGGGAAGATAAACGCTAACAAAGAAATCAGCGAAGGCATCAGCCGCATGAACACCTGCAAATTTTTCGCCGTTGTAGGTAACACTCGGCTCAAAACCACCTTTTGAGCGTAAACTGGCTATATGTTGCCAGAAATCACGTGGATTGGCTCTTAGATTATTTTCAATCATTTTGGTATATGATGCATAAGCAAGTGCCACCCGTGTTTTAAGGCTAGCTCTCAAATCTGAAAAATTCATACGGGCTACTGTACATTTAGTGCGCTTCCAAGCAGTATGCCACTTGAGCTTAAGTCTAGTGTCCTGAATTATGTCTTTTGTGAACCACACCGGATAACGCCTACTTGTGGTTTTAGGGCGTCTTTTCTTTGGTACACAAGCATCAAAGATGGAATAAATTGACTCATAAAAGTACTCTGTAGCTAAATATACATCGTCAGTCTGTACAACCTTCTCCCATGAATTTTTTGAAAGTAAATCAAAAAGCTTATCCCGGTTACATTTTTTAAAATTCCAGTCTTTATTGGTATCAATGTTACTTGGTTCAATGACATCAGAAGTACGTGTAGATTTAATTTTAATGTCGATATCTAATGGTGGGTGGTAATTGTCAGGTTTAACTATGCCATCCGTGACAGCGACAGAAGTATTAATCGTGCCAGCGTTCTCTTGGACCAACACCACATCTAGCATACCTCCATTCGAATTACTCACCACATTCTTCTCATTCAGGCAACAAAAAGATAAAAAGTAAGAATAATAGTTTACAATAGATAAAGAAGCACTATTCAAATTTAGGTCTCCTAAAATTAAAACAGATCCTTTTAAGTTAGATGCAAAACTTTCGACTTTACAAAACCAACGCATATAGTCCGCGTCTTTAGCACTTGGTTTAATGTAAACCGCACACACGTAAATAGTACGACCACACCACGCAAAACTTGCCCACAGATCTTCACCACAGTCTGTTTCAAATTCGCGGCGCCGTCGCAACACAACAGGCGACCGCGCGGCGAGTAGAACCCCCCCACACGGCGTGCCTCTGTCACGACGTAGAAGTTTCCAGTCTCCTGGTGATAGTTCCGCGTCTTCAACCGACTCATCAAGAAATGTTTCTGTTATTGCAACGAGATTGTGCTCCATCAACAGCAGATTATTTCGCCACATACATAGTTTGGTTTTTAAACCTCTCACGTTCTGGTAAAAACAATGTAAGTTCGAAAGTTTATGTGCTACGAAAGGGCTGATTGTTGGCTGGTGGGCTAGGCTGGGGTTGTTTTCCGTTCAGGTTATGTAGACCGGCTGATATTTTATAGTTCACCCAGGGCCTAATCTTTGCGTAGACCGGCCAGACATGAGCTGAGTGAAACATTTCGAAGCTAGCAACTGGTATTCCTACCTTATAAGATTTGTAGTCCCCCTTTGACGTTAACATTTCAGCCGAACATGCACCTGTACTTGCTGGACACAGCTGCTGCAGGTAGTTGCGTATCTCATCAGCACCCGATTCCATGTTCCACAGATGCAAATATTTACGTGGTTCAACTGCCTTTAGTGATGTTACGGTAGGTCCAGCAATACCACTAATTGAAGCCATTTGTCGATGTTTCCGAGTTACAGTCGTCCATTGGGAAGCAGGCACCTTGAGGCTTTCACCGATGGCATCCACGCTGGTCATTATAGCCGGGGTTGATTGGTCAAGCTTGTTAGACTGGCTAAGGTCAATGACCTCAGGTTCAAGTTGAGAACACGGGGGTAGCTGGGTAGTCGGTTGTGGTTTTTGTTGTTTCCGTTTCTTCAGTTTCCGCTGCTTAGACTTGACCATGCTTTTTGTAACTTCGATTGGAACAGAAGTGCTGTCAGTCGTTGTGGACGGCTCAGTAGCGATTGTAGCGACGCTAGGAGAGTTATATCTGACGTTGGTGGGTAACTCGAGTTTTTCTTTCAGGAATTGTATATGGGACCCATGGCTCTCCAATTTTACCTCATACCTCGCAAATAAAGACACTGAATTTGTAAGCTGTTCTTTCAAATCATGCATTTCCTGTTTCAAGCTGTTTATTTCAAATGAAAGTTCATGCGGAATCATATTTTCTTTGGACTGCTTGATTGATTCCACTTTCGTTGGTTGTTCAGATGTTTCATTAAAAGCCCCTTCCCTCAAGATGCTAGCAATGTTTCCATTTCTTTCACCTCGTTTAGGGCTCTTAGGTGATACGAAAAAATCATCGCTATGAGTATCTTTGCTCAGTGTGGTAATACAGGCGTTGGGTGATATGATTACGTCCCCACCGGACCTTTCCTCGAGTAATGCACATTTGTCTGTTAATATTGATGTATCAGATTTTCCTTGTCTGGTACTATTGATTGGTGTTATGTGAGGAGAATCTTTTGATTTTGATGGCGTAGAAAAACTATTATTTAATAAGCAATTTTTTATGCTATTCCGGAAACGTCTCGGTGTCGTGCACTTTCTGTCTGACAAAGTTACCTTTTTATATGCATCAATGGCTGTTTGGCAGTTCACCAGATCCATCTTCAATCTAAAATTTTCGGTATTTAAGTTCTCAATCTCTAAGTGCGCACTATACAATTCTGCTGTTAGCTTTTTGATGGTATCATTCAGGTTCATGATCGTGTCACTGTCATTTAATGACGTATTTGGCACGCTCATCACTGAGGTATCAAGTAATGCTGAATTATTATAGAAGAGATTGTCAAGTGAACTAGACTTATGTGGTTTTCTAAGAGTTACGTTTTCGGAATCCATAATTATTATTATCGGGTGTACTCGTTGTGCCACCACCGAGGAAAAGCGAATAGGCCAATAAAATATGAAATGGCTGTGGCAATAGCAAAGCAAACGAAAAAGGCCAGCAATCTTGTAACAGGCAGGAAAAACAATAACAAAGCAAAAGCAAAAAGCAGCAAAAAGAGACTTGTTTCTCCCTGGACTCGAACTTGCTCTACTCTAATGCAAGGTACGTGTCTTAGCCTCTACGCCATGCGGTCACATATGCTTTGTTGTAAATTATTGCTTCTGTTACTTGTCTCCTAATTAGCTGTTAATTGAGTAATGCGTGTTTGTGACCATTTAAGGTAATCCACCGCGCGCCAGCCGGTTCGCGCGCTCGGGAGGATGAGTCACTGATTTTCGTTCACAACACAGTTCTTTGTTTGATTTTATACGTGGTTTATTGTTTTATGTACACACACTGCTTGATTATTGATAATATTATTGTTGGTTTCAAAAACTTGCACTGTCACTTATTGTTTGATATAAAATTAAAGCACAATAGTTAACGATTTGAAATTATAGAATTAAATAACACGGAGCTACCATTAGCTGCTTGCGCTCATAGCGGTGTCGCGGACATTTTGTGTTATTGAGTTCTGTATAACTGACCAGTAACAAAAATTTTGCGCAAATATTGCAGATCAAAAAGAATGTAACGGTGATATGAACGCGACATGGTCGAATTGTCCCAGTAAATGTCCTGCCACTTGCCGCAAACCTAATTCAACATGCACTACAGACTGTGCAAAACCCGGCTGCGTGTGCAAAAAGGGATACATTCTGGCTGAACGTGGTGGTCCGTGTATTAGACTCTGCGACTGTCCAGGTAAGAGCCTTCATCATCATCATTTCAGTCGAAAGACGTTCTCTGCTTGACATAGGTCTATCCCAAGGGTCGCCACATGTACCGGTCCTGTGCTTTGGCAATTGGCATTGTCTACTATAACTTGAGTGAGAATTAGCTTTTATCGATGAATTTAGTCCTTACCGAGCAGTAACAAAGATTACTACACATCTTGCGGCTAAAAAAAGGATGTAAGGGCGATATGAACGCAATATGGTCGGATTGCCCCAGCAAATGTCTTGCTACTTGCCACGAACCTAATTCCAAATACAATAAAGGCTGTGCAGATCCCGGCTGCGTGTGCAAAAAGGGATTCATTCTGTCTAAGCCTGGAGGTCCGTGTATTAGACCCTGCGACTGACCAGGTAAGAGCATTCATAATCATGACTTCAGTCCAAAGACGTCCACCACTGGATACCAGCCGCTCCCAAGCGTAGCCACATGGACAGTTCATGTGCTTCTCGCATTACTTCCAGTTCATATAACCTGTGTGAGAATTATAGTGGTGGTTACTTATTGAGTTCTGTATAACTGACCAGTAACAAAAAATTTGCGCAAATATTGCAGATCAAAAAGAATGTAACGGTGATATGAACGCGACATGGTCGAATTGTCCCAGTAAATGTCCTGCCACTTGCCGCAAACCTAATCCAACATGCACTAAAGACTGTGCAAAACCCGGCTGCGTTTGCAAAAAGGGATACATTCTGGCTGAACGTGGTGGTCCATGTATTAGACCCTGCGACTGTCCAGGTAAGAGCCTTCATCATCATCATTTCAGTCGAAAGACGTTCTCTGCTTGACATAGGTCTATCCCAAGGATCGCCACATGGACCGGTCCTGTGCTTTGGCATTATCTACATGCCATATAACTTGAGTGAGAATTAGCTTTTATCGATGAATTTAGTCCTTACGGACCAGTAACAAAGATTACTACACATCTTGCGGCTGAAATAGAATGTAAGGGCGATATGAACGCAATATGGTCAGATTGCCTTAGCAAATGTTCTGCTATTGGAGGTCCGTGTATTAGATCCTACGGTTGACCAGGTAAGAGCATTCATAATCATGACTTCAGTCCAAAGACGTCCACTACTGGATATCAGCCGCTCCCAAGCGTAGCCACATGGACAGTTCATGTTTTTCTCGCATTACTTCCAGTTCATATAACCTGTGTGAGAATTATAGCGGTGGTTACTTATTGAGTTCTGTATAACTGACCAGTAACAAAAATTTTGCGCAAATATTGCAGATCAAAAAGAATGTAACGGTGATATGAACGCGACATGGTCGAATTGTCCCAGTAAATGTCCTGCCACTTGCCGCAAACCTAATTCAACATGCACTACAGACTGTGCAAAACCCGGCTGCGTGTGCAAAAAGGGATACATTCTGGCTGAACGTGGTGGTCCGTGTATTAGACCCTGCGACTGTCCAGGTAAGAGCCTTCATCATCATCATTTCAGTCGAAAGACGTTCTCTGCTTGACATAGGTCTATCCCAAAGGTCGCCACATGTACCGGTCCTGTGCTTTGGCATTGTCTACTATAACTTGAGTGAGAATTAGCTTTTATCGATGAATTTAGTCCTTACCGAGCAGTAACAAAGATTACTACACATCTTGCGGCTAAAAAAAGGATGTAAGGGCGATATGAACGCAATATGGTCGGATTGCCCCAGCAAATGTCCTGCTACTTGCCACGAACCTAATTTCAAATACAATAAAGGCTGTGCAGATCCCGGCTGCGTGTGCAAAAAGGGATTCATTCTGTCAAAGCCTGGAGGTCCGTGTATTAGACCCTGCGACTGACCAGGTAAGAGCATTCATAATCATGACTTCAGTCCAAAGACGTCCACTTCTGGATACCAGCCGCTCCCAAGCGTAGCCACATGGACAGTTCATGTGCTTCTCGCATTACTTCCAGTTCATATAACCTGTGTGAGAATTATAGTGGTGGTTACTTATTGAGTTCTGTATAACTGACCAGTAACAAAAAATTTGCGCAAATATTGCAGATCAAAAAGAATGTAACGGTGATATGAACGCGACATGGTCGAATTGTCCCAGTAAATGTCCTGCCACTTGCCGCAAACCTAATTCAACATGCACTAAAGACTGTGCAAAACCCGGCTGCGTTTGCAAAAAGGGATACATTCTGGCTGAACGTGGTGGTCCATGTATTAGACCCTGCGACTGTCCAGGTAAGAGCCTTCATCATCATCATTTCAGTCGAAAGACGTTCTCTGCTTGACATAGGTCTATCCCAAGGATCGCCACATGGACCGGTCCTGTGCTTTGGCATTATCTACATGCCATATAACTTGAGTGAGAATTAGCTTTTATCGATGAATTTAGTCCTTACGGACCAGTAACAAAGATTACTACACATCTTGCGGCTGAAATAGAATGTAAGGGCGATATGAACGCAATATGGTCAGATTGCCCTAGCAAATGTCCTGCTATTGGAGGTCCGTGTATTAGATCCTACGGCTGACCAGGTAAGAGCATTCATAATCATGACTTCAGTCCAAAGACGTCCACTACTGGATATCAGCCGCTCCCAAGCGTAGCCACACGGACAGGTCATGTGCTTCCTCGCATTACCTCCAGTCCATATAACCTGTGTGAGAATTATAGCGGTTGTTTACTTATTGAGTTCTGTATAACTGACCAGTAACAAAAAAATTGCGCAATTATTGCAGATCAAAAAGAATGTAACGGTGATATGAACGCGACATGGTCGAATTGTCCCAGTAAATGTCCTGCCACTTGCCGCAAACCTAATCCAACATGCACTAAAGACTGTGCAAAACCCGGCTGCGTGTGCAAAAAGGGATACATTCTGGCTGAACGTGGTGGTCCGTGTATTAGACCCTGCGACTGTCCAGGTAAGAACCTTCAGCATCATCATTTGAGTCGAAAGACGTTCTCTGCTTGACATAGGTCTATCCCAAGGGTCGCCTCATGGACCGGTCCTGTGCTTTGGCATTATCTACATGCCATATAATTTGAGTGAGAATTAGCTTTTATCGATGAATTTAGTCCTTACCGAGCAGTAACAAAGATTACTACACATCTTGCGGCTAAAAAAAGGATGTAAGGGCGATATGAACGCAATATGGTCGGATTGCCCCAGCAAATGTCCTGCTATTGGAGGTCCGTGTATTACACCCTGCGACTGACCAGGTAAGAGCATTCATAATCATGACTTCAGTCCAAAGACGTCCACTACTGGATATCAGCCGCTCCCAAGCGTAGCCACATGGACAGTTCATGTTTTTCTCGCATTACTTCCAGTTCATATAACCTGTGTGAGAATTATAGCGGTGGTTACTTATTGAGTTCTGTATAACTGACCAGTAACAAAAATTTTGCGCAATTATTGCAGATCAAAAAGAATGTAACGGTGATATGAACGCGACATGGTCGAATTGTCCCAGTAAATGTCCTGCCACTTGCCGCAAACCTAATCCAACATGCACTAAAGACTGTGCAAAACCCGGCTGCGTGTGCAAAAAGGGATACATTCTGGCTGAACGTGGTGGTCCGTGTATTAGACCCTGTGACTGTCCAGGTAAGAGTCTTCATCTTTATCATTTCAGTCGAAAGACGTTCGCTGCTTGACATAAGTCTATCTCAAGAGTCGCCACATTGCGTCGATAAGTCCCCTTGCGGCGATAAGTCCCCTCTTTGAGGAGTGGCTTGAGAGGCGCCATGGCGTCCTCACCTTCCGCCTGACGCAGGTCCTCACCGGACACGGTTGTTTCGGGAGGTTCCTGTTCCGCGTAAGGCGGGAGGAAACGCCCGGGTGTCACCACTGTGTGGATCGCCCGGAGGACACGATGGAGCATACGGTGGAGGTCTGCCCGGCTTGGGCGGAGCACCGCCGTGTCCTCACGGAGGCGATCGGCGGCGGCGATCTCTCGCGTCCGGCCCTGGTTCAGGCCATGGTTCGGAGCGAGAGTGCATAGGAGGCCGTCACCTCCTTCTGCGAAGCAGTTATGTTCGCGAAGGAGGAGGTGGAGCGCGCGAGGGAGATGCAAGCTGCACGCCCTCGCGGCTCTAGTCGCCGCAGGAGACACCCCGGGCGTCGGGAGTCGAGAGCCGACTTCCGGCCACCGTAGGCGCGGGCTTGCGGACGGTGAGCAATGGGCAGCTCGCCGTCCGATAAGGACCAGGCCCGTGTCGGCGGCGCGTTGTGTTCCACGCGCGCCTCAAAGAGATGTCAGCACCAACCGACGGGGTCGAAAGACCAATGCCTGCTGGGGTTGCGGGTTTGTCCGAAAGGGATAACGCGGCCCCGGCACACAGGCAACGGAAGGAACACGGGTGGGTTTTAGTCAGTAAAAGTCTGACACACCCTCTCGCTCTGCCCAGAGCGGGAGAAGTCATTTGATGATTTCCCATCCTCAAAAAAAAAAAAAAAAAGTGTCGCCACATGGACCGCTCCTGTGCTTTGGCATTATTTACATGCCATATAACTTGAGTTAGAATTAGCTTTTATCGATGAATTTAGTCCTTACCGAGCAGTTACAAAGATATAAGTTACACATCTTGCGGCTAAATAAGGATGTAAGGGCGATATGAACGATTTAGAAAAGGTTTGGACTTTTATGCCCTGTTGGGTATTTCGGAAGCTGGTGTATGCGATCTGTTGATCACAACACCATTTAGAAATATCCATCCACTTTCCCTTGTCCTGAACGAACACGGGTGGTGGCAGAGAAACCCTCTTAGAGCCAGAAATAGGTCCTCCTGCAAAGAAAATGGCGCGATCAGGTGGGGGGCGTGGTAGGGGGACCTACAGGGGCGCGAGTAGCGGGTGGGGCTAGGGAAGCGGGGATAGCGAGAAAAAGTTATGTTCCTCCACCGCAACGGTCTTGTTGGCCTGGTTGGAAGACTGTTTCTTGTTCTAACGCTTTGCCCTTTTTCTTGGACGGTGACAAATCCATCGTCTTCGGAATGGGACGAAGCGGAAGAACTAGAGAACTTTGCCTCTAGGCCGGACTTTTAGTAAGGGGACGTGGGGCGCTTTAAAGAAGCGGCTAATGGTTCGCTAGTGTCCATGGAATCAGTCAGACTGAGCGGACTTTCTAGCTCGATTGCTGGGAGTGAGCTTTCCAGAGCGTCGCTGAAATCCCCGACGTTGGTGTCGGAGAGACTTAGGAGGGCTCGCTGTAGTGAAGCGAACCGAGCGCCCCATTTAGCTTGAAGCCGGGACTCGTCATCCAGGAAGCCCTGGAAGAACTCCAAGAACTTCGTGAGGCGAAGGACCCCCATTATTGGGGGGAATTATTACAGTGAGGAGGGAATGGTCCCTATTTCTCCTATTAAATCCTATCTCTAACTCCCCGGACGGATTAGCCAGGGATGTGTAACCCTTCCCTGTCGGTATAGACAGGGCGGTTGAGTACCTAGGGTGAGCCGTAAGCTTGCTTTGGCCTGAAGCCTATCTTACTGTGTAACGGGGTGCTAACCAGTCTAGTGGGCCGGGTGTAGACACACCCGACCGACACTATGTGTGTGGTTGTGAAAGGAAAACTGTCACCAATGCCGACTAGGAGACCCCCCAAGGCCGGACACTGGGACCTGTCCAACTGACTGCCTAGCCCTGATGAGGTTCGGCGGGTGTGATATGGTTTAACACCCCCTCAGTTTCGTTGGCACCGTATAGTATCCACCGAAGACCACGAAAAACTGCGGATTTACTCGAAAGAGGCCAAAACAACGCGACAATACGCTTTTTGACGAAATCTGATATCGAAATATCTATTAATTGTCCCTTGAAAAAATAAGGCAATTAACAATTCCGTGGTAGTCGGGGTGACTACGAAGCTCGTCCCGGGGCGCGAAGAAATGTTGACTGGAAGCAGAATCCACGAAAATACATACAGTTGCGCAGTTGCGTCCGCAACCAGTGCCGAGCGTAAGATACCTGACTGCCCAACGAAAGCTCCCTCTTTTATTGCATCGGTTGTAAACAAGGTGGGGTGATTACGTGACAATCGTTTGAAACAGCTTATTACATTAAAATAGCAATATAAAATCAAAGATATACTACAAGTATCATTAAATTTTATTAAATGATTTATTGTATTATCATCCAATCGAATTTTACAAGTGAAGTGTTATTTTTAGGTAAACACAATACCTAGTCAAATGAGGTACTTCTACATTGGTCCCAAGCATAGAAATATAAATAACAGGAGAAGTGGCATGGGGGCGTGTCTGTGTCCGCGCGTCCTGATCACAATGCTCATGCCTCAGGCAAATGGCCGTCTCCGCTAAGTAGTGCGCTTTCGAACACGATCGTGATAACATTTAAGAATACTGTGTTGTTCAGTGGTGTTCTTGTAAAAATCGAACCTAAACTAGAAACTTTATAAGTCATAGAACCACTTTTCAAAAATCAGCACAAGTATTTTACTATATTTGTGTTGAAAATCACGAAAAACAACAAATCGTAAGGTTCTTCTTGCCTTTAATACGTTATTTTTGTTTTCATATATCACAGCGACTGTACTATTATTGCAGTAAATACATTGCTTCTGTACCACTACCTAAGTATGTTGCTAAGTAAACGGACAAGCAATGTAAAAATCACAAAATGATTTTTTCTTTAAGTGGTTGCATCGTTAGTACGGCCTCAGTGTCTTGCGACGAGTTAGTGATGTGGTTGTGCAGATCCACTAACGTAGACTATCGACAATAATGTCGATTGTCGTATGAATTTATATTACTATTAAAGTTTATTCTTCAATTTGTCAACAGTTATAGCCTGATTGGAAGACCGATGTGAAATCTTGTTTTATACTCATTTAGATTTTCTCATAATGCTGAATTTTTTTGATTTACTTAATATTGTACCGAATCCATGGTATCAGTTTTCGCGTCGATGTTCCTGCCACCCTGTATATGCCATATAACTTGACAGAGAATTAATTAGATTTTATCGATGAACTAAGTCCTTACCGACCAGTATCAAAGATCACTTCATATATTGCAGCTCAAAAAGGATGTAAGAGCGATATGAACGCAACATGGTCGCTTTGTCCCAGTAAACATCCTGCCACTTGCCGCGACCCTGATCCAAAATGCACTAAAGGCTGTGCAAAACCCGGCTGCGTGTGCAAAAAGGGATACATTCTGTCTAAACCTGGAGGTCCGTGTATTAGACCCTGCGACTGTCCAGGTAAGAGCATTCATCATCATCATTTCAGTCGAAAGACGTTCACTGCTTGACATAGGTCTATCCCAAGCGGCGCCACATGGATCGGTCCTGTGTTTTCGCATTATATATATGTCATAAAACTAGAGAGAGAATTAGCTTTTATCGATGAACTTAACTTGCACTAAAGGCTGTGCAAAATTCGGCTGCGTGTGCAAAAAGGTATTCATTCTGTCTAAGCCTGGTGGTCCATTTAAAATAGTTTAGGGGAGGTTTTTATAAATAAGAAGGCGAATAACGATCTGTGGCATATATTAGAAAGATGCTGCTTATATACAGTTCCAGTTAAAGGAATCAAAATAAATGAGGTTCATGAATAAACTTAGGACTAACACAATTCGGCAATGTAGGTAGACTGTGCCGCGCTCCCTATGTTGTGCGAGCGTGATGATACAGCAGGTTCACGTTCTTTTCACCTCGGCTAGCTTAGTATGCGCGGGCGCGCGGTGGCGAACGGCCGGGTGTGCTCTTCTAATCTGTATATCTATACGTAAGTATGAGCTGCTACATCATTTCCCCGCTAGTGAAACGTACACAGGGCTTCGATTTTCTTCCTCTCCTTGTGACATATGAGTACGTGTCTGTGATTGGTGCTTCTGACTCAGTGTTGATCCAGAAAGCTGACTTTAGTCTGTCAACAGAGATGTTAGTGCATCTATTGCGTAACTGGATAGTAAAATACTTGTCCTTACGACTTATCATTTCGCCAAACTACACTGGCCCAGTGTAGTTTGGCGTCAGAAGTTTGCTTGATGCGTCATTGCGTAGGTAAAAATGCGAACATTTATTTATGTCATCGTGAATAAATGTCGCTCGGGATTGGTTAGATTTTCGTTGCACCTGGGCCTTCTTTAACGCTCCATTCAACTTATTCATGAAGTTTGAAATGGCGATGTCTTGCAGATTCTTCATAGAATTCTCCGGGTAATCACAGCGTCTGGCCATATAGTAGTTCAGCTGTACTTGCGCCCACATCTTTTTTTATTGAAGCGCGCAGTCCCAGCAGCACTGTAGGTAGCTCATGTGACCATGTTTTAGATTTAAGTCTTGCGGTAAGTGACGTTTTGAGTGAGCGGTGCCATCGTTCTATCACGCCGTTACACTGCGGGTAGTAGGCAGTGGTGCGGGTGCGGTGAATTCTCATGCGTTGCATCAATCTGCGACTTTGTTGTCCTGGCTGGTTACGTGTTAAATATTTGACATGAACTGTCCGATATATTTAAGGTATCTTGTTCGGCGGGGCATCTCAGACTTGCTGTTTGAAGTTAATGAATTACACAGCGGTTTGTGGTCCGTATAAACAATTAACTCTCGTCCTTCAAACACACGACGGAATTGACGTATTGCCATGTAGATTGATAGCATCTCACGTTCGTACGTGCTATATTTTTGTTGAGCTTCACTGAACTTCTTGGAGAAATATCCCAGTGGTCTCCATCTGCCGTTGATCTTTTGTTGTATAACGGCACCAGCACATGTGTTTGAGGCATCTGTCATCAATGCGAAAGGTTCGTTCAGTGATGGATAGGACAATAATGCGCAGTTTATGATATCTTGTTTGCATTGATTGAATGCTTCTTTTGCCTCTTCGGTCCATTGTATGTTTGTTTTATCGTTTTTCTTGGCGTTGTGAAAGTAATTGCTCAATTCTTTTTGATGTGCCGCCGCCGCATGAGGTGTACTCGAACGATAAAAGTTTAGCATCCCGACGAAACGACGTAGATCTTGGATCGTTTTTGGCAATGGATAGGAATGGATTGCTTGTACCTTTTCTTCCGTCGGTGCAATGCCTTCGGGGCTTATTGTGTATCCCAGGAAGTCGAGTTTCAACTGGCCGAAGATACACTTAGTGACGTTTATTTTTAAACCACTGTCGTTGAGTCGCTTAAACACTTCTTGAAGCTCTCTTCTGTGTACTTCTTGATTCTCAGAAGCTACAAAAATATCGTCGACGAATGGGAAAACACGTAGGCCGCGAAGCACGTTGTCAACAGGGGCGTAGCTACCGCCGTATCTGCCGTATCAATTATACGGGGCCCCGACATGCGTAAGCAAAAATTTATAAAAACATATATAGAGGCACAAACTTTAGAAAAACTAAAGTCATCATCAGCCATAAATTATTTAATAAATCAGTTTGCCGAAAAAAAAGCAAGGAGGGGGTATATTTAATTTGAATTGTTTATTTATTTTATTATTTATGTACACACAGTAAAATACATAGAGATACGACATAATTATAATTTGAGTACAAAGGTACTGCTTATTTCTTAAGAAAAAAATTTGTTCGTAAAATTTTTGGCAAAAGTGACAGATAGATAATTATGATGAATAAATATTTCTTTTAATTTTATGCAAACATTTTTTTTCATTTCTGAGAAATCTTTACCCTTCATAAGGAAACCAAACAAATTTTTATACGGGGCCCCGCCAAGGCACGCTACGCCACTGGTTGTCAATGTGACGTTGGAATGTCTGGCCTGCATTGATCAAACCAAATACATCCTATTGAACTCATACAAGCCAAAAGGAGTAATCACGGCTGTCTTCTTCACGTCCTTTTCTCTGTTTTTAATCTGATAGTAGGCCTTCTGTAGATCAATTTTTGAAAAAATCTTCTTGCCTTGGTTATGTGTAAGGTCATGAAGTGGTATCGGATATCAGGTGTGGTTACTGCATTGAGTCTACAGTAGTCGCCGCAGGATCTGTAGGTATCATCCCTTTTCAAAACCATGTGTAATGGGCTATTAGACGGTCGACAAATTCCTTGGTTCATCATGAGTTGGAATTCTTGTTTTCCAGCGTTATATTTATGCGGCGGTAGTGTTCTTGCATTTGTAAATATCGGCGGGCCGGTGGTTTCAAAATAACTTAGAGAAACTGGTACTAGTTTCTCTAAGTTTGGTCTCGTGATGTCTGGGTACTTTGCTGACAGGTCGTGGTAGGGAACCATGTCATCAATGTTTCGGATGCTTCCTTCACCTGGGGCTGCTAGGAAACCTCGTGCCGGAAAATGGGTTTTTTATCCACCAATCGTCGTCCATGGAGATCCACCATAAGTGCGTGGTGGTGCAAAAAATCAGCGCCTAATATCGGCCGACTGACTGTTGCAATCATAAATCGCCAACTGTGGCACGCCGCATTCCGATGTTGAGCACAATGGTTCCTTTGCAGTATGTAGATATTTCTGAACCATTTGCTGCGTACAAGTAGTTGGTTGGTGTCCACTGTTTATCTCGTGCAGTGGCGGGTAAAACAGAAACATTTGCCCCCGTGTCGATTAGGATTTTTTTTTCGGTTGATTTATCGTGTAAAAATAGGCAGTATGTAGGTAAATCGTCGACTTCGGCCACCGCCGCGGCTTGAGTCTTCTTTAGTTTCCGGCTTCTCACTTGACATACCTTTAAAACTGCACGGACTTCTGCATCGGTATGCCACCTTGCCGAATTTCTTATGAAAATAGCACACAGCGTTTCTTCTTTATCATCATCATTTAAGCCAAAAGACGTTCACTGCTTGACATAGGTCTATCCCGAGCGTTGCCACAAGGAGCGGTCCTGTGCTTCGCATTATATACATGCCATATAACTTGAGTGAGAATTAACGTTTGTCGATGAACTAAGTCCTTACTGACCAGTAACAAAGATTACTTTATATATTGCAGCTCGAAAAGGATGTAGGAGCGATATGAACGCAACATGGTCGCTTTGTCCCAGTAAACATCCTGCCACTTGCCATAACCCCAATCCAAAATGCACTAAAGGCTGTGCAAAACCCGGCTGCGTGTGCAAAAAGGGATACATTCTGTCTAAACCTGGAGGTCCGTGTATTAGACCCTGCGACTGTCCAGGTAAGAGCATTCATCATCATTATTTCAGTCGAAAGACGTTCATTGCTTTACATAGGTCTATCCCGAAGCGTCGCCACATGGACCGGTCCTGTGTTTTCGCATTATAATTTGAGAGAGAATTAGCTTTTATCGATGAATTAAGTCCTTAGCGACCAGTAACAAAGATCACTTCATATATTGCTGCTCGAAAAGGATGTAAGAGCGATATGAAAGCAACATGGTTGTATTGCCCCAGTAAATGTCCTGCCACTTGCCGCGACCCTGATCCAATAAGCACTAAAGACTGCAAAACCCACCTGCGTGTGCAAAAAGGGATTAAATCTGTCTAAACCCGGTGGTCCGTTTATTAGACCCTGCGACTGTCCAGTTAAAAGCAATCATCATCATCACTTTAGTCCCAAGAAGTCCACTACTTCACATAGGTCTATCCCGAGCGTTGCCACATGGAGCGGTCCTGTGCTTCGCATTATATACATGCCATATAACTTGAGTGAGAATTAACGTTTATCGATGAACTAAGTCCTTACCGACCAGTAACAAATATTACTTTATATATTGCAGCTCGAAAAGGATGTAGGAGCGATATGAACGCAACATGGTCGCTTTGTCCCAGTAAACATCCTGCCACTTGCCATAACCCCAATCCAAAATGCACTAAAGGCTGTGCAAAACCCGGCTGCGTGTGCAAAAAGGGATTCATTCTGTCTAAACCTGGAGGTCCGTGTATTAGACCCTGCGACTGTCCAGGTAAGAGCATTCATCATCATTATTTCAGTCGAAAGACGTTCATTGCTTTACATAGGTCTATCCCGAAGCGTCGCCACACGGACCGGTCCTGTGTTTTTACATTATAATTTTAGAGAGAATTAGCTTTTATCGATGAACTAAGTCCTTAGCGACCAGTAACAAAGATCACTTCATATATTGCTGCTCAAAAAGGATGTAAGGGCGATATGAAAGCAACATGGTTGTATTGCCCCAGTAAATGTCCTGCCACTTGCCGCGACCCTGATCCAATAAGCACTAAAGACTGCAAAACCCAGCTGCGTGTGCAAAAAGGGATTAATTCTGTCTAAACCCAGTGGTCCGTTTGTTAGACCCTGTGGCTGTCCAGTTAAAAGCAATCATCATCATCACTTTAGTCCCAAGAAGTCCACTACTTCACATAGGTCTATCCCGAGCGTTGCCACATGGGCCGCTCCTGTGCTTCGCATTATATACATGCCATATAACTTGAGTGAGAATTAACGTTTATCGATGAACTAAGTCCTTATCGACCAGTAACAAAGATTACTTCATATATTGCAGCTCAAAAACAATGTAAGGGCGATATGAACGCAACATGGTCGCTTTGTCCCAGTAAACATCCTGCCACTTGCCGCAACCCCGATCCAAAATCTACTAAAGGCTGTGCAAAACCCGGCTGCGTGTGCAAAAAGGGATTCATTCTGTTTAAACCTGGTGGTCCATGTATTAGACCCTGCGACTGTCCAGGTAAGAGCATTCATTATCATCATTTTAAATGTCCTATTTTAACTGTCCTGCCACTTGCTGCGACCCTGATCCAAAATGCACTAAAGGCTGTGCATATTTCGGCTGCGTATGCAAAAAGGGATTCATTCTGTCCAAACCTGGTGGTCCGTGTATTAGACCCTGGGACTGTCCAGATATATCATTATTTCAGTCCAAAGACGTCCACTACTGGATAACGGCCTCTCCCGAGCGGACACATGGACACTTCATGTGCATCTCTTATTATCTCCAGTTCATATAACTTTGGAAACAGAACCGCTTCCATACTGGGGATATTATAATTATCTTGGCCGTTGCACAAATAACAATTTTTTTAATGAAAGAAAAAATCACACAGCAAATAGACTTGAATAACATTATGAATTTCTACAACTATCCTCACAGCTTCAATAATCACCCGATTATCAAGCTTTACACAAAACTTTGCAAGTAAATATAATTTTTTCAACCACCAATCCGTCACTGTACACGTGTGTCAATTTTAGGTCCATCAACTCCTGTGTGTGGGATAAACGAAATAGCCAGACACTGCAGACAGATCTGCCCACCACAAACTTGCCTGAGCAAGTACGCGTTATTCAAATGTAGTGGAGACTTACCCTGTGAGCCAGGGTGCGACTGTGTCCCCAATTATCTGAGGGATGACAGAGGAATTTGTATACCGAGCGAACAGTGTCCTGCACGTAAGATATGGTTCATGTTAACTGTCTTTTCTTTCTGACTTTTTTATTCCTCTCTCTTTCTTTTCTTCGTTTCGTCTTCTTTAGTAATATTAAGTTGACAAGTCTAAAAGCATGCTGCAAGCTATTAAACGATTGAACTTAGGTAGCTAACATTTTAAGGTATCGATATCTTGCTACAGAAAATTATTTTATTTCTCCAATTGTTATTCCTATTTGTAAACAACTCTAATTTAATCCTTCGTATCAGGAATGCGAATCTAAAATATGGCACTACATATAGCAAATTTATATTTCAACTTTTGATTGAACAGCATAATTTGCAGCAATTTTTTTTAATGGTTTTTTATGCAGTATTTTGTATCTGTTTCCATTTAACGTCAGTTGAGACAACAAGACTTGTGAAACGTGAAAGTAAACTTTGTATTTGAATACCTCAAATACAACGTTTACTTTCACGTTTCAAAAACAGTGTTTCTACAGGTTAATAAATTTGTGTTCTATTTTCTTGTAAGTATTGACGTTGAACCTTTAATGACCTTTAATGTGCGTATTTGAAATAAATTATTTGACTTTGGTACTATGAATTTTTTTTTGGCACTGATTTAAAGAGGCAGTTGTAAATAGCGGTTTTGGTAAGTTAAAAATTATAAATGGCACGTTTAATAACTAGTTCAGCAGTTAAAACTAAGCAGTAAAGTAAACAAAAATGAGTAATAAAAAATAATTAAATGGATCAGTGAATATATAATTGAGCAGGAAAATAATTAAATGGGCGGTAAAAATTATTGAACGAGCGGTTACGTGTGGGTGGAATCGGAATTTGTCGGTAAGAAATCTCATTCTAAGCAATTCTATAAACAATGAGGTGGTAAAGTAGTTTTCGAGATATAGCGGTGTGACGGATGGAACCCAAATGATTCACCAACAATAGACGATCATTTTTACCGCTGATTCAGTTATTGGACTGCTCAATTATTTTTAGAATTTACATTTACGAAGTTCAATCAAAAGTTGAAAAAAATAATTGCTATAAGTAGTGCCATATTTTAGATTCACATTCCTGATACGAAGGATTACGTTAGAGTTGTTTACGAATAGGAATAACAATTGGAGAAACAATATAACTTTCTGTAGCATGTTATCTATAAGATGTGGTCAAACTCTTTAGTTGAAGAGTTTGGTACTACCGTTAAAGATTACGATGGTGGTTCCATGAAGAAAGTTCTTCAGTTTGATGGCCTGTACCGCACCCTTTCAGATACACGCTGTCGGGGTGGCAGGGACATCGACGCGAAAACTGATACCATGCATTCAGTACATGCTTCTAAACCCTCCTGCATTGAAATTTTTCGTCGGTTATAAAAAAAAAATCTGCTGTTCCATACATTTTGACCGCGTATTGTACTTTCTGCCGGAGTCGCAGAAAAGTCCGAAAGGGATACCGTGGCCCCTGGCAATGTACAGGCAACTGAAAGAACACGTGTGGGTTTTAGTCAGTAAGAGTCTGACACGCTCTCCCGTTCCGTCCAGAGCGGGAGAAGTTATTAGATAATTTCCCACCCAAAAAAAAAAATGTATTACACTTTTTTATGAAACAGCTGATTTCTTTTTAAAAAACCGACGAAAAATTTCAACGTAAGAGGTTTCAGAAGCATGTACTGAATCCATGGTAACAGTTTTCGCGTCGATGTCCCTGCGAGTGGCAGTATTTATAGCTTCAAAATAAGAGTTATAATATAGGTTGATTTAAAAACCAATGGCTAGGATATTACTTACTTCAAACAGTGCAACAACTAAATTCAATGTATCGAAACACAATTAAACCCTTCTCCAATTCCGTTGCAGCCTGTCAAATTCCCGATAAATGCAAGCGCACCTGCGCAGAACCGAATCCTCCAAACTGTGAATATAATCCACCAAAAGTGAATATGCACGGTTGCGATTGTAAAGATGGATATATTTTGTCAAAACTAGGAGGTGACTGCATCCTTATTGACGAATGTCCGCGTAAGTATGATATGTTTATTTATACTCTACTTTATATGTTTATATAAACTATATGCAACATAGAAAATAAAAATAAATAAAAAAGGCCTGATAAATATTTTAAAAGTATTATTGGGTTTATTTAATCCTATGACTATAGAAATCAGTACATTGTTAGGTTAGATATTGAAATTAGGGCAGTGTTGAATTGTCTCAATAAGTTTAAAATTGCAGTTTGTGTTGGAGGTCACTATGAATGGAGCTTTGTCATAAACAACTCCATGAATTCAAACATAAAATCGACGTGCTAAAGCAAGGCAGTACTAGTAGGTATTGTTCAAAACATCTGTGTTAAAAACATCTTTAGAGAATCAAAAGTGCTTTCGACTATAATATTGGGGCACGATGCTGGTTCAAAATAGTCTATCTCTATAATAACTCCGTTGTTTAAAATATTTCAGCTGATCTACCCTGCCACGGTGATTCCAACGCAAGACCCAAACGATGTCCTAAGCCATGCCCATCTACTTGCAAATCACCGAACCAATATCCCTGCAAGAGAATGTGTGAACCAATCGGATGCCAATGCAAACCTGGATATATACTATCTGATGCCACTGGTCAATGCATCTTACCAGATAAATGTCCAGGTAAGTGACATGTTGACTACTTTTATAGAATTTAAGATCAGAAATAAATAAAAAAAAACAAAAAGGACTGACAGGGTTTCTCCAATGCTGGTATTTTTGACCCAGCTTGCTAAACAAGAGCCTAGCTAAAGTCAAAGTATTGCCAGCATTCATATTACAAGATGAATGAATTTTTGATTTCATTCGAGTTTTTAATATCTAATCAGCTCCAAAAGTTTCATCTTCGTCTTAGAAAACAGTGGTGTCTAACAAAACCAATTTTATAATTTCCTTAGGTGGAAACCCATGTGGCAAGAAGGCACACTTCGTCGAATGCAAGTCTGATTGCGAAGGAGACTATTGCCCAGTGGATGACAATCGGGACTCAAAATGTTGTGATTCTCCAGCAGACGATTGCCTGTCTGGCTGTACTTGTAATTTGAATCATAGAAGGAAAAGCCGCGCAGATCCGCGATGTATCGTGTCGTCCGATTGCCGTAAGTGATTTCTAATGTTAATTGCATTGTCCATTTGCGAGGATTGCAAAAAATAAGAGTCGTCATGGAAAATTGATCGGTTTTATTTTGCGCCCATGCAGAAGCGCCTTTGCTTTGTAATGTTTGTCATGATTGGAATTTTAAAGCACAATCTACTGATAGTGAATATAATAATTCAAGTAAAGTAAATGTTGTGAAAAGAAAGGATAAACTGTGCGTTTTGTATTTAAGTAACAGCATATTGCATTTGAATATCAAATTATTCGTATGTTTAAGAATATTATACATATACATACAAATATTGGTCCCGAGAGAAAGGAAATGATGTAAGAATAGCTCACCCAAAACCATATATTCATTTCTTAATGTAAAAATATTTATTTACAAACTATTATCACCGCCGGCGTACCAGCGTACGTGACGATGGGAAGAGACCAGGCGGCATGATGTTGTTGCCTTGGAAGGTGGGTAGGCCTCTGGTGTGGGACGCAACCTGTGTCAACACCCTTGCACCATCTCATGTTCCTAGCACGGCGGGCTGTGCTGGCGCCGCTGCAGCGGCTGCTGAGACCCTCAAGCGGCGCAAATACTGTAACCTTATGGGTAACTACAGTTTTGAGCCGTTTGAGGTCGAAACGCTCAGGTCATGGGGTCCGACTGCGCGTGTCATTTTTAAGGAAATTTCTCGCCGACTGGTCGACACTTCACGCGACCAGAGCGCTGGCTTGTTCTTTGGCCAAATAATTAGCATTGCCATTCAACGTGGCAATGCTGTCAGTCTTCTGGGCACGTTTCCGGATGACAGCGATGCGGATGAATACTTCGACGCCTAAGTGTCCTTTTGTTTTTTGTATCTATTCGTGTAGTTAGTTATTGTATTTAGTACCTAGTGTTAATAGTTTGTAAATAAATATTTTTACTGTAAGAATAGTAGAATTACTTATGTAAAGATTTAGATACACAAGTTCAACAAAAATAATCTTGTTTTAACGTTTTAGCTGAAATAAATTGCACAAGACCAAACGAGAAATGGTGTTCTTGTCCACCAGCATGTCTTGCTGAAAATTGTGAAGATGTCCGCAATCAACCTACTGTTTGCAATACTTTGGTGTTGAACTGTGATCCTAGGTGTATCTGTAAGAAGGATCACTTCAGGAATTCATGTGGAATTTGTATTCCTGCTGAAGATTGTCGTAAGTTGAACTGTATAATTGCAATTTGTTATTGTGTATATTATATTAATTCTTTAGGCACGGCCAAACCAACGACGTATATCGTGCGAATAAGCGTTCAATTGATTTTCGAATTTGTGATCTTGTCGATCATAAATTCGGTGTGGACCCGTATCTATATTTAATGTGCGAGTTATCTAGGCACCTGGCGCTGTAAAGTCACTCGTACACATCGTTGTTCAGTACAGTACGAGACCGCATTCCAGTGAGGTGCCTAGTTAATTCATACAGGTTATTATTTCATAATGAACAACTGAGTGCACGCTAGGGTGCCGGACGCCAGATGCGTTTTCGGTGCGTTTTCCTTCCGTTCTGTACGCGTAGCGTGACCACCATAGAAACGAATTTGTCGCCGGAAGAATAGACAAAATGACAAATTGTGATTGAGAATCTGTCATTTTGTCTATTCTTCCGTCAGAAAAACTTGTTTGGATTGTGGTCATGCCTTATAGAATGGTATGGTTTCGGTCGGCACGGGTGCGTTAACAGTACGTTAATTCATAGTGAACAACTGAGTGCACGCTGGGGTGCCGGACGCCAGATGCGTTTTCGGTGCGTTTTCCTTCCGTTCTGCACGCATAGCGTGATCACCATAGAAACGAATTTGTCGACGGAAGAATAGAAAAAATGACTGATTGTGATTGAAAATCTGTCATTTTGTCTATTCTTCCGTCAGCAAAACTCGTTTGTATTGTGGTCAAGCCTTATAGAATTTACTGCTTATTCTAATTTATTCATGTTGTTTTTCAGCATGCTGAACATGGATGAATTATTTTATCCACTTCTCAAGTCCGGTCTATTTCTGCTATTAATATTCCTAGAGAAAATCATCTATTTTATTACTCTGTTCTAGTTCGAAACTGATAAAAATAAGTAAACGCTTTTTATGTTTTGCTCATAACGAAATTTAATTTTAGTCTTGATAAATAAATTATTTTTGGAAGAATCGAAGATATTTTTATTATTCCGAGAAATATTCTTGTTTTCCCTCAAAGCACAATAAAAGGAAGGCCTCGTGAATCAAATAAACACTACTAATTTGTTCAGCTTAAAACGTTTTCGTGGGAAGACAAATCGGCACATCCATCTTACGCAGGTTTGTGTCGAAGAATTTCGATTATGGCGTGGTATGTTGGAGACCCAAGCATGTTCCTATTAAGGCTTGTGCAGACCAGCGCGACTTGTCACGCGACGCGACACGAACAATATAATTTCTAAGAAAACTTCACAGTATAACAATAACCGGTGTCGCGTCGCGCGACAAGTCGCGCTGGTCTGCACAAGCCTTTTTTTTTTTTTTTTTTTTTTTTTTCACGAATTCAGCACATGATTCTAGACGTAACGTTCTGCTGTAAGGAACACCATTTTTTTTTTTGAAAGTGCATTCGGAAACCTTCTGCGCAGGGGGGTTCAGAATCATGTACTGAATTCATGGTAACAAAATGCGTGTCAATGTCCCAGCCACGCTGTATACATTTCAGATCATTTCTTCCAAAATTTAAATTTAATAACTGATTTAGGTGCACAGTGGTGAGCTCTATAGTTCTTTATACTTTTCAGAAACAGTTCTGCTCACCTAAATATGAAAAAAAAAAAAAAAAATACCTTTTACTAGAAAAAGACAATCATTTTGGGAAAATAGCCGTAAATGACGTAATTTGTGGATTTTCGAATATTCTTCGGGCAATGATTTATAAATAAGGTTCGAGTAACAGAAAAAAAACCAAATGAAAGCAGTAGTCTCAAAAAATTTACAGCAGAGCCTTATGAAAAAGATAGGTTAGGAGAAATCGAGATTTCATTCAGTGTTTAAGTTAGTAGGATCAAAAAATAATTTGATTAGGATTGAGGAACGGGAACTCTTCATTTCTTGATGCATGTATACAAAAGCTATCCGAAAACATGAAACAGGAACCCAGAACTCTAACTCAAATATCAGAAGAGCATGGTTGAAAAGTTAGAATAGAAGAAATCAAGATTTAATTCAGTGTTTCAGTAAGAAATATAAAAAAAACATTGAGTACCACTGACGAACCGGAACTCTTCGTTTCCTGATGCAACTATAAAAGTGCTATCAGAAAATATGAAACAGGAATCCAGCACTCTGATTTAGGTATCAGTAAAGCATAGTTGAAAAGTTAGATGAAAAGAAATCAAGATTTTATTCAGTGTTCCAGAAAGTAGAGTAAAAAAAATTAAGTAGCACTGAGGAACCGAAACTCCTCACTTCATGATGCATCTATAAAAAGACAATGCGAAAACATGATTAAGTAATCCAGAACTCACACTCAAGTATCAGCAGAGCATGGGTAAAGATTTAAGTACGTTAAAATTGATATTTATTTCAGTGTATCAGAAAAAATATTTAAAAAAAAATTAGTAGCGCTGAGGAACCGGAACTGTTAGGTTCCTAATGCTATAAAAAAGCTATCGGTAAACATGAAACAGGAACCCAGAACACTGACTCAGGTGTCAGCAGAGCATAGCCGAAAAGTTAGATTAGAAGAAATCAAGGTTCACTGTTTCAGTAAGAAGGCTTAAAAGAAAATTGATTAGTACTGCGGAAGCGGAACTCCCCATTTCTTGATGAAACTATTAATACTACTAACAGGAAAATGTGAAAACATGATTAAGTAATCCAGAACTCTCACTTAAGTATCAGCAGAGAATGGGTAAAAGTTTCTTTAAGTTGAAATCAAGATTTAATACAGTGTTTCAGTAAGAAGGATCAAATAAATATTAGACCTTGACGATATTGATCCTTCTTACTGAAACTCTGTATTAAATCTTGGTTTCTTTTAATCTAACTTTTCAACCATGCTCTGCTGATACCTGAGTCAAAGTTCTGGGTTTCCGTTTCATGCCTTCGGATAGGTCTTCTATAGGTGTATCAGGAAACGAGGAGTTCCGGCTCCTCAGTTCTAGTTTAATATATTTTTGATCCTTTTTGCTGAAACACTGAAATAAATCTTTACCCATGCTCTGCTGCTACTTATGTGAGAGTTCTGGATTACAAAATCATATTTACCTATTGTCTTATTAACGATGCATCAGAAATCGAAGAGTTCTGGCTCCTCAGTGCTATATGTTTTTGATCCTTCATAATGAAACACTGTATTTAATCTTGATTTCTTCTAATCTAACTTTTCAACCATGCTCTGCTGATACCTGAGTCAAAGTTCTGGGTTTCTGCTTCATACCTTCGGATAGTTCTTCTACAGGTGTATCAGGAAACGTAGAGTTACAGCTCCTCAGTGCTAGTTGAATATTTTTTTGAACCTTCTTACTGAAACACTGTATTAAATCTTGATTTCAACTTAAATAAACTTTTACCCATTTTCTGCTGATACGTGAGTGAGAGTTCTGGATCATTGCCCGAAGAATATTCGAAAATCCACAAATAACGTCATTTACGGCTATTTTCCCAAAATTATTGTCTTTTTCTAGTAACAGGTAAAAAAACTTTTTTTTTTTTCAGATTTAGGTTAGCAGAACTGTTTCTGAAAAGTATAAGGAACTATAGAGCTCACCACTGTGCACCTAAATAAGTTTTTAAATTTAAATTTTGGAAGAAATGATAATATGCTCTGCTAACTTCCGCTAGCAGATCATTTCTTCATTGCCTGAAAAAAGTTGACTTTTTTCAGGCAATAAAGCCAGAACTATTCTTTTTAAGTACAAGGAACTCTAGAACTCACCCGCATGCCAATAGAACTCATTTTTTTTTGCGTTCTGCTGGGAAATGATCTGCCAAGTTCACGGACATGCCTCGACTTAGGTACAAGTTGCAGGTCGTGAGTTCGAACCCAGGGACTTTAATTTGTGTAATTTATTTCATCACCACTGCTCTCAAAACGATGAAGAAAAACAAATCACATCATGAAGCAACCGATATGTCGTAGAACCAAAAATTCGAAGACATGTGATAGCCCCAACCGTATTGGGCCCGCGTGGGGGATTGCGGCCCTCTCCCTCTCACAGAGAGGTGGTGTGTGTCTCGCTGAGAACGGTTTATGCTGATTATAACTTGAAACTTACTGAGCAAGATTTTGGCCTCCCGGATCAGCCTTCTCAATCCCTGAATATTGTAAAAAGTGACTAGAACGAGCTATTACGGAAGGGTGCATCTCATATCATATAAAGTTATTTGGTATATTTTCATTTCAATAACGTTCACAAGATGTAATAAACGTGTGATATATTAACTGTTGATATAATTTCTTCTAAAACTTATTTCGTATAACGGTATTGGATATAACGTTTATTTAATCGAAAAGCATTAGGTCTTTCGTTTAAAATATATATTGATACCATCATTATGGTTAACACCCCGATTCACAGCAATCCAACTCGGATAGGTTAGGTTCGAAGGCTAAGGCGGGAGTGGCCGACGAGCGCCAGATCCCCTCTATTGTTGGTGAATCATTTGGATGAGGTTAGGTTTAGGAACAGTGACCATTAGCGCACCAAGGCGAGCGGGTGGTAGGTGGAGATCTTGGCACGTGGTAATCAGTTACAAATCTATATCTACTCAGGTTACTAACTATGAAATAAATTATTAAAAAAATATCATAAATTTTTATCATATTTGACTAAATAGGTTTTATATCTTTTGAGTGGTATATCAAACGACTTTATATTCAATGTATGTTATGCTTATAAAAATTCGTTATTTTTAAATTATATCAATCGTTTATTATATGAACTTATCATTATATCAAATAAAATTATAAATTTAGTTGTTATATTTTATAAATATTAGAGATTTTGTAATTATATCATATATTACTTACCCATTACGAAAAAATACGTGTTCATAATAATTGTAATGTAGTAAATAGTAAATTGTGTGACAATGAATCCAGAGTTAGCTTAACGTAACCTTCATTGTGGTAGTAAATATTTTTTTGGTTATTCTGGATATCGGGATCAACATGGCCACAGATAGCGAAGAATAAAGAGGTTTGGAACGAAAAAGGGGAGTCCTTTGCCCAACATTTTATTTATTTTATAAATAAATAAAATAAACAGTGTCACAAACTAGCAACAAAAAAAAACTGCGTAACACAATTATATTACGCCTAATATAACGTTAGAACTCTCACTTTTCTAATGAAAGTAATTGGTTTCTTATGAAACTTCTCTCATCTCAGGCAATGAAAGACAAGATACATAAACAAAGGCACAAAGAAACTCAGAATTTAATATCCCGATTGTTTAAAAAAATGTATCGGTAGCTGCAGTTATTATTCTCAATACCAACGGGCACTTATATTTCCTCAGAACGACTGCAAAGTGTAGAGTTATTGCCTTTCGCCTGATTGCTTAAAAGCATCGTGTTACCCATGTTTCATACTTTCATCGTTGAAAATTGTAGTCAGTTTTGGTCCATTTATTGACTTAGTAGCTTTTGCCCGCGGCTTCGCCCGATCCATGAGGCTTTCCCCACGAAAAAAAAAAGGACTGCTGTTTTTATTTGAATTACCACATGGTTCGTTGAATGCAGCTATTGGGCATAGAATTAAGTATGGTCAACTGTGATTGTCTGTGCACATAGATATGTATTAGTTTGATTTTAAGATTTGGTAACTGGCATCTTAAACAACTGTGTAGTGAAAACTACTAAGTTGAAGAGGTTTAATTAATTAAACAAACTTCGTTATGACGAAGAGGCAAAATGAATGTATTCATTCACATTTCCTTTGTGTTGCAGTAATATTACATTTACCGGAAAGCCCTAAAACTCATTTTGTATTGTTTCCTTCTTCGTATCTACCGTTTAGGATGAACTCCGAGAATTCCGTAATCCTTACGCTTCTTTAATCTTCCCTAGTTTACTTCAAAATTGAAACTGAACCAGCATGATATAAAGTTTCAAAATTTCTCGATGACACCTCTATTCTTGAACAAAATACCTTACAAATGATCAAAGTTATAAAAGTTTTAGTACCAAGTGAACAAACTCCGACGGACGTTAAAGCGTCAAATTGATATTTTAATATCCCCTTGTTGTCTGTTTGAATCAAAATTTAAAGTAATCTTCGTATTATTAAAGTTATGTACTTGAGTATACAGTTATTTAGTATCCCCTGTTGTGTTTATAAAAGTTTTTAAGAGGGTGTTTGTCAAGAAATTAAGCATGTACTCGTATATTAACATTTTGAAATTGCTTCGTAAACATTTTGAAGATTTAATACAAAAAGATCGTCGAATCTTTTATTTTGTACCTACTACTCTTATTTCTGCAGCTCTTACTGTAGTGAGAAGATCAGCCTGTTAGCAGGATTGGGTTGATTATCCAAGACGTACTTTGCCTCCGCCTTGCATAATGAGTTCCACAAGGTTGACCGATGACCTTACGAAGGCCGTAAGAATCCGCTGGATGCGAGAAGACACTGACGCTGCTGACGCTTGAGGTAGGACTTCGTCCAGCAGTGAACGTTTTTCGGCTAAAATTATGATGATTTATAATAATAATGTCCTTCGATGTCATTAGATCTTTCCATTATCTTGTGTGCCATCAAAAAGCCAGTGTACATATTTCAGTTTATAGAACGTGGTGTCGATTTTCGAATATTCTAAAATATTACAGTGAAGTGGGTTACTGGATCCGGTGGCAGCCATTAAATATTTTATAGCCTTTAATGGATTTCCGCCGATTTTATAGATACATACACTGAGCCATTAATAAACCTTACCAAACACATTTTTTTTCTGTGAAGCTGACGATGAGAACTTGTGTTGTTGGTTTAAATATTGTTGGAGATGAATAAAAAAAGCACTTACGTTACTGATATTGACTGACTGATTGACAGACAACACACATCCCCAAGCACTTAACATAGACACATAAAATTGAGAAAGATAACAATAAGTACGCCTGTACGCCTGTATTCTCCGAATAGATACGTAGTAAATAAAAACTTTGATTTTGAGTTTGAGGGTTCACATTTCGCCTTCGATTTTTTCGAAACTTTACCTCAAAGCAGCTCAAACTAAAGGTTAAAAGTTTGTATGAAAACAAAGTCACGAGCAAGAACTAGTTCAACCATATCTAATTACAAACTAAAGTTGTAGACAAAGTAGTGTAGATTACCCTTGACAGGGTATTCCCCAAGTCCCTAAACATTGGCTTGTCTTCTCATACCAATAGTAAAGGCTTCCAGTTTATCCAGTTGCGGCTGAATACTTTACACAAAACGACTGCCTCCTGACCTCCGGAATGTAATAAAAGCTAAAGAGTCCTTGAACTTCCAGTTTGTTTTCGGTGTTTCTGGTAGGCAGATAGGACACATCGTTCCTTATCTAAAATTTGTGTTTGAAAAACATGAGTACAAAATGTTATTGACAGCAGCACCAGTTAAGGGTTGATTTGTAATTGATATATTAAAGTCGATTGTCAGTCTTTGCAGTTCCTTACTACACTTATTTAGTATTCTTATCTTATTTCTTTTCGTGTGGTTAGTGACTAACGCGGTGTCAGAGTTTTAAAGCCGCCGAAATATCTCTCAGGCATGCCGGTTTCCTCACGACGTTTTCCTTCACCGTTTTTTAAGCAAGTGATAATTATACAATACGCACATGAATCCGAAAAGTCGGCGTTGCGTGCCTTGGGTTCGAACTCGAGACCTATGACTTGGCAGTCTGACGGTCACACCACCAGGCTATCACTGCCACACTGCACTGCACTGGTGTATTTTTATGACAACCATGAACGACAGCTTCATTAGTGGGCTGTCCGGAGTACGAGCAATTTCAAACACAGGCTGACCGCAGGTCACCGCACAATTGGCCGAATTGCGTGTTACTTATTTAGTGATGAACTGATGAGGCTCTCAGAATACATTTTCTCTCAGGTGATAGAATTTTATAGCAAAAATAATCGAAACATTTATTGCTGCTACATAAGATATAAAATATCTTCCCTACTTTCTAAAGCAAAAACTACATTTACTTACGTCCCCAGGTATCAAAACAGAAGAAGAAAAATTGCACAATGTCTACGTCTCGTTTATAAACGAACAATCTCTGCTTTGTGAAAGGCAGTTTTTGTGGGAGTCATAAATCAATCTGCGGCGAAAAGATTCCCCCTAAAGTTTTTGCTACTATCCATGTACAGATATGGAAAAATATTTTTTTAAATGGGAATATATTAGGTTTTTTTTTAGTAATCATTCATAATCGATACAGAAATTCAGTATTCAAAAATACGTAGGTATAAGATATTGTATTCTGTATATTTACTGAAAAACAGGTACCTACCTATCTTTAAAAAAACTATATTACTAATACTAAGGATTTTAAATTCCCGTACATAAAGGAATAAAATAATTTCATAACTTGTTCTACAATAATATTTTACATGGAGCTGAGTTGAGAGCTGGCAACAGCGAATTTCGCAGAAATCTGTTGAGGTGTAGAAAAAGGCCAGTTTTTGCAAATCCCGGTATTTTAAACACAATATTCAAGCAGACTAGGCCCCAGGGCAAGTAACGTTATATAATAAAATAACAATGGTTTCTCGAGCAATATTTTTTCAATGTAACAACATTTTATTTTTTACGAAAAATCTTATTTCATATGACAGAATGTGTACGAGAAAAGTGTCCTTTAGACTTACCCCTGCCAACGGAAACTCGTAAGAGATAGCCTCACTTGAGTCCACTTTGTCTGTACTCGGACGAGGCCGACCGTCAACCAAGTAACGTTCGATTAATCAGTCTTATTAGTTCCTCCTGAAACTCTAACTAAATAATTGGTTACGATAAATGTTATTCTGCGAACTGTAATTGGTTTTTGTCTTATTTGTTTGTTCGCGGTTGATTTTTCTTTTATTTCTTTGTTTGATTATTTCTGTGTCAACGTTATTTTTGTTTGTGTGGGTTTCTATTGTGATTTATAGAGCGTCGATGGACGGAGAAATTGTCTGAGGTCTTAATTTGATTTTCAGACGCTCATTCTGAGTTTGTGACTAAGTTACTTTTTTGGGAATAAAATGTGTGACTTGGTTTTGTAAGAACCATGGGAAAGACATTTATTTCTGAGTAAAGAGATTTCTTTTTGATACTATTATATTATTACGTTTTAGTATTTGATTTGGTTTTCTATCTTTACATAACTTTAATTTGGCTAATTCATTTATGTAGTATTCATTTTATCCGAATCTCCAGAAAGGTATAAATATGGCCTGAGATATTTATACAAAAATTAAGACAACAATCAAGACTTAAGGACATAAGTATTTAATTAAATTGTATTCCAATTATTTTGCCTAAATAGAGTTTACTTAACGTTTCTAATCGTAGGATAATCTTGGCTAATAGATACGAGAAGGTACTGTAACAAACAATTCTCTATTGGACAGCAATAAAGAACCTGAGGATTGTAATTACGTTTTTGTTATTAGAAATATCATTTATATCTTTCAGCTCTCGGATATTTGGGATACTTAGAGCTACAGGCTAGAAATAACTTTGTGATTACAAAAGTCGGGGAATTAATACAAATACTTTTTCCATTATTAGTGTCCTAGTTCTATTTTATACAAGCGCCAAACGCCATTTCAGGGTTGGTCCCATAATGAAAGTGATGAGTACAATGACCCCCTAAGACAATGTCCATGAATTCAGAACCCCCGTGTAGAACGTCCTGACATCAATCTTCGGACAGTTGCCCACCAGACACGACACCCGTCTGGTCGGCGGATCCTCTCTTTTCTATGGAGGATGAGTGAACTTTACCCCCTGTTCTTCATACCTTCTATACTGGTGACTCCGAACATGAACGTCAGCGTAGTCTTCAAGCAACTACTTCAGCGTGATGTCATCACCATCACTTCATCAAACTTTCGAGCGGCTAGTCACACAGCCAGCCATGGTTCAACGGGTATCCTGACCACCAGCATGCAGCGGACGCGCATTCTTTTTCATCACCCTCAGCCTCATCAGTAACCTTGGCACACCACACTGCACTTTCGGCCGGTCCACAAGCAGAGCCCTTCAACCCTCTCTTGGTCGACGCCAGTAGTTGGCCTCAACCCAGCGCTTTACCACATCCGACTCTCTGGAGCAAAACAAGGCGCCTCCTCGACTCACTGGGGAATCACCGCAGACAGTTCCAACTCACTGCAAATTATCAATTAAATTATGCAGGACCCGGTTTCGACTCACTGGAACCTCAACTGGCACTGGCGAGCATCGCAAGATACATGACTCAGCCCACTATCGACCTCTGGTCTCCGGAGGGGAGTGATGTGGCGGCATCTACATCGCTACATGCGAACTATGCATCACACTGATATCACGAAAAATCGTGCATATATACAAAATCCCGACATCAATTGTTGGGCAGTAGCTCGCCAGATACAACACCCATTTGGTCGGAGGATCCTCCCCTTTCTGTGGAGGATGAGTGAACTTTACATCCTGTTCCTCATACCTCTATACTCGTACCTATATGCTCATATTTTTATGTGACGGATAAAATAAATGAATTATGTTTTTATTCTTTCTGGGTTTTTATAAAGCTTGAAACAGTAGTATTATTTAAAAGACTAGAGTAAATCGGGGTTTCTTTAACACAGTCGGAAATACGTCGTCATTAAAAACATGCTTATTTTAAGAACTATAACGAAATCTTCCTTATAGAAATTTGTATACAAGCAAATTATACAGTAAGGTTTCCACAAACAATGATATGTTAGACCAGGTTTTGCTAGGATTTTTTTTTTTATCCACAATTGATGTCTCATAAATTAATATTGTAGGTAAATCATTGATTTTAATACTTTTTTTTTTTAATTTATTATTTTAACTAAAACAGTGGTTCAGTTGTTGAATTAAACTACTTTTATGTTACTCACGGATGTGATTTTAAATAACAAAACACAATAAAAAGCTCGAAATATTTTAGATTTATTGTCCTTAAAGTTTCGACTAAATTATTATCCCTTAACATTAATGTATACAATGCTTAGTTAGATGGTCAGTCTTCAGAATCCCTCGTAATTATCTCAGAGGGTAAAACTTAGTTTTTTTTAATTTTTCTCTCAAAAATCCCAAGTTCCTTGAATTCCTCTTTCGGAGTTCGCAACAAAATTTTCCTGTAAATTAAATAAAAGGTCACGTTATGAGAGAAATACTCGATTAAGTTTTTAAGGATCTGTACATAAAAGGTTCGTCGAAAAGTGAGATTTTGTACTTATGTATTGGACTCATCCAATTTTTTTTACGCTTAATTGAATATAAAAATTGATCATAAACTTCAAAACCATTTTAGTATTTTTGAATTTGTCATTGATCCTTATTTTAAAATATTTATCACGAATGACAATCCCTTAGTTTTTGGTGCGATGTAGTTTTGCAATCTTAGAATCTTTTTCCAACATTGCGAAAACACCAAACCATACCTAAGTTATAAGAGCAAAATAAAAACTGGTCAAATCAAGCTAATAAATCTACTGATGAGGAAAAAGGGAAAAAGACACAGTTGTAGAAATCCCGACTCTAAAGTCAAGTTCGCACTTAGCCACTGTTATAATTGTTGCTTCAACAATACTAATTGCAAAGGTCGCATCTCATAATGCTTCCTGACAATTACGCGACAAGGCCGCTCACATAATTTCCTATCATTCCCGGAAAGTGAAGCTATCAAAATAATTGTCAAGCAAAAATTCTTCAAACATTTTCGGGAAAATTTGTTGAAAATTTAGTTCCTAATGGCGATACAAATTATTTCAAATAATTAAATTAAGGGGTACAACAAAAATAACGGTCAACCGTACTTTTGGAGGTAAAATTAGAATTTCTGAATGCTCAAGGTTAATTTTTTAGTTTGTGATATTATTGTCTATTGTAGCGTAACATGGTATATAGCAGGTGATTGAAATAGGCAAGAAAAATCAATTTAATGAAAACCATTTCAATTATTTTTGCATAAAAGAAGCTAAACCAATGGAGACGATGATGAAAAAGAAAACATAGGTATCAATATTATACTTACAACAATCAACAGGCAGAACACACACGCTCAACTTTTCATGGAACACATAACCAGTCCTGCAGTCGCAACTGTTGTATCGACAGCCGCTGAAGCAAGTTTTGTTGACTTCCTTGTAGTCGGAACATGAGTTGCCGCAGCGGTTACCGCAGCCAGATGTGGCGTTGTTGTCTCCGTTGCAGCTAACTGTAACGGTGAGGTGGCCATTTTAAGAATTATATCATAACACATACATAACATAACATCACATCAGAACTCCTCGAAGCGTTAGGAAGAGGTACACCCACATTTTGATTTTCATTTGTATTTATAATTATCTTGAAGAAAGGCCACGTTTAGAGGTTTTCGTTTACGATTATAATAATGATGACAGTGGATCATCATGAAAGTTGGATAGAAAGATATGATAGAGAAAAAAGCGTATGCGGTCGGGGGACCCCCGTCAGGAACGAAGTTCCTTCTCACGTATGATTAAAAACAATAACAATTTTTTTGCAGCCGTCATCCTGGTGTTATATTTTGACCTCAGAACCTTAGAAATCTATGAAAATTATACCTATGATGAAAAATTTGAAAATTTTCTCAGTCCTCATCCTGGATATACATTTTGACCCCACTTTCGGCTTTACCACCCTCCGAAACTATGAAAACGACACCCATGAAAAATTTGTAAATTTTCGAAAATCTTTGATTTACATTTTGACCCCATTATCGGTTTTAACATCCTCAAAAGCTATGAAAACGAGATTCATGACGAAACATTTGAAAATGTTCGCGGTCGGCTTCTCGAATGTACATTTTGACCCCACAATCGGCTTTAGCACCCTCGAAAACTATGAAAACGACACCACCGACGAAATTTTCTTGCCGCCATTTTGCATTTTCATTTTGACCAAATGCAACGTATTCAAATCAATTCAATTCATATAATAATTTCGTGAATAAAGGGTAAAAATAAAAATAAATACAGATGTTTTACAAATAAATGTCGGTCCATACTACGTCCTGCCAGAAGGCATACTCGGGCCGAAGTGTACAATTTTATCCCACGACACTGTAATCACTTAACTGTTTTCTTTTGTTTTTTTTCTGCCGGCGTTCTCTCTCTCTTTATTTCTTTTTAAATTAGAAGAAGACAGTCGCAAGTATTAACACTTTTTAGCGTAACGATATCTGAAACTTTACAAGCCGCGTTAAAGAACTTCGCTCCAAAAAGGAGAAGTTGATTCAAAGATTAAGTGTGCGTAAAAAAGCGGATGCTTAATGCCATAGGTAGTTCTACCAGTTTACCTTAGGGTGATGTAGAGACAAATAGTGGAAGGTGCAATAACGAGAATTGATAGGTAAGTCAAAATTGGTAATTTTCTATTTTTACATCACTCGTACCTACTCATTTTTTTTACTTTCGTTTAATTTTGTCGTTTTAAGTCTCCTATTGCTATAAGTAAATATGTATAACAATTTGATCAACAACTGATAGGTCATTAATAAGTCCTCTGGTTTGATAAATTTATGTTAAAATAACCTATCATGACTTTGTTACACCAAATATATGCTACATTTCATATACTTATCAATTTTTCAACAAACATTTAAAATTATATAGTTTGATTTTTACCTACTCATCATATTTGTATCAAAAGCATTTTTAATATAAACAAGTTTTTACAAACATAACATCAGAATTTAACGCGACAAAGCAAAAAAACGATTGGTCGAGTCACTGCTAGGCTCTTGATTGGCTGTATTATTAAATTGAAATTTGGAAGCCGGTTGCAACTTGTATTGTGTTATTGCAATAAAAAACCTAAATAGCTTAAGGAAAAAGCAAAAAAGTTAAGGTTTCATGTTTGTTCAAATGCATCATTTTATTTCAACATTTTTTTTCCTGTTTGGTACACATTTGATAAGTAACACATTAACCATAGGATGCTTTTTTGGCGTTATTTTAATTAACTTTGGCACAATAAAGATATAAATATCATCCATTCGTTTTATTATAAACGTATTCGGATTTGTAGCATTATTTGTGGCGAAGCAAAAATGAGGGTTATTAAAGATTAAAATGCTCATACAGTAAAATCAGATTTTTATTGATATCCATCATCAGTCTACAGCTACACATTTATTGATATCACAGATATTTATTTCTCAGTTCCGTAACTGATATACCTAATATTTTTCTCATTCTTTAGCATTCTTGAAGCATAGTCCCTTTTCGATAATCAACATAAATGACCTATAATATGTTCCGGGAGGAGTGAGTCATTAGTGAAGTGTACATTTTCATAAATATTATTTTTATTATTGACCATAAATAATATTATGTAAGTCTTGAAATGACGTTCCATAACGCCTACGTGAGTTTTTACTACCTAGAACTATGACTTCTGTTGACGTTTAACTTTGATTACTAATTATACATAATTATCTGCGGTTGGGTTTTAATATTTATTACCTAAATGAAACCATAATAATTTAATTAAGTAATTCTTACCTGTACCTATTGTGGGTTTATTTACGAATATAGCGTCTATTCGTTTGTTTGTTATATGGTGAACTTTGGCTATTTGGAATTTTGGATGATTGTACAGGCTCACTCTAAATTGTATTTTATACATACATAAGTTGCCAGTTCATCATTTGCCTAGCCTATTCCTAACAATATTGGGTCGGCTTCCGGTCTAACCGGATGCAGCTAAATATCTGTATTATACTTGGAGCGACTGCCTATCTGACCTATTACTGACGATAAGTTGGTAAGTTTGCACACATAATTCTAGCTTTTATTTTAGAGCATGTGAAAACATGTTTAAGTTTTTATTAAAACATGTTTTTTTTCTTTTAGGTATCACAATCATGGTAATTGAAACATCAATGACCATTGTGATCAGTAATTACCAGTATACTGGAAATTTTCCAGTGTCTACCACAATCATTATAGTCACAGTCTTAATACCTACTTAGGAAACTCAGCCATGCCATAGACCACAAACTTGAGTTACTTCTTAGTTCCTATCAACTTAAGGCAACTTCAAATAACAAACCTATTCACCGCTTATTCCACGTTCTCCCTCCCTGTTTATTTCGTACCAATTCAAAATTTCGATTCTTATTGTCCTTTTTTTTTTTTTTTTTTTTTTTTTTTTTTTTTTTTTTTTTTTTTTGGATGGGAAATCATCAAATGACTTCTCCCGCTCTGGGCAGAGCGAGAGGGTGTGCCAGACTTTTACTGACTAAAACCCACCCGTGTTCCTTCCGTTGCCTGTGTGCCGGGGCCGCGATATCCCTTTCAGACAAACCCGCAACCCCAGCAGGCATTCTTATTGTCTTGAGTTTTACACCAACATCTTTGTCTGCTAAGACTTTTCCCAACTCTGTTGGGATCGGCTTCTACTCTAACCGGGTGCAACTGAATACCAGCATTTTACATGAAACGACTGTGTTGAGTATTACGGGAGTTTAAGGAATATAAATAATAACACAATTTATAATATTTCAATATAACAGGGTGGTGGTCGACCCGCAAACTGTTACCATTAATACAGCACATGATTCAAGACCTACGATAGGGCCATATAAATTTTTCGTCTCAACTGATTCCTACAAAAGTGCAATACCAACCTATACGGTTAAATGTATGGAACAGCATTTATTTTTTAAATAACTGGCGTTAAATTTCTACGCTGGTACATAACGTGGTCGAAATGTTATGCATTCATAATAACTGGTTTGTTAGCACATGGGTTGGGCCCGTGATATAGGTAAACTGTGATCATGTACGTGATTTCATATTTTCCTTCCTCGGATTATTTCGTACATCTTAAAAGTAAAGTTATCTCGGAAACGTTTTGTAACTTGACATGACAGTATGCAAATAATTTCAATTTCCTAAAATCCGTTATTTAAAAGATGCCTTCTACCATTAGTGCATTTATCCGGTCTACATCTACTTAACGGCCCTCAGTCTTCAGTATGGAAGTTCCATTACTAATCACGCATCATACCATCAGTCTGAGTCTGCACATACTTTCCTGTCCGGCAAGTGGTTACACGGCATATGGGATTTACCAGAATTGATATAAAATTGACCTATTAACTTTAAAGACTATGATAAACTAGGTGGCCATTTCTATAAAGTTTTAGTGTAGTGCGAAAAAAAAATGTGACACGAGAAACCGAACTTTACTTTGACATACAACAAAGATAACAGTTCTACTACTCTTTATTTACAAATTAAAAATGATGTGGTTCGCCACAGTCACGGTAGATCAAAATCAGCTAACTAAGTAGGTAATGGCTACTTTAAGTTATTTTTAATCAACTACCAACATTATCTCACCATCTTAGTTGTAGAACTACTAGCCTCACGGATCTCCTATTCAAACGATCCACAGATATATCCTCAAAATATTGATCTATTTAATATTGACACACGGAACACATGTATATTTTTTTTTTTTTTGATGGTGTGAAATTATCAAATAACTTCTCCCGCTCTGGGCGGAGCGGGAGGGGGTGTCAGACTTTTACTGACTAAAACCCACCCGTGTTCCTTCCGTTGCCTGTGTGCTGGGGCTGCGATATCCCTTTCGGACAAACTCACAACCCTGGCAAGCATTGGCCATTACGGAACCCGTCAGTTGGTGCTGACATCTCTTTGAGGCGCGCGTGGAACACAACGCGCTGTTGATCCGGGCCTGGTCCTGATCGGATGGCGAGCTACCCATTGCCCACCGTCTGCAAGCCCGCGCCTACGGTGGCCGGAAAACGGCACGTGACTCCCGACGCCCGGGGCGTCTCCTGCAGCGACTAGTGGCGCGACGGCGTGAATCTTGCCTCTCCCTCGTGCACTCCGCCTCCTCCTTCGCGAGCATTACTGCTTCGCAGAAGGAAGTGACGGCCTCCCATGCACTCTCGCTCTGAACCATGGCCTGAACCAGGGCCGGACGCGAGAGATCGCCGCCACCGATCGCCTCCGTGAGCACACGGTGGTGCTCCGCCCAAGCCGGGCAAACCTCCACCGTATACTCCACCGTGTCCTCCGGGCGATCCACACAGTGGTGACACCCGGGCGTTTCCTCCCGCCTTATGTGGAACAGGAAGCTCCCGAAACAACCGTGTCCGGTGAGGACCTGCGTCAGGCGGAAGGTGAGGACGCCGTGGTGCCTCTCTAGCCACTCCTCAAAGAGGGGACTTATCGCCACAACTGTGGCGTACCCAGCGCTGGGTTGCAACAATCGCACTCTCTATGCCGCCATGAGATCCCGCCAGAGCTCTGTCCGCTGTGCCGTGATTTCTCGCGGCAGCGTAGTTACGCCCCGGCGTTTCGCCTCCTCGCGCAACTTTGCTTGACCTGGGAATCGAACCCAGGAGCTCTTGCTCAGCAGTAGCGCTTGCGACCATCGAGACAGTAATTAACAATTTAATATTCAACACCTCATTCATGTAATCCAAAACATAAAATTTAAACGGTAGTAGCCGAACAAAAAGAAAGGTGTTTGGTTTACTTATAGGATACACGCGGCGCCTACTGGAGCAGTCCATCTTCGGTATGCAAGTTCCATTAGAATCGCGAACCATGCCGTCTTTGCATACACATTCCGGTTTACACAGCAAGGTCCCTGCATCGGACTAGATTGTGAAACATTCTTGCAAGGGTTCCAATTGATGTTATACAACTTTACTATCGAACTATCTTCCTATATTTGAGACTATTTTGACATATTTCTAAAGATGCGGTATTCGGTGGGTAGATCACAACACAACACTACTCAAACGATGGAAAATGACCCTCTAAAACTATACAACCATAGAATTATACCACTTCATACCTATATTATAATATGTAATATTGGTATGCAATCTTAAACATCCAGCTTACAGCGCGGCGGCGCGGGCGGCGGTCCGTCTTCGGCATGCAAGTTCCATTAGTGTGGCGATTTATGCCGTGTATGCACACGCATTCCGGCTTACACAGCGAGGTGCTCCCTCACATCGGATCGGGTGTACCAGGTCAAATTATTATTCCAGTCGATATTAAAATAACAATCAAACTATGTTCCCTGATTTTAACAGGTTTATTTTGAAGTTACCTAAACGCAGCGGTAGACTACCAAACAACTTCCGCAGATAACGCATGACTCCATTACTCAATTTGTCACTATTAAAATGATCGAAAACTCTTCTTTATAACTATAGAACCACTGAATTATTCAACTATTTGTGTAAGTCAACTTACGGCAGTCCGTCTTCGGTATGCAAGTTCCATTAGTGTCGCGAACCATGCCATCTATGCACACACATTCTGGTTTGCACAGCGAGGTGCCCCCCCCGCACGGGATCGGGTGTCCCAGTTCGTCACATGTCTTCGGGCCACAGTGTGCACACTCCACATTCATTTCGTTTTCTTTGCAAACTTCCCGTTTGACGACTGAAATAATTGAAAGATTAGATAAATAATACTTAATAATAAAAAGGTGCCACTGAGATAGTGACTAAGAGAAGTATGGAAGAAAAACACATGCTCGCCGAGCCCAAATAAGTTGGGCTAAGGGCAAAAGAATGATGATTTTTTGCACACGTTATTTATTACAGTTTATTTTAGAATAGCTTCTGACTTTTGTTTTTTTTTTTTGTGTGTGAAATTATCAAATTAATTCTCTCGCTCTGGGCAGAGCGGGAGGGCGTGTCAGACTGTTACTGAATAAACCGTGTTCCTTCAGTGTTGCCTGTATATTGCCAGGAGCCACGGTATCCCTTTCGGACTTTCCCGCGAACCCGGCAGGCATCTGTCCTAGCAGACCCCTTCAGTTGTTCTGACATCTCCTTGAGGCACGCGTGGAATACAAACGCGCCGTCGACCCAGGCCTGGTCCTTATCGGACGGCGAGCTACCCATTGCTCACCGTCCGTAAGCCCGCGCGTACGGTAGCCGAGAATCGGCCCTGCGATTCCCGATGCTCAGGGCATCTCCTGCGGCGGCTAGGGGCGCGAGGACGCGAAATTTGACTCTCCCTCACGCATTCCACCTCCTCCTCAGCGAGCATTACTGCTTCGCAGAAGGAGGTGACGGCTTTTCACTCCCTCTCGCTCCGTACCATGGCCTGGACCAGGGCGAGGCGCGAGAGATCTCTGGCGATTTAGGATAGGCGATCCAGGGTGAGGCGCGCGTGGAACACAACGCGCCGTCGACCCGGGCCAGAATAGTTTCTGCGTGCGACTTCGTCCGCGTGAAATTTCGGCCCCGACCGACCCACCGCGTCGCATCCCGTCGCCCGCCCTCACTATTACTCCGCTTTTGCTTAGTGTTCGGCTCCTCAGGATCCTAAGGGTAGCGTGATGTGACATAGCCATTTTTTTTCAAATCCTACTGGTAGTTCCGGAGATTAAATACAAATAAACAAAATAAATATAAATTTTACTTACAATGTCGGCCATGGGCATGTGACCGCCCATATTTTTCTGAATATTCATGATTCATTATCGAAAATTTACTTTGAAAGGGAGAAGGAAATCTTTAATATTTTTCATGTTCCAAATTTTTTTTATTTTATTGAGTTTGCCATATCTCCGATGTTACTGGATAGATTTGGATTCTGTTTATTATTTCTAGAAGCATATGCGTAATTTTATCGGATTAATTAGGTACATTTTTTTATTAAAATTTGTCAGCTATGAAAAAAAAGGAGGTGAAGACATAAAAAAAAAATAACAGTATTTATTTTAAAAACACAAGTGTAAGTCCACAAAAACATAAGAGGATTTTGAAAAAAAAAAATAAAGATAGACCCCCTTTTAAAGTTAATTTTAGATAATTTTTCATGAATATTCAGAAAAATACGGGTGGTCACACGCATAAGGGCGGCATTATATATTCATATTATAATAATTAATAGATTGTTATGTCAAAGCTTGATTATAGTACCGATAGTCAATTATGTAATGTTTTTAATGACAATTAATGCTTCAGTAACATGTAAACCTAAAATAAACACTCAGAAACAATCTTGAATGCCCGTTGGAATCAACTGTTGCATAAGTTAATAGTCTAACGTCCGCGAAATTAAATGATTGGTGGCAAGGGAACACGGTGTTCCGAACTTTGTTTCATGAAGAATGAAACGAAATTCGGAACACCGCGTTCGAAATAGGAATCATTTCGAAATGGACTGCTAAAGAAGGATGAGCTTATAGTTCCAGCATTTTTCTTTCATTCATGTAAGTGTCAAAGTTAATAAGAGAACTCCCTTTTTGAACTAAACGACGAATATCTTGTATGTACCTGACGATATTAAATAGCGCGTCTTTGTACCACGCGTACTCTGCAACTAGTGTTTTATTACTTCGTCTACGAAGTTCTTTAAGGTGTACGCTTCGCTCGTTCATATTTTAATATGAATGAGCGAAGTACCTTAAGGAATAAAAAAACTTGAAAATTCATACGACTTTCGGGAAATGGTGAATTTAAAAAGTTCGTGACAAACCACATTTATTATGTACATACATACGAACGCTAAAAAGCTGAAGTTGAATATAAGGCTGGGTTTACACGGTTTGAATTGAATCGATTCAATTATACATGGATGGATATTTCACTGTTTTGTGGGAACCGAGACTGAGTGATTCAAGCGCTCTTGGAAGTTTGCTTTACGATTGCTTTACTATTTAATTCCGATTTAGATATTCAAAATAATTTACAAGAAGAACTGGAAAACGCCGTTGAATAAAATAATCTCCTATGTTTTTTTAATGATCTTTGTTATTTTTAAATAATGATCTTGAAAGAACAGCGATTCATTATGATTAGTGTATTATCATTAGGTACTATTGTCCAATTAAACTTAACTTAAAGTCTATTATTTCGACTTCTTTTAATAATATCCCTTTCTCATATCGGAATTCGCTATCAAATAAAATTTTCTCGAATAAGTCTTGGAACATTGACGATCAGATTTTCGTAAGTATGTTAGCAAATATTTGATTCAGAAAGCGTGCTTACCGGTAACCTATGTGTTTCGTGCTCTTCCTCATAAAAATGCAACGAGGATTTGCAACAGGATATTGGAAATATCTTGGTTAAGTTTGTAAGAATAATGTGATTAAATGCATATAATACTATGTCTTTACTTGCATTTAATCCTGTTATAATTATTAGTAACTTTCTCGTTAGCAGCTTCGTTGCTGAGCATGAAGTCTTGGGTTCGATTCCCAGGTCGGGCAAAGTTATTTGATAATTTACAACGCTCAAAAAAAAAAAAACTAGTACAAAGAGTCTCTGAGCTAAGCCGCGGATAAACAGACGGACAGACAGACAAACGGACATGGCGAAACTATAAGGGCTCCTTGTTTACTACGGACCCCTAAAAAGGTGCTTGTATAATGATCTTCTACGAATACCTAACGTTAATTAAGTTCCCCCGGTGCAGCACCTTGGGCATATCTTTCCCGGTATATCCCTGCGGCACTTCCAACTGGATATTCTTTTGACTACAGCATGAGCATTTTCAGAGCACTCTTCGACACGATATTACTGAGTGCTACAGGCAAAACTAACTACTTTCTTACCCCTTACCCCCATGTAATGGTCCGTTCGTCATAATGAGGTTTACTGTATATGATAATGTAGCAATGGCGCAGCCATTTTCGTTATTCAATTAGATTGTAAGTCACTTTCCAATTCCTATGTTAGAAGACAGTAATGTATCGTTCACATCCTCAAAAGCTACTAATGTATGCACAGAACAAGTTGAATAAAAAACCAAAAATAAAACCAGTTAAACTCACCTTCACTATGAATAAAATAAACCCAGTAAGTGGCCACAAAAACTATCACAAACAGCTTAGACATTGTAACAAATATACGTCCACTACAATCGTCAGACACAACAACAGTGATATTTCAAAACTAATTTAATTCAACTCTAGTCTCTTGACATTCAACTTTTTCCTTTTGAATGAATAATTCACAATATTACACAACCTGACATGACATTTTCCCTATGAATCTTGACGTTTCAAGTTCAATTGCAATGTAATTAATTTGTTAATTATTGTGAATGAAATCGAGTTTAATTTGACTCGGTCATTGTCTGGCTTAAAAGGAAAATTCTGTTTAATCACGTGATTTTCGCTCATCTTTTGTTTTTGCACGGGTTTTTTCCTTGTGATGTAGGGTAATGTCTTTTCCTTTGGCTGATAAGAATGCGGTAATTGTTGGATTATCTTATGAGTATGAGCACGTATATCCAGTATCTCTGATTACGTTGATGGCTTGGAATTCACAGCATAGTACTTGTAAAGTATTTTCCCCCAATTTTTTTTTTCAGTTTCAATACCGCAAGGGACCACTTTTGCCTAAAGCCCTAAAAGTTGGAAATAGAATTCTGAATTTGAATTAGAATTTAAATAAACCTGTCACTACGCCATTAGTGATTTTGAAAATCGAATACTTAACAAAATATGCTAATGCTGCTCTAAATTCGAAAACAAAAAATCGACTTCGGATTTCATTCAGGATTTCATATTTTGCTAATAAAATCCTAAAGAATGGTCGGGTGTCAAAATATCTCCGGGCAAAGACAGCTTCCCCCTCAATTCCCTCTATTTGTCTCAATACACTCTCGGCGTCTATCGGATTTCTTTTCAAAAGCCTCTTATCCCGTTTCCTTCGTGTTTATAGTTTTTGCTCGGGTAGTGAAGTATTTGAGTACTTATAACAATTCAATTTACCTCTCTCGATGGTATTTGATCTTAATTTAATATCAAATTCTGTAGAAATAGACATTTTATGATGTAATTTTAACTTGATTTCAGAAATAAATTATCTAAGTTGATTTTCATTATGACAATAAGAACACAAAACAGGAATGAATTAAATAATGACATTAATTTGCAATTAATGTTTTCTTATCAGCAATATGTTGCATTAAAATGTTTTTGGAAAATTGTATCGATACCATTCTTTCTCGATACGGTAAGAAACGATAATAGTATATTAGGTACCTATCGGAAGCAATGAACATAAAGAGTTCCATATTGCTCAGTTTATTATTGACTAACTTATTGATTTTGGGTTTACCCATTGTGGTCAACGTATGCCAGTCAATTATTAATCTAGTGCTTAAGTGAGTAAATGGTAAACAATTTAATAAACATGAAAATAATGTAACATGTCATGTATCATAAAAGTTATAATATATCGCTTACAAAGTCTTTATTGCAAAGTTTGATCGAAAGTTAAATAAAATCTTTTTGTCGAGATCTTATTATGCTGAAAACAAAAGAATAAAGTTATTATTGCTGAAACATGCAAAGCTACGAGACATACAAACAGGCTATATTTTATCACCTCCTAAATCTACTCCCGTATAAGGAAAATAAGTCAAAAGTTCTGTAAGTATGAATTGTGGTGCTCTGTTAGAACTCTTTGATGTATCTGGATTATCTTGCACATAATAAAACTATGCCACCTTATTTATCTTTCGAGAAACACAATTACAGTTTTCAAGTTCAAGGTTAACAGACGTAGAATATTGCTTGCATTCGTCAAGAAAATTTGCTAGACAAAACAACACTATTGTTTCGTTGTGTACCCTACCCTAAGCAACATTATCACACAGGAGGGCAATTATGCCATACATCGTCGAATACAAACATACATATTCACTATAAAGAGGTGGCACTAGAGGTTTTGTCCGATGGGCTTTGATAACTGACCTTCGCGAATATTTAATAAGTTGATGGCTTGTCTATTTAGATATATAGAAGATAGAATATTCTTTATTATGTACACCATAAAAATTACGAATATAAATGTAGACATTTTACATAGGGTGACAATGGGCGGTCTTATCGCTAAAAGCGATCTTTTACAGACAACTTTAAGAAGATTATAAATAATCAATATGAATATTATAATTAGGTATAAGATAATAATTATTAGAAAAGAATAGAGGATCGGCTTGGAGAGCTGACAGCGCGCGTCATGATGTAAATTGAGGAGTATTCTTTTCTATAGAAGTACTATAACTGGTGAGCACCTAAATGACCATAAAATAACTGTCAAGTTTGGTAACGGTTTTGATGAGGCCTTTTTTCGGGCCACTTTTTAAACCCGGATTTCACGCTATTTTACTATGAAACCCATAAAACTGCAATTGTTGTAATCTATACCATATTCCCTATTCATAAAATACCATTTGCCTTTCGTTATTCAGCTCGGAATATAACGGCGCGGAGACATTTTTTATATTGCACAATAAAAACTTTCAAAGTATTCTATCCATTTTTTTTTCCTTAATAAATAATTGGTACTGCAGCACTGTTAAAATATACAAAACAACAAATTGATACATGCATGTATCAATATATCGAAGTGCATATAAAAGTACTCGTTTCGTTTTGTACCTATCGACATTTTATACATTTACAAGTGCGTTGATCAAAACATTCTGATATAATTGGAGGAAGCATCAAATTTTGTTTTATTTTTTATCAACATGCTTAGTTTTTTGAGGAAAATGCAGTGTGCTGTTTGTGGATAACATTGTAAGGAAAAAATAACTTAAAACTCTCCCTACAAATACCGATGTGAAGGAATCTGACTAAACAATTTTGATAGAAAACAACCATTCAGAAGCTACAAGAATATAAATAACGCTAGTAAAAGCCGAAGCTGTTGCAAACTACTTAACTTTTTACGTCGGTGTAATCTATTTTAGCCGTATGAAGGAGCTAAGTGTAGTCTGGAAACTTCAGAGAAAATAAATATAGTCGAATAAGAGTTGTTCACTAACTTCAAAGTTGTGCAGGAAGTAGTTTGACATGTACCAGTGAGTTCGTTTAGCGAAAACAGGTACGTACAGTATTCCTGTGTGTAAAGAGCTTTTCGAACCAGTTTTGTGTATGTTTAAAACATTTGTGAAGTTGTTGAAACTTCGCTATTTGAGTGAGCGATGCGTTGCTAATTTTGAAAGTTTGATCAACTTTGCTCTGAATGGCTGTTTATTGCATGAATATTTATTAGTGACTTTGTTAGCTGTCAGAGGTCTTATTTGCTTGTAAGTTATAGTAGGAGTTATAATAGTTTGGATGTTGTAGACTTGGATAATAATATCGTCATCATGACAGCCGAAAGACTTCTACTGCATCTCGCATCCAGCAGATGGCGTGGATTCCCACGGTCTTCACATAGCCATCGGTCCACCTTATCGGAGGCCGTCCGATACGTGGTTGCCACTCCCTTCAGGCCTCATCGGCCAGCCGTTCTACTAGCAATGTGCCCTGCCCACTATCACTTAAGTTTGGCAATTATTTGGGCTATGTCGGATACTTTGTACATTGGTTCCGCTGCGGATCTCTATTAATTTATGTTTAGCTAATTTATATAGGATGTTCATAGCAGCTCTGCATCCATTATTGAAGACATGTATTTACATGCTCAACTGTCTCATGCTTTAATTTATAAGTCTTAACTGTTTCAACAAAAATACCTTCCCTCATAATAAAATCGGAATAGCCCCAACCAAGGTATTTATTTTATTGTATGTACCTTTACCTGTTCTCTTGTTATTCCACTAAATTTATTTCCAATTAGTTAAATACTTGGAACGAGTGGCGTAGTTTCTTTGTCTTAATTGAAGTGCGCCATGCAATTACTAAAACTTAGCGTTCAAGTTAAATGCAAATTATATGCGTCATAGTTTTCGTTTTAATTCCTGTTACATTGTTGGCTTTTGAGGAAATTATTCCTTGTATATCGTACCTAGTCTTATATTGTTTCGTTGATTAATATTAAGTTATTAGGCTTTATTATTACAGCTAAACAATGTCACTTTGAAGAAGAATGTTGCCTTCAAATGAAATGTTGTCGACGAAATGGAATTCTTATCATGGTTATTAAAATATCTAAAACATGAGAGAAAAGTTTGCTTTACGGAGACCTTTTACAAATCAATCTATTCTAAACTAAATATAATATATTTTTTTAGGCTATACATGTTCGGGTAAACGTTACAGCCGGGCAGGAAAATCGAGTTTATGTAGTAAATGCTTCGGGTCAAATTTGTTGTTCAAAAAAATACTGTCAAATCGAATGTTCTATTATTTTAATATTACTTTAGTGTGGGAAAGGGATGAAGCTCTATAAGACGTATAGCTCCATCGCTTTCCCCCACTGAAGTAAGATTAAATTAATACTGCTTTAGAGGTCGTGGTAGGCCCTCTGAACTACAGTGCGTAGCCTGCCTTACCTACAGATAACACATATTCGCAGCATGCTCACATACTTCCACAAGTTTGAGTAGACTAATTATAGACTATTTTCGGATGGTTCATAGTATTCGGGTTCAGGAGCTGCAAAAGGATTTAGATTGAATTTGAAGCGCCTGGGACATTTATAGTAGCACAAAAATGTAGAAGCCCATGTGTTTTAATAAAATCTTAGTGCCAGGCTATCACCACTGCTAACAATATTTGGTAATTAAGGAGTATAAAAGATGGGGATTTTTCTTGAGTAAAAAACCAAGATAAAATCAAAGATTAAGACAAATCGTTAGATCTGCCCTCACCATGCTTAGGTGCGCGAGAAAGTGTACATACTGAAAAGAGTATCTAAATTATACTAATTAAATAAAAGATAAAAGCTTTCGCATAACGTGGAATCCACGTGAATGGCGATAAGGTCAAAAAAGAGTTACAAAGGAAAATATTTAAAGGAATGTTGCGAGATAACTTTTTCAGAAGACAAGAAAACTAAAGTTTCTGAAGAAAATTCTAGCTGCGCAGACAAAAACAACGAACTAAAAATATAGAACATAATATTTCCCCATTTTGCAAATTTTTCAAAACTTTTCATAGTCGATGTTTCGTCATGAAAGATCGAGTTGCCTAACCAACTTATGTTGCCTTCTCATATTTTGCGTAAGTGAGAGATTAATGATATGTTAACGAAGAAAAAGCTTCAAAGTTCGCGAGCACATTCGTAAGAAGCTGGCAGTATCATCACAACGTTAATGATTTTCCATTGTTTGTCTTATTTGTTTCAGTATATTCTTATTTATGTGTATTTATTTGTCCTTATATTTAAATATAATTAGGTATATATATTATATTCATAGTTTTTAATAGGTATATGTATATCCTTATATTTATACAATTTTCGTTATTGCACCTACCACTGTTTGCCTCTGCGTCACCCTAAGGTTGACTCGTAGAAAATGCCCGTGGCATTAATTCCACCTCTGTACATTTAATTTAAATTAAAAAAGAGCTACAGTAGTTTTCACCTTGCCCCATAGGAAAATCCAATGAAAATAAAACTTCAATGCTAATCATGAAATTGCCTCAACTAAAATCAAAATATTCAATTAAATCCAAACCAGCCAACATAATATAATAAACCAATCTAACTTCCAAGTTCCCATTTTTTTAAATTGTGCGCCGGTTACTAAATTGCATAACTTGATGCAATTAAAGATGGCTCGCTTTAAAAAATCCGCCTCAGCTCTTTCAATATAAAACTTTATTATGAAGGATGGAAAGTTTTAATAATCCCAGGCGACAAGCGGCGAGGACACAGAATAGATAGGTATCTACAGAAGGTCGGCTCCATACAATGAACGAAAACAGGCGTACGCACACATTGACGCGTATGCACACAAAGAAATAGATAGATCATCTGTTTAGTGCACAAAAAAATAAATAGCACTCCACACACAGCACATTAAAATTAATAAATAAAATACAACATACCAAAATTCAAACAAAAAACATGGCGAAACTATAAGGGTTTACTACGGAACCCTAAAAAACTATTTTAAAGAAATAAGGTGACACCATGACTATGATACACTTTAAATCAAATAACGTACATAGAAAGTGTGGTGTGCGTCTCAAGGTTGCACCAAATGGCGATCTCAAATGAATCTCAAACGAAATCTAAAAAGAGAAATCTGACTGACAATGTGATTACCATGCAGGCTAGATTAAATGTGATTTTATAACTGTCTGGCGGTTTTGAGTATTTTGTATATGGCCTACGCAAATGTCCTGCAGATTTGGTAGCGTCGTGTGACGTGTCGTTGAGCTCCCTAAAATAGGATTGAACTACAGAATTACTGATGCATGCATGCCGTCTGTTGGGAGAACAGAGTTGACCAGCTTAAAGCTGCGAAGGCTTTTTCTTCAAAAGGTCCTTTCAGATATGATCTTGCTGTCATCATCATCATTTTATCATCAAAAGTGTCTTAAAAGATCTACATACAGAAAACATCTTAAACATTTCATTTCAATGGCATTCGCTCGTGGTAATTACGTAACGGCCAGGCCAAGGGGGCGGGCGTCGCGAGCGGCGGTGCGTCTTGCAGAGCTGCTATCCATGCGCCAAAGTTTGCACGCCACGGGCAGTAGCATTCGCCGCCACGACCAGCATAGACCGAGAGCGAAATGTCTTTAAAAGTTATCTCGATATTGCTTGGAGAGTAGTGGTAGTTTTGGTTCAAGACATATTTAGCATACAGACTACTTATATCCAGTATTTTTTTGATTATACCCGAATGAGTGGCGAAACTATTGTTATATTGTATAGCTGGCCAAGCAATTTTGGCAAAAAAAAAACATTATTCATTATTTCGCGGCGTCTGCCGCGCGTCCCCGTGGCATGCGCTGTACTGATTCATACATTGGTTACTGTCACCCACCGCGCCGGCCGAATGTCCCGTAGCCAGGCGGTAAAGCATAATCTATGTGTGCGTGTGTTTCGCTCGCTGCATGTAGCTGACCTTCTGTGCCTATCTATTCTGCGGCAAGGACTTCCGAATCGAGATGGTGTAACCTCATTTCACACCGGGTGAATCCTCACTCATTCATTTTTAAGGTGATAAGTAAGTTTATTATTAATGAAGTCGTTTATTTTGGACCCAACGAGATTATAAGGCGGTCGAAAATGTTAGTTACGTTTTGTTTTAATGTAAGTTGATTTTGGGCAGCCGAAAAACTCGGCTATCCAGTGAAGATATCGAAGTGATGCGACCTTTCACGATGGCCGCATTTAGCTTCATTATAAAATTTGCATTTTGGCTATTTCATCTTCCCACCAGTTCCGGGTAGTCCGACTATAGCTTCGGAATTGATCGGATTATAAAGTGGTCAATTCAACTCTTTGAGTTTGAATATTTCTGACTAAAAATGTAATCAATAACATCTATTTCCACCCATAATTACCCCTATTTCATTATCTTTTTAGTCTCTCCCAACTATTAATGAACTTGCCTAGCCCACAAAGTTAGGAAGCATGATAGACCTACAGCGGCGGACTGTTAATAACACTAACTAGCCAGCTACTCTCGCTGCCACGGACTTTCACTGAAGTCGGAAACGATATTACGCTCGTTCGTCGCCATTTTTTAAAACTTTTCACAGCAGTCGTAATTTTTTTACTTTTTTTAAACAGCCAGTGATTGCGTTGTCGTGAGATTGCTTGTCAAGTGATTTAATTGAGAAGACGGCCAGTTCTTTTTTTGAAAGTTTTTTATGTTAACAATGTTTTGCTTGTATTTTTTTTCTTTATTCAAAAAAAATTGTTTGAGGTCTTACTTCTATTATTTTGACGAAATTATGACGAAATGTTTATGAAGTCTGGCTTAGACATGTCGGGAGTTGGAGGGTCGGGGGTCTGGAGTTTATAGTCCAGCTCAAATTCATCGAATGTGTTGGACTCGGTGTCGTATTCGTTTATATTGAAGACACATTTGTGAGTTTTGTACTTTTAACTTATTTTAAACTAAAACAGTCACTCACTCGATTTACATTATGTTTGGTTCGATCGGCCGAGTCACCGACTCAGTCACCGATAGTTCAGCTGATGATGGATTATTCAGGTGTACGGCTCAGGAAGTTATTTTGTTTGCGAGCAATGACAAAGACAAAATATTAGTGTTGAATATTAAAAGCTTTTTCTTTCTTTTTAGGTAAACTACAATAATAACAACTTACAGAACATTGATGTCCTCACTAAGGTCTGTGCCCTCTACAAATAAATCTCCCTAATCTGTTGACAGACATCTTGAACTGTTAGCTTAATACAATTATTTGTTTGCATATTGAATAAATTACTGATCTAATTAAAGGCTCCGAGAGACAGGCGCGACGTGATTTTGGGAGAACAATTTCCATGAAGTTTTCATATAAATTTTTCTTCTAGAGTTGCGTCGCGATGTCGCGTCGCGCCTTTCTGCAGAACCCTTTAATTGGACCAGTAATTTATTTAATATTATTGGAGTGAATTATGTAAACTAGGTTTTGTCAACGTGAAAGACTACTACAGTAGGTAGGTACTTTGGAAGAAATCGTTCATTGAAAGATATTTTATTTAAAGGCTTGTGCAGACCAGCGCGGTTTGTCACGCGACGCGACACGAGCAATACAATTTCTAAGAAAACTTCACAGTATAACAATAACCGGTGTCGCGTCGCGCGACAAGTCGCGCTGGTCTGCACAAGCCTTAAGACGCATGCAAAGTTACAAGGGCTAAAGCGCGGTCACTGTCGTACTGCATAGAAAGGGAAGAGAAGCGCGATGACACAATGCTTGTAATTTATTGCAAAATATGAAGCAATGATATTTACTAAAAAAATTCGTTAAAGTAAGTAATCGAAATAAATAAAAACACATACATATATTTAAAAAGAGAATAAAAACAAGATGCGGGGACAAACAGAAGTAACACCGTATCTCAGGTTATGCTTAGTCCCGCCTGCAATAACAAAATCGTATAGATTATTATTATAATATCTTGTTTTTTATTGATATGTAACATCTCGCCTCTCGCTTTCCTGCAATCTGTGGGAGTGATTTTGTGAAAAGGGACGGAAATGTGTAACAGGTAGCCGGAGAAGCGCGCACTATTTGATTTGACTGATGAGCACGCGCGGTGCTAGAGTTGGCCGTCAGATGGTACCAACCCATTTTTTGAGAGGTTAATACAGTCAGCCAAGATGACAGATATTACACATCATATGCCACTACTGTTAGGCTGGTTCTCTTTTCAGTTATGTGTTCTTGCAGTCGAGTTTTTCTATTTTCAGCTTTTTAGTTTTTCATCATTTCTCATTCCAAATTACATTTAAACATATAATTTATATATATTTTGTACCTTTAAAATATTTTCATAGCCCACTCGATAGGATAGGTTTTTCTTTTTTCACACATTCATTTTGGCGCCAAAACCTACCTTTTTGACCTAGCTTCAAAAATTTTTAAAGCATGGTGCGTAAGCCCCGATGTAGATATTGATAAAGTACCTAGTGAATAAATCTTGCATTTTTTCTGAAGATAAGATACTTCAGTTATCTTGTTGATTGCAATTTTGGCATTCTGTTTTCACTACCAGAAACAGGTTTCTTGTAGGGATAATAAAATATCAAAATTACCTCATGTCAAGTTTAATTTTTCACCTGATGCTTGATATTGCTCAAATTATGTTAGCCTGAACAGCCTAGTTTTACCACCTATATTGGATTGTTGTATGTATATACGTATAGTATTCATATGTATAGTTTAGGCTTTGACGGTTTTTTTTTTGTTAGCAGTACTGTGTTCACAGATTTCTTTAACTAATATTCTGTTGATTAAACGTGAAGACTTGTAATTGGTTGTCAGTCAAATTTTCAAGTTCTTAGTTTGTTTTATCTACCTTTAAGTCTTCCAAAGGATATAAATAAATCAATAAATTATCTCATAAAAAACTCAACCCTTTGAACTCATTTTGTCATTTTGTTTAAAAACCCATCACATATTGTGAAGGCAGGAAATGCCTGAATGAATCATTTGTAAATGCATTACTTGGAAATAAATTAATTATCCCACTAATAATAATGTAAAAAAATAATTAAAGACAAAATTTGTTCAATTCCGATTTCGACGAATTGTGTGGTTTTCAATTATTAATGTTTTACTTTAAGCTGATTAATTATTTATAACTTCTGTATTTATTACTATCTGCATGATCCTTCACGGCAAACTGATGGTTGGGAACGGATTGGCAGAGTCCTACAATTTTATTTTCACGGTTATCACGTATATGTGTACCAAAAATATTTATTATCGCATTTCCTTCATCGAACATTTATGGCAGAGGCCATTGGAAGGCCCGTATTCAGCCGACTTGCTGACGACTCGGACACAGTGTCCGAATTGACACATTTTAATTTCAAAATGGACGTTTAATGATATCCTTAGTGGTATCGTTACCACGAATCCACTCATAATCTTCCTAGCTTTTTCCCAACTATGTTGGTGTCAGCTTCTAGTCTAACTGAATGCGGCTGAATACCAGTGTTTTACACGGACCGACTGCCTATCTGACCTCCACAGCCTAGTTACTGGGTAACACGATACCCCTTGGTAAGACTGGTTGACAGACTTTCGGGCTTCCGACTAGCCGTAACGACTGTCGACTTCGAATGACAACCGAGACTTAACGTAAGTTTGTGCTTTCTGAGGCGCAAAGGGGTCTCGATATAAATGTATCACTGATCCCAGGACCGACCTCGGTAAGCGTAATTCGATTAAACCGTGTGGCTGGAATTTCTTAGCCACAACCTTAACTCTTAAATAATAGTAAAACACCAATCAGCTATTAACTCTTAAACAAAAGTAGTTTCATTTAATTCTACAACCATTCCAAAAAACTTTATCAACTTACTTTAATTGCGAAGCCACATCTGTACCATCCTATCATACTCGTACATATAGGACAGTACCTGCGAGAGCTAAATATAATAACGTTACAACGTAATAAAGTGAAACACACGACGTCCGCTGTCCCGGACTTTATATTTATGAACACTTGTATGACCGGCAGTAAGCAGGCTTAGGACGCTATTATGATACCGCTTGCCCACAAGAAAATGTTAGAAAAGAGTGCGGTGAGCGAAATATTCTTTGAACAATTGAATGTAATAGTATTACAGAACGACAAAACTTAGAAGTTTCGTCGGCGTAATCGTCATAACTTTAAAACTTGTTCCAATTTTTAAACGAAATAGGTAATTTCGAAATTGACAGATTAAACATTTAGTATAGCATAGCATAATCAGCTTTTAACGTCCCCACTGCTGGGCTACAGGCCTCTGCTCCATGAGAGAGAGTTTCGCACTGGTTTATTGACGAAACGAGCGAATCGACACTTTTAAATAATATTATTTTTACTTGAGGCTATTCGCACGAATTGAATTTATTTGTAGGTGAATCGACAACTCCAGCAATCGATTCAGCTACAAATAAACTAACTTCAGTCGATAGTAAAAAAGAAAAAAATAAGAGGCTATTCGCTCAATTTTTTTTTGTTATCTGTCGAGTCTCCCGTTTCGGGCAAATAAATTTGTGCGAATCACCAATAAACACCATAATCTACCACACGGGCCCAATGCGGATGTCACATGGACTTCGAATTTATATAACTTTAAGACACATGTTGTTGTCAATTTTGTAGTTGTCGTTTGATTTGGTATATCGAGCGACGGAACGTTTAAGTTGTGTCTTATTCGTATCTGCAGAGCATCGACCGTTATAAGTTCGAAGATACGATTAGAATTTAAAACTAGACTATTTCTACTGTTACGGACAGATTATGTAAAAAACTATTTACGAAAAAAAAAACAACTTCCAAAAAAAAACACTACAATACAAAGTGAAAAATTACTTTAATTTCGGAAGTCGGGTTTTGGTTTTGTGTTTTCGTTTTTTATCACTTTGTAGAAGTTTTTTTTTTTTGGAAATGTTCCACCATCGCTTATGCTTCCTCTATCAAATGAAAAAAAGAATTTTCAAAATCGGTCCACAATTTATGAAAACACAAGAAAAAATACATATAGACGAACATAGAACGTAACACAAAACTTTTTGGAAGACGGTTAAAAATAGAAACCCAGATCTGTAGAAACTGGTCAAAGGTGAGATTACCGTTTGGGTTTTTCACGGGATTAGTTAAGTACAAAGGCTACGATCGGTAATACGAACCATACGTTTTACCAATCTAAAAAAAGATTTAGGCGATTTGGTAAAACCTAAATAAACTTAAAAATCTTTCAAAAAAACATCATAGCAACAATGGTTACTTCCACGTCTTCTTGCAGTAAATTCACAGTTGCATGAACTGTTTGCTAATAGAAAACATGGTAGGCAACCTTTACACATACCAAGCAAACTCCCAAAAAATATAACAAGCATGGAATTTCAGCCAAAATTACATTCTACCTGAATAGATTATTTCGTTGTTTAACCAAAACTACAAAGCTGAAAATAGAGAAAACCGAGGAAATCCCTTGCATTTTAAACTACGCATTACCCATAGTAATGAGGGAACAAAACGAGTGGTTCATAATAACTCTACGGGTCCACGGAATACTACAGTCGGTCGGTAAATTGCCTCATTACACTTAAAAACATAATTCCTTCGTTGTTGGCTGAAATTTTGAATTGTGAGATTTATTCTTTTGAATATTTTGGGTGTATAACTCTGGGTAAATAAACTGCCTGTTTGGTTGAGCCTTTATAAGAGCTTTCTGTGGGTTTTGTCAAGTGGACAAACCTCTGTGAAAGTTTTTTGAGTTTTCAAAAATTGGACCCATTAGAGACCCATCTTAAAAAATAATTTTACTATAGCTACCACTGAATATTGGACGCAGGTAGCATCCAATATTCAGTGATAGTTATAATAAAATTATTTTTCCAAGATGGTTCTCTAATGGGTCCAATTTTTGATTTTGTTTGGATATCCATAAACCAAGGATCACGTCAGGTTTAATCACAATAGAATCAGACTTTGTCATGAAACTTGAAGACAAAATTACAAAACGGGGCGCTCAAGTAATTGTCGTCACTAACTTAAAGGACTATAAAACAGAATACTTCATGTTTGTTTGTATCTTCATTTACAAAGTTGAATCCAACTTTATTTTTAATCAAACGACTTTGTCACTGAGATCATAAAAAATCCAGTCCTCAATTTCAGGGTAGACAGTTTCTTATTTTCTTCCAATATTCTGGGAAGCTAAATTGAGATGTATAGCTTCACAGACAAGGACGGGAATTGCGTAGGGTGACTTAATTCTGGAGGTATTGTTTTATTTTGATGAAGTGGGACGGATAAATAAACAGGGGAATGCCGTGGTTGATTTGATGCAAGATATACCGAATATATGGTGGAGGAGATAGGGACATACTGTTCAGTTAGTGGTTACGCTAGTTTTATTGTCCTGAAGAAAGTTGCTATCGTATCATTTCGAAGAGGGATGCCTGTTTGAGGGGCAGATGATTTTGAGGAATAACAAAAAAATTGTAAGGGGCTTTTTGTAGAGGTAAATAAATAAGGATAGTGCAAAGGTTGACATCACTAGAGTACTAGACGCAACAAACGTTGTGGTGGGACCATCATGGCACTCCAACCCTTACCATGCCCAATCAATCATTGTTATCAATTGTGTTCGTGCCATTCGTACCTGGAGTTTTTGGAACGACTTCCTTCCAAAAAGCCCCCAAGATTAAATCCCATTTGGTGCAAGCACCGCCACAACGTCCAGTCATATAATAAAAATTTATCAGAACAGAAATTAGTTTATACTTTAAGCAAGATAAAAAGACCTCGCAAGCTCCATCAATAATTATTTCATCTATCTTTTACATAAAATACGAGCTAAGAGTTCCACCGAAATACATTTGGACCTATTATCAAAATTATAAATCATCTTTATCTCGCGTTCCGTCGATTTCCTCTTCTTATTGTTTGTAAAGATCGACGCTTTGTCGACTATGAAATGGGAAATGGTCGGGATTTCCTAAAATAATCCTGGCTATAGAAAATTGAACCTTAACTTTACGAAAATTCTGTCTAAAATATGTTTGGTGTGTTCAACATGTTTTGGCGACTTCCGCACCTAAACGTTTGACTTCGGCGAAAAGTGTTTTATGACGTATGCCAATAGATTGATAACTGTAGGGCCGCGGTCACCGGGCCCAGACCCTTTGAAGGGTTTTATTAGTTTTATATTGAACGTGAAATCGAAAACACTAATGAAGAACCCATCTATTAAAAACCTGCCTAGTTTACTTGCAAATGTTTTATAATCGATTCTGTTCAACGACACGATCAATTGTTATCAATGATTTGAAGAGAGCATGGACCTAAAATGAAAGTGAAAATAATGAAACTTCTGAATCGTTTCTTTAGTAAATTGTTAGATTTTTTTAAACTCAAGCACACCGAAATCTATAAAATTATGACGTGCCTCAATCCTTCATAATTCTAATTTCCATATCAAATTATCAACGCTAAATCTTGTTTGACCATGGTTATTATCGACCATGAGGGGAAATTCCATTGACGCGCCAATATTATAAGGTTATGAAAAAATAATAACAGACGTCTTCAACGGGTATCCCCCGAATCCCTCGAATAGTAGGTTCTACGGTCGGCCGCACGTCAGTGGCAACAAAACCAGTATACGCAGCGCCCTAATTGCGTAACACACGAACAATCACAATCTGAATCATTTTGAAAGATATTGCTAATCCATTGCTTCATATGTTCGTAAAATTTGTCTGCTCAACAACGTAAATAACGCAATGAATGTTGCTGAACTGTCAAAATGAAACAGATTGTGATTGATCGAGTAATACGCAATTAGGGTGCTGGCCTTGCATTCTACCTACTGAATTGACATCAAATTATGATGATTTTTATGTGGTTTTTGGTTATCTATGTAGTTAATTGACTCAGGCGTGACTTTGCGGAAATCCATTATGACATACAATAGACGACGTATATTTAGTAACCTAATCCGCTTAACTGTTCTTAAAGAGTCATAAAGAACCCTGTAAGAAATCGACACGTATTTCACCTCTCAACAAGGCATCCTCAGGAAGATGATTGACTTGTTGCGAACCTGGACACGACGTGTTGCTACGTCAAGCGCTGACCGCAGTGTCAGTACACTGCGGTTGACGCCTCGTTAATAGGTGAAACACGTGTCGATTTCTTACAGGGTTCTTTATGACTCTTTAAGAACAGTTACGCGGATTAGGTTATTAAATATACTCCATTTATTATATATGTACATAATTATTTATTATTACAACCAACTTAAATTTTTTTTTTCTGCTTGATTCAATGTTATAATATTCGTCAACAAGTTTCCTATTAAATCCGAGTATCAATCAACCAACTAGTATTGCATCTACTCGTATTTAAAAAAATATTTATTGATTTTTATTATTTCGCACGTTTTCTCTTCAGCACATCTCACATTACCATAGAGAAAAATAGAATAGATAGAATAAATACTCCGTTCTACGGTCGGCCAGCTCAAGGTCAAAGTGCTACAACAGATGTGCGACCTATTGTACGCTATAACGCTTTACTTTAATCTTATCCAAATAAATATATTTTTCAAATAAAATAGTTTTATCCAAGCAATGCTAAGTCCAGGGCATGTTTGATTTAATTAGAAACAAACAATGGGATAAATAATGGGATCCGAGTGCCCACTTAGTTTTTAGAGACATCGTCGTCAAGCGGTTGGTCGCCTCTTCACGTGACCAGAGGGCTTGCCTATTTTTTGGTAATTTTTCCTGTTGCTGAACAGCGATGCAAACGAATTTTTTGATGCCCTATGATTATTCCCCCTCCTTTTTTATAATGCAGTCTGTATGTTTTTAAATTATATAAATAATTATATTGAAAAAAGTAAATAATAATCCACAATAGTAGGTTACTTACATAAGTAATATTTAATATTATTTATTATCAAAACAATCGTGACTTGTTCTTAATCCCTCAGCCAGAAACTGGTTTTCCGTAGTAACTGGCTGTGATATTAATACAAACAAGTATAATGAGAGACTAGAAATAAAAACATGTTTTTCCTACAGGTGTATGGGCAAATTGATAACTGATTATCTGTAATATTGAAAGGTAACTGTGTTGAGTAAAAAATTAATAATAATGATAATGTTCCCACTGCTGAGCCGTAATCCCTCAAGCGCGTCCAGTGGTAGATGACACTTGTCCTCGACTTTTTCGTCCTAGAACAAGCCGGTTTCCTCACGATGTTTTCCTTCACCGTTTTAAGAGCAGTGGTGATGAATCAATTTACACAAAGTAAAGCGCCTGTCTGGGTTTGAACCTACGCCTTATAACTCGTAAGTTGCGGCCAAAATTAAATATTTTATTTATTTATGTACACACAGTAAAATAGATACAGATATGACATAATCATAATTATGTGTACTACAAAGGTACTGCTTATTTCTTAAGACACAACTTCTTAACGCAAATAAATATTCTATTCTATTCTATTCTAAGAAATTTCTTCCAGCAGACCTGCGGAAGGAGAAATGAGAAAGAAATGTAGACGATAGTGTGTGAGAACAAGAAGAGAAAAATATTAATAAATGAAGTCTTAAACTAAAATATTGAAATAAACCTACACGTATAACGTAATAAATTAACATATACTTAAATAAATACATAAAGCTTAAATATAGAAACATAGATACTACTGCGCGCGTAGCATGAGCACCGTTTTGTCGACGGAAGAGTAGGCAAAAATGACGTTCCGTGTAGACAGTACGACGGCAGCAAAGTAGAAAGAGTCAACTGCACTTTTTACGAAATTCACTCTGACATAATTCGACTCAGAATTCTTTGTTTTGTCATAAGAGTTTTTCTGTTTGATTCTCTATTTTTACATATATAAAGACAACTACAGCAATTATTCTTAAAATGACGAAGTTCCGTGTTTTGGAACAAAAAATATTACAGTAATATTGGCCTTAACCATTTCTTTGGTATAGCCCTAATAACTAAATGATGTAAAATAGGAGAAGATAGCTTCGTTCTTCTATTAATTATCACAATTTTGCATTCAAAAAGTTCTTCTGTAAAATCATGATTTTAAGATTTTGTGGATAACCGTTTATACTTTGCGGCCGTCGAGTAGAAAATCAAAGTGTCTTCACTACTTTAGACAACTGTCAGTTCTCAGTGTGATTTTGACAGTTTGGGATGGAAAACTTTCTTCTGAAATAGTCTACGTATACAAGGACCTAGACAAAGATTGTTAGAAATGTAAGACAAAATGACAGTTTGTGGAAAGATTTCTACGGTGCGATGTCAAAAATGGAGAAACGAAATGTCACTTTGTATAGAAAGAGCTATGTCTATTCTTCGTAGAAATAGAAAGCGTCATGCTACGCGTGCAGGTATATAAATTCTCACAGTTGAGAAGAATTGTATGGTTCATTGTGGTTAGTGTTGAGTTCATTTGTATCGTGATAAGCTTATTGAAAAAACCACCTTAATAATTTAATATTTGCATGCTAATTTACGGCGAAATGTGTCACTGCACTGACAATGTATGTGAAATAGAGAATGGTCATTTAAAAGTAAAAGTAAAAAAATCGTTTATTTCAACATCTAAACGATTTTTTACTTTATTTGGTATAATTTGGTATATATTTGGTAATTTGGTATAATATAATGGTATAGAATAGTACATACTAATTCCATGCTGCCATGATAGTAGGTACTTACTTATCCCATGCTGCCATGTCATCTCAGAGTAATAACTGTCATTATTCTAAGGTAGCCATCTTGTTCTAAACTTTGGACGACCGAAGTCTGCTCGGGTGAAAATACGGAGAAAAACGAATCTTCCCAGATATGCGACCTAGCTAGATCGATTTTTCACCCCGTAAACCGCTATATTGCAACTTTCATCGAAATCGTCAGAGCCGTTTTCGAGAACGTGATTACAAATAATATATATAATAAACAAATATTGCTAATTTAATAGTATAGGATAAATGACTTTGACTTTGTCTTTAACATTTGATGCAATTGTATGATGTAATTTAGGATGGAGTAGTCACTTTTTTTTCATGCAAACTTGTTTTTCCAACTCATTATAGACATTGACAGAATAATCAACATCGGCTTTGCTTGCCAATTATTAAAAATAGAATTGAGTAGTGCCTTGTGCTATTTAAAAAATACTTGGTATCAATTTCGTAGTACATTCATTTTAAAGGTATAGTAACTGAAATAACAAATATATTATTATATATAACTACGTACATAGTAGTTACAAAAAAAAATTGGATCTCGAGTAAAATCTTTTTTTATACTGCGTTTAAAAAGATTCCAATTGAAATGACATACATCTTTGGAATTATTTTCTTTTCCATTACCAACATAAAACGTTAAAGGAGAAAATAAGAAGGACTATAGCTATTAGCTGGTCTCTGTGGCGATCTCTTTAATCTTGTTAAAGCTACTTAATAGATGCAAAAAATACTTATTCGACCAGTACACTGTAATGCAGTGCGATCCAAAAAACTACGCCTGTTAAATTGCTGCACTATCTATCGAAAAACGCAACGTTAGCTAAAGTTTTATGTGTAAAAAATGCAAAATGGAAACATGTTTTCTATTTTATCTTGTTTGTCTACTTTATTTATTAGAATGAACGCTAAAAAGGTTTATAATAATAGTATTTTTCTAATACTATGATAAAATCTATATGTGCAAAGATTGTAATGTAACAAAGATTAAAAGATATTAAACACAGCACGCAAGATTAAAAAAAAAAAAAATATCATCGGGTCATCCCGCATACAGTGAACATGATAGCACGTCTCAGGGGAATAGTGAAAGAACCACTAGGAATGAAGCTTTGAATAAATGTAACGTTCACCACTCACTACCTGACCGCTTTTATGACCTTACGGTAAGACAGTGTCAGTCCGATTCCCAATTTCTCATGACTGACAAAATTCAAAAGCCCTCAAAATCAAACTCACAGATGTCAATTAAATCATAAACGCTCAGGATTACGATATTTTGAGGGGATTTTTACGGATTTCCTTTACCGTCATAAAATGACAACCATAATAATATTCGTGGAGAAAAAGTTGCAATCTTTTCAAGCGGTAACCCAAGTAATGTGGAAGTCTTAGGTATCACTTTGCAATTTCTTCGACAAAATCCATTAGTGTTATGATGTAGTGTTACAAAGAAGATATTCTGGAAGGGACTTCTGGAAACGTGACAAGTTTTTATTTATTTTTTAAGCCCTAATGTTATTGATAATACACTGAGAAGCACAACGGAATGTAACAAGTTGTGTGATAGGCTTTTTTATTTGTGAACAGCGCAAAAGGGGGTTGTTTGCTAATAAATGCACAAGTCATTTATAAGGACACCTAATATAAGATGTGAGGTGGCATTTACTGGAGACCATTCAACGAAAACAAGGCATGAAAGTAATAAATAAATATATTGACATTCATTTTTCTCTTTGCTCATCAATCTAGGTAAGAATAACTGCTTACGAATCGATTAATTCATAATTTCCGGTGGATATTTTTACATCAAACTAAGATCAATAATATTCCTGTCTGTAACTTACAATAAGATGTTTTCGTCGTGAATATTATTTTAGTTTGTTTGGTAACTACTGAAGTGTCTCTCAAGCTTTTTTTTTGGACACTTGACTCATTTGTATCTGCCTAGCCTTGTTATATATTTTCATACTTATCATCGGCTGTTTTAGCTATTTCAGTTCTCTATTTGTAATTTATTGGTACCTATCAGTGCATCTTTAACAGATTATCACCAAATTTCTTAATGTCCTCTTCCAGTTTTGTGCCACAGCTACGTTCCATATGCTACAATTTGTCGCCTCATGGACACATTAAGAGGAATATCATTTCACTAATGGACCGTTGTTTATACATATGTTGGTGTAAAAAGTTAGCACAAAAACATCTCTAGCGCTCATTCAATATGCGGAGGTACTGATGTGCGAAATATAGTCATTACCATACGATTGTTTCAAGGTTCCACGTTAAGGAAAATGTTTATTTCTTAGTTTTCATTTTTGTCTATGAGGTAATACCCGTTTATGTTTGTTCGCTAGCAAATTGATGGGGATTGGGACCTTTGTTATTGTGTTAATAATTGGTTAATTTTGGAAGTGACTAACACTTCTCTGATCTTTTGATATACCCACAACGGCAACGCTATTGTGTACTTTGCATACAAGTTCACGGAGTATAAAAGATAGACGCTCGACTAGATTTCTATCCATTTTCATTTTATTTTCGATTGACACATTAGCTATGGCTTCCATATTATCTATATTATGTTTGTTTGTGGCAGTCTTAACTATTGCTTATGCTTCTCCTCCACATGATCATAAACCACTGGATGAGATATTATATTCTTTGGATTTGACTTTGGTTTACTCAATTTCTATTACACATTCAAACCCTTTGATACTTTTTATTATTTCAAGTGATCAATAGTCATAATTATCAGAATACAGTAGGTTTTCTAGAAAGTTTTCCTCTTCTTATTCCTTTTTTAAAGACACTGTTTTACTTCTATTTTCCTTTATTGCTTACGTTAATAATTTCTTTTAAACATTTCAGATTGTCCGAAAAATGAGGAGTACTACGAATGCTTCTCGTATCGTTGCCAACGGACCTGTGAGCATTTTAAAGAGAATGCGCCTTGCATACCCGTGCTTCCTAACTGCTATTTGCCTAGCTGTGAATGTGTTGATGGATGGTATAGGAATTTGAAAGGCACTTGTGTGCCTGAAAGTGAATGTTGTAAGTAGTGGTGCTACATAATCTGTAGCCAACATAGGCATGTTTGTGTCTACAACATGTGTTGAATTTTCGTTCTGCATCTTACGGGTAAAAGAGATAGCTTCATACATATAATAAATCAACATTTATTCTATTCTTGAGTGTGTGTCTAATGAAGAATTATAATCATGCTTTTTCATCGTTTTACTCTTCTTCCAAATACACCTTACTTCTGTTTAATCATTTGTACCTATAACTTATTGTTTTTAAGAAACATGAACGACAGCTACTTCCATGACTGACTTCAGAGATCTGTATCGATAAGTTGTATCAACAGTTGTATCATTATCGAAAAGTTGTATAATTAAAGCATTTTTTTTCTTAATTTATTTGCTTCCTTTTGTCATTGTTTCCTCTGATATGGGCTGGCCGTATTTGATGCAGTCGTGAGGCACACAATACTGTTATAACTAAGTTGTTTATTTTATTTTACTTTGTGTGCCATAACCTGGGTCGAATAAACTTATTTTCTTTGTTACTATTTATGTCTAAGTTATTTTTATATTGCGACCATAACTTAATAGCGATCCACCCCTGTTACGCACGTGTGCTTCTACTGATATGGTGACAAGTCAAAACATAGAGATTTCTGTTCTCTAAGTATCAAACGCACTCACATCCTGTAATAAATTCTCTAAATGATAGATTCTCTAAAACTACCCAATATACATTGTGTAGTAAAGTTTGGGTAGATACTAAGCGTATACATCAGGCACCAGGCTTTGTTTTATACAATTTATAGATAACTAGCTTTCGCCCGCGTTTCGGCCACGTGAAGGTCGGAAATTATCCTGCAGTAACGTACTATTATGATCATCTATACTCAGATCACTTCTTACTCCAAAAATCTAAACAAGCTGATTATTAACCTTTACTATCAGAATTTGAGCCTGAACTAGAAATCTTACCAAGCGAGGTTGATAAGGCAATCAGACGTCAAAAGTTAGTTACCACCTCAGATTTGCTGACGAAATAATTCTATTAGAGGAAAACCCAAATAGCCTGGAAGTTATGGTCCAAGCTTTGTGTGATGAAAGTGGCAAAGTTGGATTAACAATTAATAAAACAAAAATAAAACGACTAATTAACTCTAAAAGAATAACAATAAAAATGGGTGTCCACACACTAGAATATGTGGACCAATATACTTTTTTATGTCAGCTCATATCTCATAAAGACCAAACAAATAAAGAAATATTTTAAATAATACAAGAATAGCCAGTGGGTGGATAAAATACTGGTCATTGAAGGAGGTCATAAAATCCTGAGATCTAGGCATTGCCATAAAAAGAAAAGTCAACACCAAAACACAAACAAACAAATGGGACTTACATCACAGAAATAAACTACAATACTGCCAAATAATTATATAACTTAGTATGACAGGCATAACTAAAATAGATCGAATAAGAAATGAACACCTTAGAGATAAAAACAAAAGTAACAGACACCCTGACCAGAATTGACCAGCAAAAATGGAGGTGGACTGGGCACATGATGAGAACAAAACAAGAAAAATGGTGTAAATTAATAACTGATAGGTATCCCAAACATAGTAAACGAGAAAGAAGAAAACAACAAAGGAGATGGGAGGACGAGATAAAAGCGACAACGCGCCTTAACTGGAGAAGTGTGGTTAGTGATAGAATTCAATGAAAACGGCTAGAGGACACCTTTGCCAAGAGGCATGCTGAATTGAGAAATATACTGTAACAATATACATCAAAGTAAAAACAATTCAGAATAAAGAGGCTTATAAATAAATAAAAACGTACTACCGGGATTTAAAGCATCCTATGTCCTAACACAGGTCTAGGTCTAGCTGTTTGCCTCAGAGAAATCTGTTCAGCCCTTAAAGTGTGAAAAGGTAACACAGACAGACAGACTGATAGTTACTTTCGCATTTATAATTTATTTATTTAAGATACGCTTACAGCAGAACAGATTAAAATAAATCTAAGGCGTTGTACAGTAAAATTTTAACCAAACATATAAAAAATAGTAATTGACAAAATGTACACAATAGAAACAATGTAAAGATAGCAAAGCATTCAATAGAAAAGTACTACTTACACTCACAGAATCTTAAACATTCACGACAGACTCCATCTCTCGGCAAACAAGTGACACTTTTGTACTTCACACGTAGTATGGATTGTAGGTTACATTGTAAAACATTATAATTATGACTACTGATTCTAAATAGTCTGTGCAAAAGAATGAACTTGTTATATTTACACGACTCACACGTAGCTAGACAATGCATTAACTAGCCAAACAAAATCATGTATTATAATATAAAAGACGGATGTCACACTAGATCATTTTCTTTATCGGAATCATCTTCAACTATTGTAGTGTCTACTGTAGCAATGGTTTCCTATATATTACCTATTTCCTTGTTCATTGCAGTTTTAACTATGGTTTCTGCTGGTCCACCCAATGAGAAACCTTTTGGTAAGTTTTTATTATTTGTATCTTCTTTTATTACTGAGAATGTATGCACCATTAATAATTTGAGAATGTATTCGCGACACTTGTTAGTTATATACAGTCCTTTCACAGTTATTTTACATCTGTGAGCATCCTTATAACAATGACAATAAAGATCATTGTGATGCAAAATCAGAGGTAACCGTGAAAATACTGCAAAAGATAAGTGCAAAAGAATTGTGTTTTACGAATTTAAACTTTATCAGTTCCTAATCGTGTCCAACTGATAGGTCTCATTTTCTTCATCGGAATCATCTTAACTAACGTAGTGTCTAACTGTAGAAAAGGCTTTTTATATACTGCCTATTTTCTTGTTCGTTGCAGTTTTAGCCTTGGGTTCTGCTACTCCACCTGATGAGAAACCTTTTGGTAAGTTTTTATTATTAGTATCTTCCTTTTTTATTACTGAGAATATATGCACCATTAATAATTTAAGAATGAGTTATTTTTACAGCTATGAGCATCCTTATAGCAATTACAATAATGATCACTGTGATGCAAATTAGAGATAACTTCGAAACTACTACAAACGATAAGTGTATGGTGGATCCACATAGCCCGGTGGCCATACCACCCCGGTCGACTGGTTTTGCATGCGGCAATCGAAAAAATTCAGCGCCCGTTTTTCCGGCGCGACCGCCGCACCGCGAGGCAGCGGGGGAACAGTTATCGTTCATTTTTGTCTTCAGTATCTATAATGTACAACTCACTTCACTGAAACTCACAAGACAACTGAGAATATCGGTTCACAGCCGCACTTTCTGCCGGAGGCTTTTTTGACGGCCTTTTTTTTTCGAAGCCGCCGGCGGTACGGCCAGTCTGTGTGGATCCACCTAAACATAATTATGTGTTTTACTTCAACTTTACCAGTTCTTAATTGGGTGCAACTGACAGGTGCCAGGAACGCATTCTCTCGGTGGCAGGAATACGGATATATATCATATTTTGCTTAGGCTTTAGATGTCTTTACTAAAGCAAACAAATCTTGTTCTTGGTCCTTATTATCATCTTGAAATATACGTTGGGAAACTTAAATTTTTCAAATTCCCTCTCTATTGCCCTTTGGGTGACTTTCAGCCTTCTAATGAGGCCCATTGTGAGCGACCACGTTTCAGTGCCATAGGTCATCACGGGCAACACGCACTGGTCAAAGACTTTCGTCTTGAGCCACTGTGATGTATGAGACGAGAAGATATTACATAGCTTCCGGACGCTGCCCAGCCGAGACTGCCGCCAGCCGACAACTCAACATCATTAAAAGTGATTATTTCCTCTTTAACATTTCAGATTGCCCTACCAATGAGAAGTATCACAAATGTGATCAGGACCTGTGCTACAAGTCTTGTGAACATTTGAGACGCCCACCGGCTTGCGCCACCTTTAATCCCAATTGTTCTAAACCTGCCTGTTTATGTAAAAAAGGAACCCTAAGGAATTCAGAAGGCAAATGTGTGCCTTATCATGAGTGCCGTAAGTTATTTGGCTGCTGATTCTCATGATATACTTGCACTAATTTATTTACTGGGGATGCCGGGGTTTCAAAGTGCCACGGGTAAGTTGTTCCGTCACAAATAACTTCGAAAGAAAAAAGGGGATAGCAGTAAATGTGAAATACATCACTGAACGTTGCACCATCGCGCTGCTTCGGCAGCAATTTTATTGACGCTCTAAAGACGTTTCACTACACTTGTTGGTCTACTTCAATCAATTTTACAGCAATTTATGTGCAAGTTGCACATAACAGTTGGAAAGACGACAGGGTATTTCTTACTAGTATTTTTGGCGTTTGAGATACTTTTTAAAATGGAATTCGGAGCTAAAAGTTTCGCTGTTTTGGGGTCAGATGTGCCGAAAAAACGTACACAAATTGAAGCAATTTATAATAAAATGGAAAACTATCTTACAATGAGAACAGAAACAAGACAAAAACCGAAAGGGGTACAAAATTCAGTTGAACTGTGGCAGTGGGTAGCTGATGCTGTCATCAAAGATTGTAGATAGCTCAAAACGGTAGCTCAGGATCAAGAAATATGTAACTTGTTTGAAACAGTAATACTATGTTCCTTTTTTTCATAAATGACACATGAATATTTGATACTAGATATTTTTGCTTGAATTTACGTAAATCTATTTTCAGTTACAGCATCACTAAATAACACAATTGCTACCGGAACATCATGCCTCAACGGTGGAACAACCAACCCCCATGAGGGGGGGTAGGTTGGTCTTTGTCGACTGTTCGCAAAAAAATATTTCTAGTCAAGAAGATATTACAAAATAGATAAATATGACCATTAAGTTTAAAACTAGGATACATTCTGCTTCTAGTTTTAACCGTTTTTTAATGTGTTATTTGAAAATCGGCACTTTAAACCTCGGCGTTCCATAGCCCGTTCGATTTAATTACTTGTAGCATAACGTAAGTTAAAGACACAATAAAAGTTGCACCGTCTAAATAGTAGACATTAAGTCATTTGCTGCTTCAATTTGATTGTATGCCGTGTCAGGCAAGAAACTTGAATCGTGTAAATGGGGTTTTAAGATAACATCTCCTGAAAAATCGGTCTGGCCTTTGCCGTGACTATCGTTTTACCGCCAATTGTGATAGTTACTCAAACATTAAACGACTACTTTTTAACATTGTTACCTTGGGGGGTCAGGAATAGTTTTTATCAATGATTTAAATCGTAGATGTGCCCTCACTGTACTACGTCGCGCGAAAAAGTGTCCACACTGAGAAGAGTGAACTCGCACAATAATAATGGCGTTTCCATGACAATTAAGTCAAGTTTCTGCGATATTGTGTGTCAGAGGTGTCAAAACGAAACAGAAACGCGACCATCTATTAACGGGGCAGGGCGAATCTACGATTGAAATCTTTGGTTTTTATTCACAAACTTTACCTGTCAATTAGGCCTGCTACTTTCAGAGTTAGATAAGTTTCATAATATTTCATAAGGGTGTACAGTTTTTTTTTTTGTTTCAGCATATTAAGATGCAACAGCTGCCCTTGGAACCTACTAAGCTATAAATTTATTTCTAAAATTGTTTGTTTTTTTTCTAATAAAATCAAATATTTTATTAGCTTTGTGTTTATTTCTGAACTTAGGGGGTGCAAAACGAGATCACATTTTTCGTAACACGAGATCACGAATTGTCTTAGGTACTCTGCCAACAACTTTAAAGTATACAAGTGAAATTATATTAAAATATGAAAAACCCCCGGCACAAAAATTTCCCCATTTCTCTTTCCTACTCCATCACCAGACCCTGTTCATCATGTATCTATAACCTATTCATTGAGACCATTCCAATGAGCCCAAACACGATACTTGTGCTGTAAGTTAAGGCCTCGCCTCTCATGTACGAGGTTGTGGGTTCAAATCCGGGCAAGTACCAATGTGACTTTTTCAATTCATATGTACTTTCTGAGTTTATCTTGGACATTACTGACATAGGTGAAGGAAAAACATCGTGAGGAAACCTGGACTTATAGTTAATATAAGTCTGAAATCACCAACCCGTCTTGAGCAAGCGTGGCGATCAATGCTTGTGCCTTCTCTGTATGAGAAGAGGCCTTTGCTCTGCAGTGGGACAGTAACAGGCTGGTATTATTAACTCAATAAATTACATACTTATACGAGCTATACGTATTAAATTGACAAGTATTTTGTCAACATGTGTGGGAGATCTGGAGTCTAAAAGCTTAGGCAGCCAGGACGCACAAGATGAATTCCATTATGACTCATAGTAAAGGTTTGTTAACGTGGTATATATGCTAATGATTGATGTAGTGTGTGTGTATGTATGTGTATGTGAGGGTGTGTGTGTGTGTGTGTATGCCTATATTTATTGAATATACGATATTTCATAAATATTTATTTTAATGAATTATGTAAATGTGCATAGAAAATTAAATATAAATATCATTTATACGTAGAATTTTACCAAGCACTTGTATCACCATCTCTGAGAAGCTTCCCGTTGGTAGAAGCCACTCAGACACTGTAAAATAAGCCCCAATAATATAATAAATAAAGTAAACAATTATAATAAAAATATACCTTGTTATTTTGCTATCTCAAGGACTTAAGGCTTGTGCAGACCAGCGCGACTTGTCGCGCGACGCGACACCGGTTATTCTTATACTGTGAAGTTTTCTTAGAAATTGTATTGTTCGTGTCGCGCTGGTCTGTACAAGCCTTTATTCCGTTACAGCGTAGCTTTGACTTAGTAACTATTTGTTTATTCTGTTTTTACATTCAATTTTAATTTTTCGTCAATTAGCTATACACACTTAGCTGACACCTGTTGTTACTGTTAAATATCTGCGTAACTCATTGTTCTTTATCTTTTTCAAAATTCTGACGGCCATTACTTCCATAGGTAATAACAGAAATCTGTTTCGTTAACTTGCTTTTGTATTTCTTTATTTCACGAATTGTGTGTCTTTTTCTAGTTGATAAGGATGTGAGCATCTTTCACAGGTGTGATCGAGTCGATATTCGATATTATGTTATTTCAATGATATTTGAAGAACATAGTAACCGTGAACTGATACTGCAGCATCACCTGGAATTGGAGGATACCCAACACCCTCAACAAATAAGAGCAAAGATATTGTGTTTGGGGTCATTGGAATGGTGTCAATGAATAGGTAAATAGAATAGTTGATCAGGGTCTGATGATGAAGTAGAAAAGAGAAATGAGGATAAATTACTTACTAGTTTCACTGTGGAAAGTACGTACAGCTGCGCAGATTTTGGTTAGGTACGTGTCGATCTTAGCGTGTCTACTAGTAATATACATAGATGGAAAAAACAGCCCCCGACAAACAAAAACCTCTATACCTACTCGTAAATGAAAAAGTAGGTAATGAAAACGCCAAATAGACAAGGCTTATAGCCATCAATAAATGAATGCTTGCTATTGTAGAAAGGATAGCTGCTGTTAACTTCCTATTTTCATTAGCCGTCTCCCGACGCGATGACGCATGGATCAAAATATTATCTTTAACGTATATGATACTTAAAGGGCTAATACTTATTTTTTTTTTACGTTTTAGAGGTTTTTGTTGGTGTCGGGGTTTTTTATTTAGCTACTAATAATATGTTCAAGTAACTACTAATAATAAAGTTAATAATATTCAAGAAAGAAATGGGAATAAATAAGCATAATAACAGAAGTAATAATAATAATAATAATAATAATAATAAATGTTTATTCACAACCCTTATTACAGATGGTCTTCCTTAATCTAAGGTATACATCGCAGTGACTTAAAAAAACAAAAAAAAGGAGATTGGACATTGCAAATTACATTGAGTACTGTAGCTAGGGCTTAAGTTTGGCAAATAAAGTGTTGTAACCCTGACTCCGAAACTAGGCATAACCTGTATCTTCAGAGCCAGTGATTCCTTCTTGGGGTCTTGTCAGCCGTTACAATGCTAAGCAGTTAGGTAAACAATAAAAAATATGCAACAAAGATGTAACAAAAGTAAATGTAAAAGGGTTATCTACTAGGTAACGAAATGAATATAAATGAGAGGTGTATGAAAAAGAGGTGTTGCCAAGGTGTGTGTGAGTGTTCGTGTATGTGTGAGTTTGTGCGTTTGTGAGGGGGTGTATATTTGTGTGAGTGTATGTGGCGGTGTTATGTGAGCTGTAATAGGAGGTAACGTGTTATGTAATGCGGGTGGTAGAAGTAGAATCGACATTAGTTGAATGCTGGGACCTTACTCCCGACAGCTTCGAGTTCTGAATCAATCGAATTCTATTCGAATTCAATACCTATTCATACTCATGAATCCGACACTAGCGCACGATCGTGCGGTGGTTCAAAGCGAAACTAATTTCGATCGAGAGATTCGTTAGGATCGAAAAGTACGTACTCCACACGCCATCTGACAGTTGATTATCGAGTTGTTGGCTCGAAACTAAACGTCAAATTACACGATAGCAAAGAAGCTACTTTATTCAGATCGAATGAGGTTGTTTAGTGTCATTTACTGCTATATTTCTTCAAATTCATTATCATTATGGCTCGCCCTGCGTTGTTTTTCAATGTTCTTGAGGAAGCAAATCGTATGGTTATTCGTGCAAGAAGAAATATGCAAAGGATTATCACCTCAATTTCTCCGAAATTCTTTTGTCGAAGGAGTTGTTTGATGTATTGGTAGAAGATATAACACCATACAAGAAGAAACCATCCAGACGAAGTGACATTTCAAATTATATGTATGTTTTAACCAAACAAGACAGTACACCATTACCATTCATTCGGATAGCATAAATATTTACGTTATCTCATCTGTGTTTAACTAACTTTTGGCCATGACTAGAGTCTTTTATTGCACCCAAGGAATTTAATAATATTGCGACCTTTTCCCATTTTTGTTTTGTCTTTTGGCGAGCTTGTGCAGATATGAATTGCAACTAAATAACAAACTCTTATATCAGCAGACACACTTTTGAACAACAGCGCTCTTAGCATAATATTTGACACTTGACAGCAGTTCGGTTACACATTTTTTCCCAAAAATAATAAAAATCATATGTTTTTTCAAAAGTTTTTGTTTGTTATGTGTAAATAAAGTACTAGGGTATCGTTTTTTACATGGGAAAGTGATAGAGAAGTTAAAACGTTGAATTACTAACCAAAGACATAGCATTTGGCGGTGACGTAATCCACCAGATACGACTAACGACGCTGATATGATTCGAACGTTATATCGATCTTGGTTTACGATTCGAATTGGTTCGGGAGTAAGGTTTTAAATCGAGTTCGGATCAGAAGCGAGTTCGAATCGAAAACCAAATCAAAATCGAATCGTTTTCGGGAGTAAGGCCCCTGATTTTGGCATCATTCGACTAACCAGTATACTATAAATGTTATCGTGGTTGTTACATATTTTGATTTAAATGAGTGTCCATGGAGTTTTTAGCCCTTTCTTCTCCACAGGAACCTATTACGCTTTGGAATGAGCAACTAGCTGCATCTTTCTGACTGACCGACCCCTTGACAACTCAAAAGTGCCTAGAATTGGTTTTATTTCAAATAAATGCTTTGAGTTTGAGTTTGAATACCACTTGGCTAAAAATAATTGAAACCTAAAACCCGATAATTAAGTTTTTTTTTTTTTGTTAAACGTGGTTATTAATAAACCGGTTATGTTTTAACGACTCACACTTCACTACACTACACAATAAGTCGCCAAACAAAATGATATATAAATAAAAGACCGACGCTTCACTAGATCATTATATTTCCCGGCATCATCTTTGACTAACGTTACTATAGCAATGGCGTCCTACGTGTTACCTATTTGTTTGTTAGTTGTAGTTTTAACCATTGTATCTGCTGAGTCACCAGATCAGAAACCTTTTGGTAAGTTTTTATTATTTGTACCTACTTTTATACTGACTTTCAGTAACATAGTTGGGAAATGGCTAGGCGAATGATGGACCTATTTTTATATTGCGGAAGTATTATATTTTTTCAAAAATATAAAGAAATGTTGGACTTCATAGTTATTAGATAGTAGTTGCAGTACACACTAACTGCTTCTGGTTCTGACTTCACCCCTCGATAACCTTTGACGACTCCCAGACAGTGTTTACATTTTTAAGTGTTTAAGTGGTTTGGTAACAATCAAGTCTGACATGACTGAATTGACATTCGTCGTTGTTGTTTTTTTCTGTTTTCATTAATATTCGTTTTTGTTTTTTTATTGTTTATTTCTTCTATAAAGGCGGAGACTGACTTGTAACATTGTTTGTAATGTATCATTCGGGGCGAGCTTGGTTACAAACACGGTCATACACAAGATGCGGCGAATGCTTGCTTCGAGCACCATGAAATATTCGTTTCTCATATTTCCGTTTCAAAGGAATTCACGAAACAGCCGACAGTCGAGTGGAGGATCCGGCGCTCGCATCGAGCGGCTCGGCTCACTGTACTGACTACTGTAATGCGTTACAAAACTCGATACATTACAAACAAATGTCTCCGCCTTAATAATTTTGGTTGCGCTTAGCTTATTAAGGATCTGTTATTTTGCATTAATAAATTAATTACATTACATACATTATTAAATTATACATTATTAAATATTAAATTATACATTATTAAATTTAGGTTTGTCAAGGTTACAAAGACTTTTTTTGATAATAAGAGTGATCTTATACTTAGTTTGATTGATAATGACTTCTTATGATTAGAATAAAAAAAAAACTTAATATCAACATGATTGTGTAAAGATTTTTTAATGCTTGAAATAAAAAGTCCAATTCGTCATCGTGTACGTGTATTTTCATTGTTCATAGTATGGTTCCAAGTTATTATGTCCTTTTTAATAAATTTCAGATTGCCCTGTCAATGAGAAGTATTACAAGTGCGATTTGGAAGCGTGTTACAAGACCTGTGATCATTTGAAAAATCCACCTCCCTGCCCGTCCATTGCTCCTGGTTGTTATAAACCTGCCTGTATTTGCGTAGATGACTACCTAAGGAATTCTGAGGGCAAATGTGTACCTTACGAACAGTGCTGTAAGTGAATTTAATAATAATTATGAGTCCGTATTGTCGCACTGCAGGGCGAAGGCCTCCCTTTCCTTTTTCCACTCAACTCGATCCTGAGCCAATATGGACCAATCCCTCCGTTAAGCGTTAAGTACCATCGAAGAAGTTTATGTTTAACGACCGTAAGGACTATTCTTGCCTGCAGCGCTCGGCTGCTATAGAACCGAGCCGGTAACAGATGTGGTCATCGTGTTCACGGGATTTTGTTTTGAAACTGGTAGCTTCTTTGAAGGTACGTCCCACCGTCTACGCCTGGGTCTTCCACGATGCCGCTGGACGTTTTCAAGAACCCATGTTGTAGTGGTCTTAGCCCACAATGCATCCATCCATCAAGTATAAGTGATTTTGCTTGACATTATATCTATGGTCTATTGAAATGAAATATCACCGGAGCTATAGCTACTAGAAGGTATCTAGTAGCTATAAGATTAGATTCGGTGAAATTAGAGGCCTATCCAGTCAAGATTTTGCAGCTTTGTACTTTTGGTGTCCTTATAGCGCAACAAAATGGCAGTTACCACTTTCCAACAATAGTATCGTTAATCTGAAAACATATTTCATCACAAGAAAAAAAAAACACATCTTTGTTGATATACAATTTTAATGGTCTTATTATATGTAGTTCGCTACGAGTCACCACATTTATTTTATTTCGAGCCGAGTATAGGAATGTTACATGAGCTTTAATAATAGAAATTCAGTTTAACTGGCCGTTTTTGAACTGAAATGAAGATTAATGAAGGGTTCCGTATCGTCTTTTTTTAGTTCAGATAAATGAAAATACTAAACGAAGAAGAGAATTTTTCATTGCGATTTTATTAATTTAAGATGAAATATAATCTTAAATTAATAAAATCGCAATGAAAAATTTGTATTTCATAATGATACTGTGAATTAAAAAGTTATTTTATGTAGTTGCAGAAAATCGCCGATATAAATAAAATGTCTTATAAATATTTGCGGCGTTTTTAATATTTTTGATTAAAACCAGTTTAGGTACATGTTCTACAGAAGTTTCAAATTCCTAATTTGTTTAGTTGTTGCATTAGAGCTCGTACAAAAGTGGTCTTAAACTACGACGGTTACTTCATTGTAGAAGATTTAAAAAAAAAGCCTGGATAAATTCATCCCAACTACGGAACCCTTCATAGTGCGTGGTCCGACATGCACTTGGCCGGCTGTGTTACATAATTTATAGAGCTAGACGTCAATATAAAATTATTAACCATATTTTGTCTTTTGTTTCAGGACCCGAACCAGTGCACATTCAACATTCCCTGATTCCAAGATCGAAAAATAAAATGTTTTTTCTTTAAATATATTTTTTATTTTTTTTGATAGCATTGTTTTTTTACACAGTAGAACGAAACGAAAACATTGTAATTTTTTGCCAACTAATATTATGGAACATTTACCTGAGGATAAGTTTATAGATTGCCCTAATTCTGATTATCCATTAGTATTGTACAGGAGACCAATTTTTTTTTTTAATTTTATTGCGTTTCTTAATGCATCAGATACTTATTTTACAAAAAAATATTTTATGATACGCTTTTTTGGTGGAATGGAACGCACACAACAAACTCGTCGCTTTCAAAAATGCCGGAAGTGAGATAACACCATCCACATATACTAACTGGGGAAAATACGTATTATTGAAGCTAACTTAAAAACTACCCAAGCAAAGTTAATACCACCGCGCAAGCTTCTTCTACCAAATAAAAAACAATTTTCTAAATCGGTCCACAATTGACGAAAACATTGATGAACATACATTAAAAAAAAAATACATGTCGACGAACATAGAACCTCCTCCTTTTTGGAAGTCGGTTAATAATGGTGGTATAGTGATCTCCTTTAAGGCGAAAGCGTCAAGGTAGCCCACGAAATTCAAATTTTGTTACGTTTTTTGCAATTTGCAGGTCAGTATCATGTTGTAAGCTGATTTAAATATGATTCGCGGCCATATCAAATGTATATTTATAGAATTGTAATCATAAAAATTATCAATACAACTCTCTAAGTTCATATAATTCCATTGAATGACTATTTCATGAAATCATGACATTTGACCATTGTGCTTACTTATGGAGTTGTATTCTTGATTGTAATGATTATAATTATGTAAAAACATTTTTGTTACGGTCGCGAATAATATTTTAATCAACATAAAACCTGACACTGACCTGCCAAATGCAAAAAACTAAAGAAAATTTGAATTTTGCGGGTTACCTTAGCGCATGCCCCTTAAAGAGTATCTGGAAACTAAAATCGTTGAACCTATAAGAAATTTTGATGAAATGAATTGTCTAGTTTCTACTATTAAAAATAAGCTTGCAATAATATCCATCTATAATTCTATAGATCGATATTATTGTAAGCTGCTGCCTGCATTCAAAAACATTGATAATGTTTCTAACCGTTTTAGATCGTATTTTAAATAATTTAAAGAATTATAAACATATAATTTTAATAAGAAACATTAATATTAATATCTTAGATAATAGCAGTCCTAACTCTGGATTTACTAGCCTCACATGAATTATTGCCATCACATACCCTCGGGAGACCAGAAAGGATAATTGTCTGGGTCACTGCTTTCTTAATAACTCGGCTTTTTTATACTGTATCAGACTAGCAGGAGTCCACAGTCACGGATCACTCATCAGTTATGATCTCTCTGAGAAAAAAATCCAAGATTTACGCTAGTAAACCATTAAAAACTAGGTTATCAGGCTATAATCGAAAACTTAAAATGAATTAATCGGCCGTCTATCCTAACAACCGTTGACTGCAATAAAATGACAAATGTTTTCCTGACTTTTGTATCAGACACAATGACTGAGCAAATAAGTTTATATAAACTATCTCGAAGGAAGCGTGCCATAAGACCTTGGAAAAGACGTGGTTTATGCCGTTGTATTAGAAATGAAGATCAACTCCATAAAAAGCATCGCAAGGACCCAAAAAATGTTATTCTTAGGTTAACCTATAGAAGGTACCACAACACATCCAATAATTTATTAAGAACCTTTTTTTTTTTGTTAAGGAACTTGGTCAACAAGACTAGGTCGCTCCATATGGCGTTCTTATGTTTTAAAACACCATTTTATAAATATAAAACAGGTCTTATAAATGAGTAATTTTCTATGCATACCAATCCGCACAAGTTTATACAATAGTCTCGCTGCTTCTGACAAGGGGAATGCTAGGATATTATTGCATCTTCCCACCTCTCTAACATCAATACAAAAGTGTGTTAATAACTCAGCTCTAAGATCTTCGTTCCGGGCACACTCCACTATGATGTGAAGAACATCTTCCACCTTTCCACACTCTGTGCAGTTAGGAAAAGGAACTTTGTTCATTAGGAATGCTACACCCATTAAATTATTGCCATTTTTTGACCCGTCGGTAATTTTTTTATAGTACCCTGTATATTGACTTTCAAGGAAGTTTATGCATTTAATACGTAAGATTGTAGTATCACATAATCTCTTTGGACAGGTGATGATGGGTATCGTAGGTTTTAGCATGTCTGTGATATTATTGTAAGTCATCCAATAGCTTAATGTGTACATGTCTAACAAATCAGCAGAATTAATTACCATGTCTTTAAACGTGTTGTGAATTGCAAGCGTAGGAATCTTTTTCCGCCTCCATTATCTTCGATCTACAAGGGGATCTAATTCGTTCAGTACTAAAATGGTATGATTATTAGTCCGAGACTTGGATTTCACCCAAAGTTTACCAGCTAGTTACATTATGCGAATATATAGGGGTTGCAAGGGGGGTGCTTTTTACGTACCTCCCGATAATGCGCATAGCCTTTTTTTTTTTTGATGATGGGAAATCATCAAATTACTTCTCCCGCTCTGGGCGGAGCGAGAGGCCGAGTCAGACTCCCGTGTTCCTTCCGTTGCCCGTGTGCCGGGGCCGCGATATCCCTTTCGGACAAACCCGCAACCCCAGCAGGCAATGCGCATTGCCTGGTTTTGTGTTTTGTCCAGGTTATATAATTTTGAATGACAGCTATTATCAAATAAAAAACTACAGTAGTCTAAACGACTTCTTATAATTGCAATATACAATCGTCGTAGATGTTTAGGGTGAACTCCCCAACCCGGACCAGCCAAAACTTTAAAAATATTTAACAATTTTATCGTTCTTTCTGATGTCTCATTCAAATGTTTTCCCCACTTTAAAGATCGGTCAAGCCAAAGCCTTAAATATTTAACATTTACTTCTTCTTGTAACTTCACGCCACTTATCATAACGTTGGTTGACTTGGGATCTATTTGGACTTTTCTTAAAAACACAAATGTTACTTTTAGAGGGAGAGACATTTAAACCCAATTTTTCCAATGACGTAACCATAATGTTTATCGCTGGCTGAAGTTTTTTACAAGCGGTTTCAACATTTTTATCTATAACATAAATAGAATAATCATCTGCATATTGCGAAACATATGCATTATCTATTGAATTACAAATATAATCATAAGTCGCAAAATTGAACAAAAAGGGAGATAAAGATATTAAGAAACTTAAAAACAATTATTTAAGGTCTGAAATCAATAAGCACAAAAATAATCTATAAAAATAAAGGTTCTTATTTAAAGATTTTTGCAATTTCGCAGACCTAAGTAATGACCTACCAGAATGAATAAAAAAAGAAGATAAAATGAATATATTTATAAAAAAACTAAAACAATTTTTAATAACTAAATGCTATTCTAGTATAAACGAATATTTAAACGATAAAATATAAATGCTAACATAATCGAATAAGTATTAATAAGTACTATTATGTAAATATAATAATTTATAAGACTGATAATTTAAGTTGATTTTTTCAAAGCTTCCTCTCTCCTACTATTTCGCTGTGCCCGACGGGGTCCATAATGATCACATATAATTTTCATTTACCACCTAAGTACACATTGTGGAATGCAAATAAAGTATTGAGTATTGACAATGAAAAACTGCTGAAAATCAAACCTAATCCACATAGCTCAATTATCCTTGTAAACAGATACTTTGTAAATGTGGGATACCATTTAGCTAATGAAATTCACAGAAATACCCAGGGGATACCTAACATTCCCTTCATTGGACGCTCCAATATCAATTCTCTCGTTCTTCAACCAACGGATACTGATGAAGTAAGAACCATCGTAGAGAATTTAAAATAATCTAACGCTACTGGTTATGACGGAATTCCTATCTCAATATTAAAACTGGACGTGGATGCTATGGTTTGGCCCATAACAATGATATGTAATCAGTGCATGGCAACGGGGGTTTATCCTAAAGTCCTCAAGAAGGCTTTGATAGTTCCTATACACAAAGTGGAGTATAAAGACCGTATCAAACTACATGCCAATATCGCTAATGCCCTCCTTATCTAAGGTACTTGCAAAAGTTATTCAAAAAAAATCAAATCAAATTATTTTATTTACAGATCATACAATCCAATTTGTTAGTTACATACACATCTTAAACACTAGTGTTAGTACATAATAATATTTGGCAAATTTAGGTCACAATATAATTACTAGCAATGTCAAAACCATTAACAATAATGTCAAAATCACCATTAATAATAATGTCAAAATTATCATCAATAATAATGTCAAAATCATAACTATAATGTCAAAATCACCGTCAATAATGTCAAAATCACTAATAAGACAATAACCAAATATGCAATAATTAACAATAACATTACTTCAAGGCACGATTTGAAGGTAATACCTGTGTGCTGGTCCAGTGCCTGAGTGTTATGCCTTCCATCCTATCAGCCACAGTGACCAAGCGGCTGTTGGCGCTGCCCCGCAAAAACAACAACAAAAGATTAACTTGTTACAATGAATCTCAGAATCTACTCAATTAATCAATTCGGTTTTATAAAAAACAAGTCAACTAACGATGCCATAAAAAATCTTACTTCTACCATTCTTGACAGCCTGGATATAGGAAGGAGAACCACAAGCGTGTTCGTGGATCTAGCAATTTGACACACGACTAAAGTGATTGGTTAACATAAAAAAAACAAATTATAATACAACATCACGCCGAAGGATTAGGCAGAGGTTTTTAGTACACCCACATTTTGCCAGTTAAGTTTAAGAGGGAGTAGTAACCAAAATTGCCTATCTTCAATTCGATTTTTCAGAAAGTTGATAAGACTTAGGTATAAAATAAAAATAACACGAGTAACTACATGATATTTCCAAACAATCATAGGTGTTTACATCGAACTTTAACAATTAAATCGTATCTACTATCTAAACTAAATTAAAAATGGAAACTAACTAGAACGTAGGTACTTATTATTCTAAGAAAACAAAAAATATTTTTTTTTAATCGGTAACCTCGCATGCCTATAAGTTTCAAAAGAAATAAAGCAAACTACTTAAAACTATTTTCGTAATAAAGATCTAAACACCTTGGCAAATCAGAGTTATGAAGTTGTAAGTTTGAGAAATCAGAGTGAAACAGGAGTCAAGAGTGCGTCTAGTTCCTCGCTCCCTCGCAACCGGTCTGTTTCCCGCGCGATCCATGAATCGAGAATATGCGTGATCTCTGCGGATCCAAGTCCGAGTGACCGATCGGACAAGCCCTTTCTGGATCAAGCCCTTGATCCAACAGCCTAACGAGAGCCTCCTCAGTTGTGTTCGAGGCTCTTAGCAATTATGCCAGTGGCCGTCACGACTATCGGATTATTTTTCAAAAACACAAACAGCTTAAAAACTCTAAACAAAAATTTGACAGAAAAAGAGATAAGCTTGACATTATGTCTATAGTAACAAATAGCATTTTCTCAAACATGCTTGGAAATTCGAACATTCATTCGAGCGCCGGCAATATCTGGCGTGTTTAGCGGCTATATAAATTACTATGAAAACTTATATCTCGACACCAGCAATGAATAGAACGCTAACTTGAAAAAGTCAATTTTACACCAGAGGCATTTCAAAGAAAAAATGTGATAAGTAGCTTTTTTATTAAATAATTTAATTTTTTTGTGTTGTTAGTTCTCTTGACAATACAAAGAATGTCGTTATTTAATTTCTTTATTAATTGTTAGCTTTGAAATTAATCCGAGTTAGCCGTGTATACACTAAAAAAATTACACCAACTCATAGTTAGCGTAGCATACATTTAAATGGAATGTCAAAAGGTGAGAATGCTAAAACATTACATTAAATTCATATTAATTGTCAAACTATACCTAAAATAAATAACATAAATTCTTTACATTATTATTAATTACAAAAAATCAATACTAATAGCTTAAACCGCCATGTAATAGTACTGGTAAGAGTGTGCTTACTCTCAGCTAAGTCTTGCCTTTTTTGTTAAGAACATTCACGAAAGGAATACACTAAGCTAACTAGAGATAGCGTAATGTATGTCGCGCGATTGCAAAAATTACATTCACTTAGCGTTATGAAACATTTGTAACTTCGTTATTTTTTGGAATTTCTATATAATTGTTTTGGTACTAATTGAAAGTCCATACCATAAATAATTTAGCATTCAAAACGGAAAGTGTCTTAAATTCAAGTTAGCGTAGTGTAAATTGCTGGTGTCGAATCTGTCGTGTCATTTAAAAATGGAACGAACTTTTGTTGGTTGGTTGCTCCATGGCAACCAAGGAGGCAACTCATCAAAGATTTTATTTAAATTTCGATTTGGCTTGCAAATAGGGCATTTTCACTTTTAAGTGTACCCTGATAAAAATACGAGTATTTTTTTAAAGTTGTGGTTTTAAGATGTTTAAAGGCTGTACAAGATAGTCTGAGGGACTGAAAATTGTTTTTATTTTAAATAAATAGCATATTTTCCTTAGTAAAAACGGAAAATAAATGGACATTGTAGTGAAATAGTGGTCAGTTTGGTGACGACATAAAAATCGTCCTGTTTTAATGTTTTAAGTAATATGCCGTAATTTTTTATTTTCCATTGCTACTGATTGTTACAATCCATCGAAAAGTAACATATAAAAACCTTGAAATGAGATCTCTTTTCTAAAATGAGGTTTCAAATTCAGTTTTGTGACAAGTGACTCTACGAAGATCAATTTTTTATTCCTTTGATAAAGTGGTTAGTTTTTTAAGATATTTTATAGTATTCAATATTGTAACTGGCTTAAACAATATTCAAACAGTTATTTAGTAAAACTACAAAACAAAATTTATAAAAAAATATTTTGTCCACATGCAAATTGGGACAGTCACCAAACTGACACATCGAAAAACGTTAAGCTGAGATTACATGATACACATAATTTTTTCCAAATTTGGTTTTCTTTGATTTTCATATTCCTGAGGGCGTTCTAGTTTAAATTTTTCTCTGTCTGTCTCGTCCTTTCCGCGCCACTTAGTGGTATAGTGAGGTTTATTTAAAAAAGAAACTACCTGAAAATAAATTTTGCTAATTTTGTATGTGGTCCCAGCCTTACGTGTCAGTTTAGTGATATTTGTAGTCAGTCCTATAAGTGACGGAATAAAAATGTCGCCAAACAAGTTTGCATTGTACAAATCGTAAAGTTATAGTGTACTCATTGTTAAAGAACCTAATAAATAAACTGTCGGAAAAAATATTTTAATTACACACTAGTAACATTCTTTGTTTATAATTAAATAGTTTTTTTTACACTCCTCATACTTTGCCATTCTTTATGATATGATAATTATGACATTATAAATAAAAGACGGACGCGTCACTAGATCATTATTTTTGTTGGCATCATCTTTGACTAACGTTACTTTAGCAATGGTGTCCTATGTGTTACCAGCTGGTTTTTTCATTGCAGTTCTTACGATTGTTTCTGCTGCACCAGCTGAAAAGAACCTTTTTGGTAAGTCTTTATTAGGTACCTGTTTTCATTTATTGGTGTGATAGAATCCGCTTCCTACCACACTATTTGTATGTAATATTTTTTTATTCAGGGACAATAAACAGCTACAATATGTATTGGAACTGAGAAAATATAATAAAAAATATGAACAATATTGCACCCCACTACATTATCCGCATATTAACAAAAGGAAATATGATAATGAGTGCCACTAGATAGATAATAAATAATTACAGCACATTAATAATAATTAATTACATCATACACAATAGGAATTCTAATTGATTGCTTGGCAACAGAGTAATAATTAATACTAAAAACAATTAAATAATCAAATCTAGACTATGTAGCTTACATTCCTAATAACATTATTAGTTAATAATAATTTTCATAATATTACATTTAAATTTAGATTTTATACATATAGAAATATCAATATTAACAAAGTTACAATAAGATTCGCAAACTAGAATTAGTTCGACAGGTATTGACAACAAATAGTGTACCTGTAAGGATACTACGTATATTAACAGTGCGTGGAACTACATAATACAGTTTGTTCGTGAGATCGATACAATCAAACTCACCATAAACAATACAGTACCTGTGTACTGTATGGTATTATTCATGGTGATTTTCTCTAGACACTTACGTCAAGATTCTTGGTTGACTTGCCTATATTATGTAGTAATTGTGAGTAAGACTTATACGTTTTGTGGCATTTGTAATGCATGGCTCGTAGAAACTTACGATGAACATTTTCAATATCGTCTATATAGCATGTATCAGAAAGGCGTGGTCAAAAATACGGGTGTGGTACATACCATCAAACTGAACCACTTTCTTCAAGCTACCAAAATTGTAATAGCGAAAGATTAATAAAAAATATAAAAAAAAAGTAAAGAAAGAAAAGCTGTTTATTCTGCACAAACAAAACGCACATATAAAGACAAAACACATAAAATACACACATACAAAAGTAGCCAAAAGCTTCGTGTTCAACCAATAAATAAAAATATAAAAAATAAAAACAATGTTGTTCATTGGTTGCTGTTACGGCCACGGACCAAAGACAATATTGCGTAATTACTCTTGCGACATTGGCAAATCATCCCATCAAAAATTAAACATTAATCAGTCATCCCATATATTTGGGTCGAGTAGGTTTTAGAGTTTTTTATGGGCCAACTGATTATTTTTTTGCAATAACGATGTTTGTCGCATGGAGGAAGTTGTTCAGTTTTAATGGTCTACATAGTTATTTTTTTAGTCCTCTCATTCGGTAGACATTATAACGTTAGATCAGAATTTGGATTTAATTTCTTAATTACCTAAAGTTTTATGACCCTCAAAAAGTAAATAAATATTCTATGCCGGAGGTTACCATAATTACTGTTGCTTACTAGCTAAAGTAAAATAAAATAAAATAAAAATAAACTCGACGCAACGATCCGGCCTTACCCCGTGTTCCATTTAAAAGTGATCGACGCGCGAATATACGATCGTTCGAAATTATTGTTCGGTGAACTAGAACGCGTGGTCGCGCCGCCGACAGAGAGAGGTTACCGGTGTTCCGAACAAAAAGTGACATATGTACGCGACCGATCACGTATTTGCGCGACAATCGCTTTTAAATAGGACGCGGCCTTAGAGCTCGAAATATTTATGAATTTATATAATCTTGCGATTTTACTTACATCATCAAGTTTTTAAAGGTACAGTACGACATAACTTAGATGTAGCGTCAATTTGAAAATTTGCATACATTCATTTAAATTTTACGAATGTATTTGGTTATATGACTTAACAAGTTTTTGCGTTTGCGTAAAGATCATTTTCACGTAAAGCAGTAATAAATATTGGTGATTTTGAAGGCGCACTCAGTTAAGATGGTGATCGGTTTTACGAATTTTGCCGATGCTACATCTCAGTTGTGTCGTACTATACATACATAATAATGTATATTTGCGTAATATTTATAACGTTGTGTCATAAAATTAATATTTTCTCTAATATTTCAGATTGCCCTACAGGCGAGCTGTACTATAAATGTCAAGTTGAGGAGTGCGTTAAGACCTGTGCTGAATTGAAGCGACCACCCGTCTGTCCTTCTTTTCAACCTAGTTGCTTTGATCCAGCCTGCCTTTGTGATTATGGTTACGTTAGAAATTCCGTGGGCAAATGTGTCCATGAAGACAAGTGCTGTAAGTTGTTTAATTTTAAATTACTGGTCTTATTACAAAACAAGGTTTTCTAAAGACATGATTTAATTAAACCATTGAGCCAGTTTTTGTAAAAATAACGTAAATGTAATTGAAGTACAGTCACGTTTATAAATATATTACTATGGACAGCTCGGCAATAATATCTGATTTCATGATTCATACATTAATATCTGTCGTCAAGATGACGGCAAATATTGTATTGTGATCATTAATTGTGGAAGGCATATACAAATGGCATCACAAATATGTGACATCATAGGAATACGAAAATTATCTGATGCGCATAGCGGCGCCAAAATATAGGATGCTGCATGATTTAAGCCTAAGTCTGAAGATAAACCTTATTTTGAAATAATATCTTTAGTCTAGTAATTGTTTAGTTTCAATTTCTAGTTTAATTTCATAATTTCACCATGTCCATTTAGTTGGCATCATCATTATCTTTGCTTACGCAGGGTATTCGTGAATATAGTAGATACGTTGTCTGAGGCAAAATAATCATTCCACTAATCATGCTGAAAAAATAGGTAACAAAAGAAAAGGGACTTCAACTAAAGCCCCGACAGTTTGTTATATCAATTTATCATTGATAAAAGTTTATTTTTGTAAATATGTTTTAACTTATTTTCATTTTAAACTTGCGGTAAATCCTACGCGAATTCGCACGTCTTACGTAAATTCGCTTTGTAATTATAATTTTAATTAACATGGATAATAAATAGCTTTGGGTGATAGTTGGATTCAACAGAATTTGCATAGGTAGATAATACTTACTGACCAAAGTATTAAAGTATAATTTTTATCTTTTTGTTTCAGCATAATTGGCACCAGCTCATTCCATTATCATTATCGACTAAAGAAATAAAATTTCGTGAGCTAGTAACTAATTTTTGATTAAATTAATAAAAAATCATGATGTGTTTTTTCTTATGTATAGTTTTACGGAATGAAAACCAAATGGTTTTTTTGTGCATAATGAATTTCTATGAGGGGGATTTTTATCTTCTATAAGAAACGCAGACTATTTATATCTTCATATACAAGGTGTACTTTAAATGGTCATAGAACAAATCACAAAAAAAAAACTGCTGTTCCCAAGATTTTGTCGAGTTAAACGGACATGAACGGACATAAATGCCGAAATGTATGAAGAAGCTGACTTTTTTAGTGATTCAGGGCTTTTCCGTAGTTAAAGTTGTTTATAATGATGAATACAATGACACCTTTTCAGGTATTCAGTTATTCCAAACTACTATACCTATATACATCAGCATGTTTTTGTGTAACAAAATTCTCAAAAATAAATCGTATCTATTAAATACGTTGTCCAATTTTGACAGATTAATTATATTTATTAAATGTCAGGCAATGCTCTGTGGCAGGAACTAACAATTTCGCTTTAACATAGGGACTATAATAACAGTTTCCTGTTTGTGACATTATAACAAAGCAATCATGTTATATCAATTTCAATAGAGTTTCCCAATTATTTAAAGCATTATTTTGGTTTCGTTCGATACAGTAGATATGTAAATTGTTCAATTCGGTTCAGATTTTAATTGGGATAATAATATTCTTGGAACTTCGATATCTCCGTCTCCTGCCTGGGTTGCGAGTTTGTCCGAAAGGGATATCGCGGCCCCGGCACACGGGCAACGGAAGGAACACGGGTGGGTTTTAGTCAGTAAAATTCTGACACGCCCTCCCGCTCCGCCCAGAGCGGGAGAAGTTATTTGATAATATCTACCCCAAAAAAAAAAAAGTATCTCCGTCTGAGTATTTCACGATGCTGCCTGCCGTGTAGGTTTTGTGCAAGGAATGATACTTTTAAGAATATTGTACTGGATTTTTTTCTTCCAATTTTCTTTATTTTATATCCAAAAAAAAAAATAGGACTTGTGCATGTACATTTTTTTCTGTTCTTGAATCTTTTCAAAAGTCTCAGTACCGTAAAGCCCAGTGGACTTTAAGACCGCTTGCTGAATAATTGAAGTACCCTTTCACTATGTTTAGGGAAGCATCCTGTAGAATTTGGGTCACGAGCATAAACCTAGGACGAGAGTAGGTATCTAGCTACACAAGGGCCAAAGAATGAATTCATTCTGCCAAAATATTTTTAAAATATTCGGTTTTGTAAACCTTTAAACTGGTGTGTTAGTAAGACGAGCTGGTATCCGCAACTCCACGTAAAAGCGTGTATTTTTCGTACGGTTGGGAAAATCGTTAATTCAATCCAACCCAGAAACGCCTTGGTGTGGCTGACAATGCCACGAAGGGTACCTAGGTTCCCGAATGCCCTGTATGTGGCAACAGCCGGGCAGTTTAGAAGCACATGAGCTGGTGAATTGGTAATAATAGTTTTAAGAGTAAGGAGATAGTTTATTCTACGACAAACTTGCTTTTAAATAAATAAATACATTATTAATATTATTATTACTTATTATTTTTTTTTATTTTTTTTGACGACACCTTTGGCGCAGTGGCTGAGCGATCAACTGCTGCGCAACGTGTCGCGGGTTCGATCCCCGCACGGAACAAATATTTGTATGATCTGCAAGTAGTTTTTCCGGGTCTGGGTGTTAGCGTATGTGAGTTTCTATGTTTGTAAACGCACCCACGATACAGGAAGAAATTCTTAGTGTGGGGCAACGTTTAAAAAAAAAAAAATGACTTGCTTGTATCTGGACAGTCGGAAAAAATAATTATTACATTTTTGCTGCCACTCTTAATGGGCAATACAGTTTCTTTGTTCCGCACAGAACAATACAAAACATGGTAGTACAGTTTGAAACTCTATTAATTAAACGCAGCCATTTCCTTTGTGGGTCTCATAAATAACAAAATATAATGCAGCCTTCACAAGTAGATTGCGACTGTGTTCAACATGGAAACTAACGTTTTGTCCGTTGTAATTCTAAGCTGCCTAGTGCATGTACATAACCCAAATTAATGTTAATTACACTGCCCTCAAACAAAAACCGTCTGCAAAAGAGAATAGCAACGAGTGTTTTTTCAAGCCAGGAGTATAGTTACACTTACATGCAAAAAAATGTATTTACTTAGCAAAATTTTATAGCAATTTTCTCGAAAACTGTCGATTCAATTCTTAAAAGTGTCTGTATATTATGAGGATATGGAACACCATATAATTTCAATCAATAGGTACTTACTTAGAAAATGGTTGTTGAATTTCATTATGATACCACGTCTTTCTGCACGTGAGTGTACAGAATTTCGTTCTTTTTCCCGAAAATAACTAAATTACTCGTTGGTGTACTGGCACAAAGTAAAAACTACCCTCTTATCTACGCTACGCTGTGGTAAACAGTGTGTCTGACAGTTCCTAATTCCACATATGCCAACTTATCGCTTTGTGTAAATAATTTATTATGATAAAAACTACATTTTCGTTTAGAATCAAAAGGGATTTTACGTGTTTTTATGATATTTTTTGCGTTGTTTCCCAATTACTGGCTTAATTTATGTAACATTCCTGATATCTTGGCTGTTCACAATGTTTTTGAATACTTATTATGAATTCCATATACATTTTCAAAAACAAAAAACTCATTTACTCTGTATCCGCATTTCATGACCTAACCGCGAAAAACAACTTTTTTTTTTGTAAAACCATTGCCCGTTCCGACATTAACAGTATTTCTGTTGGAATTTCAACTGAGACTCGAATTTTTGTGTACATTCGTGAGTGAGCCGTTTAAATATTTCGTGATATTCATAAACAGTCATTTGTAAAAGCCGAGATATTTTAAATAGCTTCATGAATAGGAAAGGGAAGTTTGTGCTCCGAAATTACGTTTACTCGTATTATCGCGTTAGAGCATCGTCGCTTTGCTTCCCAGATGTTGTTTGCAGGTGTTATAGATGAAAAGGTGCTTGAATTAGCTCTTACAGTATTCTGGCTATGTATTTTTGGATAGTTTTATAGCGTAAATAATTGTTTATGCTTTGCTGAACATCGTAATAGGTATCTAGTATGCGAAGTATTTGCATAATAAAACCATAATTTAAAAATTCCAGCAAAGATGAACTGGGCATTATTGTGTCCAATAATAAGGATGAAACCATTATGCTACCGAAATGACAGCTGTCAAACGCTCCATTTCGCGGCAACAGCTGACAGCTGACAGCTATGAAACGTCGCCATTCAGCCTATTTAAATTGTTCACGTTCGGATATCCGTATGGACTGCGCAAGTTTCTATTGTTGAGCCTCAATGGAGCCAAGTAATTTGCATAAGCAAAGTTGAAATTTAAGGAACATTGTTCCTTAAATTGCAGTTCCGTGCATTATTTGGCTGTAAAGTGCTAGTACAAGTCATGATGGCGTTTAATGCTTTATAGCACGTAATTCGTGCTTTGTTTTATTTTAATAGCCTTATAACATTCAAAATATGTATAATTATGAAAGTTGTACCTTCAAATTATATGGCAGCACGCGATTACTAGTATAAATATTTGATCGAGTTATTTGGTATTAATTTGAAATTTCTCTGCCTTGATTTTATCGAGTTGGGTTAATCACATTCATTATTTAAATATAGCCTATCGTTTTAGTTATTTTTGTAGAGCAATTCAAATTGATTTATAGAAGTATGAGGAACTTGGTGAATAGTTCAGGCATCCTCTATAAAAAAGGGAGGATCTTCCGACTAGAATCAATGAAATTTTTTGTAATTTTTGACGTTCAAAAGTGCCTTGCAAGGACCTACTTGAAATAAATGATTTGACTTTGACTTTGACGGTTGTTGTGCCTGGTGGGCAACTGCCCTACGTTTGATGTCGGGAAGTTATATATATGCTGATCGCGAGGTAAACCCTGCTTGCGCGATGCAGGATTTCTCGTGATTTTAGTGTGATGCGTAGTCGATGTGGCGATGTATATGCCGCCACAGGTTCAATATTTTGAACAAGACTTTTTCAATCTTATTATTATTCCTGCTTAACGTCCTAATATGGTTGTCCATTCCAAGAAAATATAACAATTGCATTCCCAGACAAAAGCAATCAAGGAAATATTTCGTTAATTATTTCCTCATATCATTCGGTAAGCCGTCTACGTTTGTGTGTTCAGGAAAATGAGAAGCGTCGCATTCTTGTCGCGACGCTCAACGTTATGCATTTGTTCGTGTTAACACAGCAACGACGGGATTTATAAAGGAGCGTCGTCGAAAAATTGTCTAACTTCTGTTTATAGGAACAAAGTTTTGCTTAAGAATAATGATCAAGGGTAAAAAGTAGTTAAAAAGTGTTCGGTACTTATGTACCAAATTTTTTAGATATTTGTCATTTCGCCTTTTGTTAAAATGAAATGCATTTATCATGATCTTGACTGGATGTAAAATGATAAATTAATCCCTGCTTCAGTTATTTCTAATTGGTTGTTTTTAGATAAGATAATAAGATATTAAGGATAATATTCCGAGATTTTTTTGTGAATAAAGTACGTACTTCACAAAAATTCTCAAAAATTTAACTTAGTGTTGAATATGAAACATTCGTCTTTTTATTTTAAGACAGAAGTCAGAAGAAACAATTTATTTTAATTAGACAATTCATCGACACTTTTAAATTGCCAAACAGTCTGGCAATTCACAAAGTTACAATTACTTTACTTTAGAACCTAACTAAAACTATAAAATCTCAGATTTAATATCACTGAACAAATATTAAACTGTAACCACATTATTGGCACAAAAGTAAAGTGGCACTTAACTTAAACAAACTTGAACATCAAACGTCTAGAAGCACTTACGAGTATAACAAGTGCACTCATACTTGGTTATTAAGTATTAAGTTTCTTCATATTCCCACATGTTTGTTTACTTTAATCAAACATTCTGAGGTCGTAGCTTGTTGGTATATCTATGTTATGATTGTAATGATTTAAGTGGTAGATAGAAACTTATTAGATTTCATATCGAAGAAATAATATTATCTGTTTTATGACTTTAAGTACACCAACTCTTATCTACAATTTTTGCATTGCTGCCATAAAAATAGTGCATCAATTTTGCAATAGCAACTTATTACTACAACAACTTGTAATAATAATTATGTATTTTAATTATGTTATGTGTAATGTCCATTTTCCATACTAAACAGTGACTCATATTCCTCAGAGACTGGCATGAGGTTAATAGTTACAATGTCAACATACGGAAACAAGACGACTGCTAATTTGCATAAACAAGTTAAGATTTTTCGTTCATAAGCATTTAAATAGCAAATAATAATCTTACGCATCCACTAGAATATCTTAAAAACCTACATGTATTCTTGGTAAAATAACACGGGTGTGCATGATTTTAACCCAATGGGAACAAGGGAAGTGGGTGCAAAATCAATCATAAGATTCAGCAGTTACACACGTATGATGCTAAATAACATCATTTAAAACGAAAACATTGTTGTAGGGTTAGGTTCAAAACTAAAAATTCTCTAATTCACTAACATAAAACGCACAGCCTAAACTGCTGAGTCTAGAAGCATAGAATTAGCACTAGGGTTTTATAAATAACCAAAGTGAGCACCAGGAAAGGATATTTGAAAATTCACCCCCAAAAGGGGCTAATTTGTAATGAAAGTTGGTATAGAACTCGTAAAAATTCGTTCGTAGAAACGTTCGTAAAACTCATAAAAACTAGTTGAAACTCGTAATTTTTTAAGTTACAAACGTGGAAGTAAGTATTTAGACTTCTGTTTATAGTTGGAGTTGTATCATCGTTTTTTGTAAACTCATCCCCTGAGGAGCTTAAATAGTGGATGAAAGTTTATATGCAGGTTGAATCTTTTTTTTGGAATGTCATCCCTAAAATTTCGCGACATGATGTCGATGGAAGACTCCATAAACATACGGTGTGCTCTCGAAACGGTGAAGGAAAACATCGTGTCGAAAGTGGCATTTCCTAGCAAGAACTTTTGGGCCTACGTGGTAGATTACAGCCCACTCCCTCTCGAAGAGAGGAGGCCTGTGTCCCAGCAGTGGGAAAATAATTATATATGCTTACACGATTAGTAGCTTAAAATAAAGATTGTTCTTTATTTAAATTACCCTAATCTACAACAGTTTTCGTTTAGGGATAAGTACGACTTGCGCCTTACCCTACCTATTACTTAACCACCGTAGCGACATCTTCAGGTATTGTTTACTGATCCTCTGAAGCCTGTTCCGAATCGTTCCGTTTTTCCTTTCACGGTAGAACAAACAATGTGTGTACATAATTCTGTTTGTCGAGGAAGATAGGTTTATCAAGTTTCTTTGAAGTGATAAAAAGCGGTTTCCTTTTGTCGTCCTTCAGTTTGCTTTATTTTTAGGATACTGTTTTTGTTGGTGTGGGATATGTCAGTATGTGAAACGGATTCTGTTTTACGAATATTCGGATTATTACGAAGAGAATGGACATTTCAAATCAGTGCCAACATACTATGATTATCACAGTTGTAATACTTGTTATAGTACAACAATTCTATGTCCCAGTTTCTTGAATTAACTTGCAAAATTACAAACAGCAACAGCGCTATATAAATATAACTCAACAAGCAACGTGATGCAGTTAGAGTAATGATTGCCAGCAAATAAATAAAATCCGATTTTTTTCTTCTAGCATAACTAATATACAGACATAAACCTTATTATTTATAGCTTGATCTAACTTTTTACATGCGTAAAAAGGTAGGTAAGGTAAATTTATCATAACCTTTAATATGCGGAAAATATAACCCTTCCATGACTCTTATTTAATTCCGCCATATTTTACACATAATAGTGCGAGGACAGACCTTATGTCAAAAGCAATTGAAACAATAAATTGAATACAGTTGGGGAAAGTTTACACCAATACTCATGCCTAATAAAGTTACCCTTTGAAAGGGGACCTCTTTTAACGTACCAAAAATCGTCTATGATTTTTTTCAAAGACCGTATCCATGTCTACTTTTGTTTGAACATAGAATCGATCTATGTTTGATAGTGGTCAATGGATGAAGTATAAGCAGATGCTATCGTATTGTTGAAGAGATAATAAGGCAGTAAAGGTGGCCATCTTTATTACTCAGTCGTTATAAGTTTCTCAAGTGCCAAGAGGTTTTCTTTTAAAATTAATGCTGTAATATTTAAGCACGTGAAAAGAGTCGATAAACCGTCTGGACGAAAGTTATTCGTATCGTATTTTATTGAGAAATAACTGTTCGATTTTATATTCGCTAGATTTTATATTCTTCTGGTTTCTTGGAGATACTGCGAAACGGAGTTTTCATATTGATGTCTTTCGTAGTAAAATTACGAGGTAAAGGTAACTTTTTTACTATTTGTCTTTTGTGGCAGCTTTTAAAATCGTATAGTATCTGAATTCCTCTAAATTTCAGGATCAAATACCCAAAATATTAAACAAAACTTTCATTATTCTCGCCTTATTACACATTGATTATCTTGCTATAACTCTATTTTTATCGACCTTAAGCCATTTCAAATTATATGGTCTCAACATAAAAGGTCATTGCTCTTTAATCTTCTTTCATGTCCATTTCGAGTCCATCAAAGTTATTTACAGTCTTTTGATTTATTGTTAGAGCCTTTTTAATCTAAGTAAGAGATAAAATTAATTTATTATTTTTACTTAATAACTTATTTTATTAGATGAGAAACTTCGGCTCTTTTATTATAGTTACGAGCTTAAGCTACTAGATTATGTAGCTTTTATCAAAACATTAAAAATGGAATGGAGATAAATAAAATTGACTTTCAACATCGTTAACAAGTCATCGACCGAGATTTATAAAATTAACATAGACGACGTACTTTTACTAAGCGTTAATCCTGCCTCCGTCGCACAACTGTCAAACTAGGTAAAGTTTATTGAATTTTGGTTTTTATCTTAACATATAATTAATATTATATACAATCTTATACTAAAAATTACTAACTAACTAACTCTATAAATAAATACAAAGACAAAGGGACACTTAGGCGTCGAAATACTCGTTCTCATCGCTTTCATCTGGAAAAGTACCCAGAAGACTGGCAGTATTTTTATTTTATTTTTTATTTACGCATATCTTACCTACAACTACCATTACAGATCTGCGATCCAATGCGATAGAGTGGCCTTTTTAAGTACATTTTAAATCCTTAATCTAAATCCTATAAAATTACATACTATATCCTTAATCCTAACCTATATCTAAATAACATATTATAAATAATGTAAATTTTGCGAATTCACTCAAGTTGCACCACAATACAGCAACCCTCTCGTGAACTTCGTTCACCACCCGCATGGCTTTAGTGAGAGGAGTGCTCGCCAGTAGGTTGGTTCTGGCTGCAGGCACCGCAAGCAGGGCCGGGCGTCGCCGCCTCCACACGTACCGGTCTGGCACGCAAAGTTCCAGGTGCCGCAGCACTCCCGGATTATGCGCCCCACCACGCAGTAGTTTCACTACATACGCTGCGAGTGCAAAGTCCCGTCGCACCTTTAACGCATTATATTGTATTGCCACGTTTAATGGCAATGCTAATTTTTTGGCCAACGAACGAGCCAGCCCTCTGGTCACGTGAACTGTCGAACAGTAACGTTTATAGATTCACAGCGTTAGTTATCATAAAAAGTGAGTGGAAATTGAAAGAACACATACCACACATACGCCGTGATGCACACTTATGCAGTCTTTACAAAGGATTATTTTTTCTGATTACTCGACTACGCGACAGCAGGGTTGTTTTTCACGTGTTGTAGCATCAAGTCTGAGATTAAATTAAAATAAATGCCACCAACTGCACCAGACGGCTTGAAAAGTGATTATTTGGATGAAGTGAGTTGCGATCGGGTTTGTTAAATAAAAAAATAAAAAAGTTAGTAAGAATCCCATTAGCCTAAGATCTGACTAAGAGACGACGTTCACCCATCCTTTTGATGGATGAAAGTATTTTATATCGTATATATATATGTTAAAGTATGTTAAAAATATATCACGAGTGGGTTGGCAAAAATATTCCAAAACAGACTATGATTAATTAAAAAATCAAAACGGTTTTTTTTTTATTGCACTCATTCGTTTAACGTTTACCTATATTAGGCACACAGACACTTCATTAAGACGGAACGAAAGTACCTAAACTGTGGGTGAAATTGTGGCCGAGGGAGGCCAAGGAAAGCTGGTGTTGTGACTTAAGTAGATGCGTTTATGGGAGACTAGCTTTCACCCGCGGCTTCGCCCGCGTGGTGTCGAAAATTATCCCACGGGAATGTACTACCGGGATATATATAGGAGACCTTTTTCCAGGTTATAAACTATCTGTGTGCCAAATTTCATCCAAATTCTTTGCGTGATTGAGTAACAAACATCCAAACATACAAACTTTCACATTTATAATATTTGTAGGAGAAGTAGGATATATATCATTCGTATACATATATATATATATATGTATTATACTATATAGTAGGCAGTAGGTTTGGCCGGAGAAGGCAACACACAAGGAACAGTGGAAAACTAGGGAGGTTTAAAAAATCTAGGTAGGTAAGTACTAGTCGCAAGATTTATCGCGATAGCACAAATTAATACAAATGGTTCAGTCAACAAAATCAATTCAATAAAAAGCGACTCTTGTTACGACACAATAAAGTGCAATTCAGGTCGCACAGCCTTAATTACCTACAGTTATATTCACTTAGAAGTTGCCTCTCATTTTATCACGTAACTGTTATATCTTTTGACACTCACTGAATTGGCCCGACAAGACGGGCCCACCGCGTCCTTGTAGGTTAATACCTAAAATGCGGAGTGAACCATCTGTTTTTATATTTGGCTGTAGTTGATTGTGGGTTCTTATTAGAACGAGAACGAATAAAACGTTAACCTTTTGTAAATAAACTTACAATATTATAGGTGCCCAATCTTCACAGTTAAGTACGATATTATTGTTGTAACTTTATTAAGGGAACCAACAGTAAAAATACTGGTTCACGTATTGCAAGTTCTGGTAGCTAAAGGTATTTTTATTGACTTGCAAAATTAAATAACTGTGCTTTCGAGTTGGTTTATCCAATACGATTGGTCTTTACGATAAGTTGCATCGGCTCAAAGGTTCAGAAAAGGAAAGCATAGTTAACTTGGGTTGCGAAGTGGATTCGTGGTGTATATAAGTATTATTCTTCAAAAGAGTGCATTTATGTATCAAAAGTATACAGTACTGTAGTAGTATAGCCCATTGAATTTTATAAACAGCTCCAATACAAAACTTTAGAGATATCGTCATTTTAATCTCAAGTGGTCTCGCAGGATATGGGGTTACACGACTACCCAGAAGTGGCCTAGCGCCACTTCTAAGTGGAGGCGCGTATTACGCTAAAATGGCTGTTACGACGGAGGGGATAGTATTGTATTTATTTATCTGTGTGAAAGATGATATGGCTAGAAAGGGACTACCGAGATGACAGCTAATAGCAACCACAAATAAATTGGAATAACGGCAGGAGAATAATGACGACGAAATAGGTACTTTACTACGCGCAGCTCAGTTTATACGCAGTCAACCCCTTTACGAACTGTAGACGTGCTACACAGATGTTTGCTTCGGCTTGATTCGGCACAGCCGAGCGACAATATATCTAATCGTTATTCCCGCCGGGCTGCGCCAAATTATGACGACTCGAAGCAGCACCTGGCTGCCTAGACTTCACCACTCACAGCATGAGCTATCTCGTATCGTATCGGTCCATCAGGACCACGCGAGACGAACGAGAGAAGAATGTTACGCTACAAAGCAGTAAAATAATATTTATGAAAATCTGATTGTTATTTTACAATGATTTTATGCGTTATTTCAATTAATTCAATTAACGTAAATGGCCAATACAATGATATTTGGTAGTCTCTATTCAAATCACGTTCTGGTTTCGCCATTTTGTCGAATACGGCCCTTTTCCATAATGGAAGTAAAGGGAATGTTTATATAGCTATTACAAATGTTTACAGAAATATTGTAGGTCCTATACCTACATTGTTTCTGTATTTTAGTATATTTGACCAGGGGTTTCTGGTTTTTATTTATTCAGGGATAGAAATAAATTATTTATTTAGCATGTTGGTTTAACAAAATCAATAAATCGTACGAACCTACGTATAATGTTATATAACGCAATATTTATTGTTATTATATTCTGTCAAAAAAAGTAGGTACTAATTAAATAATAAACATGAAGGGTCGGCAGCTTTAAACTCCTTTTGCTTAAATAATTAATAATGAGACTGAAAAATCTACGCTAGTACCTACCTCACCATCTGGCTAGCTTTTTCCCAACTACGTTGGGTTTGGTTTCCAGTCTAACCGGATGCAGCTGACTACCAGTACCTATTTTACATCGAGCAACTGCCTATCTTAACCGCCATAACCCAATTACTGGAACACGATACCCTTTGGTAAAACTGGTTGTCAGACTTTCGGGCTTCTGACGACCCGTAACGACTGTCAAAGATCTATGGCTTAGTGTGCTATCCCAGGCACGGAGGAGTCTCGATATGTAATGAAGTCACCCATCCACGGTCCGGCCTCGGCAAGTGTTGCTTAACTCGATCGATCCGTGCATCTATTATTATTTAGCCATGAGCCCGTCATTGCTAGTTCTTACCTAAACTTGTATATAAGACGTTTATCATGAAGAAGAAGATTTAATTGTCCTTTATTTTATTATTTATGTACATACAGAATTATGCATAGAGATACGACATAATTATAATTTATTTTATTTTATTGTCATAATAATAATATATTTTTTATTAAAATCGACAAGAACAGGTAGGTACTACTCTGATTTTTTTATAATCATTGGGGCAAAGTCAGGATTAAAATCTAGCCCTTAATTCCTCTCCTGCTACAAAAATTAGAATACATATATAATAGTACCCACCCACATATTTTCATAAATTCGTAACTTTTCAGACTGTACTCATAAACCAGTGACATAAGGTGTTGGAGGTCCAATATAAATAAAAAAAAACAAAAAAAAACCGTTCATTCCTATGAAACATGAACTTGTAAAAAAAAAAACAATTTATTGCGATCCAGTACGAGATCTGATTCGTTTTCTCGTTGTTAATTGATATTATAAAATTTTGTAACGAATTCCATCGAAAAGGGTTTGTCTGTCTCTGCAATTAATAAAAGTCGCAATGCCGTGATATTATCAGTAGAACTGGATTTATTACTCAAAAGTAAGGATCCAGGTCTTAAATTACAATCAAAATAACAATGAATTTTATCGTTTGATGCGAATGTTTGATGAGACTTTTACGATTGAAGTATGTAGACTTCTTTCTTCGGAGAATGTCGCTGTGATGGTACTTATAGCATAACTAAATCATTCTCAACCATCATAATGTAGTCAAGTTAAGCAAAGTGATTAGTAAGAGAGCTACGTCTGTCGTCCACGCACAAAAGTGGAATCACGGTCCATTCCAAGGTTGCCTGGAAGAGATCGCAGTAAGCGATAAGGCCGCCCATTGTACATTTTGTAGTGTATTACTTTTTCTTTATGTAATGTATAATCTGGTGTACAATAAAGTATATTTATATATATAAAAGAGCCTCTAGGAGTCTCGGTTATTTATCCGACACACCATTGACAGTCATCCGGGCTACTAATCGTTTGACCACACAAGACGAGAGGGAAAGCTGTCCAAGTGTGGACCAGAATAAGCTCGGATGATCGGCTTAATAATGTGCACCTAAAAATTCACCTCCCATTTTAAACTCAGACATCGTGTCTATAGCATCATGAATGTATGGCCACCTTCACCACTTGTGGAACGACGGAAAATCGATACCACAGTGTTATTTTTTCATTACCTCGGCCAGGTTCACTGTCCTATGAAAATAAAGTGCCTAACAATTAGGCGAACGTTTCATTTGATAACTTTGTTTATGTTCCGGGCCGGATTTCAAAGGCTAATTTTATGTTTCATTTTAAACGTTATTTATGATGATAAAAAATATTTTTACAGGGACAACAATATTAAATTATTTTTGGTTCTTTTGTTTTAATACCGGCGTTGTTAGTCCAGTACCTTTTATTATGAGCATTTCATCATCCGTTCAAATCTAGCTGTCACGCGGTGATATGAGTTATCTGGAATACCTCTACAGGGTGTAGATAGCTCGTTTTCATCTGAATTTTAGAGCAGGTATAGTACTTTAGAAGTATGAGAAACAGGGTGTAAAGTTAATTCATCCTCTATTGAAAAAGGAGGATCGTTCGACTAGACGGGGGTCGTGTCTGGTAACTGCCCAACGGTTGATGTCAGGAGGTCGTCTATAACTCACCGCGCGGTAATTGCTGCTTGCGCGATGCAGGATTTGTATGACGTCAGGTCTTGGATGCGTAGTTCGCATGTGGCGTTGTAGATGCCGCCAAAGTACTCACTCTAATGATTTTTCAAACGTTGTTACAATCATCGGTTTAGAAAAAAGTTCCGGCCTGTAGTAAAGCAGAAAGTTAACATATTTAAACGCTTGGCCGCTGAGCCGATCAAGGCATTATTCTGAGAGTTATTATGCAGACCTTTACGCTTATTTTCTTCTTTATTTATCAACCTTGCAATTCTTAAAATACTGCGCTTTTCCCTCCTTACAAACAGATTAGAATTCTTGAAATCACGACTCTGAAAACATGCAACCGACGCCATTCAGTGCGGAATAAAGTTAATTATTCACCCGCAGTGTTCTAAACCACATTTAAACGTACCGTTGTTAACTAGAACGCGGTGAAAGTGAGAGTTTCAAACAAATTACTAACTTAATCCTTGTTAACGTCGGCCGGTTTCAGTTTAGAAATTATATTATGTAGCCTACACTAATATTATAAAGAGAAAAGATTTTTATAGTTTTGTTTGTAATAAATAAACTCAAAAACTTCTGGACTTCTCTTCTTATTTCACCAGTAGAATGCTTCATTACCTAACCACCAACCAACCTACTCACCAACCTCCACCCGTCAGCCTACCCACCAACCAACCTACTCACCAACCTCCACCCGTCAGCCTACCCACCAACCAAACTACCCACCAACCGACCTACCCACCAACCAATCTATCCATAGATTGGTTGGTGGGTAGGTCGGTTGGTGGGTAGTTTGGTTGGTGGATCGACCAACCTACCTACCAACCTACCAAACAACCAACCTACCCACCAACCCACCAACCAACTTATCCACTAAACAACCTACCCACCAACCTACTCATCAACCTTTTGGAATTATGTTGTCAGAAACTGGGGAATAACGTGAACAAAATAAACCTATTAATTTATTGATAATAAACCATTAATTTACTGAGTAGCAGTTCAGTTTCTGAAATAGTAAGATTTTCATAAGAATTTACAAAATATTAGCAAACATATGTTTTCTTTTTACAAATAAAATCCAAAATTTTTATCTTAAAGATAACCTCATGAGGATCATTAAACAAACAATACATTTAAAGCAGAAGTGTCATCGTTTTAGCTCAGTACATTTTTGTACTGAGCTGAAATCCTGGATACTATACCCACATCGGTCCCACAGACTAATTATTGCCAAATATGCCCCCACACGTGCTACTCGCGAACGCACTTTGCGCCCTGGCATAAATGTAGCACCGAATCAAGCAGCTACCAGAAAGTACAAAATGCCAACAACGACGAAAAAAGAAAAAATCACGAAATAGTGTTTTGTCGGTCTCACAGACCAGGCGCGCGGGTATAGGAAGGGTAGATTATAAAAAAAAAAAAAAAAAATCTCTCTGTCTGTTACCTTTTCAGGCTTTAACAGGTGAATTGATTTTAATTATAGGTATACGGATAGGACATTACCATATTAGGACATAGAGTAAGTTTTATCCCAGTTCCCGTGGGATAATTTCCGACATCCACGAGGGAGAAGCCGCAAGCTGAAGCTAGTTTAATTATAAATTCAAATCTTAATAAATAATTTGTAGGAACGAAGTGCCCGAACCGGGGCACTGGTTGTTCGCAAAGGTAATAGAGAAGCAAATACCGAGATTTCGGGTAAATGTACAGGGTGATTGGAAGATGGGTGCAAAGCTTTAAGGTGAAGATAGTATAGACAATTTAGAACCATTTAAGCCATGGTTGTCTTAGACGAAGTCTTACCAAATTTTTTTAACCAAATTTTTAAGTTTTTTTTCGGAAATTCTCAAAATTTTATGTAAACTGCATAATTATGGCCAAATTGAATGATAAATGAATTAATTTTTTATTTATTTAATTAAAGTAATGTGTAAGCAACCAAGCAAAACATGTTTTAGGCTTCTGTGTCATTAGAAATTTTTTTTACAGATATTTAAAGCTCAGAAAAAATAAAAAAATTGTACAATACGTCTTTTAAACCTTATTTAAAAAAAAAAAAACGGAGGGTGCTTTTTTTGTTCAAACATTTTTGAAGACATGCTTGATAATCGCTCTTTCTTTTGAGGTATCATTTATGCGGATATCTTACAAATTATTGAAATTAGGACCTACAAACCAATTCGAGGGAGAAATTTTAAATTTTAGGCAGTCTAACAAAACACAACATTTTTGCTTAAAAGAATACTTTATGTGCTCGAAATGATAACATTGTTCAATTCTAAGAATTTTTGGCACATGCAGGAACCAATTGAGGGGAACCCATTGAGGGGATTCTCTAAACAATGGCCACCGAGCGCGGTGCGATGGCATTTCCAGGTAGAACGCCCAATGAATAGCAAAAAGCGATAAGAGTTGGTTTTTACAGCAAAATGGTCTTAGTTACTGAGGCAATAAAGTCGTTTTTCTTTAGTCAGAGTCAGTCGGTCTGTGATGAAGCCGTTACATCTTTTACTTATTAGTCAAACTACTGCCCTTGTGAGTAGACGTTGTCGTGTTGATTCACAATTTACCGTGTTCAGTTGTAGCCCTTTGCGTTCCTGCACGTGTTGTTTGCGTTAGTTTTGAACTTTTTTGTTTCACCGTGTCCAGTCGTAGCCTCGCGCTCCTGCACGTGTTGATTTTTGACTTAATTGTGTTGAGTTGACATTTAGTGCGCTCCTACGCCGTTTTTCTTAATTGTTCAGTGACTATGGCTACTTTCTCCAATCAAGAATATGCGGATATCGTATTTATGTACGGTAGAGCAGACGGCAATGGATCTTTGGCGCGACGGATGTATCAAGAGCGCTATCCGAATCGCAGGATACCGAATGTCCGAGTGTTTTACAACACGTTTCGTCGTCTTGCCCAAGATGGGTTTCACCGCGTGGAACCTGGAGTCAACCCGGACAGACACGAAACTGCCATCAACGAAGACATTTTAGCAGCATTTCAAGCGGATCCTACTACCAGTACTAGAGCAGTAGCTCGAAATTTAAACATTTCTCAATGGAAGGTGTGGCATACAATGCACCAAAATGATAAGTATCCGTTCCATGGCAGGAGTGTGCAAGGTCTAGTAGAGCAAGATCCTCAAAGAAGAATTCAGTTCTGCCGTTTCCTCCTCAACAGAGACATCGAAGATGCGTGGTTTCTGAAATCAATCTTGTGGACGGACGAAAGTAAATTTTCGAGGGAAGGCATTACAAACTTTCACAACATCCATGAATGGGCCGACGCAGACAACAATCCACATTTTAAGAAGCAGGTGTCATTTCAGATGAAATTCTCTGTGAATGTATGGGCTGGAATAATTGGCAGAACATTGATTGGGCCCCACCTTTTTCCTGATCCATTGAATGGCGAAAATTATTTGCAATTTCTGCAAATTGATTTACCACTGCTGGTAGAGGAATCAGGTGTCCCGATCTTCGAAAGCGACCGAACAGTCATCTTTCAGCAAGACGGCTGTCCAGCGCATTGGACTTTAAATGTAAGGGAACACCTCAACAATTGCTTTCCTGATAGCTGGATCGGCAGGGATGGACCCATCCCTTGGCCCGCTCGCTCCCCAGATCTGACCCCGTTGGACTTTTTCGTGTGGGGCCGGGCCAAGGAACTGGTGTATAACAACATAGAAATAAACACTAGAGAAGAATTGATACAAAGAATAAATTCAGCGTTTGAGACAATGAAGCAGGAGATGATGTTGAAAATAACGACTACAGAAGTTAGAAGACGGGGCCGTGCTTGTATTAGGAATCACGGCCGTCATTTTGAACATGAAAAATAAATAATTTTAATTCAAATGTTGTTTTAATTAGTCTGCCTAAAATAAAAAATTTCTCCCTCAAATTGGTTTGTAGGCCCTAATTTCAATAATTTGTAAGATACCCGCATAAATGATACCTCAAAAGAAAGAGCGATTATCAAGCATGTCTTCAAAAATGTTTGAACAAAAAAAGCACCCACCGTTTTTTTTTTTAATAAGGTTTAAAAGACGTATTGTACAATTTTTTTAATTTTTCTGAGCTTTAAATGTCTGTAAAAAAAATGTCTAATGACACAGAAGCCTAAAACATGTTTTGCTTGATTGCTTACACATTACTTTAATTAAATAAATAAAAAATGAATTCATTTATCATTCAATTTGGCCATAATTATGCAGTTTACATTAAATTTTGAGAATTTCCGAAAAAAAACTTAAAAATTTGGTTAAAAATATTTGGTAAGACTTCGTCTAAGACAACCATGACTTAAATGGTTCTAAATTGTCTGTACTATCTTCGCCTTAAAGCTTTGCACCCATCTTCCAATCACCCTGTATAATAATCTTGCTGGCATGAATAAAATAACAAGCTCGGATAACGTTTGTTTGCACTGGTCACTGTTTGGCAAATGCGCCAACGTTCCAACGTGGTTTTCTTATCGTATACAATTACAGGAGAGTAGCGGATATTTATTGGAGATCTTATTCTGAGTGGGTATCGAAATATTCGTAAAATTCTGTGTGATGAGATCATTGCTAAAAATAACCTCACACACTCCCTTAGGAGAAGAAGAAAGAAAGGAACTAACATTTTAAAAGCGTGGGTGGTGATTATTTTGTTTTTACTACTACTGCTACTCTACTACTACTTTTAAGCCGCGTTTTCGAAGGCATTTCCCATTGGCAAAAATAACGAACGTCCATACAAACTTTCATCCCGGAGATTATTGAAAAGTCAGGAAAATTTATTGTTAAGAGGGTTTATCCTAAAAGTTGGCAACGTTGCAAATAACTGTCAAATATTTACCTGTTTTGATTCTTATAGCAATATTACTGAATAGAAATAAGAAATGTGGCTAACTAGTGAACTAGAATATTAATAATGAATTGCAATTATAACATTAAATTTGATGTTGTACCCATTTTAGGTGTAAAAAACGCATTTGGAAAGTTTTCAAATAGTTTTTTCACATCTAAAACTAAACATTCGGTGTTACGATATTAATTATTGCATTTTGATTATGAAATGCAATAATTAATATCGTAACACCGAATGTTTAGTTTACACCAAATATTCTAGTTCGCTAGTTAGCCACATTTTTTATTTCCACACAGTAATATTGCTAAATTAATCAAAACAGTGAAATATTTGACATCTATTTGCGACGTTGCCCACCTTCAGAATAAACACTCTTAAGCAAATTGAATACTGATTTAAACTGTCCGTAAATTAAAAACGTAACTATCTTTGATATTTTGTTTGTATTAATTAGGAATAACACGATAAATTGACTTCCTTAACAGTGACAGTCCAGCCGTCGAGGAGAATGCTTTCCTGACACCTGTTAGTTGGTAAATTTATAGTTATAATAAGGATCAAATTCGCAAAACACTTAGTACAGCGTTAGTATGAAACTTACAGGTGTCAATGACGCATTCTCTCGACGGCCAGACTGCAATTTCCCTGGCAGTATTTTAGTTGAATAACGTGGTCACTATTATGTTGATAATTAAATGATTGCCTTCAATTTGCTACCTTACCCATGTCTACTCACTATTAAAAATATTAGTCTGTAACTATCCTGAAACTCCAAAGCGGTGAATTTTGCTGATCAGAATACGCCCTAAGATCCGTATCAAAAGCGCAATAAAACCATTTCTTGGCCAATAAGGGTGGGCCATAAAACTTTCACGTAACATGGGCTGTGGGTCTGTTGGTAAGCTGCAATTTTTATTGTCTTCGCAGTGATCGAATGTTTATTTAGACACGTAATGTGGGCGAACCCTTATCTATTGGTGTGGACGTGTCGATTGAAGTGGGGTGTTTGTCTTGTAGCTATAATTGAAAACAGAGTAAGAAGAAATTGTAATGAATGTGAAACTTTTAAGATAATGAGCAATACACTTTCTTTTGTTTTTTATGTTAATTCAGTGAGAATGCTACAAAATGATAGGTAGTCTGTACCAATATTTTATCTGAAATAATTTATAATCATATTAAGTTAACTTCTGATTAACTTCGTGAGAATGAAACAACATGGTAGGTAGTCTGTAGGTCGCGCCGACCTCCCTAGCGGCGTCAGCGTGGTCTGCTACGCTGACGACACGCTGGTCCTGGTGCAGGGGAGGTCGCATGAGGCGGCGGCCGAACTGGCGACATGTTGGGTTGCGACAATCGTCGATAGGATCCGGCAACTGGGACTCGAAGTGGCATTGCACAAGTCTGAGGCCATGTGTTTTTATGGTCCTCGGAACGCGCCACTGTCGGGTTCCCAGATCACGGCGGGAGGGGTTCACATCGGTGTCGAGTCGACGATGAAGTACCTGGGACCGTCCTCGACAGCCGGTGGAACTTCGTGGAGCACTTCCGACGTTTGGCTCTCAAACTGGAGAGGGCTGGGGCTGCTCTGAAGCGGCTTCTGCCCAATCTGGGGGGTCCGAACACCTCCTGCCGGAGGCTCTACGCGGGGATCGTGCAGTCCATGGCCCTTTACGGCGCACCGGTGTGGTTTATTGAGACTGCGACCGGCTCAGCGGTTGAACGCGTCCCAAAGGGTCATGGCCATTAGGCTGGTCCGGGGATACCGCACGGTCTCCCGTGAGGCGGCGAGCCACCTTGTCGGACTACTGCCATGGGATCTGGAGGCGAAAGTCCTCGCGCAGATGTGGGACTTGCGCAAGGAGGCGAAACGCCGGGGAGTAACTCCGCTGCCGCGAGAAATCACGGCACAGCGGACAGAGCTCCGGCGGGATCTCATGGCGGCATGCAGAGTGCGATTGTCGCAACCCAGTGCTGGGCACGCCACAATTGTGGTGATAAGTCCCCTCTTTGAGGAGTGGCTTGAGAGGCGCCACGGCGTCCTCACCTTCCGCCTGACGCAGGTCCTCACCGGACACGGCTGTTTCGGGAGGTTCCTGTTCCGCATAAGGCGGGAGGAAACGCCCGGGTGTCACCACTGGATCGCCCGGAGGACACGGTGGAGCATACGGTGGAGGTCTGCCCGGCTTGGGCGGAGCACCGCCGTGTCCTCACGGAGGCGATCGGCGGCGGCGATCTCTCGCGTCCGGCCCTGGTTCAGGCCATGGTTCGGAGCGAGAGTGCATGGGAGGCCGTCACCTCCTTCTGCGAAGCAGTTATCTTCACGAAGGAGGAGGCGGAGCGCGCGAAGGAGATGCAAGCTGCACGCCCTCGCGGCCCTAGTCGCCGCAGGAGACGCCCCGGGCGTCGTTAGTCGAGAGCCGACTTCCGGCCACCGTAGGAGCGGGCTTGCGGACGGTGAGCAATGGGCAGCTCGCCGTCCGATAAGGACCAGGCCCGAGTCGATGGCGCGTTGTGTTCCACGCGCGCCTCAAAGAGATGTCAGCACCAACTGACGGGGCGAAAGACCAATGCCTGCTGGGGTTGCGGGTTTGTCCGAAAGGAATATCGCGGCCCCGGCACACAGGCAACGGAAGAAACATGGGTGGGTTTTAGTCCGTAAAAGTCTGACACACCCTCTCGCTCTGCCCAGAGCGGGAGAAGTCATTTGATGATTTTCCATCCTCAAAAAAAAAAAAAAGGTCGTCTGTAGGTATATTTTTTTCTGAAATAATAAGTATTCTTATTGGGTTAAGTTCTGACACTTACAGTAACGTCATCCACCTTATGACACGTAATCGCACAATTTATAAAACAGTAAGTAGGTCACGTGGTAGTAAAATCAACCAAACGGCATTATCAATAACAGATCCACCAGACGAACACTCATTAGGCCTCTTTTAAATGCACTCCAATATATTTACAGAAACGAGACGCAAAATAACAAAGAGCACATACAATTTATAATTAATCCAAGTACAATTCGTACAATGGTATTATCGTACTTGGATCGGAACGTTCGCCAATAAAATACTCTCAAAAGAGAAACAATGGAAGCATTAACACTCGATTCTCGGTAGCGATTCCTATTGAGTTTCAATTCCGGTAAAACGCATCGAATCGAGAATCTGAAAACGTATTAAAAGTAGAGCGGTATCGGTATTACAGCAGAAAACCCTGTTATGTGTTCTTGCACGATGTAAAAGTACAGTAAATTGTAGCAACGTACAAGTTTGGCTTTTACAAAAAGGGTAGCGTAGGGTTATAATTATTAATTGGTATACAATAGTACAATACAATAGAGAAAAGCTTAATCAGTGACCGAAGTTAATAGCAGCTATTTCAATGTGCGTAGTTATTAATAGATATACATCGCTACAAGATTCTTTTGGCGCGTGGCCAAAATTGGAACTAACGCCGCCATCTTGTTTTGTCAATACAATTTCTGCGACATTTTCACAAATATTTAGCAACAACGCCCCCCTGTAAATGTCATTCAGGCGCCAAAAGATCCTTGTAGCACTCCACATAGATAGATACATGTTGTCTGTTATAGGGATCATTAGTCCCTAAGTAGGTTCCAATTATTCATAATTATTTTACTAACCTTAATACTTAATATTTTCTATTCATAAAAAAAATAATCTTACGTATTTTTTAGTTTCTAAATGTTTAAAGCTTTCGAATATCTAAAGAAATTAATTCATTTTAGCAAACAAAGTTATAAAACTTTTAAGACTCTACGACAGATTCATCATAAGTTACACATTGATAAGGCACTCAAACTTTGTACTAAGCATAATCCAGATTAAGCTCCAAACATTCTGAAGATTGATTTGAACGTAGATATGTCCACTACAGTTTTAGCCAGTAATCCTATTACCGGCTTATCATCCCATTACTTCAAAGACCTTTTAGGAATATCGGAATAACTATCGGGAATCTGTCTTAACCACACTGCCAGGACATTACCATATTTTAGCTCGGAAAAACATTGAGATTAAACAAGGGATGACATTTATATAGTTTCTGCTTAGATTTAGTTTTGTTACTAAGTAGGTATTATTGACATAGATGAATGTTTTAACATTTCTGATACAGGTGCTTTTTGGGAAGTAGGATACACATCGCTACGACTTGTTTTTTTTAAATAATATATTTTTTACCTTTTTTAGGGTTCCGTAGTAAACAAGGAACCCTTATAGTTTCGCCATGTCCGTCTGTCTGTCCGTCCGTCTGTCCGTCCGTCTGTCTGTCCGCGGCATAGCTCAGAGACGGTTAGTACTAGAAAGCTGTAATTTGGCATATATATACATATTAATCATGCCGACAAAGTGGTAAAATAAAATCAAGAAAACAATTTTTTTTTACGGTACCTCCCCTACACTTGAAGTGGGGATGTTTTTTTTTCCTCATCTACCCCATGTTGTTGTTGTTAGAAAGGTCGTTAAAATACTAGGAGTTCGTAAAAAACATTTTTGGATTCAGGAATCCGTTTGCGAAATATTAAGCTTATAACTGAAATTTTTTGCTAGAGTCAAGTGTCTCCCCCCCCTCTAGCTAAATGGTTGTACTTGGACTTGTGAAAGAATTCTCAGCAGTAGTATATAGAACGAAATTAAAAGGAAAACTATCAGAGCTAAGTAGGCTGTACAGGTTAACGAGTAATAATCAACCAACTTAAATTTGCGGTTTGATAAACATGATCTCGCATACATTCCGTATGGGAGAACATATTTTTCAAATACAATGTTAAGTTTGTTCTTGGGATAAACTTATCCCAACTACGGAACCCTTCATTGTGCGTGGTCCGACACGCACTTGGGCCGGTTTTTATTTCCGAAAGGTTCTGAAGTGGCAACCGCGCACCGGAAGGCGCGGCGTTAGAATGCCTCCCACAAGGTAGAGAGCGTTGAGCTTGTGAAGGCCGCGGGAATCCGCTGGATGCAGGAAGCACAGGACCAGACGATTTGGCGACGCTTGGCGGAGGCGTACGTCCAGCAGTAATGATGTTATAGCAAATGTTTAAACGTTTCTTACTACAGTTGTCCGAATAATATAACTATTCGTTTATTGTCACTCGTATCATCTTAATTTCATTGATTTAATTCATGTATTGGCTGCTATTTCCTTCCACATCTATTTTTCATATGTCTTGAAATATTAATATGCAATATGGATTCTTTGAAAAAAGTTCGATTTCGACGCTGTTTTATCTGAACCCTATTCCGTGGCCGTCTGTGTACAGAAATAGATAACCATATCTATATTGAATCCATTTCCGTCTCAAGATTGGCTGTAAACGTCGCTATTACTTTATATTCGAATAACAACAAACCCGAGTCTTGTACTGAGCGCACTCAAATATTGTTGTTTTGATCTTCAAACCAAGGAGATTGGAGAACCGCGGTGTGACTTGTACTGGAAACAATCTAATTGGTGTCTTGTAATTGAACTGTGTTCAATTATTTTACGTCATTATTTTGTTGTGTTCAATTATTTCTTACCTTTAAATTGGACTGTAAGGTTTTTAGAGTGTGTAATTTATTATTTAGGTAAAAGTGATCATTATTTTAGTAGTTTTATGTATTTCCATAGACACAGGTTGGTTAGAAGCTGAGTCAAAGAACATCGGCGAACCGTATGATGTTATAGGATCCAATAGGGATCGTTGTTCACTTCCATAATGTGAACGTAGGTAATCCTTTAGTCATCTTTTACTACGCCCACGGGAATCTGGGGGTATTCTCCGAGCACATAACACCTGATTTCCCTATTACATTTTGATGGCATGCTAAAATATTGTTATTACCTGACATGCATTCAAAGGTTCTTCCGAGAATTATGTTAGTATAGATATTACAGAGCAACACGTAGGTTCAAGCTCCATACCATTAAAATTTATGTAAAACGTATACAACCAAGTTGGAATTTACATACGAAAAATATACATAAAATGACGTCATCCTGCAAATTTTATACACGTCATTTTGTAAAATTACATGTCGTTCACGCAAATTTCGTATAAAATGTTAATTTTCTTGGAGGTGTTACCATTTTGATACAATGGCAACATTTGGATCAAGGACCGTTAGTAATGGCGTTATTACGATGGCTCATTTCTTTTTTTCTTTTTGTCACAATTTTCTTCAAAATGAAAGGTCGTTGGAAATAATTTTGACATAAAGAAGATGTTTAATTTTACGTGCGGTTTGAGTTCTGTCTTACGTAAATGGGGTTCAAGATTATGGCGGGCGTCTTGGTTTTTTCCAGATTTGCGCTTTAGATTAGAACAAGCATTTTCGTGGTGAGATTGCACATAAAAAGTCTTGATTAAGTTTAAGTATATTTATTTTCTCTTCACAAATGTACAATAGTGGTGTTTAAAACTAGCTTAAGGATAGTTTACATTTGTGAGAGACTTGAGCTTGAAATAGGCATTGCAAGTAACGCCTGTGGTACAAGTCACCAGGGCCCCACGACGCTTCATATGGATAAGCTTATATTGAGTGTTTTATGAAACAAAAGACAATTAAAATAAAAAACAAAAAAGATAAAAAAAATAAAAACAACGTAACGTAATTACAATAACATAACGACAATGGATGGAGGAATTCACCCTTGTAGATTTACCAGAGTGAATTTGACTGTGTGTTGTGAGCATGTGTAGTGTAAGTGTAAGTGAGTAGATTTGTGTAGGTGTTGTTTGTAATTTTACGTGAGATAATGTGTAAGTAAAAGTGTTAAGATACAGGAATCAATAATTTTTCAGTAATTTACTCACAGAAACCTTACAACCGATTTTGGGCTTCTGGTAGATAGAAAGAGTGGTGTTTACTTTGTTGTAGATGAATGAACCAAGGAAGCAATAGAATTTGTGAGAACTAAATTGCTTTTAAATAAGGGGTTATGACATACCGTACCCTTCCTGCGTTTTCCCCTTGTTAAGTCCTTGTTGTACTTCAGCTGTTTTGTTTTGTTTTTTTAGAATGATGTTTATTAGAAACGTCTGTCTGACTGTCAGGACATCCCATTTTTTGTAAAGTCGTGCAGTAGGGAATCTAAAAGGAAAACCAGCTGCAACCTTAAGGATTGTCCGCTGCGCTCTCTCAACCTCCAAAATGTGAGTTCTTGCGGCCCCTCCCCACGAGGCTACGCAATAGTTAATAAGATAATGGCAAAGGACATAATATACCGTTTTGATTGTTTGACGGTCAGCAATGGGTCTGAGTGTCTTAAATATATAAATTACCTTGCGAAGTCTGGTAACAAGAACCCCCAAGTGGGGTTTGAATGATAGAGATTGGTCTATAGTGCCACCTAAGTATTTTAGAGAATCCGTTCGTTGAAGGATCGGACAGTCGCAGCCAGTCAACATCGGGTGATGACATGAATGAGCAGTGATAGATAGAGCCGTAGGAGGAAGAAGGTTTTTTCTAAGAGCAAATGTTATGTATTTTGTTTTGGTGGCATTTAACGTAAATACATTGTTCTTCAGCCATGTGCAAACGGTCTGAAATCCATCCTGCGCAATACGAAAAACATCGTCCCTACGATTTCCGTAGAACAAGAGCGCAGTGTCATCAGCGAAGGTCAATATTCTTGCGTTATGAAGCTCTAGCTGACAAAGATCGTTGATATACACCAAAAACAGTGTGGGTCCTAGGATACTTCCTTGAGGAACACCATAGCTTACCTTGACCACATCACTGGTCTAGTTGTCTATCCTCACTCTCTGTGTGCGGTTATTGAGATAGTCTTCAAAAAGTGTTAGGGGAAGTCCTCTCACTCCAATCCTGTCTAGCTTCTTCAAAAGGTGTGGGACAGAGACCGTGTCAAAGGCCTTGGCCAAATCCAAAAATATGGCAAAGCATTTTATTTTGGAGTCTAAATTGGAAACAATAGCATTCGTTAGCTCATGCACCGCATCAGCAGTAGATTTACCGCAACCGATTATATCCACTTAAAACTATTGCTATTGAAAGATAATTTATAGTTACAGATAAGGTAACCAAATTATCGCATTATAGTAGTATTACCGGAATCCAGAACCATAAAAAAAAAATCCAACGCATTATTCGCTAGCAAAAAAACATTTTCAAACGATTATTATTAATTAATTAATTAATTATTATTTTTAGCCTGTGTGGTCCCACTGCAGGGCAAAGCATAGATAAAAGAAAAAAGGAGATATGCCCGGTAATAAAAAATGTATCAAAACCACCGAATCTGAATCTCTGTGTGTGTGTGTGTTGGGTTTGACACTGATCGCATGTGTAATTGTAGGCTATGCTATGTAGTAACATATCCTACAACTACACATGCGATCAGTAAACCCAATAAATACGAGGTCCCGCTCACACTTGCAATTTACAAATCAGAACGTACTACACAATCAATTATAAACCTTATCCAAACAAACACAGCGTGCATTTACCATGCACCGTACAACTCACTCACACGAAAACATCGATCGCTATCGTTGTGCTGTGCAAAAACCATTTATTTGACATATACGCTAGTGATGGACTAAATCGGAAAGTTATCGATTCTCGCTTTTATTATTTTATTAATATTTTTGGGATTTCCTGAAAAAATAATAAATAAAAAACGATATACATATAATAAGATGATATAAATAAACAATAAGTAAAAAAAAAGCAAAATTAAGTAAATCAAAAAAATTCAACATTATGAGGAAATCTAAATGAGTATAAAACAAGATTTCACATCGGTCTTCCCATCACGCTATAACTGTTGACAAATTGAAGAATAAACTTTAATAGTAATATAAATTCATACGACAATCGACATTATCGATATCCTACGTTAGTGGATCTGCACAACCACAACACTAACCCGTCGCAAGACACTGCGGCCGTACTAACGATGCAACCGCTTCAAGCAAATATAGTTTTGTGATTTTTACATTGCTTGTCCAGTCACTTAGCAACATACTTAGGTAGTGGTAAAGAAGCAATGTATTTACTGCAATAATAGTACAGTCGCTGTGATATATGAAAACAAAAATAACGTAGTAAAGGCAAGAAATATTTTACGATTTGTTGTTTTTCATGATTTTCAACACTAATATAGTAAAATACTTGTTCTGATTTTTGAAAAGTGGTTGTATGATTTATAAAGTTTCTAGTCTAGGTTCGATTTTTACAAGAAACCACTGAACAACACGGTATTATTAAATGTTATCACGATCACGTTCGAAAGCGCACTAGTTAGCGGAGACGGCCATTTGCCTGAGGCATGAGCATTGTGATCAGGACGCGCGGACACAGACACGCCCCCATGCCACTTCTCCTGTTATTTATATTTCTATGGGGCAAAGGCATCCCTTTCTCCCCTCCACTCCTCTCTGACTTAAGCAAGTGTGAACCAATCCTGTCTATAGGCGTTAAGCTCGTCTCGCCATCTTCTCCTGGGTTTGCCTCAATGTTGACAGACGTTTTCTGGGGCTCATAGATATGGTGGTAGGTTTGGCCTTTTTTGACATACGGCCAACGTGTCCGGCTCAGTGTGTTATTTAGGATCTAAATATTACAAAAAAACTTATCTACATACATCTCGATACCAACCTAACTACGCCCCAATCTAATTTCGAGCTCTGTTTATTTCCACCGATAAGGTTAAGATTACTTCTAAAAACCGGCGTAAAGAGATTGCTTGAAACAGGACCAAGATTATTCCGATGAGGCGAATCAAGGGCCTACGTAGATCATTAGGGTTCATCGACCCGCCTTAGTATCGTCGGGACTATAATGCCGTTCGTTAAAATCCGTCGCGTCGTTTCACACAGCAAATTGCATCAAAAGAATTCCGTTGATTTCAATTTGAAGTCCTTCAATCGTTAGGGAGTGAATTTTCGATTGAATACTGAGCTGGTGCCGATAACTACGGCTATTCAATATCAATTCAGGTATTAGCTGATTGGAGAACTGGAAAATTGAAAGCTATTTCTGATGATGTGTTGTCTGTGAAACTTCTCAAAATGCGCTCTATTTGAATAATACGTAACCCGTACTAATAATAAAGCTTTGGTGGAATGGAATTTACAAAAAAAAAATCCTAGTAGAAAACAAAACAAGGCCATTCATTTTATTACTTTCTTAATTATTTTTATTGTATATCCAAGTTAATTGGATTTACATTTTTATCCGTCACCTTAGTTAAATTTCGTTTTTTTTAGGTAATAACTCTATTAAAAATGTGTCGAAATTGCAAATGTTTTATGAGTTTTTCAGACAATTTCAGTTCAACAATTAATGGGTTTAATAACGTGTTATCGGCTCTCAGTTTAAAATTACGGCCCAGACTTATGACGACGCCAATGGTAATCGGAACCAACTCCATTAATATCTGAAACAATAAAAACGTCATATTGAACAGTTTTCAATAACCATTAAAGTCAATGTTATGATTAGGTTTTTCTGACTATAAACTAAGATACAGAATTAAGGACCATACTGACTGAAATCCGTTGAACCCTTACGATTAAACGTTAAGTAAGGGCCATGCGCTAAGATAGGCCGCGAAATTCAAAATTTATTAAGTTTTTGCAATTTTCAGGTCAGTGTCAGGTTGTATGTTGATAAAAATATGATTCGCGACAGAAAAAATATGTTTTTACAGAATTATAATCATTAGAATCATCAATAAAACTCGCTAAGTTAGAATTGGCCTCAAATCTCATGATTTCATGAAATGGTAATTCAATAGGATAATTTGAAGTAAGAACGTTATTTTGATGATTTTGATGGTTATTATTCTGTACATACTTGTTACGATTGCAAATCATATTTTAATCAACGTACAACCTAATACTGATCTGAAAATTGCAAAAACGTTTGACAATTTGAGTTTCGCGAGCTACCGTTTTTTTTTTTTGAGGGTGGGAAATTATCAAATAACTTCTCCCGCTCTGGGCGGAGCGAGAGGATGTGTCAGACTTTTACTGACTAAAACCCACCCGTGTTCCTTCCGTTGCCTGTGTGCCGGGATCGCAATATCCCTTTCGGACAAACCCGCAACCCCCGCTTGGTCCTTACAGACCCCGTCAGTTGGTGCTGACATCTCTTTGAGGCGCACGTGGAACAGAGCGCGCCGTCGACCCGGGCCTGGTCCTTATCGGACGGCGAGCTACCCATTGCTCACCGTCCGCAAGCCCTCGCGAGGTACCCTGGCGCTTGCGCCTTAAAGAACACGAGCACTGTACGGGATTTTATACGTGAGCGTTAACCTTTAGACCACCGTTTTTTACTTGCGTTAGAACTTTTTTAATAATACCCACCTTTTCTCTTTTCCTAATGAATAAATTTGGATAGCATTTGAAAATTCCGGATTTTAAATTATTTATGTTTTCAGAGGAGTTCGTGCTAATTAAAGAGTTTTGTTAACAATTTTATAAAATTATTTGAACTTGACATACCTACTTGCTAAAATATTTGTAGGGCAGCTTAAATTCTTCGTAATTGAGGGCACACAGGCCGACAATTTGACCTTTATATTGTTGGTTTACTGTAATTAATCCATACAAATTACCTGATTTGGTAATGCTTAATCGTCTTGCTGACAAACTGCTAGATTGCGCAGTATAACATACACATAACCTAATATTTTAGATGACTACAGTCTTTCGAAGAATATAGTCTTGAAATTATAAATTGTATTTACTCCAACATAGGTTCACATAAGATCTTTTGATTTTCACGGCTTTTCTCACACGTTCGCGATCGCAAAAATGTTATTAGCACTTAAATTGGTGGTGCCGCCAATCCTTTTAGCCGCCTTTACGACATACCTACCTACACATGACAAAGAGTTCCACGTGATGTCAACTAATCTATCACATACATTACCAAGATTATGAAATCTGTCATCATTAAAACAAAATCCTTTTTCATTATAAATACAGAATGTAAATCTAAGATCATTAAAAACAGAAGAAAATCAAATAATAATTAAACCCACGCTGCGTTCTTGTCTACATTTCGCTGAAAGACAGTAGATTTATATTAATCTTACTACGAAAACCAAAGTATACGGAACAATTCAAACAGTTCAACATCCTGAAGTATAATTATTATATCTCTCTTCGCCAACATTCATTAACAAAAGTTTTTGTTGCGATGAAAATGATATTTCAAACAAACTTAATAATTAGACGTGGATAAACTTAGTTAATGTTCCAGGAAGTACATTTCGGCGCCAAATCTTCGGGTATTATGGCTCATTTACTCAAAGAGAGTTTCTCGCCCGTCGAGAGGTAATGACCATGCGAGTTTCATAGAACGGTTGCCACTATCACGATCATGTGTTTACTTACATAGCAAGGAAAAGGAATTACCTACGATTATGGAATCATAATCGTAGGTAATTCCTTCTAATTCTCTCGTAAGGCGATTTTTTTGCAGATACTGATTATTGTTAAATGAAAATTCGAAATAAAATTTTCACACTTCCAATTTATTTCAAACGCAAGGCGATTGTCGCCTCTTGACATGCCAGTATCCTCTCAATTATCGCCTATTCGTGGCGATAAACATTCTTAATGTAAATGAAAATGAGCCTTTACGCTTTCACAATTGTTTATTTGAATGGTATTATTGCTAGCGTTTCCTTCTGTTGTATTTACTTACGTTTATAATAAGCACGTTAATAATATCATCCAAAACCGAGGCGTTTGTGTGTTTTGCATTTTAATTGACTTTCGTGGGTGTTCAGCTTCAGAAACTTACAGGAATACAACAAATAACATGTTGAATAACAAAGTATGAACAACTTATTTTGCATAAGAACGGTTTCATAACTCCAAGAGGTGCCTTGTGTAAGTTTCACATGCCTTCTGACTGTAATATCACCTTGCTTCGAAGGCACTTAATAACAAACTAAAATATACATAAAGGTTAAATTGCTATGACATTTCACACCCACTATCTTTCTCATCCCAGACTCCCACGCCTCTAGGGAAACAATATGGATGCATTTACTTGCAAATTGCATCTCAGTAGTGACTTAAAGTTCACATACTTTCAACCGACGAAGTTCAGTCAATTACCTCTGGGCTTGGAACTTGGAAGACACACTGAAAGATATCACACACTAGATAGCACAAATTGAACAATAAGCAGCGAATTTTGTTGGAAACATACTCAATTAGGTATATAATTTTGTTACATTTAAGTTGTTCATCAAACAAGAGTTGACATTAAGTTGTGAGTAACTTATTCAAGATTAGTACGAATATAGTCATATTTGGGAAGCTCTACTGTTCTATGAATAAAGTTCATTAATTACATGTCGGAGTATTATTACAAGCTTTAGCAAGCTTTGAAGTATTTCATCCAAGCCTTCCCGGTGGATTTTACTGTTTTTATTACATGGGAAAAGAAGTTCACCCTTGTTTGATAGAACAACGTTTGATATAATATTACTAAATCGAACAACGTTTAAGAAAATCATCACTTTGTATAATATCGTTTGACAGAATTTTCAGTTCATCGAATATTTATTTGCTATAACAACATTTGAACGATTGATCAAAAGGTATAATGTTCATTTGATGTAGTGTTCAGGTGGTATAACATGTATTTTATCGAATATTCAATTGGTGTAATGTAATGCAGAAAAGAAAACATTGTAAATAATAATAAGTGTCTAAGATTAAAATGCCGACTGATTAAAATATCGACTGATTAAAAATGTCGATAGTCATTATACCTTTTTTTTTTTTTTTTTTTTTTTTTTGAGGGTGGGAAATCATCAAATGATTTCTCCCGCTCTGGGCAGAGCGAGAGGGTGTGTCAGACTTTTACTGACTAAAACCCACCCGTGTTCCTTCCGTTGCCTGTGTGCCGGGGCCGCGTTATCCCTTTCGGACAAACCCGCAACCCCAGCAGGCATTGGTCTTTCGACCCCGTCGGTTGGTGCTGACATCTCTTTGAGGCGCGCGTGGAACACAACGCGCCGTCGACACGGGCCTGGTCCTTATCGGACGGCGAGCTGCCCATTGCTCACCGTCCGCAAGCCCGCGCCTACGGTGGCCGGAAGTCGGCTCTGGACTCCCGACGCCCGGGGCGTCTCCTGCGGCGACTAGGGCCGCGAGGGCGTGCAGCTTGCATCTCCCTCGCGCGCTCCGCCTCCTCCTTCGCGAGCATAACTGCTTCGCAGAAGGAGGTGACGGCCTCCCATGCACTCTCGCTCTGAACCATGGCCTGAACCAGGGCCGGACGCGAGAGATCGTCGCCGCCGATCGCCTCCGTGAGGACACGGCGGTGCTCCGCCCAAGCCGGGCAGACCTCCACCGTATGCTCCACCGTGTCCTCCAGGCGATCCACACAGTGGTGACACCCGGGCGTTCCCTCCCGCCTTACGCGGAACAGGAACCTCCCGAAACAACCGTGTCCGGTGAGGACCTGCGTCAGGCGGAAGGTGAGGACGCCATGGCGCCTCTCAAGCCACTCCTCAAAGAGGGGACTTATCGCCGCAATTGTGGCGTGCCCAGCGCTGGGTTGCGACAATCGTACACTCCATGCCGCCATGAGATCCCGCCGGAGCTCTGTCCGCTGTGCCGTGATTTCTCGCGGCAGCGGAGTTACACCCCGGCGTTTCGCCTCCTCGCGCAACTCCCACATGTGCGCGAGGACTTTCGCCTCCAGATCCCATGGCGGTAGTCCAGCAAGGAGGCTCGCCGCCTCACGGGAGACCGTGCGGTATCCCCGGACCAGCCTGATGGCCATGACCCTTTGGGACGCGTTCAACCGCCGGGCCGGTCGCAGCCTCAATGAACGCGCCCACACCGGTGCCCCGTAAAGGGCCATGGACCGCACGACCCCCGCGTAAAGCCTCCGGCAGGAGGCGTTTGGACCCCCCAGGTTGGACAGGAGCCGCTTCAAAGCAGCCCCAGCCCTATCCAGTTTGGGAGCCAAACGTCGGAAGTGCTCCACGAAGTTCCACCGGCTGTCGAGGACGAGTCCCAGGTACTTCATCGTCGACTCGACACCGATGTGAACCCCTCCCGCCGTAATCTGGGAACCCGACAGTGGCGCGTTCCGAGGACCATAGAAACACATGGCCTCGGACTTGTGCAAGGCCACCTCGAGTCCCAGTTGCCGGATCCTTTCGACGATTGTCGCAACCCAACGTGTCGCTAGTTCGGCCGCCGCCTCATGCGACCTCCCCTGCACCAGGACCAGCGTGTCGTCAGCGTAGCAAACCACGCTGACGCCGCTAGGGAGGTCGGCGCGCAGCACCCAGTCGTAGCCGATGTCCCACAGATGCGGCCCCAGGACCGATCCCTGTGGGACACCGCACGACATCTCTCGCCGGTTCCACTCTCCGTGGTGACCGGGGTAGATGACGGCCCTGTCCGTCAAATAGGCCTCGACCACTCGACAGAGGTAGGTCGGCATCCGGTGATACCGGAGTGCCTCCCTAATGCAACTCCAGGGCAGGGTATTGAAGGCATTGGCGATGTCAAGAGACACCGCCAAGACCACCCCACCCCGGGCAACAGCATCCCCCGTCGTGAGGGCTCGAACGCGCATGATGGCATCCACCGTAGAGCGCCCCTTGCGGAAACCATACTGGCTCTCCGCCAAATCCGGCCCCACTCGCACCAGCTGCCCGACAAGGCGGTCTGCAATTACTCTTTCAAAGAGCTTGCCCACCTCATCGAGCAGCACGATGGGCCGGTAAGCGGACGGAGAGTCCGCCGGGCGCCCCGGCTTCTTGATGAGGACCAGTTTCCCCGTCTTCCACCGAAGTGGGAACCGGCCCCTCTCCAAGCATGCGCTTAGGAGCCCCCGAAGTCGAGGCCCGAGAGCCTCTAAGGCCAGAACCCAGGCTTTTCCAGGTAAGCCGTCGGGTCCTGGGGCGGTATTTTTGGCACTCAGCCTACGTACCGCCACTCTCAAATCTACCTCGGTCACCTCCGGAGATTCGTCGTCGTCGTCAATGGTGTGGTCCGCATCGGGCACCGCAGGAGGTAGAGCCATGGGCGGGGGAGTATGTTCCCCTCGCGAAGGGAACAGAGCGCTCACCACGTCCTCCACGAGCTGGGGCCGGAGACTCTGCGTCAGCGGGGGAGCCCATGGGCGGAGTTGATCTCTCACCCATTTGTATGGGCGTCCCCACGGATCTCTGTTCAGAGTCTCCAGCGACTCCTCGCGGGCCACTCCTCTGGCCCGCTCGATCTCCGCTCGGAGGGCGGTCTTCGCCGCTCTGTACCCGTCGTACAGCTCCGCCTCAATGGCTTCCGTATCCGGAGGGCGGATACGGAGCCTGCGGTGTCTGGCGTACAGGTGGCGCGCAGCAACGCACGCCGCGCGTAAAGCGGTCAGCTCACGCGACCACCAGTACACCTGGCGCTGAGCACGTCCGGGCTGGACCCGGGGCATTGCCACGTCACAAATTTCGGACATGGCCTCCCGGAACCACTCCGCCTCGTCGTTTATGTCGGCAGGCCTGTCCGGTGATGTCACCCAGGCCTGCACGATCGAGGCTTCCAGGAGGAGCTCCCGGTCCAGCTGCTTCAGCGCCCACCGCGGACCACTCGGGGTCTGTCTGACCGGCGTGCCCGAGGTCTGGGCGGAGACGTCAAACCGGATGTACCGGTGATCGGAATAGGTCTCCACCCCCTCCATGACGCGCCAGTCAATGACACGCGGCGACAGAGCGGGGCTGGCGAACGAAATGTCCACCACTGATAGTCATTATACCTAAGTTCAAAATATCAACATTTAATACATCTAAGTTCATTACATTTACGTTAAAAATCACTACTCGTTAAAATATCGAACAAATTATATTTCTGTCACGACTCCGGCGTTGCGGGGTTTGGGCGGCCCCACGCGAGCTTATCGTTGCAGATGGTTTTAACGCTCACCACCGCAGCTTCGGCTTGCTGACCGCCTTCGCCGGCCAGCCTCAGCCGCGGAGGCGGGCCTTCAAAACACCTGTTCCTCAGCTCGCGAGCCGCCCCACCCCTCCGCGCCTACGCAGGCTTAAATTACACTCTAGGTGTAAGGCAGACAAGACTGCGTGAAGTCGGTTCTGCAGCAATTCGTTTCTGTCACTAAATTATATAGCACATGACACATGATACTTCATTGATCATTTTGAACTGGAAGAAATAGGTTAGGTTAGGTTAAAACTGTGACCAACCGCGCGTGAGCCGAGCGAGCGGAGCGAGCGGTGCCGCGGCAGCGGCCGGCGCACGCTACGTCCAAGTTGTTCGCAGATTTTAGAACAACTTTTAACAACATTAGTTTTTTCAACATTAGTTTAAATAAAATTTGTGCATTTGAAAATTCGGCGAAATGAAATTAGTTCAAATGAAATTAGTTCAAATAAATAATTACGCTAAATAAAAATTTACCAATGAATTATTCGGTCAAATGAATAATTCTTCGAAATGACTTTATTGCAACTAAAATTCGATTTAGTAATATTATATCAAACGTTGTTCTATCAAACAAGGGTGAACCGGGAAAAGAGATAAAAAAAATGCTATTTCCATTAAACAGAGAAATAGCTGTGAACGGTTCCCAAAATACAGAACAAGTGTTTGTAAGAAATCCATTTGCACGCCCTGAAATATGTTTTCTGACAGCTCTCAATCAAAATGCGGGAATTGTTCCTAAATTGAATCTTTTTGTCAGATAAGAAAAGAAAAAAATATATATTTTTATTTGTAATTAATAAACTCGGATAAACTAAAACCTATAGGGTACTTCCCGTTGACCTAGAATCATGAAATTTGGCAAAAAGCAGGGTCTCACAGCAAAGTATAGGAAAAAGTCCGAAAATCGTTAATTTGTACTTTTATCACTTAAAAATATATTTTGTTGCGATTACTAACGTACATTTATTTGCAGTTGGAGAATTGACCATGACGTTTACCGATGTATGGGAGGGTTCACTAATGTTTCACCAAAACTCCATTGGCAAATTTTTAGTTTACAACCAACGTTTCGTATACTATTTATTTTACAAACAACTTATTTCGCAAATATTTTATTTTATAAAGACTCGTTTTACAAACATTTATTTAGCAAATGCTTCTCTTTACAAATGTTTCGCATGATATTTAATCATTTATACATTTTTCATTTAATATTGTGATTCTTTTGGAAAAATCACGTTTAAACTAAATATAATTTTATAATACATTTTCTGAACCAGTCACAAAGGGATCATGGATGAAATTTCCATTTGGGTCTGAAGTTCTATAAACCTACAAAAAAAAAAAAACTATATATAATAGTCGTTTTTGGCACTCGCCGGCCGCTGCCGCGGCACCGCTCGTTTCGCTCGCTCAGCTCGTGCGTGGGGGTCACAGTTTTAACCTAACCTAACCTAGCCTTTTCTACAGTAAAAATATTTAACCTGATCTAACTAGTTCGGTTCCGCGTAGCCTAACAATTTTTTTTCTTAGCATTAGTCGTTTCTGGCATTTTTAAAATTTTTATGGTATACATATATTAAAATTACCCTTTTGCTTATTTAATGAGTTTCATTTTTAGGAAATTGCGTAATTCAATATGTAAAACGTTTTTATTCCAAACGTTGTTTTATAAGGTAACATGAATAAAAAGTGAATAATTTGTCAAATAATAGGTTATTAAAAAAAAGTTTATCGGATAATGATTTTCTTAATTGAATTATTTGGCAAAGTTGTTATTGTGTAATGATGAAATAACAAATCATATTTTTGTAAATTAAGTTTTGGTGAAATGACTGGTCACCTTTAATTAGGCTTTATTGTTCTGATATAAGGCTTATATTTGCTGAAAGATTTTATTAGCTTATGCTGTAATTTAAGTTATATAAAAGACTAGCTTCTAGCCGCAACTTAGTCTGCGTTTACCGGGATAAAAAGTATCCTATGTCCTACCCCTATCCTGTCTACCCATGTGCCAAATTTTATCCAAATCCGTTCAGCCGTTTTAACGTAATAAACAAAAAAAACTCACTTTCGCATTTATAATATTAATTAGGATTTTTTCGGGCAAAATGTAACATCTTCATACAGGATGTCCCTGGAAGCATGGATCAAATCGAATAGGGGCATGGGCAAGGTCATTTCCAAACTTTTTAACCCTAACCACGCCGGTGCAATTTTTTACGGTTCAACAGGTTATGACCAGTTTCATTTTTGAGCACTATGCGAAGTGATTGAAAATAAACAAAAATTGGTCATGTCTTTAAACCTTAAAAAATTACACCGACATTCTCAAATTAAAAAGTTTGGAAATGGCCTTACCCACGCCCCTATTCGATTTGATCTATAGTTCCAGGGACACTCTGTATATCTTCAGTACGTGTGTACTTATGTCACCGAACTGACCGATTTTAATTAAATTTTTTGTGTGTTTAAGTGGGTCCTTGGATGGCTTAGATTCATAATTAGACCCGGTAGGTGGCGCTGTGATCAAAAGGTCTGACATAGTGCGAAGGCTTTGAGAATTGTCGCCTGTTTAAGAAGTACTAAGGCAACAAAAACTGAAAGGTGCTATTGAAATTTGGACAGGACAACGTCTGTCGGGCCATCTAGTAAAATATAAATAAATATTGACGGAAATCGATTCAGAAACCGATTCTGAACAAACTACTTTCAGGTCTTGCGGTTATTATGTAAAGATACACATAAACCTACATGGGCACTTATGAAACGTCAGAAGCATGGTTCCAATAGAAACGACCAATTATTGGTCGTTTCCTATGGAGAAGAGCCGGCAAGCTCATTAGTAGCAAGAAAGCATACCGCTATTGAGCAATTGCTACTTAGTACCATGTGTTTCGAAACATTTCTAGTTTTTCGAGTATGCTCAAAAATCAATAGTCGTTTGATTTTCGGGCATACTACCTGAGGCGCAGATGGAAGGCGTGCTCCGAGCGCGTCTGAATAGGTTTGCTTATTATGAGCATGCTAGTATAGATTTGATCCAATATGTGATAGGTGTGTATGCTTAAAATTTGCATGCTTATTGCTAGCAAATGTGAACAGCTGCAGCCTAGCTTTTTTAAGCATGTGTGTCAGTACTTTTACACCTTGTATATAAGAATCAATAAAACAATTGAACGCTAAACTTAGCATTTGATTATAACCTGAAAAGTGTGGAAATTGTAAAATTGTGGCGCAATGTTTTGCAAAAGTATCCTTTGTCCAACAGCCACGTACTCCAAAAACAATGTTTATTTGTGCCAATTCGTCATCTGTACGATATTGTTTCCAAGCTGTTATTATTTTTGTGTGAATTCCGTTCGGGATAAAGATCTGTTGTTTGTTTCGAAACTGATCAATTTATTTCATTCTGAAAATGTTTTTGTTAAAAGGTTTCGGTTTGTTTTGGGACGAAGATTCTGAAATATAAATGAATAACGTTTCAATTTGTATTTTATAACGTAAAGCAATTGATTTTATTTGTGTCAGTAGAATACTTATAGAAAAGAAAGTGATACAGTGTTTCGAGTTTATTTTTAGGAATTTCGGGAATATTTTTCCTGAAATTCCTATTTATTTACCTACTTGTCAAAATCATTTGGCCTTTTTGCATAAATACAACTTTAAAATGAAAAAAACAAAACAACTTCGCAGAAACTCAATTATTTTTCAGTGTTGCCAGTTTAAATTTTTTCATCACATCACAAGGAACTTTGAGTGCTCGAGATGAGCATCCAATAATCCAATTAACGACGAAGTAAAAAAACATAATGACGACCTAAAAGCTAATTTTAATAAAGTGTCGCGTCACTTTGGAATATTCTCAGTGAATTGAAAAGTATACTTTTCACTCAGACTAAATGTCGTTTCCATAGATTTACTTTAACGTTATCACTTTCAATTTACTTATAGGTATTTCGATGGGACTTTTTAGAATAGTATATTTTGAATAAGATTTGGTTCGACAGTTAGCGGGACTGAAAATATCGATAAAACGAGAAAAGATATGGCTTAAGATTTTTCATTTACATCACTTGCTATAAGGTTTAAAACATACATTATAAACATACGTTGCTAGGTGTAAATCTAGAGCAAAATATGGTTATTTGACTCAAATAACCATATTTTCAAACCATATTTTAACCAATCAAACCATATTTTAAAACATATCAAAACACGATCGGCCTTTAGACCGATCGTGTTTTGATAGGTTTTATCAGGTCCATCTTCCTCTTCATCATCATCATTGAAGCAGAAAGACGGCCACTGCTAGATATGGGGCTCTTTCAAGCCTCGCCACATCGATAGTTTATGCGCTTCTTGCAATCAGCGGATTCCTACGGCTTTCACAAGGTCATCGGTCCACCTTGTGGGATGTCTTCCAACGCTATACCTTCTGGTACGCGGTCGCCACTCAAGAACCTTTCACCATTGGCCATCTGTTCTGCAAGCAATGTGTCCTGCCCACTGCCACTTCAGTTTGCCAATTCTTCGGGCTATTTCGTGACCTCAATAATGACCCTGTTAAAATGTTCAAAATGGGAAAGGAAGGGTAGAATATTGAATGGTAAAAACTGCAGTCTATATTTTTATTTCATAAAAAAGTAATCACTATCCGCTATTATGCATATACAGTTATCGCTTCACGCTCGCATTGAGACCAATTCCGTCAACTGTGGAAATTAATTCGAGAGGATTTCGCCTTTTATGTCGCCAGATATGAAAGAGCTTTTATTTGAACAAGTTTATTTTTCTCACAAAGCCGCTTCCAAATAATGGATTTGCTAAGAAATGAAATGAAATAATTAATTAAGATTTTTCAATAGTAGCGTTGTAATGAAAACAAGATTGAAGTTATTAAGGTTTTTTCTGTGAGAATGTTATTTGAAACTTTTTGATTGGTTTTCTAATAAAGAGAACTAAAACAGAGGCTTAAGCTGCCACTGTTGTGCTACGAGTATTTTAATAATATTTTGTTAAGAAGATTACGATTACTTGGCATGATAACATGTTAGTATTTGGTACAATCGACCTGACGTCAGAACTATGGGAACTAATAAAAAATTGTTTCTACAAAAACTGCGTTTTTCCTTCAAAAGAATATCTATTTTTTTCTTCTAATATATAAAGTAGTACCTATTTAGTCATATTTTGTGCAAGCACATCAAAATCTAGAAATCGTCTACCTGCGGCTGTAAAAGTAAACATTAACACAAATAAATTTTCAAAATCTTCAAATAATAAGACTACGGAAATTAGAATACGAGTATTCCATCAGAAGTAATAAATCAAGTGTGTGCGAGAAACACTGTTAAAAAAACTCGCAGATTTGACAGAATAAAAGTACTGAAGTCACTTGAGCCGGAATGACGGAATGCCCCGTGCACTATTGAATTACGTTATAAAAATGAAAAATTTGTACTGTTAATGTTAAATATTTCGCTGAAATATTCATATTTTGGGGTAAAACCACAAGGAACATAATTCATTGGTTTCTCTAAAACTGTCAACTAGCCTATTATAACGATTAAACTATAAATATACACAATAAATAATAATAAATAAACACTATAAATAGTGGTGAGATATTACGTAGTATACTACGTAATAACTCACTATTTATAGATTCACCAGCACAGTTCTGGTTAGCTGCATAAAAGTATTCACCTGAAAGTTATTCCACATAAAAAGTGGCATAAACTTTTACTAATCACTGGCACTAATTAGAGTGCAAACGGCTCTTTTTAATTAGCACACATAAACATAAGCAGCAATGCGTATTTCCAGTTAAAATGTTTTTAGTTTTCACACGTATTATGGACCCGTAAATTGAATGACGTAATTGGCTACATTTTCAGAGTTATTGGGTCAACCTTTTTCAGGTCAAAAGAGACGCCTATTATATTTTTCAGTGTTGAAGTAGTTCTCATCGGTGAAGTAAAAAAGTTGTGTGGAAACCTGAACCTGTCGGTCGGTTCTGTAAAAATATTAACGCGAAGCTTTGGTGAAGTGAGCGTGAAGTGAGCTGTCACTGCCATAGAATCTACCGGCAGGATGCTAGAGATTAACACTATTGACAGCTCACTTCACCTAAGTTTCACGGTGATCTTTTTACAGAATCGAACGGCTGGATGCTAGGGATTAACACTATTGACAGCTCACTTCACGCTCACTTCACCTAAGTTTCACGGTGATATTTTTACAGAATCGAACGGCTGGACTTATAGATAAAATAAGCCTGAAATCGCCAACTCGTCTTGAGCAAGCATGGTGATCAATGCTCAAGCCTCCGGATGAGAAGAGGCCTTTGCCTTGCAGTGGGGCAGGTACCGTATCACATGTCCTAACCAAAACCGAAAGTTGCGCGAGTACCTACGCGAGCGATAGTATGAATTGTGACCTACAAACGCGACTTGATTGATCGTGCATAGCATAAACGTAGCATAACCAGCCTATAATATTCCCACTGGTGGGACACAGGCCTCCCCTCTGCGAGAGAGAGTGGTCTGTAATCCACTACGCAGGCCCAGTGCGGGTTGGTGGATGTCACCTGTCTTCAATTTTTTGGAACGAAGTTCTTTAACGCGGCTTGTAAGCTTTCAGAATTCGTCACGTTAAAAATGTTAATTCTTGCGACTGGCTTCCTCTAGTTCAAAAAGACAGAAAGAGAGAGAGAGAGAACGCCGCCAGAAAAACAAAAGAAAAGAGTAAAGTGGTTATAGTGTCGTGGGATAAAATTGTACATATCGGGCCGAGTACACTCCATGCCGGAGAGAGAGAGAGAGAGAAAGTTTGAGTTTGGTCAAAATGAAAATCCAAAATAACGGCAGCGAAATTTTTAACGTTTTCATAGTTTTTGAAGGTGCTAAAGCCGATAGTGAAGTCAATTCAAGATGGCGGCTGCGAAAGTTTTAAAACATTTCGGTCATGGGTGTCGTTTTCATAGTTTTCGAGGGTGCTGAGGTCAAAATGTAAATTCAAGATGGCACTAAGAAGCAAGAAGAAGAAACTTCGTTCCTGACCGTACACGTTTTCTTAGTTTCCTTCACCGTTTTGAGAGCAGTGATGAAATAATTTACATAAAGTGCCTGCCTGGGTCCGAAACTACGATCTATAACTCGTAACTCGCGGCCGTTTTGACTGAGTCATTGCTCATCATTGATCGCGTGATTATGTCATATTCATGTGGGATTGGATTAGTATTGGATTGGATCTTATATTACTGGAATAAAACCGCTGATTGCTTCTTATAAATTGTATTTTTTTTCCCGACTTTAGCTCTAACGTCTTATACCTTTTCTTCTTTTTTCTCATCCCTTATTGTACTTATTCTACATTTTAAATATATTTTCACTATCTCTTTCACTCCTTGACTATTTTGTACATCCATCTCTGTCACTCGTTCATGCGTCACATCTGTCATTCATCTTCACGTTTCGTTTCACTATCCTGTCATAATGTTCTGTTCCTACATTCATATAAAAGAGTGCGACCACCGCTTTTGGTTAGGCAGCGGCCTTATAGGCTGGTATTTATATGTAGGTAGGTAGTTGTAATGACGTAAAATGAAAGATGGCTTTGAGTTTTTAATGAGGGTAATCCCTGTGATTAAAAAAGGTACCTACGTTTTGTTTAATTAATTTCAGTTGGAATTAGTCAATTTAATCCTAGGGTTTTGCTTCCACGTTTTAATTACCGTAATTTCATATTGCCATACAATAAATGTTTCTGGAACCGCACATCGATTAGATTAGAAAAGTTCCTGCAAGAGCACTTGGCATGTAAAAATTATGACCACACATGCATTGAAAAGGCCATGTAAAAAACAAATATTTTAAAATCGGCAACATGGTACCAAAAATTGAAGACAGATACTTCGATTTCTACTGAACCCGGAAATAAAACGAGAGCGTGTACATAAAACAAGTCCATGAATTCGTTAATCGGGTGCCGCGAGCAACCGACCGTGGTACCGCAAAAATAAACTAATGAAATCGTAATTAGGGTTAATTTCGGCCAGATTCAGCCCGGTTTCGTCTGCGGTTAACCTGTACAGAACAACCCGTTTAGATTTATAGGGTTTTCATACAAGATTTACGACTGTCATTTATTATTCACTATCTGTGGTACAATCAGAATTTATGACACACTTTTCGGTATGGTTTTATACGAATAAATAAACTATTTTATTGTAATATCTTGGCGCGGCGTATGATAAGTATTTTTGCTGAATAAAGGTATCTGAATATTTAAAAGCGAAGCCTTTTTGGATTCAAGTCATAATGTAAATATGTTTGAGACCAGGCTCACAATTTTTATTTATTTGGTCTCGTGCACATTATACATTTTATTTACAATAAATTAATGGTCGGTGTTTGTACATGAACCCATCAGAGCACAGCAAAACACAAGGTTGGTTTGCTGTTGAGTTAGTGAAGATTAAAATAACATATTATGGGTTACAAAAGCATTAAAATTAATGAAAATACCACATTTCGCTTACTGTATTTTTTAAGAAAAAATGTTGGCTGTATGTGAAAATGGTTCGTCGAATATAAGAAAAACATGAATGTATTTTTTTGCAAGATTAATTTCGCCGAGGTCAGCGGTCTTTGAATGAAAGATTAACAATTTAGGGTCAGTTGCCTCGCTTTGCCGGCCAAGTTGGTAGCCAATCGAGAGAACGAGGTAATCATGTTCATGGGGGTTATTGCATACAGTAGCTATGAGCGTATACATTCAGTATGCCTTGAGTAATCTTAGACGAGTAAATAAACCAAGACGTACCTACCGAAAATGAATCAACATTGCCAAATGTATTGAAGTCTCAGTGACCAATATTTGCTTACCAGCTGCGCCACAAAGGCGTTATCTCTTACGGGGACTTTATCTTATCTATTAATCTTTTACTGATACGTTATCCGTAGTTTTTTCCATTTCAAAACTGCAAAATTTCATTAACATTGCCAGTAGCTGGAACGTAGGCCTTGCCAATCGTTTGCCATTCAATGCGATCTTTGACCACTCTCATCCAATTGCAACCAGCCGGCTAGGCAACCTAGCAAGCATGTTATTTAATTAAAATTACTCCTGACTCCAAAAAGTGTAGTTTATATCACAGTTTTCGTTTTCATAAAATAAAAACTTCCAGGTAAATAATAATTGGTTTTCCTGACTCTATTCGGCATGATAACTTGGTTACACTGCTGCAGACCCAATTTCGTTTGACGTCATTTTTCATATTTGATAGCATTTTTTACGAGTCCAATGTGCAACCTACTTTCCAAAAACTGATGCAGGAGTGTGTCGGAGTTTTTTTATGGTATTTTGAGATGACGTGACAACGGAGACTATTAATCTTGCTGTCAGTTCATTTTGGGGTAACCTATAACAATTTTACGATAGTCTTCGTTTTTATAAGGCACACTTGCACTGCTTGAAAGCCTGATCTCATCTCTGATGGTAATATCGCCTGTGTTTTTATCGTAGCTGTTGAGATAGATTCCTGAAACAATAACAACCAATGAACTATGGTATTAGACAACCTGGTTCGATGGTGCAATTCTTAAAGAAAGTGTACTTCTAGCAATGCACATATCTTTTTGGATAAGATGATGATGAAGATTAATTAAATAAACTGGCAATTGGTTTATTTATGTCAGATTTCATAATTAATGAAATTACTATAATTTTGTTAATAACGTCGTATTAAAATGTAATCAGGCATTCTGAAAAACGAGAGAAACGCCATTAGGTACTAAGTCTCCGTTGTCCGTAGTTGAAATTTTTACAGATTGTGTACGTCTATTGCCACTATAACAAGCAAAAATAAAAAAGTAAAAATTAACCCCCTTTAATTTCTTTATATACATTACTTTTTTTAAATTATTTTTTTATTAGAGGAAAAGAAAGAAAGAAAAATTTCGTTTATTGGCATTACAAAAATACACCATAAAAACTATAAAAACAGAAAACAAATTATTATAATGCTAAAAGGGCCTAAAGCTCAGCATAATGTCGGATGACAACACAAAGTTGACTGACGCTGTTTTATTATAAGAAACGTGTTTTTTTGCTAAATATTGTACGACGGTATGGACGTATCCGTCGTGTGTGTCCGACTCGCAATTTGGCCGGTTTTTATTGAAGATTTTTAAAACCTATCAGTCAAACTGACTATTTATACCCGCAGTTTTTTTCAAACTAACTTACAACTAGTTAAAAGTACTTGGGTTCGTTCAAAACGTTAAATTAAAAGCGTTTTTACTGTCATTGGCAGGGTTTAGAGTCGGAAACTACCCTTCTAACTACTATTCAATGTTCATAGTCCTGCTAAAAAGTTGTTTGTCAGTTCTTTTAACGTTTAATGAAATTTTCAGTTGAGTTTTATAAGGGAGATGAGAATGGAGTAAACAAAGTATCTCATTTATCGTTCATATGCATAATATTGTTTTGTGCATGGTGTATATCAAAGAAATACAGTACCTTTGATAATTAACGAAAGGCATTCTCGTTAACCCTCAATAGTATAGCGTCCATACATGCAAAAAAATATTACCATGTATTTTTTTATAATAAAATATTCACAAAATGTATTAAATTGATACGTAAAAGAAACACTCTGTACATGCGCACTTGTTTATCAACGTGAAAAGACAATACAAAGTCTTTCTTTTACGTGGACCTTATACTTCTTTCATTAATTAACATACTGTATTTCAGGCCGGTACTAAAAGTTTGCGAATCCAAAATATGTGTTAGGATGAACCTTAAGTAATGAATAACGTCCGCAAAATTTCTAGTATTAGTTTACCGGCTTTCATATCCTCGGTTCACGGCACTGAAAAATTAATCAGGAAAATTCTAGCCTCCACACTGATTGATTTTGATGTGCCGTGCTTCACCGAGGCTATGGATGCCTGGAGACTCGCTTGCCCGAAAACAGATCTACCCGATCATCCATCTTCCCAAAGACGGTGGGATGAGCCGCTCTGCAGAGTAGTACAGAACAATTTACTCAATACGTCTACTACCACTGTGGAGCGTGCGCGCTTGCTGGCTGTGGGTAAGTGGGAATCGGGTCTGTGGCTTCACGCACTACCGTCGTCGAACATAGGCACTCTGTTCTACGACAATACCTTCCGCCTCGCTGCTTCCCTACGACTAGGAGCTCCTTGTTGTTCTCCTCATCGCTGTCACTGTGGCGAAGTTGTCAACAGTCTCGGACATCACGGCCTGTCTTGCAGCCGAAGTGCAGGTCGCTTAGCGCGGCACGCGAACATTAACGACATCATCCGACGAGCTCTTGTCACCGCCGGCGTTCCAGCTATATTAGAACCCAATGGCTTGGCACGCGACGATGGCAAGAGACCGGACGGTATGTCTTTATCTCCATGGAAGGTGGGTAGGCCTTTAGTGTGGGATGCAACCTGTGTCGACACTCTTGCGCCATCCCATCTTCCTGGCTCGGCGTGCTGTGCTGGTGCTGCTGCTGCGGCTGCAGAAAACCTCAAGCGGCGTAAGTATAATAACCTTACAGGTAATTATATTTTCGAGCCGTTTGGGGTCGAAACCCTCGGGCCGTGGGGTCCGAGTGCTCATGGCCTGTTTAATGAAATTTCAAAACGGCTATTTGACACTTCCCGTGACCCAAGAGCTGGTTTTTTACTTTGGGCAGAGGCTAAGCATTGCCATACAACGTGGCAATGCGGCCAGTCTCTTGGGTACATTACCAGTCGACAGCGATGCGGATGAATTTTACGATGCTGTATTTTAGTTTTTGAATAGTTTTAGTTAAGTTAGAATATAATATATAATTTTGCTATTTTTATTTAGTCATAAGTTGTTATGGACCCACTTGTAAATATTACCCCAAATAACGTCTTCTTAATCATACATATTTTGATGATTAAACATCTCCTAACTTTAAGCAACATGTACTTTAAGAAGGTTTATGTTTAATTTGCAATTAATATGACTTTTTAACATCACAGGTACTTTAATATTTAATTTAAGGCTTTGGCGGAGATAATCCGTACTTATCTAAAAGCCAATTGGGTGTCAAAGTCAAAGTCAAACAATTTATTTCAATTAGGCACATAAAAGGCACTTATGAACGTCAATTTTACAAAAAATAGAATTGATTGTAGTCGCCCCTTCCAAAAGGTAGTTTTCGTATGGAGAAGAATGGGCAAGAAACTCCACCGTTACTAAAAATGTGTGGTGATAAATATTCACTTCATATTGTATAAAAAAAATATAAAATATATTTATAAAAAAACCGGCCAAGTGCGAGAAGCGGACCACGCACAATGAAGAGTTCCGTAGTTGGGATGAATTTATCCCAAGAACAAACTTACCATTGTAGTTGAAAAAGCATGTTCTCCGATACGGAATGTATGGGAGATCATGTTTTTCGAACTGCAAATTTAAGTTGGTCGATTATTACTCGGTAACCTGTACAGTCTACTCAACTGTGATAATTTTCCGTTTAACTTCGTTTTATACGCTACTGCTGTGATTTATTTTAACAATCCAAGTGCAACTATTTAGCTAGGAGGGGGGGGGGGACACACTTAAAGCTTAATATTTCGCAAACGGATCATGCTTGATTTTATTTTACCACTTTGTTGGCGTGATTAATATGTATACCCATGCCAAATTACAGCTTTATAGTACTAACTGTCTCTGAGCTAAGCAGGCAGACAGACAGACAGACGGACATGGCGAAACTATAGGGGTTCCTTGTTTACTACGGAACCCTAAAAAAACTTGGCCTAGGTGGTGGTGGTGAGAGGGAGGTGTGATAATAATTTGCTGTTACAATGTATAGTAGATATCAAGAATAAAACCAGAGGCCTTTGCCCTGCAGTGAGACCATTAGATTATTATTACGTAACAAAAACCCAAGATAAAACGACTATTTTTGTAACCAAACAGAGTATACCAACGAACCGTCTATAACGGACAAAGAATAATTTTAAAGAAAAGGGTTAGTAACTTGTCACTATCCGTAAGATATTGAAACCCTTACTTTATTTATTACTGGATGTAACGTCTCGTGGTGCTGACGTAACTACCGTTTAGTGATATATTGATACCACTGGTGGAGATTATAAGATTTTTTGCTGAGATATCATTTAACACCGAAGAACATATTTATTTCGTTTTCTTCTTCATGTCTAATGTACGAACTACAATTTAAAATTCAAATTCAAAATTCAAAAGTAATTTATTCAAACTAAGCTGAGAATCAGCATTTTTCGAACGTCAAAATTACATAAGACAGTCCCCCAAAATGCACACCCTTCACCACTTCCTAGTGCTTTAGCTGGGAAGAAAAAGTGGCGCAACAAACTCCCCAGCAGAAAATAATTAAGACGGTAGTTCATTCTTTATCAGATATTAGGCAGTCAATAAAGTGGTAGCTCGGCTGGCTGCCCGGGTGCGCCAGATGTCATTTAAGTATCGCTACTCATAGGAACTACAGCTAGAATGCCTATTTTTAAAGGGGTCCAACCTTTATAGCAGAACTTTTTATGTCATAATATTATTTTGCACAACAGCGGATAGCAAAAAACTTCATTTCGCAGAAAATCGTTTGGCATACACTCATTTATCATTCATTCAAAACTCATAATTTTGTAAGTCAGAATCCTCTTTTAGCATAAATTTCATATCATTAATTATTAAAAGGTAGAACCATCATATCGCAGAAAGTCCACAGTCAGAGTCGTCTTTTGGCATACATTTCATATCGATAGTTTTTAAAAGGCAGAACTATCATATCTCAGAAAGTTTACAGTTAGAATCATCTTTTGGCATATATTTCATAACCATAATAATTGAGACTCGTCTATCACATTACAGAAAATTCATAGTTAGAATAATTTTGTAATAATTTTCTTACCATAATAATAAATTGATTGAATACTTTTTTTTTTTCGCCTAGGACATACGACGATAATGGTTATTGCTAGATCTTTCTGATCAAGCGTTAATCAAATCATTTTTACTTTTGCCGTAGTAGGAGGTACAGTTGATTGTGAACATATGTGGTTTTTTTTCCTGTAACAAGCATGCAAACAAGCTTACAACAAGCATGCAGAATGCAAACAAGCATACACCATGCAGCATGCAAGCAAGCATGCAGCATGCAAGCAAGCATGCAGCATGCAAGCAAACATGCAGCAGGCATGGTTTCTGTCACGGCTCCGGCGCTGCGGGGCACCGGCGGTCCCACGCGAGCTTATCGTCGCACACGGTTTTAACGCTCGTTAGCGAGCGTTAAGACCACCTGCTCCTCAGCTCGCGGCCCGCCTTGCCCCTCCGCGCCTACGCGGGCTTAAATTACACTCTAGGGGTAGGGCAGACATTGCGGCGATAAGTCCCCTCTTTGAGGAGTGGCTTGATAGGCGCCATGGCGTCCTCACCTTCCGCTTGACGCAGGTCCTCACCGGAGACGGTTGTTTCGGGAGGTTCCTGTGCCGCATAAGGCGGGAGGAAACGCCCGGTCTGCCCGGCTTGGGCGGAGCACCGCCGTGTCCTCACGGAGGCGATCGGTGGCGACGATCTCTCGCGTCCGCCCCTGGTTCAGGCCATGGTTCGGTGCGAGAGTGCATGGGAGGCCATCACCTCCTTCTGCGAAGCAGTTATGCTCGCGAAGGAGGAGGCGGAGCGCGCGACGGAGATGCAAGTATTACGCCCTCGCGCCACGCGAGGGCGTACAGGTCGGGAGTCACGAGCTGACTTCCGGCCACCGTAGGCGCGGGCTTACGGACGGTGAGCAATGGGTAGCTCGCCGTCCGATAAGGACCAGGCCCGGGTCGACGGCGCGTTGTGTTCCACGCGCGCCTCAAAGAGATGTCAGCACCAACTGACGGGGTCCGTAAGGACCAATGCATGCTGGGGTTGCGGGTTTGTCCGAAAGGGATATCGCGGCCCCGGCACACGGGCAATGGAAGGAATACGGGTGGGTTTTAGTCAGTAAAAGTCTGACACGCCCTCTCGCTCCGCCCAGAGCGGGAGAAGTCATTTGATGATTTCCCATCATCAAAAAAAAAAAAAGGGGTAGGGCAGACAAGACTACGAGGAGTCGGTTTTGCAGCGATTCGTTTCTGTCACTACCTTTTATAGAACAACGTATTGACTTTTTAAGACAATATTTTTGTTATAATTTAAGGTTAAAAATGTTGTTTTATAGAAATGGCAATATGCCTAATAAAATTATTCCAAATGAGATTCTGCCATCTTCATAGTATGCCAAATGAAATTGTACCAAACAATCGTCACTCTAAATAAAAGTTATGCTAAACGAAATTATGCGGAATTTTAACTTTGCCAAAGGTAATTATGCCAAATAAAATTCTGCCATCATAAAAGTATGCCATTGTAAAGTCGGACATATAAACATTCGGCCAAACAATAATTCGTCTAAATATTTTTTATGCTTTTAAAATATTCGTTTGAACAAGATTATGCCAAGTGTGCTATGCCAAATAAATTTCGGAGCATCAAAAGTCTGCCAGATAAAGGGAACCCTTTTTAAAGAGAATATTATTAATATAAAAAAAATTGTGGAAAAATCTACTTTATATAAGCGTAATTATTACCTACAAATTTTTTTTTTTGGTAATGTTCGTTTTTGTTCGTGCAGAATAAACAATTTTTCTTTCTTTTCTTTTTCTTATGTATTGTGTCTGAATGACTGATCATTGACACCGAAATTGTAGCTTTTGGTAATCTCCTAAAAATTTAAAGGTCATTATGATTTTCTGATGGGACTATGGTACTCCATTATTATGATACTATTTGGATATTATATAAACATATTGTTCGACTATGGAAATTTCGTAAATAATGACAAGTCAGTCGTCTAGCTTAGGCGTGATTGTCCGGTAATCTCTTATAATTTGACATTTATTTTGACCACTGACACGCCATTCTACAGTCATGTTTTATTTTTAATACTTTGTAGTTTTTCGAAGAGAACTTTCTACCACAATCCCAACACAACACTATCAAGTGACCATTATAAATTTAAGAGATAGTCAACTTTTGGCATAATGCCGTTGACTAAGATGGTTGTAATAATGACCAATCATTGAACATAGTAGACCTGGCCCCTTCAACTATATTGCTGGTGGTAGCCAACTTCCTCAAAGCATTGTTATACCTTTTTCAGCAATTCCAGGTGATTGTTGTATAATTATCACTTATCACTTGCTTCAAAAACGGTGAAGGAAAACATCGTGAGGACCGGCATGCCTCAGAGATATTTCTCGACGGCATGTGAAGCCACGTCAGAGGCTTTAAAACTCTTACACCAGGTTAGTCACTAACCACACGAAAAGAAGATGCGATTCCAGGAAAATAGACAGATTTTACCATAGCTGTCACTGATTGGTTTCACGAAGAGCCCAGCTCAATTACTTTGTGGCCTTCGCTGCATAGTATTGCCGTTGACTAATTTCAAAGGTTTCTTCCCTACACCCACCCCAAAAAAGGTTTTAATGAATATGTTCTTATTTATTACTTACTAGGGACCTGTCCCTGTTTTGCACGATTTGTACAACTTGATAAAACATTGAGATTTTTTTATAATATGCCAGTATGTTAATGTTTTATACATATGAACTTTTCGGAATAAATCCTCTAAATGATAGTGAAAACCGCATCAAAATCCATCGTGGAGTTTAGAAGAACATCGCGGTCACACAGACAGACACGAAAAGCGACTTTAATTTATAATTATATAAAGATATAGATGCTAAAGAATGTCCCATGGACCGAGGGGACTGAGGTGTCCAATTGATGGTGTTGTCAGATGTTCTAATGTAATCAAGGATACATTTCTATTTCAAGTAGATTTCTTATCTGGTCTCCGGATCGAGGAGAATTGTATAATGTAACGGTTTGTTTACTCTTGAAACGGAAACGGAACGGAATGGACCAGAACTTGAAACGCGTCGCACTTTACTGTTATCCTAAGGTTTGACGTAATAACACGAATTTGCGAACATCCTGTAAACTAAAAGTGACATAATTCTATGCTCGAATAAACCTTTACATAGGAAACTATATATAAACATTTATTTAAACATGCACTTTGTTTTCAGCTCTTATTATTCGTTTAGTGGTCGACTGTCGTGAGGAAGCTGCATTGTAAATATAATTATATTTTCGAACGAAGCCCTTAATCGAACTTCACAACAAGTAAGTTCGTTTACACTTATTATACTATGCTCGAATGGAAATGAGAAAATATACATACCTATATCTAAATATTTATCATTAAACATGCTCTTAATATGGCCACATCTCACCCCAATATATTTACACACCCCAAAATCAAATCACGGAAATAGGATTTGGAGAACAAAATCAAAAATTCCGCATCGGATCCAGTACAGGTGATAAAATAAATATTTATAGTAAATAAAAATGTTCCGTATCTCGCAAGATCCCTATGGGAGGAAGGAAATCAATTGATAAAGCTGGAGTTGGAATACACAGTATTCCCCGGCAGAGCGATACGTTTTCATTTGCCTGTCGCATCTAGAATCTGTGATTGTACCAAACCGGCACATAAATTCAAGGAGAAAACATAAAAGTGGGGAAAAGGAAAGGTATTCAGTTAACGGTATTTTGTACGGAGCCGTGGGCCTAGCATGAACGCGAGGAGTTAAAGTAATTTAAACGATTTGAAAACTGTTTTGTTAAATTCTCGTTTCGCACATAATATTTACTTAGTTTTAAGACTTCATTTTCGACCCAGGAGGATACTAATTTTGCTTGTCGCATAAATATAAACCAAAATGCTCTATGACGGAGGCAATTTCAATAAAAAAAATTGTTCGAATTTACGTTATGTTTATGTCACCGTAAGATTGTGAGAAACGTTACTTAATAATCTATACGTATTATTTTCGTTAGATTACTGTCGAAAAATTGTGAACTAGGTGAAACGGGATAGGTTAAGTGACCAACAGCGCGCAAGCCGAGCGAGCGAAGCAAGCGGTGCCGCGGCACCGGCGAGCGCTACTTCCAAGTTGCAGATAGGCAGGCTATTTAGTATTCGCGCTACGTAGCAAGCAAGTTTGATACCCGTTCACAATTTGTCGGTTTCCCATGAGTAGGTATAAGCTATCGAAAAATAATGCGATAAATTGTAAATGGTTTATGCATTATAAATTAACGAATTTCATAATTATACGGTGACGTTTACGTCGCGTGTAACCTTGTAAGTCTTAACAAGGGGTATCGTAGTACCCAGTTACTGGTTTGTGCAGGTCAGATAGGCAGTCGCTCCATGTAAAATACTGGCATTCAGCTGCATCCGGTTAGATTGGAAGCCGACCCCAATATACTTAGGAAAAGGCTAGGCATATTGATTGAGTGACGTCGCGCGTTCATGCTAGGTCCTCAGTTAACGGTATTTTGTACGGAACTCGTCTTCGAATTTGGAAGGATTCTGTTATAATGGAGGATCTTAGTACTTGACCTATTGAGCGTTGTTGTTTTGTTTTTCTTGAGTGACAACGACAAGGACTTTTTATTACTATTTTGACGAAAGATAAAACTGTCTGTAGCTCTTTTATGAATTTAAGCATTGACAACATTGTTTTGACAAGATAATCTGAGTGCCTTTTAATTCGTCTAGTGGTGGCACTGGTTTCAGAGCAAGGCTATATTATTGTGCGGTTCTAGACTCGAATCTCAAATATTATTATTGGGTCTTGAGTAGCATCCCCGAAATTTGTAATGCGTGCTTGAGAAAAAAAACCCTGTCAAGTGCGTGGCGGATCACGCACAATGAAGGGTTCTGAGGTTGGGATGAATTTAACACAGGAACAAACTTAACTTCGTAGTTCAACATTTTTTCTTCCATGTTAAAAAAAAACAACAGAAAAAAAAATTGTGTGATTTAACTACAAATTAACGATTTTTGGGCTTTTGCCATTACTTGTGCTGTGAGACCTTGCTTTTTGCCAAATTTCATGATCTTAGGGCAACGGGAAGTACCCTATATATTTTGGTTTATTTGTGAGTATCAAAATATGTCGCAGAAACAAGTGTATTTTTTATTTCGTTGACTTAGAAGCTTGGGAGCTATTAGGGACCATACACCTACGTATTTGATATTCGTTTTAACGTGATATCTCCACCCGTTCCTGAGAAAATGGGTCTTGACAGACTGACAAACAGACAGACGGACGGACAGACCGACAACGAATTGGTCCTGTAAGGGTTCCGTTTTTGCTTTTTGAGATACGGAACACTAAGAATAGCCCTCTCTCTAGGTTGAGTATCATTAAATTTTGAATATTAGTTGAGCTTCTAAATAATAGTATAGAAATAAGCCCGTTTGTTACTGAATGGTTTACAGAATAAAGCACAAGCTAACCCTTTAGTGAATAAAACAAAGAAAGAAAAAGTATTTGTTGAGACTCGCACAGGAAATCACAAATTAAACTAAAACATACTCTTAAAAACATAAAAATACAATAAAAAACAAAGTAAAATTAAAATAAAAGCATTAGAGAAGAGCAGAGAGTGAGAGATATTTGATGGATTTATAATCTATTTTGCTTTCCAATCGCAGCTATTTAAGTTGAACAATAGATAAGTCCAAATTCATCGCCAAACATCTTTAGAAAATTTACTTTTTCAATTTAACCCTCTCTTTGCAAACACATTGAAGTTATACTAAATACAATTATGAGATCGGTTCACACGTACGCTTTTTACTGCAAAAAGAGGATCGAACGTGAGATAAATGGCTAATATCAGGGATTTGTGGCTAAGCGTTGGCGGTTTAATTTCCCCTTGGGAAATACGTATAAAAGTATATATACATACGTAATATGTAAAGCGGGCGAAACTATTAAATTGGTGCTGTTAAATTTATTACGCGTTCGTTTTATCTATGGTGTGTTGATATTGACGTGGTGTTAATAAAATATGTACTGAACTCACGATAGTTTGTGGTTTGAATGATTGAAAATCTCGCAATGGTAGGTTTTTTTATGTGATCCTGATAAATCGAGTTTAAACTGCTAAAGAATTTGGCTTTAATACCACAACCAGACAACGGGTTTTGGTACCAAAATCATTTTCCAGAACCGAATAAGATTATTGGAACAAAAAAAATACTATGGAAATGTCGTTATTTGCTCTGATTTAATTTAAAAAAATGTATTACTTTAATATCGAATTACAATATCCACTGTGGCAACACTGTCAAAGTACAAATTATAAATATTATAACAAACTTTAAAATGTATTTTTATTATGAGAACAGAATGTATTATTGTACTTTGGCAACACTCAGAAGTAATGGTAATGATAATATCGTTATTTCTGGGTGGGGCAAAATACATTTAAAATGGTAAAATGTAGTGCAGAGTCAATCGTCGTTGGATTCTTATAGTACTATCAGAATCAAACGAGTTGAGCTGATTAAAAGTATTCGAAGAGAGTGTTTTTTCTTTACATGAGTAATGCCCAGATGTTTTTCCTTTCAAGAATAGTGGTAGTAGATAGAACATCAAAAATAATTATTCAAATGGCTGCAGCATCCCTCTTTATGTCAGATTTTTCCACGGAAAAACCGTATTTCCGTAAAGTTTCATCGAAACTGGTCGTAAAACTAAGGAAAAGCGGGTTTAGAAGTTCTGATTTAGAAAAGGAAATTATAAAACTGCACACGATTTATGGAGGAAATAAATGTGTATAGTAAACTAGACTAATTTCAATGAGTAATAATAAAAATCAATGCTTGGGCTCGGATGGATGTTTGCTTGGATGCTTGGTCTTTCCCCGAGCCTAGTGGTGTGACCGTTGGAGTGCCAAGTCATAGGTCTTGACTTCGAACCCAAGGCACGCACCCCTATCTTTTCCGATTCATGTGCGTATTGTTTAATTATCACTTGCTTCAAAAACGGTGAAGAAAAAAAAAATCGTGAGGAAACCGGCCTGAGAGATATTTCTCGACGGCATTTGAAGGCAAGTCAGAGGCCCATGGGCGGCTCTGAAATTCTGTCACTAACCACTCAAAAGGAGGGTAATGTTTTCAATAATTTTGCTATTGCTGTCTGAAAATGCTACTAAGAAAAGTAATACAGTCCTGTGTTCTAGTTATGGGAATATTCATAGTTAATATATGCTGAACAGTTAAGTATCAAAAGCACTTTCTTATAATAGCTGTCATTCTTTTTCCAAACGCATTATTTTCGCACGTGTCTTGTCTCTTAATATTGTTCAAGTATGTTATTCCTGTTCCTTTAACGGTAAAGGAAAATAGTGTGAGAAACCGGAACTTACCGGTATGAAATCGTCTACATGCAGTGAGAGCAAGTGTGTCATTCTATTAAAGCGTCATAGCAATAGCTTTAGTTAAGGCCGGGCAGCGTAAATACAAAGGCGGATGCAACACAGACAATAGCTGTTCTGTAATACAGCCGGGTTCGTATGGATAAAGTGTAGCGGCATCTACATCGCTACATGCTAACTACGCATCAAAGACCTGACGTCACACAACATCCTGACGTCACACAAATCCTGCATCGCGCAATTAGAGTTTACCACGCGATAAACATATATACAAGCTTCCCGACTTCAACCTCTGGGCAGTTGCCCGCCAGACACAACACCCGTCTGGTCGGAGGATCCTCCCTTTTCTATGGTGGATGAGTGAACCTTACACCCTGTTCCTCATACCCCTAAAAAAGTATTACAAACACGATTACACCACAGACATATGAAAACTGTCTGCAATGTGATCGGCTCCATAAGACATTGTTTTAACAAAAACGACTGCAATACAGCTTACTATCTACCCCGCAGGAATCAAAATTGCTTGTGACGTAACGTAACACACCTTGCACTAATACTAAATAGCCTGCCTAGCTGCGAGCAACTTGGAAGTAGCGCGGTTGGTCACAGTTCTAACCTAACCTAACCTATTTCACCTAGTTTACAATTTTTCGACAGTTTATAATCTAACGCAATGCTATAGGTGTCTGCGTTGAATTGGTCTTTTCATTGTTTTATACAAACAAATGTGGCTGCACTACAAACGGTTGTGTTGCAGCTGGGTTCGGACGGACTATTACTGCTTTAAGCTATTCGCAAGATAATGCAGCACTGGCTATGGGTGCCTGCGTTGCATCCGCATTTTTATTTACGCGGCCGGGCAAGCGAGAGGTCGTGAGTTTGATGCTCACCCATTGCACTGTCGTTTATATGATGTAGATAATAAAGAATATTCTATCTATCTATCGCTGTGAATGTTAACCAAAGTAGGTTCTTATATTTTCAGATTAATATTTTCACTACTAACTAACAACAAAAAAATAAAACTAAAATTAAATGCACATACTTAGACAGAATAAGAAGGAGCTCGTGACAACGTAATAACAGCCGAACGGGTTGAACCATCAGGTTAAGCTACGCTTGCCAAGGTTGGTCTGTAGATGGGTGACCATCTTTACATACCGAGACTCCTCCATGCCTCGAAAAGCACGTTAAGCCGTTGGTCCCGGCTGTGATTCGTGGATCTTTGACAGTCGTTACAGTTCGTCAGAAGTTCGAAAGTCTGACAACCAGCCTTATCAAGGTTGTTAAAGGGGGGGGTTACTTATACTGGCGGTGGGGTTATTTATTTATTAACCACACCAACGACTTAACCAAGTAACTGGGTTGTGTAGGTTAGATAAGCAGTCGCTCCATGTAAAATACTGGTATTCAGCTGCTTCCTGTTTGCTTGGAAGCCAACCCCAATATAGTTTTAAATAAGATAGGTAGATTGCCTGAGAAGGAGAAATATTTTTATTAGTCAAAGAAATATACAAAAACATGGAACTACACTCACAAAATAAGATTTAATCATTCACTTTAGAAAAAGAGGCCAATAACCTATAATTGGAAAATAAGTGGCTAATATTATTATATTATTCTTGGCTGATAAACACCCACGCCCATCTAAATAGGCCACACAAATATGAATAAGCAAATATCAAATCGTATATTAAACTATTGGCCAATGAGCGAGCAGATTGACCTAATAAGGGCCGATAAGACGGACCACAGTAGATAACATCACTACGCAAATAAACGTCTGAATGAACCTGGGTAATAGAGTCCACAAGCCCGTATTGGACCCGGGAATAACACAGACAAAGAATATATTTTTCTTTTGTCTATTTTGTGTGGAAGGGTATTGATGTATGTTGCCATGTATTTTTTTCTTACTACATGGTTTTTTTCTTATGTAGGATGAAAGCTGTAGTGTTTTGTTTTTTTCTACTGGTTAAGATTTGTATAAAGTAACTAATGTCAGGTCCTTTGTACAAGACACGATTTCTTTACGGTACGGCGTATAAACCACGCCGTAGAAAAACGTGTATGTTTATAAGTTTCCATAGTGATCCATACAACACTGACGACCATGCCTAAACAGAAACCGCGCCGTAGAAAAAACGTGTCTGTCAACAAGCTTCCATAGTGATCTATACAACATTGATGACCACGCCTAGACATGTACTAGAAACCGCGCCGTAGAAAAAACGTGTCTGTTTATAAGCTTCCATAGTGATCCATACAACACTGACGACCATGTCTAAACAGAAACCGCACCGTAGAAAAAAGGTCTCTGTCCACAAGCTTCCATAGTGATCCATACAACACTGTGGACCATGCCTAGACATGAACTAGAAACCGCGCCGTAGAAAAAACGTGTCAGTCAACAAGCTTCCATAGTGATCCATACAACACTGTGGACCATGCCTAGACATGAACTAGAAACCGCGCCGTAGAAAAAACGTGTCTGTCAACAAGCTTCCATAGTGATCCATACAACACTGTGGACCATGCCTAGACATGAACTAGAAACCGCGCCGTAGAAAAAACGTGTCTGTCAACAAGCTTCCATAGTGATCCATACAACACTGTGGACCATGCCTAGACATGAACTAGAAACCGCGCCGTAGAAAAAACGTGTCCGTCAACAAGCTTCCATAGTGATCCATACAATACTGTGGACCATGCCTAGACATGAACTAGAAACCGCGCCGTAGAAAAAACGTGTCTGTCAACAAGCTTCCATAGTGATCCATACAACACTGTGGACCATGCCTAGACATGAACTAGAAACCGCGCCGTAGAAAAAACGTGTCTGTCAACAAGCTTCCATAGTGATCCATACAACACTGACAACCGTGCCTGCACATAGCGAATAGCGAATAAACCGCGCCGTAGAAAAAACGTATCAGTCTATAAGCTTCCATAATGATCCACACAACACTGACCACCGTGCCAGCACACGGCAAATAAACCGTAGGTTTTCACGGCAAGAAAAACGTGTGTGTACAAAGAGCCTTAGTTTGAATAGAAAATGTTAGTCTTGTAATATTGCTCAAGTTACGGTTTCTAGAGCCGTGGCAGTCATTATAACGCCCGTCATGAAAATCTGTAATTTTCACCAGTATTTGACATTAAGATGCAAATACTTTGTATTTGGACAGCTGGACAGTTGTTGTGTGACCGTTTTCCGCGTTCTGAGGAAACCAAAGCTTTACGACACATCGAGAAACAAAAGAAAGATAAAGAAAAAGTATTTATTGGGACTCGCACAGGTAGATCAAAAATTAAACTAAACACACTCATAGAAATATTAAAAAAGACAAAAGTAAAGCTGACAAAAGCAAAGCAAGCTGATAGAAAGCTGGAAAGTAAGCTGTTGCTGTCGAGCTGTAGAAAGGAACTGTCACTGACGTTTTGACATAGATGATGCTCAACAAAGCTGAACTGTTTCTAAAACTACATCCAGTTTTAGAAACAGTTCGGGTTTGTTGAGCATTATCTCTGTCAAAACGTCAGTGACTATTCCTGTCTACAGCTTTGTAAATTTTTTATTTCCTTTCTTTGTTGCCATTTATACGGGCGGGTACTGTACTAAGTATTAACGTTACTATATGTATACGGTCGGGTTCTGTACTAAGTATTGACGTTACTATATTTATACGGCCGAGTCCTTGTCTAAGTATTGTCGTTACTATATTTATACGGCCAAGTCCTTGTCTAAGTATTGACGTTACTATATTTATACGGCCGGGTCCTGTACTAAGTATTGACGTTACTATATTTATACGGCCGGGTACTGTACTAAGTATTGACATTACTATATTTATACGGCCGGGTACTGTACTAAGTATTGACGTTACTATATTTATACGGCCGGGTACTGTACTAAGTATTGACGTTACTATATTTATACGGCCGGGTCCTGTACTAAGTATTGACGTTACTATATTTATACGGCCGGGTACTAGGTATTGATGTTAGTATATTTATACGGCCGGGTCCTGTACTAAGTATTGACATTACTATATTTATACAGCCGAGTCCTTGTCTAAGTATTGACGTTACTATATTTATACGGCCGGGTCCTGTACTAAGTATTGACGTTACTATATTTATACGGCCGGGAACTGTATCAAGTATTGACGTTACTATTTTTTTGGCGCCTTTATCTCATCTCAGACAAAAGTTAATCTAACTTTACTACTAACTAATTTCATTGGTTTATATTTTCGATATTTATTGATGTGTATACGTATACTCGTAAAGTCTGTATTATATTTATTTATGGCTTTTTTATTTATTTTTTTATAAACTCTGTGAAACATTACCAAGACTGGTTTAGCAACGCGTTTACTAATCCCATATTTTCATAAGTCTATAAATAAAACACGAATAAAATTCATACTGAAATAGGTTTAATATATATCCCAATATTGTAATGCTTTGACAACTATTCGTTTGCCAGCAAAATACTCAACAGTCCCTTTGAACTATAAATAAATTAATCCTTTTACGCCATTTTTGTTCAATATTGTACATATGTATACAGAAAAAGAACAACTAATCCAACTCAAGAAAGAAATAATAAGTCCTTTCTCATCCTACGCCAAACAACTGTAAAATATGATTAGAAAACTCATATAATACCTAGGTCTTAGTGCAAAGTTAAGTCGTGTGAACAACGAGAAATTCCCACTAACGCTGTATAAAGCCTACAGAATGTACTCATAAACTTTCTTACTTACTCGTAGTCACACACGACCACATGTACAATAAACTCCACTTTTTATTTAGCAGAAATAAAAGTCCGCTTTACATTCGACCCCGATAAAAATAAATTAATGACTTAATATTTTTTACTCTGTATGGACCTACCTATTCGCATATTCCTGTACAAAAAATGTAGCCGTGTAAGTAAAAAAATGTAAAATTTACACCTAACTTCACCGGTTTATTCGGTATACGATTTCGTAGCTCTGCAGTCAGTGTAGCGCTATCGCGATTGTGAGCGGACGTCTACGGCGTAGCACCGTAGCACCGTAGCACGCGCTACGTATCGCACTCCAAAGTGACAGTTTGAATTAAAAGTATTTCAAGAAGTTATTTTATTGTTTCTCAGTGTTCTTTAAACCGTGTTGTGTTGATTTGTTCCAAGATTTCCAATGAAAGTAAGTATTTAATGAGTCTGTCTCAAGTTTTTATTGCTCGGAGTTTTGTTTGTTATGGTGTCGTCAAGACGTTCTGTTGTTTGTTTTAGTGACTAAACTTTGTGCGTTTTGCAAAGGTAATTAATTATTTCGTTTTTGTTTGGCATTGACGTTTATTCATTATTTGTATGGTCCTTTCGTTCTTTAAGAAATAATTAATCAGACATTAGATTCTGAAGAAACGTATTAAAATATGTAGTTGAATTAATTAAGTAAATAATAAAGTATTTAGTGTAAAAAGCGCTATCACTGTTATTGCTATCCTCTATTATTTATTTTAGATACTTATTCAAACCACACTTTTAATTATCATAACGTATGGTTTCACTTAAAAATCATAGCATTTTTGCAAGAGACGTTAATGTTTATAAATAGAACGTAAGTTAACACTAGACCTACAGTATCTACATATGCTTCAGAACTGAAACATGTGGGTATCAAAGTATATTTCACATGGCCAAATAGACTGCATTAATTCATTCTGTATCAGCATTGCCACATTGCTAATTCTAATTCTTTAGACAGCGAATGAGCAAGCCATCTGGTTACACAAAGTGTCGATCAACCTCCGAACAATTTCGTTAATTAATTAAACAATGATTACTATGACAGAATGATGGATTGAATTTAATTCAATACGGAACCCAAATAATATTTTCGTATCTACATGATCATATAATAAATTTCATGTTCAATAGGTTCTATAATTGAATGGATATAGGATCAAAAACTATATCTAAAAGGCACTTAGCCGAAAGAGTATGTGTTTTCTTCGATACACGTAAAACAGTTCAGTGACTGACTGACGGATTTACTAAATGACAGACTGATAGACAGCGCCTGTGTGTTGTTTTTCCTACAGCTTTTGGCCTTTTTGGTTTTTTGTCAGTGTAATAGTTTTATAAATCACTGAGGATATGTATATTTATAGAATAACAGGAGGTAGGCTGTAGGCTGACTGGTGCTGGCTGGTTGGCTTTTTCGAAATTCAACCCCTAGATTAAGCATAAGCAACCTATAATGTTCCCACTGTTGGGACACAGACCTCCTCTCTGAGGGCCTGGGCCGTAATTCACCACGCGGGCCCAGTGCGTGTTGGTGGATGTCACATGTCTTCGAATTTTTGGCACTTGGACATGTTTTCCTTCACCGTTTTGAGAGCAATGGAGATGAATTAATGTACACAAAGTAAAGTGTCTGTCTGGTTTCGAACCTACGACCTATAACTCGTAAGTCGCGGCTGTTATCACTGGGCTACTATTGCTCCTCCTTTCATCAGTCCAGCTCTTTTTTTTTTTGGGTGGGAAATTCTCAAATAACTTCTCCCGCTCTGGGCGGAGCGAGAGGGTGTGTCAGACTTTTACTGACTAAAACCCACCCGTGTTCCTTCCGTTGCCTGTGTGCCGGGGCGGCAATATCCCTTTCGGACAGACTCGCAACTCTGGCAGATCAGTCCATCCCTGAGTGGACTAAATTGTGAGTTTTAAGTTTTATTAAAACGATGTGTCACTATTGCTCAGTCTATTCTTCTAAGTATTCTTCCTAATATTGTTAAAAGTTAAAGTGATTTCTATTGGATTGCAAACATTATTTCACTGACAAGAATCTACACGTCTTGTCCTGTCCTATAGATATTTAATTCCTGAAATATTCACAGTTCCTGTGGAAGCGAGTGAAACTGCGGGGTCCAGCGCGTTTAATATAATTGAATAGGCACTATTGACATTTACACATTTCAATTCAATCAAGCATAAAGACCCTTTATTCACTCCATGAGGTCCTAAGCTAATCCCGCTTATGACTTCTTAACACGAAACTCCGGAGTAATGTAATTAATTTAATATAACCCGAGTACATTGCTGAGTCATGTTCCTCGAATGGTATTCCGAGGTAATTTTATACGAGTCTTGGGAACAAGAAAATGTCAATCGGGTATGTGATTATAGGGACCTTTAAAGTTAATGTCGATTGGAAATGACATAATTATGTTAAAATACATTAAAGATGAAGTAAAAAAAGAAACGGATTATCCTACAGTTTCACAGGAAGTAAAATATAAATGAGGACTTCATGATCATTGTCATCAGTCTATAATTACTGAACATGGCCTCTCCAATCACACATCATTTTTCTGGATCCATGGCCACTTTCATCCAGCTGCTTGTATTTGATTTAATACTAATTTGCAGAATGGTTGAGTAACGTTTTAACCATAGAGGACCAACTTAACATGGGGTACTCTTTAACATAACATTATTTCTCAGAAGAGTACCCTAAGTTCTTGGGATTTGTTGCTTTTTAGACTAATTGTTTATTTAAAAGGTTGCTATGTTATGTCATTCTTCATCAGTTATCTGCCAGTTGATATGGGTCAAAAAGGCACTGACAAACTTTAACAAAACTTGAATAAATCAGTGAAAATCCGAGATTGTTTTCTCATGTTACAACGAGAGTAACTTTTGTCGCAAAGGACCTTTTTTTATTAGTCAATTACAGATATATTATTTACTAAGTGTTGCCTACGGTGTCACTTGAATCCTCGGGGAAATACTTCATATAAATACTTTGGTAAAAGTATCCCATTTGTTAATCCAGAAAACCTAGTCAAGTGGGAGTCACTTTCAAAGCGCTTCGTATTTCTACAACAACTTTCAACAGGATTCAGGTTTTTGATAGCTTATGTCAATCCAATACATTTTTGATGTTTAAATCATCGTAATCGTTGATTGATTTTCACTACGTCTAGGTCCCCAGGAATTTCACCTATTTGGGCCGGTTTCATCAAAATTTGTTCAACTGCTTGTGCGTGATTGAGCGAGAGACTTTATTACTCGTAGAGGCTTTTGTGGACATAATAATTATTCCGATTTGTTACAGTTATAATGGCAATAATGTTATTTGGTTTAAATAGGTTTTTATTTTGATTTATCTTTTATATATATTATTTTCTATTTTGTAAGTACCTGGTACTTGTTGAAAGGCCTACACTGCCCCCATACCTATTAACATTATAACCCCATACCTATTAATATTTATGTTATTTGAAAATATTGTAAAAAGCAGTTATTTTTTAAAGAGTAACCGTGGAGTTTCTTGTCGGCTGGCTCTTCTGCATTCTTATGCAGAAGAGCCAGTTCCAACGACTAATTGGAACCGTGCACCTAGCTTCTGACTTTTCATAAGTGACCATGTAGGTTTATGTGAAATAAAATGTTTTGATTATGTTTTTTTGAGACATCTGTAGAAACTATATTTATAATAATTATTAGTAGTCCACTAACATAATATCCTACTAAATCATGACATTGGCACAAATTTTGTTACGCATACACAAATCTAAAATTAGAGTACTGCTATCTTTTACTGGCAGGTAGCGACAGAAGGAGACAGACGGCTTTAGCTGTCAAAACTAGTTAAACTATTATGTTAAAGTTCAGCGTGTAATCTTACTTGTTCAACCAGAAGCTCATCGTAATGAAAAGGGTAGACACTTTGTGTACTCAACACGGAGGAAGATGTTAATGATGTAAATTAGTTCGTCGAACAAGCTATTATTTTGTAAGATACTTCAATTATATCTAGGTGTACATACAATTACATCCTTCACCTTAGTTAAATTAGTTTGAAGCCAAATAAAATTTATACGGGAATTCCAGCATATAATAACTTGAAGCAAAACTAAAAAAATTGCATTGTCAACATTTTTGAAGATACAATATTATTTGTTGCTTCAATTTTTTTGTATGCCACAAGCAAGAAATTTCCAAAGTGTCAATGGAGCTTTAGGATAACGCAGAAAGATTGTTGTTAGTGAACTTGAAAAATTAATTTGTCTTGTTTCAAATGCTTTACATAGAAAGCACTTTCAGATTCCACGACGTTGAACAGACAAGATCGTCGTGGGTCGTGTTCTTCCCGAGTCAATCCGTCTAGTTGGCGTAACTGGTGATCACAAACCTGAGAACAAGGGGGTATTTAGTAATTGAATAGCTGGGGATCTTTTGTTCTATAAGAGTTATAATACACATGCTATTTACCTATATTTATTTACTATAAGTAAACATTATTATTTTAAATTAGCCATTGAATCGTTTATTTATTTGCACTCACGCTACTATAATTATATTATGATTATTTATTTCAATATTATACATTTGACTATATATATAATAAAGTAATCAACACATTAATGAACAAGAACGTTTCCAAAGGCAAAACTTTACTGTAGAATACTTCAAAATTTAAGTTGCGGGTATATTTAATTTTTTCACGCGCATAACACTTTGACACAACACCAATTTATCTCGTCTGCTCGATGTCCGTATGTCACTGCAGGGATCCAGCAGAATATCAGCGTCAGGTATATTTGCCTGACACATGCTGAGCTTGACTCCCATTTGGTGCAACCTTTAGACGTACACCGCACCTTGTTTTTCCTTTTTTTTTCATTTAAACAAAGTATGTAATAATGTCACTTCATTTCTTTAAGTACTTATGTTTTTATTTTTTGTCTAGTGGCATCATGTTTTTATGTATATTCATGTAATTTGTTATCTTTTAATTGTGCTTTTGTGTGTCTTTTGTATGCACTGAATAAATGTTTTATCTATCTATCTATCTAAGATAGAATTTTCCTATCAAGTGACGCTGTTGAAATATGTAAGTTCATAATCAAAATTATTTCTCTTTACTACAGTGGTTACCACAAAAATTGTTCCATTTACGTAAATATGCCTAAGTCACGGTAAAATAATCCGCACCCTGTAACATTATTAATGAGTTTCCGATATTGCCCCGCTCACTTCTGAATTTAATAACCTACCCAAATTTTTTGAATTCGACATCTTTTTTTTATTATCAGCATTTTTCAATATTTCCCCTGCTGTGGCCGGCAAGTGACTTAATTTAGGAATCGGATTTACTTTTTTTGTATTATTTATGGGGATCGGATAAGATGTGGTTACTCGTATTAGAATATTTACGCCTGGGGTTTTTTCATGAGTTCCTACCTGTAATATCAAGAGTTTAAGAAGTTTATTTATAAGTGCCATAGCCTAGTGGCTAAGTAATAACAGCCGCATGGGTCGATCCATCAGGTTAAGCTACGCCTGATGGGGTTGGTCCGTGGATCCATTAAATATCGAGACCCCTCCGTGCCTTGAAAAGCACGTTGAGCCTGTGGTCACGGCTGTCATTCGTAGATCTTTAACAGTCATTACGGGTAGTCAGAAGCCCAAAAGTCTGACAACCAGTCTTAGTTCCCAAGGGGTATCGTGTTACGCAGTAACTGGGTTGTGGGGGTCAGATAGGCAGTCGCTCTATGTAAAATACTGGTCTTCAGCTGTATGCGGTTTATCTGGAAGCTGTTCCCAACATAGTTGGGAAAAGGTTAGGCAGATTGAATCATTTATTTAGGTACGTACGTTCATAAAATCAACATAGTTTCATACGTCAATATATAATCACTTGAAAGAAAGTGGTACCAAACTATTGAACCTTCCGCTAGATATTGATTTTAGGTTTAGACCGGTCTAGAAGGCTTCTGCCATTTTTCCGCCATTCGTCCCTTTTTCGGCTCATCAAATATCTATCCGTTTTATAGGATCTAATAGATTCCCGTTAGACTCAACTGGTATTAATGTTGCGTGGAATCGTATCTCTTGTTATGGCCATCGTTTGTCCGTTTCCAAATAAATGTCATCCGTTAAATGTCATTATTCTGCCTCTTTTGTGTAGAATGATGGATTTGGACTGGCTTTATATGATCATGGAAATTAAGGATAAATGATAATGACAAATGATTTTGTTTCTGTAAGTAGGTTTGTATAAACACTTTTACACGTCAATCATATTTTAAAAAACTAGTTGTGATCGGCGTTTACTATCTGAATACTCTGAGAAGAAAGGCCGACAAACTCTGAGGTCACAGTCTCTTTTGAAGTCCAGATATAATCTTGGTCAGATCATGTGATGACTGGTGACTGAAATGGTCTTTTGCAGATAGAGCCACACAGATTGG